>CM049384.1:14929008-15529008 GCA_026937815.1 Etheostoma perlongum | reverse complement strand
CATTAACTGCATGTATGGACTCAAACCCGAATAAAACCCTTCATTTTAACTCAGAGTTGTTTGATTGACAGAAATCTGCTCAAAGTACGGCTTGTGCCAAATTGATGCTTTCTCTGCGCAGTGCAGACTGATTTGTTCTCATTAGTCACATGACAAAATAGAAGCCTTTGTGATTAGGAAATCGCGTTTTAACATATCGCAATATTATTACAAATGTGATTAATCATTCAGCCCAAACCCTATTTCTCTCTCTCTCTCTCTCTCTCTCTCTCTCTCTCTCTCTCTCTCTCTCTCTTGCCTCAAACCAGACTATGTTCTTTAAGATAAGTTGGTCAGGTTTGATGAATAAACCAGTGATGTGATTGTAAGCCCAGGAGCGGGCCATGCATTACTGCTATGAAATGTTAAATGCCTTGCAGAAGGAGTCTGGACTATAAAAGCAGCAGCAGCACTTGGAATGGGAGGAGAGAGGAGGGGGAGCTGGCTGCGTGTGCTCTTCCTCTCCTCGGCACAAGTGTCAGCTGCGCTTCCCGTCTTTTTAGCCACTGGTGTGGAACGGGGCCCTGCTTGTTGGAAGTTTGAGCAGCGTGGGCGAGGTGCGTGTGTTACAACTACCGCCTCAGCTGCAAGAAAAGGGCCCCTCTGGCTGAGTTCAGGTGTGTGACTATATTTCAAACTCTGTCTTTATTTTTCCCTTGTTGCATATTCTTTGTCCTCCTCTCTTTTACTGTGTCTTTTCTCCCTCGCTCTACATAGCTTGGCATACTGGCTGAGTTAATGAAACTTTGAACTAAAGCCGTCATGTTTAGGCACTGCAGGAGAACACACACACACACACCTTTTTGAAATGCCTTGGCATAGACAGTTAAAGAAATGGACCAACAGATCCGGTTGCTCTTGACGGAAACCAGTGAAGGATAATAGAAGCACTTTTCCGGTGAGTGCTGAGCGTTAATGCACAGCCTCCAACTGAGCTTAACGACGTAGCTGTGACGTGAGCAACCTGTCTGAAAGTTGTAAGTCTTCTGGTATCTGTGCCAAGAGAAACCTCAATCATTCTGACCCCCAAATTCCACAGGATGGGAACGGCAGCGGGTTGGCTCCATGCTCCGCCGTGCGTTTGTTGAGGAACGGCTGCAGCCATGGCTGACAGCTGAAGTCTCGAGGACACACGAGATCTCGCAGATTCATGTAGAATAGCACCACAAAAACAATGTTTGTTTCTATTCAGAGGAATAGAGAGGAAAAACTACTTTGTGCTGTGTTTTCAAGGTGTAGTGCAGGGAAATATGATCTGCCGTGAGCACGGTCTATTTTATTTTGAATGTTTTCGGATGTTTTAATGGTTTCTGTGCTTGACTTCTTGTCCCGCACTACCTGACGTGTGCTGAATTTCTGCGGAGCGCTCCAGCGTCCGGCAAAAATAGAAGCTTGGCGTATCTGCTCAAGAGGACTGTGGATCGCCGGAGCTGGGACGGAGCCGTTCCGCAGTCTGTGGAAGTACTCACATTGACTTTAATGGAAACCAAATTATTTCGCCATCGTTCCGGAGCAGATCCGCATCCTTGGAATTTGGGGGTGAATCTTGCAGAGACAGAGAGCGTAGGTATATGTAAGGCGATAACATAGGCACATGCTAATTACTGCTAACTAAAATTCTAGTTAACATTAATAATTAAACCTAAACAACTAATATAAATCCAAACTGTCTGCAATCTTACCCTGTACTATACGGTAATTCCTCTACTATGCAACAGTAAGGTTGCGAGGTTATGACACAATCGTTGGCCTATTTTTACAAAAACGTCTGCTACGGAGCCATAACGTGAGGTATAAGATAATGGAGCCTTTTATACATTGTTGTGTTTCTTTAGAAATATACAATAAACAAATAGACTCTTTCAACGCCTCAGATGTAAAGTTATTCACTGTCAAAGTGGCACCAAAATGAATGCCAGTCAATGGAATGCTAACTGCAGGTGATTGTTATTAGCATCAAAATGGCGCCATAGGAGCTACTCTCCTACACGAGCAGAGGGTTACCCCCTTGAGTCCTGCAGGTTAAAAACACTTCATATTAGCCTTGTTTCAAACAGCCATGCTGGAGAGAGATAGGGGGAAAACTTACACATTTCCATTATTCATGTTTTCAGGCATGCTGCAGTTTGTACATTCAGCCTTTTGTGTGGAGAGAGAACATACATTGTCTGTTATTTAAACCCACACATTAGTTCAGATGAAAGAGGAAGTCAAGTGAAGGCCTACAGAGTCCCTGACATTATGTGTTTATAAAGTATTATTTGATAGGAAATATAAAAGGAAAGCTCAAATAGACAGTGTTTTACAGGGTATGGACGATAACCTAGTGTATAAGTGTACAGATGAGCATATTATTTAGAGGTGTATAAAAAAGAATAAAGAGAATAAGAATATGATGTACTAAGACGTGGGCGAAACAGAAGAGATGCTATATTTACACCGTACCACACGCAAGCACTGCTAGCCAGGCAGAAGAATGAGCTTTGAATCAGGGCTATAAATAAACTGTACCACTACTGTACTTACATATGGCAGTTGTGAGCCAACTGAATAGGCTTGACCAGGCAAGACAAATAGGACTGTCAAATGAGAAGGGGGAAGACCCTTGACTGCAGGTTCTTACAGCTACAGCTGTAAGAACAGCAGTTTTATTAGGTGTATTATTATTATGCGTGGTAGAAATGCTAATAACTACGGTGAGATCAGAAATAACGCTTCACTCAACAAAGTCTTATAAATATGTATTTGTTGCGTAAAGAAGGTTCAGTTCATCAAGGGCGTCTGAGAGAATAAACAAAGAGTCTTGGAGAATCACTTGCTTATTAACCCTTTTAACAAGCTGACAGCAGTGGGGAGGGGTAAAATTAACAGCCCTTCTGACTATCAGTCCATCTGACCTCCAAATCTGGGACCGAAATGGGAAGTAGAGAAAAGTCTCTTCACTTTCGATAAACAGAAGAACATAAAGTCAGGCCATCAGGGTCCATACATCAAAACATATATAAAGAGTTTACACAGCTAAGATATGTTATGGACAATATGTGATTTTCCATTACACTTGTCATACAATGGGTGCAACATTAGTTTCCTGAGTGTCACAATAGAATGAAAGTGTGACTTATCCAAATGTTTAATTCAACAACTGAATCTAAACTGCTTTAAATAAAACACTGATCCTAATTCCACGAAATAAAAACAAAACTAAAAATGAAAACATATTTCAAATATGTTTCCTTCTATTGTCAACTGTCAACTAACTTCAGCAGCATAGCACTTCTCTAATGTGCAAGATGTGCAAAGATGCTGGTTACAACAATATAAGTCGAGAGAGAGTTTTATCCTGTAGAATTAAGTCATATCTCGGTTGTGTGTGAGAGAGCTGCGAGTGTGTAGTCAACAGCTTCATTTAAAGAGAGCAGGACTCAGCGACCTCCACTAATCGACCGGGCTCGACCATCATTACCAAAGCCCCACCTTAAATGGCTCTAAATGAATGTGTACAACCTCCTCAATTTTACCTGATAATCAATACAGAACAAGCCTTTCCATTCTTGTGTTTTATCTCCTCAATGTGTCTGCACAATTCCCTCCCCTCTTCATTCTCTTCTAAACAACTCTGCTTTGCTCTCTCCTTCAGCGCTCGCTCCCTGCCTTCTTGTCTCTATCCACAATTTTCCGTCATCTCCTCAGCTATTCTCTCTCCCTCTCATTCATTCTAAACTATAACCCTTAATCTTGCCAAGAGCCAAATCAGCAGATAAGATGGAGAGTGGCTCTCACTCAGACTTTGCCGAGCAGTTTCATGTACCGTTCAGAGAAAGTTAGAAGCAGATTAAATCCAAGAAATCTCTTTTTTCCCCTCCCTTTCTAATCCTGGCACATGAGTGTAGACATGCAACAAGCAACATCAAATCTTCAATTTTTGGACATACAGTGATATCTCGGTGTATAAACAAATACGCTCTTTAATCCTTGCTGACTATTTTAATTAGATTTGTGTTGACTCTACAATTTAGACTCTCTTTCAGTGTAAATATACTATTATTACTATTACTTCTAGCCTGGAAATCCAGACCCAAATCCGAAAGATTAAGGATCTGGCATTGAGTAATGAAAGTCGCCCATCTCGAGGGGCGGCGGGAAGCGTGCATTTGAAAATCTCACTGCCCGCAATCGGATGACACTACGACTAATCACAACAACACACGGGGTGACGTACACAGAGCCCCATACGCTTAGCTACCAGCAGAGCTATCTGGTAGATTAAACTGTCGTCATCCATTTAGCTCGCCTCTGGCCTGACTGTATCAGATACTCCGATGTGATTGGTGCAGCTCGGCTACAAGGGTATAGTTAATGAGCAGCATTACTCAAGGCTAGACTGACTCACTGAGCAAATTCACATTGTGCTCTCGAAAGAACTCTGGATTTCCAGGGTACTGTTATTCTCAAACTGAAATGAAGGAATATTTTGTAATGTCTTCACCTATTCCCCTTGTGGTTTGAAACGAACACAGAAGCCTTCCAGTTTTGTGTGTGTACTGTATGTGCCGAGACTGGTAGATGGTTTAAAATAATCAATATTAGATTTGCCGTTTGCATGTAATCCTTAGCTGAAATAAACAATGCTTTCCATACACATTGCAGTATGTATTGCTCAATAAATAATGCACAGTTTAAAGTAATTCCTCACAGTCCACTTGCACCACATACAAACTTATACTGCCAAACAAACAAAGTAATGTTGTCATCCCCTATAGGTGTTACACATGAATAAAAGAAGCATTACCTTTAAGGTATTGATTTTGTGGGGTTATTAATCAATAGTGAAATAAGATAAATGCATAGCGGAAAAAGAGAGAGAGACAAATATTTACAAAGTGACATTCAAAAGAGTGGTGTTGGCCTGCCACCATAATAAAAAGGATTGCTTTAAAGATCCTCTATAATAAAGATGGCGCATGGATGAAAAGTAATATTTCAATAATGTATTAATGTTCTTTTGCTTACTAAGATAAGATAATGTATTTACAGAGCTAAAAGACATTTAACATCACAGAGATTAGTTTTGTTGTTGTGTTTACGAACGATAGCAGACAATAGCTTCTGTGTTGCCGGATCTCGCAAAAGTGTAGTCCTGAGACAGAAACAGGTTTCGGACAAAGTTCATTTTCTCCTGATGTCTCCGTCTGAAAAATGCCATTTTAGTATCAGAATGTTCTGGAGATACTGTATGTGGCTTGTGACAAATGGATCCAATTCATTCTTTGGTGACTATGGAGTGAAAGGATCGCTCATAACCTGTGTTCATGTTCACTTCTCCCATTGGAATCATTACACTCAGACTTTCCGCTAAGTCTCCCAAAGAGGGTGGCGGAGTCCCCGTGACACAGATACAGGAAACTACCACGAGTTGTAGCGTCTCGGTTCTAAACCGTCTCTGGTTACTTCCACTTGAGGGTTAATCAATCCGTTACACAATAATCGGGGGACATGACAGCACTAGGGTCCCTGGCCTAAACACAGGCGTCCTTGGGTGTGTAATGATGATGTGTGACAGAATATTTCCTCCAGGCTGCCGTACGCTGCACACAACAAACATCCATCACAACCAAGCAGAGGGAAGAGGAAGTGGAGAGAAGATGAAGGAGTGATGGGGAGGAAGAAATTAAAGCAGGAACAAGTGATGTTCTAATACAAGTGTGGGGGTGTGGATTGCTGGTTGCCTTGAGGATCAAACAGCAGGTATGAAGGGTGATGGGGAAACCGTGATCTCGAAGAAATGTGGGCTGTGTTGCAAGTCTGCGTGTTTATGGGTTAAAAAAAAAAAAAGTGTTTCTATGGGAACCCGGTCAGTGTTTCTCTATGTTACTGAAGGCCCTGAGCACACTGACATACTGTATACTGTGCAGTACATTGAGGAGAGCATGAACGAACACACACACACACACACACACACACACACACACACACATGAAAAATGAAAAAAAGCTCCCGTGTCCACCTTTCTTAATTTTTCTTTTACTTGCCCCGTTGTGTTTCTACAGCTCTCCTTTGCTCTATATTTGTAATACAGTTACATCACCTGAATCTGAAATGCAGAAGTAATTCATTTACATACTGAATGTATTCCCCCTTTCCTGTGACACTGAGCCTGGACCTATCTGCTTTCCTTTGATCTTACTTGAGATGTCTCTTGATCTAAATGAGACTGGACATCATATAAAAAATAAAAATAAAAAAAAGGAGGTCCACACCTCTCAAAACAGCCCGATTATTCACAGTGCTTTCAAAATGGATAAGGTTCTTTTCCAATATCAATACATATAATGTGACAAAGGAAGGCAATATCATATATAAAGTATACAAAACATATATACAGTTTCACTGTTATGAATTACATCACAATTAAAGTCTTGACATATATAGTGTATGATCAAAAACAAAAATTCTATATTTTACTTTTTAATTATAGCATGCTTGAAATAAATCATTTAATAAAAAACATAATTGTATTTGTTTAAATATATATTGTAACGTCAATGCAACCCGTGGAAAGACCAAAACCAGCAATGCATGAGTAAGATTATAACTAAAGCAGCTGGGCACTGTAGTTTTTAGTAAGAGTTACTCAAACAACATTAAACATTTGTTGGGGACTATTTTCAGCTGCAGATTAATACACATTTGGTGACACATTTGATTGAAGCAGCGAGGCGGTGTATGTGGGATTGACTTAAAATAAACTACAGTGCCCACCCAGTGTAAAGGTGGGGCTTGTGTGAGAGGAATCAACTCTGTCAGGCTTTGGCTACACAGGCAATACTTTAATAGAAATATTTTTTTGTTGTTTTTAGTCTTTCATGGGATTTGTTTAAAATAAGAAATATATCACCAGAGTTATTTTGTAAGAAAAAGTGAAAAAATGTATTCTTCATTGCCACTATACTGTAGGTTATTGTATACATGTACATCTTTCTCTCTCTGTGACACACACGCAAACATGTGCTTACTAGTCTGATTGTTGGTGGCAGATCTATCTCTCTGCATTTTATTTTTCCCTCTGATAAAGCCTGAGGATAGAGCGCCAGCTCTGCAGCCATTCTGCTCACCCAGCCCCCACACCCACAATTCCCGGTGGGTGGCGTTTTCCTCGCCCGCCTGCCACTCACCTACTACTGTGCCAAGCGAGACATGTGACAGTAGCAGCACATGACCTTCCAGCTCATAGGCCTGTCCCCCCCCCCCCCGAATGTCTGAGAACACTCCTGTTCCTTCTCACTCCCCAGCCACCAACCCCAAAACCTCTGATGGCATGATCTCGGCATCCTGCCCATGCACACAACCACATACACATACACGCACGCACGCACGCACCTGAGGAGTGTAAGCCACGTCTATGCAGATGAAACCATTCAAAGATGCAGAGATGTTCTGTCTGACTTTTATTACACACACGTTTTCCCAGCACTGCTCTCACGTCATTAGAAGGGGGTAAACATGCCAGGATGTGTTTGTACTAGTGACATCCAGCTGTCGTCTAGCCGTGCTTTCCTCATCCGTTTTCCAAAATAGTCTTTTCTCTGTACCTTCTTCACATCACATTTTTCCTGTGTTTATCTGTTTATTGCTCCACCACATTGTTCTCCTCTTTTTTTTAATTAATTCGGTGCACTCGCACTGGTGGTGATTTATAAACGTATATCATCAAAGTATAGACAAATGTTGAGGGACCTTTGTTATACACTGAACATGGGGACTATGATGTGAGGGATGGAATCTATGCGTAAATAAAATATAATTTCCTTGAAGAGTTGAGCGGGTTCTCAGCACTGAAGACGTTCAGTCTTCAGTGTCTAACCAGCTGCGTTAATATTTCAATTACCCTCATGAATAAATGAATTTAATAGGCACTAACATTATTCTTGTTATGCCTTTGTTGTGGTGGGAGGAAGCTCTCATGACATACGACAAGACACTTCTGCCAAAGCCTTCTTTTCTAATACGTTCAGACTGGGGAGCTGTAGTTCCTCAGTGATTTGGGAGATATGGTTGGAAATATTCCTTGTTTGTAAGAAAACCAATTTGGATCTCTGTATCTCTGTAAACACAGAGAATTCTGATTCTGTATATGATCAACATTTTTCAGCACTACCAAGGGTCATATCTGAACTAACTCAGGCTTTTAGGATAAACCATGAATGAACAAGAGATTTCAGTCAATACAAGATTTGCATGGAAATCAAAGGCTAACACAGCTTTCAGCAAGTAGGATCAGGGCAGTTTTACAGGCTTTAAACGATATAAAAACTTGACAATCTTACTGAAAGAATGGTCACAGTTTTCTTAAAATAACTTTCTGTAAGCACCTAAAAGGCATCTTGAGTAAATCAGCTCTTAGGAAAGTGGGACACAACTCTAAATTTGAATATAACATCCACTATTTTTTTCTGGTCATAAAAGTATAACTAGCTCATCAACACAAAAGTATACTGTATGTTAAAATATGTACAATAAAAGTACTAATCCAGCATTTATTAGCCTCCTTTTTCCATTTTCCTCTTCTAGTATGATCTTCCTCTCAGCTCCAAAAATGGTGTAGTTTGCAATGCTTCTTCCATCTGTCAAAGCTTATTCCATGTAGCATCAGAGACCGGAAGACCTTTCTATTTAAGACGTCGCTGACATTTACATTTGCCCTAGATCAAAGGAAGAAGAATGGTCGTAACCCCGTGGTCCCCTTGCAATCGTTGTCACACATTCTGCCTTGAGTAACATCCGAGGTTACACTGATTCCCCCATCGTCACTGACAACGGGAGTAGGTGAAAAGAACATGCAGACAGCATCAGTTAATTCAGCATTTTTTTTAATACTATTTTTAGCCTAAATTATTTTTGACATTTCATCATGCACTACGAGTGCCAGTCCAGGAATTAAGAACGCATACGCCCAACGGGAATTAATGAAAGTGAAGGTTGACCACTAATTGTTTTACCAATATGAAATTTTTCATATTTTTTCATCTTTTGGAATTATCGAAAAATTTGTGATCATTAAAAATCACTAAATGTATTACAATTTCAATCTCCCACAAATTTTTAATTCCTTGTGTGCCTAAAATAGGAAATAAGAAAAGCATGTGAAGGAAGCCAAATAATTGTATACTTTAGGAAACACACAGAACAGACCAGATGGGCTGCTGCACACAATGAGAGATTTTTCCTAAAAATGGGATTCCAGTGAGCAGAAGAAGCCGGCATGAAGGGCTTCTAGAAATCAATAGAAGAGCCCCTGTGTGTAAGAGCAAGTCAACAGAGCAGAGAAAAGCACAGAGTTGGTGCATACAGATAATATTTATGTAGAGGGAGGCTGCCAACAACCATCGGGGACCATGTTTAATTCTGATTCATACATCTTAAAAGCAATGCTCTAGTAAATATGAGGCATTTTCATTTATTCAATAAGAATACATCCAGCAACAGGTCAGCGCTGGAGAATTGTTTAGTATACTACCTTTAAATATTAATGTGAACACCCCCAGGATTGTGTGTCTTATTCCTTCTTAAGTTCAGAGCAGACAAAAACACACACTCATCCATGCCAGCTGCATACCTTTGTATATGGACTGAGTCAGGTTCTGTGATCACAGCTCTGACATTAAGTATGACAGATCATGCGCATCCATGTCATTAGTTTTGTTTACATTTATCCAGTCAACAGTCACGATGGATGTCACTGGTACATACAGTTAGCAGGTTTACCAACCTCATGAATAAATGCACAGCATGTGCACACCACCACTTCTAAGTGATGTCCCCTTGCCACACAATTTACATACATTAGGAGGCAACGTGTCGCCTCTGGGCAAAAGGGTGAGACGCAGTTGTACTCACACAGCCATGTAGAAATGGCTTAAAACATACATTTTAGCCTCCTTTCTGTTTACTTTTCTATTTTCCCCCACAGGAGACCCTTATGGTTTTAATAACTATGCTAATTGCTAATGTTCCACTAGAATACTAATAATGGTCGTAATTAGTGTAACATGGACTGTAGCTCAGTGTGGACAAGAGTTTTTGTTTTTTCCTTTTTTAAAGGGCCTGTAAAAATGGAACTGAAATCATGTGCAGGGACTAGATATTTCAAATTAGCATTTCGGTTGTTTGGTAGATGCTTAATGCTAAAAAACTTTACACTCTAGAAACTACTGCAACACCAAGAACGCCACAGTTGGCAGACCTTAATTAAAGTAATTTTCATCAGATCGTAAACAGCTACCCTAACACCATGTTGGCCAATAGACCGCTTGTTTACAATTGCATCAGCACAGGGTTGTGATAGCTCTGTCTATGTGAATATAAATGTTGATATGAATACACCTTTGGAGTAATGTCCTCCATCCGTCCAGATGGCCCTTGGAATTATCTGCTTTACGTGGGATAATGAAATCTCACTCACTATCCAACTGGTTTCTATTGAATTAACGTGATAGGCATCATTCCTTCTCACAGCTTGGGGTGTCATCAGCCCAACCAGCGCTCCCCATTCATTGGGCTCATCAATCAAAGACAACTGAGGCAATAAAAGCTTACGAAAGCCCAATAACCATCACAGTACGAAAAATAGGAATGATACATGGTAGGGATGTTCTTGCTACTATACTGTAAAATGGGGTCTCCCCTGAAACAAAGGCAGCCATTTTAAAGACAAACTCTCTCAAAATACTGCATAAATTACATTGGTTATTTAAGTGCTTTCTATATCTATAGTGTGTTTAAGTGGCTGAATATGGCTGATGACATTTGTTCCCCAGACAGCTTTTTTACATTAAATATAATGAAATCATGTAGCCAGTATCCTTTGGCTTTAGTAAAAACCCCAGGACTGCATTCCTCAAGCATCCCACTGCAGCCATGAAACATCACATTATGTAAAGATAAAATGAAAATACAATTTTACTGACAGAATGTAAGTGGTGAAATTCAGGTACAGGTGAATCCATAGTGCCAACAAGCAGAAATAGGGTGGCATCATTTTTCACCAAAAGGAAGAATAAAACAGGCATTCTCCCATCACCCGTTTTTTTTGCCATGAAATCTATACACACAGGTGGGCTTCATGAGCAGAGAAGCTGCTTTCTGGCAAAGACTGTTTGGACTGCATTTGGACAGAGGCAAAAAATCAGTATGAAAGTAAGAGCATCCAATCATGTAAATAGTGTTATCACCAGACAAGACAGTCTGGGATAAGGATTATTAGATTATACTAAATATTTAAAAATAAATTAAAAGAATTTACATGCAGATTGCTAACGTTATCAGAGTCTACTAATAACTTAAAATGGTTATACTTTTATAGATTTATTTTTACTGTTAGAAGGATGAGGAAGTGAACACATACAAAACAGAATATTTCATGATCACACATTCTCTTGAAGTGATGATGAATGAATTTCTCAATACTGATTGCCTTCTTGACTGTGCATTGTGGGGACCTATTGTGTGTTAAGGTTGTAATTTATCTGTGACAAGTCAAAAAAGTAATTACATAATGCAAAATACCATTCTGCAAATTTGATCTAAATGGGCCAAGGAGCCCAGCTGACAGTGCTTTAATGGCATGGCTTTAGACTGCTGATCAGATGGAAATAAAGGAAGACAGTATAACCAGTGGTTTGTGATTAAAGTGTAAAGAAAAATGGAGAACCTTTAAAAGTGGTGTCCCTACAGTTTTCCTGGATTATAATCTATTCTGCTCAAATGTCAACAACTGGACAGATTTTTAGCTAATTCATTCAGAATTCAGTTTAAAAAGTACATACAAAAGTATTTGGCATGAGCCATGTTTTGCATCCGTTGCTTTCAGCTTTAGCACTAAAAAAAACTTTTTTTTTTACCATTTTTGTACATTATTAAGCATGCTGCTGCAGCTTAAGACCCAATCACACACATTCTGTTAACCAGAATAGGCCTGCTATCAATGAAAATAAAAGACAAATACTTGATTTGTAGGGCCCTGCATCTCAAGGGAATTGCACCTACGAACCATTTACCAACAAGTCTGCTCCAGCTGTTTCTTGCCTGGTCATCAGATCAACTGCCTTTGGTTTGTTGACCAACCAGCCCAGTGTCAAGCTTTTTGCAAATAGCAAAGATAATGGTCCTTCAGGGAAAACCAGGCCCTGTGTATGAGTGTTTGTATACACACTTGCTTACCATGTGTGCGTGCATAGCAAGAGATGGACTAATAAAATGAGACAGCAGGCCAAGTCTTAAGGATACCCTCTTCTTCCTATAAAGAAGGCATTAAAACTCTCCTGCCTTACCGTAACACTTCCATTAGTCAGACATGCAGCCACAGGTCCCTCCAATCAGGACCCGGCCCATCTATTAGCTGCAGTCTGACGCAGCCTCTGTAACACTAACTCCTCTTTACAGTCGGAAATCCTGCTTTATAGCCTATAACATGGTTTGTCAAGAGATGTACTAACCAAAGAGAAATGTCCTCATTAAAACATGTAGTGCAGCTGAGAACAACATTTAGGGTCTAGCTACTTCTGTGTGACGGTTTGAGTGAGGGTGTGTGGATCGGATATATGGTTGTGTGTTTGGGGTCCGTTTGCCAAATAGTGGTGATTGTCAAAACAAATTCCAACCAACTCCACAGACTTTTTTTTCAGTGACAAAATATAATTCCACTGATACAACAAAGCATGATTTCATCCATTTTGTAGGGCTGAAATCAACCAAAGAAAATCTTGGTCGACTAAAGTCGTGAAAATGTCCACACACATGGCGAGATAGAGTTTGGTTGAAAATTATCTCTTATCATCCTTGTGCAGCATTTTGTGATCGCATGTGGCACGATTGCCTGCTCTGGATGGGCATGACAGATGTGTATACCACTGCTACGGCATGAGCACTTAGAAAGTGTGGTACTAAATGTGTGTGTGTGTGTGTGTGTGTAGGTTACATCTGTGTTTCTACTGTCTGTTGTTATCGCTCTTGGCACACAATGGGCTCAGCAACTGCATTCCGCTAACAGGCCTCAGCAATCACAGATGGGGAAGTAGTAGCCAATATGAGCAGGCAGCAAATGGACAAAGGTCTGATGTGTATCAGAGACTGCTGGAGCAAAGAGCTGCAGTATGCCACATGGACACATGCTGGGGCCTACTACCTGCAACAAACCACAAGAGTTACACTTTCAGACAATTCTTGCACATGCTGTCAATGTGTAGTAAGTTAAAGCAGGAAAATACTGAAAAGCACATTGAGGACAACAATGCTTGATGACCGCAAAATCTAAATGGCACACACCAGAAAAGGAAAAGCAAAACACAAACTGACAGTTTGTGCCCACGCAGCTGGATGAGCACAAAGGCATGAAATATTGCTCAAGGACACTTTACTGTAATGTATTAAATCCTAACAGTCTATTTCTGCAAAATAATAACTGTAAAGGCTGTGCTACCTACAGGTGATCCATTATGGTCTTTATCCGTGTGATTGAATCGCTCCTTCAGTTGAACACTGACAATGACATGTTTTGATATCTCACAAAGCAAACCTGCGTGTAAGACAAAAGGTGGACACCATGAATGTGGAAATGTGTGAAAGATGGAATTGCTTCCATTCATGTACATGCCATGCCCATTTGTAAGAGATAAAATGTTTATACAAAAAAAAAAAATAAACAGCTTAGTAAATATTGGATTTGGTCTTTTCTCTTGGGCTATTACAGTTATAGGTTCTCTGAACTCATTACTGGAATAGATTATAGACATTTTAGTTTTCAACCTATTGTCTGATAGTTTAATGGCATTCTTTAATTGCTTTTTTAACAGTGGAAAAGCCTCTATTACTGGGTTCACTGCTGTGTGACCTGCTGGAACATTTCACCTTCCCAAAAAGTGGCTCCACTGAGGCTGTTGGTGAATGACAATTAATCCTTCATATGTGCCGGGAATCTTGGGATGTTATCACATATTAAAATGAAGGGAAAATAATGTACACCAATGTTGTATTAGATTCAACCAATTGTAGTGTGTGGAAGTACTGTGTCTAAATAAGCTACATTGTACAACACAATTTGAAAAGAGAAAAGGATTTTGAAGGAACTGGAAATGTATGTTAGGCCCCATCTCTTCTCATATTATTGTAATAAAGAAAGCAGTCCAGTGTCCTGGGTAGTTTGATGAAAAAAAAGACAAATTATGTAAACACAACTTTTTTCCCTAGCCAGCTTAGGTAGGGCAGCACTGCACTCTGGTGCCCTTTGTTGACCAGTCACTATGGGTATGCATGTTTGTTTACGTGTGTGTGTGTTTGTGTGTGTGTGTGTGTGTGTGTGTGTGTGTGTGTGTGTGTGTGTGTGTGTGTGTGTGTGTGTGTGTGTGTGTGAGTGTGAGAGATTGCTAAAAAAATTAAAAAAATGTGCATGTGTAGATGAATTTCATTGTGCGAAAGCAAGAAAGGCCATTATTCTTCTGTGGCACCTGCCGTAGTCTCCTGCCTTAGTCTCCACACATCCCAGCTGTGGCCATGACAACCATCCTGCCCTCTGGGAACAAGTGTTAAGTGTCATTAACCTGTGGGAACAAGATGCAAACAGGCCAAAAACACACACACATTGCATGCTGCCAGAATCACGCAAATACACACACATGCACGCACGCATGCACGCATGCTGGCAGAGTCAACCACGTACAATATGTGTGGATGTATGCAAGCTTACGCCAGCATAAAGTCACTTTTTTAAAAGGTAAGCCGACTCCTTGCACAGCCTATACACGTGTGCCCACATGAACACACACGTCCCTTCCCAAGAAGCAGACAATGGTTGGCTCCTGTTTTTTGGCCAAGAATTACATGAGCTTTAATGTAATTACAGGACTGACAAGGACAGACTCTCTCTGCTTATTGCTCCGTGCTGGGCCCCCTTGAGAGCGGCAGACAGGAGCACGCACAGAGTACTTGTCCAATCTCTAATGACAACGGCGCACCCTTTCCACAATAATCCTCTCATTTCTGTCCACTCACAGAAGAGGAACAGAGAGGCACAGAGGTGAATGTGAAAGTGGTGTGTGTGTGTGTGTGTGTGTGCGTGTGTGTGTGTGCGTTTGTGTTGATTCATTCGTGGGTCTTCAGCATTGAGTGTAAGCTCAGGTATTTGGTAGAACAGATACTATATAAATTTATATGTAAGTGATCTTTTTTCTTATACGACAGGCTTAAAGTTTTTTGAGTGGGGAAGGTAACATTTTAAGGATTAAAGTATAATAATGGCTGACAAAGGCAATACTGAGCAGAAAACAAGTTGTCCGTTAAAAAGGGTGATCTGGTGTAGTAGAACTGCTTTGTTTAAAAGGTGAAAGGTCAAACAACATTAGTGGAGGAGCAATATTAAAAATTGGAAACCCTTCTCACACAGACAACCTCTTTCTTTCTTTAGTCTGTGTCTCACACACACGTACATATACACAGCTTTTAGTGTCGGAAATTCTCCAGACGTGCAACAGCAGGGCACCTGTCTTGGTAACCATAAGCACACAAACACATACACTCGTGAATCTTCTCTGCAGGTCAATAAACAGACTCCAACATCATGAATATCAATTTGAAACCAGCAACTGACAAAAATACTATAAGAATCCTTATAGATCACATTTGGGAGATTGTTCAGTAGTTTGCCGTTAAACAAGTAGCGGGAAAAAAATATGAATTGTGTTAATGGTGCAAATTGCTTGTCTGGGGATCAATGGCAGCTTTATAGCTGCACCAGCAGTAGTAGCCAGACAGACTGACTTAGTGTTACACTCAACATGGCAGCAGCCATCTTGTCAGTGTTTTCCATAGCACTGAATAAAGATGGGAGACTTTCATCCTCATCACAGCTCTCATCCGTAACTACTTTAAAGTTGCATTTTCAGTGTTTTTTTCCTACAGTTTATCTGTCTCACATTCAATCTCTCCACACTACACCTCCCCTATCTTGTCCTCCTAAAGTCCCCCACGTTTTGCCTCCCCCTCCTCTTCATCCATCCTCCCACACCGCTTCTATCTCCTGGGTGATTTCCCAGTGGGTGTCCCTCCCTCGGCACTATACTACAGCCATGTGAGTCAGAGGGTAACAGTGGAGTTTTAGATCCTGTATTGATTGTTTTTGGTGAGGCAAACTACTTGAACGTATTTAAGTATACTGGCATTCTATTACTAGTATTTCTTATATCTTTTTGTAGGGCAGGTTGCACTCATCCTGGCACAGTACAGTCCACTGACTACATTATGAATGACTCTGGGCTGACAATAGGGCACTTGGGTGTATATTATTTAGTTATAGAGCTAACAAAGAGCTAAATTAGATTCCAGCCAGTTGCACTAAGGCAGATGTACTGATGCAGAAAAAAAAACATGTTAATAGCAACAACAAAAAAAGATGTGCAGAACTGTCAGGGCACCCTAGGCAACATTCTGCTGTTACGTCTTAGCAGAACACTCCTGTGGAATTGCCTGATTTTTAACAATATCAGGGTGAGGGGATTGGGTAGGGCTGCACAATTAATTAAATTTTAATCACGATCACGATTTTGGCTTCCCACAATCAAATTTGAGTGATCGAGCGATATTTTAAATGCGTCATTCTGTTCATAGAATGCTCTGGGTTTTTTGCAAAGCCAATCCACCGCTCTGTAAACCACTGTCTGATCTTGTGCCAGTCAGAGTTGTTCCCTGCACCAAACAGCTTAGTTTCTAGATGTAGACTGTCACAGAGGATAGAGTAATGTGAGGAAAATACCACAACAGATAGCAGATGGTCATACGTCGATCACAAGGTTTACCAGTACACACAACATTTTGTCCCGTCTGTGTTGTTTGTCAGACAACAGCAGTGACCAGTGCTAGTTTGGGTCAGTTAGCACACAGGGCTCTAGGGTGCGACTAACATATTTCCCAGGTCGCACCGGTGCACCTCATGTCCTCACATCCGCTGCCTCTCTACAAACGAAGCAAGGCTGTTTATATCGATGTGGTTTAATGTTGCGCTACATAACCCATTTCTTCTAAAAAGCCGTGCCTGTGTTTGGATCTCTCTGACTCTCCGCACAGCCCCGCCCCCATTCACTCACACACAGCATTTGTCAACAGTTTTAATTGTTAAGCATGAGAGGCAAACCTGTATTTGTACCAGTGTTTCCGCTGGTAACTCTCTGTTATTGTGGCGGCCAAAAAATACAGAAGAAGTTATTGAATGCAACAACTAACTTCAGTTTGCTGCGTGTGGCCATGTGACCCATGGCCAGAATATATTAGTTCATAAAAATGTAGCGCAGTGACGATACAGACATTTCATACACACGACGTGTGTAACTCCGCTGAACTGCCATTCGACCCGTGCTGACATTATAACATTCATAATGAGTCAGCCGTCACTCTGTGAGTAGGCTTACGCCCATCGCACTCCCCCTCTCTCCCTAGCCCTTTTAATCAGTTAAAAGCTTTCTCAGAAATACTTTTTTTTTATATTCTAGGTTATTTATTTCAGATCATTTTCATTTACATGTATTGCAGCTGTATGTATGTACAACATACAACTTCAACATAAGAGGAATGTAGCACATTATGGATGTGAAAGCAGTTCTTAAATAGCCCTTGTCAACAAATAATCGTGATATCAATATTGATCAGAATAACCGTGATTATCATTTTGGCCATAACCGTGCAGGCCTAGGATTGGGTCCTTCTCAAAGAATCACATTCACTAGCCACAGAGATATTCAGTACCTCTGACCATTTCCCATTCTTTTCCAACCTCCAACAGCAGTCATGCACAAACGCGCATTTTGAAGTTTTGCAAGTAACCAATAGGACTTTCTTAAGGTGCTTTTTAAATTTAATTCAGTCATTGCCTCTCTCATGCTGTTAGCCCTTGACTTGGTCAGCACATCAGGCCCTGGGGTGACAGCTCTACAATGAGAAAATACCAAAACCTCTCTCTTGCTCAATCAAATTGGCAACATACTCGCATAAATAATCATGATCGAAATCATGTATAGTGTAATCTACTACAGGCAAATGCAAGGTGCAAGGTTGAGAAAGCCAGAAGGCTAATTTGTTTTTGTCACACTTGAACTCACCTTCTGAAACCTTGGAATACCAAGAAGATGTTGGCATATGGTCAGTGTGGAGTAAAAAGCAGCAGTCAAACTGGACTTACTTCTCTTCTTAAGCTTTAGGATACACCTTTCTCATAAACAGGAAAGATAAGTCAAGGCTATTAAGGTTAAAAAGTAAAAATAATAAGTTCTTAGGTCAGTTTCTCCAATCTTATTGAGTTAGATACAATATTGGCATCCTCCATTTACAATTTCCCATAATAAACATTACGTCCTTGATCAAATCAAAGTAAGCAAACAACAGTGATGAATGCAAGAGTATTAGTGCACAAGAAAAGATTACATCATGAATTCAAAACAAATAATAATACATAGCACAGAGATCCATAGATTTTTTTGTCTTGTTACACAGGTTTCAAATGATTGATGACAATTGTTTTTAGTGAGGTCAGATATTTGACTACTCCCTAAGGTGAGGGGATGAAGGTACCGATGTACCTTCATAAAGCAATCTGATGATGCTGGTATTTTTTATTGGAACTGAACAACACTTCAAGTCTAACTACTCAACTGACCTCAGTCAGTGCTGCAGGGGTGGGAATTCATGTGCTCTCTTCTGCATGTGTGCATGTGTGTGTGTGTGTGTGTGTGTGTGTGTGTGTGTGTGTGTGTGTGTGTGTGTGTGTGTGTGTGTGTGTGGAGACAGGTCTTTGTGTACAGTGGTGTGGGTGCATAAAAATGTACATAACGTGTATGAGCATACTTCCATTCATCTATGTGCCATATTATGTGCATGTTTGTGTGTCTTAGTATCTGTAACAGTATAAAGTCAGTTCAGGGCATTTCAATGACTCTTAGCAGGAGAAAGTTCACGTTTACGGTTATCTTGCGCACGCCCTCCAGGCCACTGGCGGCCTGACACAGACAAAGGTCAGCAATTAGAGCTCAAATGTTTTAACTTTATAAAACTGTGACCCATCCGTGTCTAATTCTGTGCAAATCAGAGTGAAAAAAACATTAAAATCATATAAAAACAAAACTCACATGAACTTGTAAATTAATATAATTGACACAAAAGCATAAGAAATTGGGAGCCCTTAACTGATCTAATGTGCATACCTCTTTTTTACGTGTCCATTAAACTACATCAGAGAAACAATGCAAATGGCATTGCATCATGATCCGATAAGAATTAAGAGGGTGACCATTTCCTCTCCCTGCACCAAAGATGATATAATCCTATTTCGTGATCTCCATCTCATAGCCCTAAACATCTCTTTCGCTCTCGCCTCTCTCCGATTCTCCCCTGAGATCCTGTTCATTCTATGAGAAGGGCTGCTGCACATTGATCCCCACTATCTGTGTCGGGTCAGTGCATAAAGCCACACTCAGCACTTTCTGTATGCCGAGAGAGTACCCAGGCTGTCATAGACTGCATTTCCTTACTATGCCTGAAAATTCACCCTCTCCTAGGAGTAGTGACAGGCAATCTTTGTTGACGACCCCCCCCCCCCTCCCGGTCACCGCCTCAGCGCTGAATGGATGTCAGATATTTAGATAGTATGTGGCACACAATGTGAGACCCTGGCATACAAGATGTCCAAAGGCGCCGCTTCATTTGGCCCATGTCAGATGCTTTTACACAAAAGCTCAAAGGTGAGTTACAGTGTATGAATCAGTAAAAGGCACTCTGGGATGCTCTCGCTGAATTAATATAGAAATGCCATAAACTATAAACAAATGACAATTGCTAAAGCAAATTTTTCTCAAAGCTAAACCAATTCTTTTTGACTTAAGACTTATGCTAAGTCTGGGTCTGGTAAAGCTTTTTTCACAGAAAACATATCTCCTTCTGACAAAATGACAGAACACCTTACATACGCTCAGGGGGGTGTTCTTCCTCCTGTGAGTGAATGTACTCTACGCTGTTTCAGGCTTTACAACGTGCATAAATGTGACATGTTGTATATAGTCCTCAGGAAAAGCGGCCTGTGTGCAGTATCTCTGAACATACTGTAGGTCACTGCTAGCAGTCTCAGGTGGCCCGTAGTATTGCATGGAAGTACAGTCATATGCTATAAATACCTATCTGCACACTGTATCTAGTGCACTGTACATGGGCAAGATTTGCATTTCCAACTGCAGACTCAGTGTCTTTGTAGTTGTTTTGATTTCTGATTTGCCATTAAAAATACATGTGTTCACTCTTCTCTAACTGCTAGAATATAGAGAACATGATAGCAAGAGAGCACCTCGCCTCAAACTTCATCAAGTTTAAGATTTCTTCCAAGAGAACTTTTTATTTGTGAAAGTGATCACAGAAAATAACATTCAAAGAGTTTGTATCAAAATTTATGGTGCCTTAGATGAGACATTTCACCTCTTGTCATCACAAATAAAGTTTCCCATTCCACAACTGACAAAGCACCATGAAGGTGTTGGATTACTGCAGATGTTTGGGTGGTAGAGCTGTCACTTCACATTGAAAACTCACTTCACACTGAAAACTCTACTACTACTTCGGCTGTCTTTACAAACCTCAACTGCGTCAAAGTAACATTGAACAAAATACGTGTTGGTTCTAATTTGTTCAAACTTGATTGTTATTATCTTAGTATATAAATCGTACTCCTCCTAAAGAAAGAATTTAGACTTTCTTCTTCCTCTTCTCTCCCTCAATTTGTGACGTGGCAGGCCTGTTTCCCCAATTGTACCCCAATATCCTAAAACAATCCTTGTCCCTTAGTCCCACCTGTCCTCATAAGAAATCCCAACAGAGTCTATGTAAACATGACTAGCAAACGTTGATGGAATGAAAAGTGTGTATTAATCAATTTGCTATTGATATTGACTTCACTAAATTGGTGGGCTACCATTTTTGTCCATTGTTGGTTATGTTTTTCCATAGCTAAAGGGAACATACCAATTAATAAAAAATGATCAATATGCAAAGCACCTTGCCAACTATTTTGCTAAAAAGTGATCTTTCCCTAAGTGGCTCCTCTCAAGGGTCTGTCACATAACCTAAGTCGGTGAATTAGTGTAACTTACCCTAGAACGCTCTCACGGCCCAAAGTATCCCTTCCATCCTCTTCCAGTCCTCTCCAAAGCTTAGATACTCTAAGCCTGCAGAGTTACAGTATCAGTCCTCGGTTACACAAAAACCCACACTCGCACATCTAGAGCTGTGGTGAAGGTGCAACTCCTGCTCCAGCACTAAGCCTCCCAGTTGATATAATCCAGCTTTTTTTTCTACCTGCAATACTCTGAGTTCAAAGCAAATATGAATTTCTCATCTGTAATTGCCTCAGTCTGCTACAATGCCTATAATGCTGAAATATCGTAGGAATCTAGCTTTAGCCGGACAAATGGTTTCACACCAAACCACATTAGATCTCATCTCCAGGCATTTCCCATTAGGACATCTGCTCTTCTTCTAGTAACGGATTCTGCAATCCTCCAGCAACTAACTACCTCAATCTACAGTAGCAGCACAGCCTCACTTCTCAGGCCTTTTAGTGTTGGACAGCCCCCCCAGTGCCTCAACCTCCCCATCATCAGCACCACACCACCAGGGGATGGACCGGGCCTGCTCAGTCTACCCATGGCTCCACCGACAGGGGATAAAGGGATAAAGAGCCTCTGCTCAGGGACTGATTACTCACATCTGGCAGGCTTAATCCCAGTGCCCACACATACACACACACACACATATACGTACACACAACATACAGACACACACTTGGCCTGCTGCTAGCTACAACAAACCTACTGATGCATGTATTGTTTCCTGACATAAGCATGTGGTACAGAATGTGGGAAAGCTGTGCGCATGTGTGAATGTGTGTGTTCAGGACTTTTATTCATGTGTAAGTAAAATATTATACGTTTAATGAACACATGTATGATAAATTGTTAAGAGCACAGCCATCACTAACTTCACATTATTGCTCCAATAAATATGTCAGAGGCTCCAACAGCAAAATATATTCAACACTACAGCAATAACTCTGTACTGAGCAAAGGTCTCATCCACCTGTAAATGCTCATGAGTGGGACACTTGGAACACTTCAGAGCGCTTCACTTGATATGAACAAACAATAATAGTTTGAAGACATTATTGAAATCATGTTTCTGAATCAAGTCTCTGAATCTTTATTATTCTCTGTAAACATATGATAACAATATTCCATTGCAGTAATATATTGCTATTTGCACTTCACAGTGCTCTCTGTGGTCTCTTGTTGACTTTATCCATGCCAGCCTGTACCAGAGCTTGTAAATATACTCTGAGTTGTTGGCAGCATGCTTTTTTTTAAAGTTATTAAATCCAGAGCTAACAGGCTACAGATGATAGAACAGAAGGAGTCTAGCACAATAAGGTCTAACTGAATAATGAAAAGAGGGTTGACTATAGGGCTGCAACTAACGATTATTTTAAATTGTCCATTAATCTGTCAAATATTTTCTTGATTAAATCGATTAGTTCTTTTGTCTAAAATGTCAGAAAATGTTGAAAAATGTCAATCAGCCCAAGATGACATCCTCAAATGGTACACAACTCAAAGATATTCAGTTTACCGTCATGAAGGAGTAAAGTACCAGAAAATACTCACATTTAAGAAGCTGGAATCAGAGAAATCAGACAAAAACGGATTCATCAATTATCAATATATTTGGCTATTAATTGAATAGTTGACAACTAATAGATTAAATGACCAATCTTGCAGCTCTAGTTGACTATATTTCAGCATGTATCTGTATTGAGGTTAGGAGAATATTTTCAATTTGACGTTTCCAAAAACATGACCAGAGCTTGGCTTTTTAGCTGGCCTGTATACAAATACATGCCAAATACCACGGGATTGGCTGTGCCACAGTGTAACAGAGTTTAGCCTTTGACTATAAAGTCATCATAAAACACTGTTTTCATGAGTTTCCATTGATTGTCAGTATCAGAAAGCAGACATCACGTTCAGACATTCCTAGCGAGTGGATGTCAGCCTGGCCCACTGACCTCATGCTTCCAGCTCATCATTCTCTCCCAGCGAATAGAAGGAGAAAAATCATAACTCTCATAAGAGCATATTAATCCCATGGTCTGAGCGCATGCCGCCTGTGAGGGCTTACCTCTGTCAACAGAGATTTGTGTGCTCTCTCACACAGACACACCTGTGCACATATACTATACTAAATAAGTGCTAGACAGGAATAATCTAAATAATTAATATCTAAGGGGGAGACGTTACCATGAGATGTTTCAATATGACACATTTGGATGAATCGAATGATTTAACAAATAATAAATAAGGTTTTTGTAAGTAGGAAAGCAATGTCATCTTATGCAATATTTGTCTTATTGTCAAATGATATTCTTCAACAGATCTGTCAAACTATCAACATCCTTAAATGTTGACATGGCAAATGCAGCAGCTTTAAACTTACGCAATTGCATTGTGTAGGCTACTGAAAAGCATATACATTAAATCACTAAAGGCCACAATAAATACTGTGGCTGATTCAAATAATTCAAGTGTAAACTAAATACGGAGAGCACACCTACAATGAAAAATCTTGCAGGGATTTAGTGATGACTGAACATCAAGAGGAATCCAACTACTGATTTATTATTCATGTTATTGTAATCAAAACAGATGTTCAGTTGGAGCTGGAACGCTGTCAGATGCAACTGCATACAGGGTGCAAGGAGTCTGAAGAACCCATGCATCCAATTACCGCCATCTTCAGGCACGATGAGAAGCAGCTCTTTACTCATTAAGATGTACTGAATCGTGACTACAACTATGTAAAGCGCAAAACAATCTTGCTTTATACACACATCTTATAAAGTGACGACAACTAAAATACCGAATGCAGCATTTTAATTTAAATCCATTTGGGCGATGATCAGAAATACCTTCTCATTCTGTTTCATCCTGAGATTGATGCAACCATTAAAACGTCCTATATAGGGAGAGCAAAAGAGTGTGCCTTAGGAGTGCCCGGGTGATGCAGTGCCTTATTGTGCCCGGTTACATTATAAAACGGCAGGCGACAGCAGGGACATAGACGAAGATTTGAGAAAAAAGGCATTAACACCGTGTTGTCGTTTAGGGAAAATGTGATAGCAGACTTTTGCGCAATGAAACGAGTGGCAACGAGGCTGCACATATACCAAACATAACAGAACCAGCATTTCCCCTTGGTCGCAAAATGTGTGGAGCGCTGCGGGGCGATGCGCGCGCCACACAGACGCACGTGCTCACACACACAAGCCATACACAACTGTTTTAAACACGCCAACCAGCAGCAACTTAGTGAAAGGATTTAGTCTGTATGTTTACCTCGGTGTCATAGATTTTGGTGATGAGTGAGAACGAGTACTTCCTGGACTCTCGTATGTGCTGGATGGCCAGTTGGACCGCCGGCTCGATCCCCTGGCTGATGCTGCTCATCAAGGCCGACTCGTTCATGGGCATAAGAACCATTATGGGCAAGTTTTCCCCGTCCCTGGCGAACCAGCTGTTGTCCTGTCCGTGTTTGGTGCGGTCGTTACACACCTTGGCCAGGGCAGGGTGAAATAGCAAAACAGAGAGGAGCAGGCATCCCGTCGGGAGGAACATCTCCCAGCCGCTGCAGTCCCTCCGGGCTGGAGCCATACTGCTGTACAGGGTGACCAAATGAGATCCCACCGTACCCTCACTGTTTGGGCATCGCCAATTCGGGCTCGTCCGGGATGCCTAGACGCCCGCCGGTCAAGGAAATCGTATTTCAGAACACAGCAGACACGAAAACCGCAGCAGCCTCTGCAGTGGGCAAACTCGTCGTATATGGATTATGACTGCCAACTGAGAAAAATATTTGTTCTCTATAGGAGTGCCTCTGTAAGAATATTCCAAGGGTGCAGATTCGCGTTGTAGAAGGAGAGCTAGTGCCTCTCGGTGTCCGTCATCCAAATGATCTCCTGTCAGAACACCCCTCTAATTCGACCCCCCCTTTTCACCTATAGTGTAGCTATCTTAGAAGCACAAGACTGTCCTAAAAGACGTTCCGAAAACAAAGAGAAGAGCCCCTAAGTATAGACAGGAATCAATCACTATCGTTGACAGTTGTTGCGGATACAAAAATTACCTCCGAAGTACATTCCAAACCAAGAGCTGGCAACTGTGGGCATCCCTGCCAAACGCAGTGCTGCATCTGACAAATTGCGAGACAACGAAGCGATACGGAAACAGACTCAAAACAAATAGAGCTGATGTTGGAAGCTTGGCCGCAGAGGTCCAAGGGGGAGATGTCGAGAGAGTCTGCCTTGACAGCCTGTGGGACTAGGATGCTCATCTCCGATGGTGCGTCAGAGAAGCTGCTGCTGCTGCTCCCCGTGCGCGCAAGAGGGAGCACTGAATGTGGAGGAGGAGAGGAAACGAGGGAGGGGAGGAGGGGGGATACAACAGCTTGGTGGAAAGGCTGCATAAGCTTTATGCAGGGTAGACTCACCAGCGGCCTGACAGCCAATTGTGATTTACAAGGCTTTTATGTTATAGGAGGCAAACGACGTTTCAGGCATGTATGGCGCAGGCTAATATATATCAAATATATAGGGCTGTATACACGTGTACCGCTCCGTTATGTTGCATGTCATACAACAGTGACATCAAAAAAAACACTTCTGAGAGCTATATTTTTAGTGACTCATTATAAATGCATATCCTAAGTGATGGTGAGATCGTTCCCAAAGGCGGCTGGGCTTTGATTCCCCATGTAGCCAAACCTGCCGATTTGTCTAAGCGCTTGATAAGACACAACCCGATGATGAAACGAAAATTCCTACTATAGAAAATATATTCAGAATCTTTAGTAGGCATGAACACACTAGAAGGGATTTGTTCTTTTGCTTTGATTTAGTGGTGTAATAAACAGTGCCACCTAACACAGCAGGTAAACAATGTGCCAAAACGCAGATTGTGAAGTTAGCTTCAGACATCCCATGCGTCCATGTTTGAGGGTATCCCAGGGAGGAAAAGTTCCACGGAAAAAGTGAACTGAATCCAAACATTGGAGCTGGAAGAGGCTGTAAACAAATGCCTATCGTTATTATCCGTTCCACTGTGTAATAGAACCACTGGAGCTGAATTTCAGCACCACGGACAGCTGGCCATCCTGGGAAGCCTCTGCGCTGTCCGTGGTGCTGCACTGCGCGGCGGCACAGTTGAACTTGTCCTCTGCTCTTGTTGACATTGTGTACAATAAACCATTACCTTTGCTTCCCCAAGGCAGGGTATACACATTTTTATTCTCATCTCTGTATACAAGGATTGCCTTGTAAAAAAAGACACTCATTGCAATAGTTCACAACACACGGTATGGTATTGTTAAACAGGCATGGGACGCGAACACAATATGATGCCAGAGGGTAACTGTTCTCCAAATGTGGGAAAAACAGCGACTGTAATTCAAAACAGAGGCACATACAGTTTGACATATAAGAATGTTTAATCATTTTACAGATGATAAAGTCAGCATATGCAGTAAAATATACCCTCTGCAAGCATTTCATTTTTCCCAGATGAATTATTCTGTAGGCTGGGCTTCCAATCAGAAAATGGGCATTACAAAACAACATTTGCATAATACTCCTAACCACAATATGATTTCTACCCCTCCTCTAACAACCAAAATTCCTCAATCTTCATTAGGGGTTTAAAGCACAATGTGTTAGTGGTTGATATGGCAGAGCATGGCAGCTATGGCAGAACCCTCCTGGCTTCTGAATACACAGGTCATTTATCACAATGCCAAGCAGCTCCAAGCACAAAACACACAACATGAACTGGGTATAGCCCTGGTATATTGCTGGATTATCTAGGTCTTTGCCTCTGTTTCTGACAAGCACATTTTTAAATATACAAGATGTTCTCAAATCAGACATCTTAACTCGTTAATGAACCTAATATAGGAAGTGTCTTGTTATTTCTGGACCAAGTATTTAAGGAACATTTAGAACATTGTGCAGGAAAGGTTAGAATCCAAAAATGGCATAAGATGTCTCCCCTATTAAATATCAATAGTCAAACTTAAAAAAGAAAAAATGCTACAATTAATTCCATCACACAGTTCTAAATCCTTTTTCTTCCCAGTAGTCATCCTTCTTTTCTAATGTGTCCAGATGAAGAAGTAGGTCAAGTTGTCGCCTCATCTGTTTGTTTCACACAAAACAACATCCCTCCCTGCTCAAAACTTTCTTCCAAAATCCAGATAGCAGTAAGTTAGCAATGTGGAGTAGGACACAGCGCCAAACAGCAAATAAAACTTACTTAAATGCAAAGTGAGGAAACTTTAATTTGATTGGCTATGAAGAGCTCTGAAAGTTGTTTTCTTAATAAGTACATACTGTGGTTGGGATTATAAACAGCACAGACATATCCAGGTACGATCAAGAACACCTCTAAATTGGCACGGTTTGTTTTTTTCTAATGTACAAAATGCTATGTGTCCCGCCAATTATTGTTGCAGCAGCTGAAAATGTCCATTTCATTTCAGATTATTGTTATGAGTCATTCATTAAGCTTTCAATCATGGCTCTACAATCTGCCCATCCTCACTAAACGAGATGTCAAGCCAATATATCACCACTAATTGGAACATACTTGTGTGGTATGAAGGGCACACAGTAAAATAATTATAAGATGAAGTTTTATATGACTGTAAATTCAATGACCATGCTTAGTGACATAGCAACTTAGATGACAGCTTCAGGTAGTATGAATGTGTTTAGTCATATCAAATGTCTTATGTATCGTTGATGTTAGAAACCAATCAGAAAAAAATAAACTAAAGAATGACAGAGTTTTAAGCAACTGTAATACCAAACACCTAAGCTGACACTCAATGTCGAAGAGACACACACACGCACACGCACACGCATATGTCATTAAGGCTAAGTTTGATCATATTCTACATCCTTGAATATAAACTCTGCCCCAAGAAAAGGCTTTGCTGTGATCTTAGCGCACAGACGCACACACATTTATCCCAGCCATACCATAGTTCAGAGTTATCTCACACATAACTGATCACAAAACTCCAACCCAAGGACATTGTTCTATATCATGAAACGGTGCGGACAAGTAACTCTACTTTACAGCAGGGAACATTTGATTTTTGCTGAGATGCTTCTTTCCCTTTTTCTCAACATGCTTGCCCTGCCAGTTGCAGCTATTCCAATAATTGGTTTTCGAATGTGGAGTCACAGTTCTGCAAATTCCATGCATACCAACAAGTTAAGGAGCAATTGTTCAATAGGCTATATTCCATGCATGGCAGTGAAGAATGCATGTTTTATGAGCTTGGAAAAATGATAAAACTGCAACTTGGAAAGTTCCCCTTGCGATAAGAAAGAGGTATGACTCAGATTGGCCTCTGTTGGGGTGCTTGACACCAAAACGTCCTAAAAAGATTAATAGTTAAAGGAACACGCTGACTTATTGGGACTTTAGCTTATCCAGCGTATCCCCCAGAGTTCGATAAGTCCATACCCTTCTCATCACCGTGCGTCTCGTAACTCTGTCTGGAGCACCCACTGCTAGCCTAGCTTACCACAGATGCTGGAGCTAGCCTACAGCTCCCAATAAGTGACAAAATAATGCCAACATGTTCCTATTTACATGTTGTGATTTGTATAGTAACAGCTTGTACAAATAACAAGATCACATAAGACACAGCCATCTTCTAATAGTATACATACTGGGAACTATATTCTCAGAAGCCGAAGCACTGCTACTTGGGCTGAGGGATTAGCAAAACACCTGAAAAGCCCCGTTGTTACTCTCTGCTCCTCACCACAGGGCGTCTCGTGTGCTTTGAGCAAATCACTCAGCCCAAGTAGCATTGCTTTGGCTGCTGAGAATATAGTTCCCAGTAGGTATACGTTTAGAAGATGGCCGTGTCTCATGTGACCTTGATATTTGTACACGCTGTAACTTCTAATGTTTAGACTGTTGTGCAACATCTGTGGGATATTATACCATGACATTTATTGCTTTACTGGATGTTTTATTTGCAGTTGAAAGTCATAGCAATGCCATGGAATGAGCTTTTTACAACTATATATTATATAACATATTGTTAGGTGCATGGCCTGCAGACTCTTTAATAACTAAAAGAGCATATTCAATAAAAGGAACTTACCTGGAAATAAACTAGAAGACAAATCGGTAAGTTCCTCCCATCCCCATCAATTCACCATCCACTGGCTATCTACAAATATAACACCAGCTAAATTTATTATTCACACAAATAATTACAGTGGTTAAATCCCAAAACACACATTTAAAAAACAACAACAACAACAACAAAAAACAGCAGCCTTCTTACAGGCCGGGGATCATTTGGGGATGAAAAGGAACGAGGCCAACGAGTAGAGTTTGAAAAATGATGGCACAATTTTTTGAATTTTATAACAAAAATGTGTACTTTTGTCTAATATCCCACCTTATCTATTTCCTTTTGTTTTATTTTGCTGTTGACAGTTATAGGTAAGTCTTTCTAATTTGTTTATGTAATGGCAGTTTGATTTGTACACCCACACAGGTGTTTTAGTTATACTGGCTGATTAGACTTATACTCAGCTTGCGTAAGGTTAATTAAAAAAAAACGAATAGAACGAAACAGTTGACCCACCCAAGAGTCGAAAATTAGGTCTCTACATGCCCACACAGCGGAGAGGAGGGGATAAGAAGTCTTATCAGGGAAATTAAGTGAAAACACCTGTGTGGGTGAACCATATAGGTCATTTCTGATTGAGCTAAAGCAGCATAGTAATGTTTGGGTTTTTGTCCGGAAGGTCAGCTCGTTTACGTTACGGACAATAAACATGATTAAATTCATGTTAATGTGTGGTACTACTCAAAAAGTAATGTAGTTAATGTAGCTAATAGCTTGGCTAAAACTATGTAAATGAACAGCTAATTGTATAATCAAGCAAACTGAGTAAATTATTAATCCAGCTAGCTAAACCATGCAAGTACACCCAGCTAACGTTACATTAACAGTAGGCCTACCGTATCCCTTATCTTTCTGATAAAGTTAGTTTGTGCCGCTTAGGTACAGTAACGTTAAAGTTACACATAACACATATTTAGACTCTTCTATCCATTTGGAACTAGCCTACAGTTAGTCCGTGGGCTGCACAATAAAGAGGATGTTTACACATTAACAGTCGCGACGCTTTTTTTCTCCTAAATGAAGATGGTCCCCGGAAGTGACAATCCTTTTTTAGGACCTGTACACTCTCTTAATCTACGCACTGTGCTGCAGCAGGTTAGCTTAGGATCTAACTGTTCATTTGTTAGCATGCGGAGGCAACTCATCAACAGCAACAACTTAGTAACTAAGTACAGTCAACCTAGAGAGGGGAGCGGTTTGCACTAACCATTACTGATGTGTTCAAAGTTGACAGGTACTTCACAACATGAAGTGAATACATCATACTGTATGATAACAGTTCATATTTTGATGCACTCCATCCAAGAAGGAGGTGTCACTTCAGGCATTTATTTGGTTTAGGAAACAATGTCGCAACTTGGTAAAGATTAACATTATCTTTATTGTGCTGCAAATTGAATATTATTACATGTAGGCTAGATAAAAACAATAGTATTGAAGGAATCTGGAAATGCATTCAAAAAGCAGTAGGCTAAGTGTTGTCTATGACCTACAGGGATTCTGAGAGTGTGCACTGGTATTTATCTCTTAAGAGAAACAGATGCTTAGCAGTGTGACTTGAAAGTAGGTTTTATTGCCAAAGTGTCAAATGCAAAAAGCACAAACTCTGGCTAGTTTGCGGACAGAAAGACATCAACCATTGCAAATGAAATGATCTACTACGCTGACGGTACCACAGCAGGGAGTAGGCCTAGGCTTCTGCATGTTTCTGTTTTAAAGGATGTCCTCTGCTGTGCACCCTAGAGAGATAATGTTGAATGGGCATGCTACATTTGTCCTGGTCAGAAGACGTTATCGTGGCCTTTCGTATTCCATTCTGAAATTAAATCAAGAATATGAGAAGAGACAGTGTAAAGTAGGCCATTGCCTTCAAAAGAGCTTCGGCTGTGCTGTGGGAGGACACTATTTTGATTACTGTCAAGTCTTAGTAATAGCAAAAACTATGTCTTACATAATCACACTTAGAATGAATGTTTCCAACGTCAGCTACAACAGAGCTGCTCTATAGCAAGGCTGATCATTTTAGCAGCAACTCCACATGCCTGTAGGTCGAATATAACAAGATTAAAACAGTGTGTGTGTGTGTGTGTGTGTGTGTGTGTGTGTGTGTGTGTGTGTGTGTCTGTGTTTGTGTTTGTGTGAAGCAAATATAGATACATATGTAGATAAATGATACATAATAAAAAAGATATTTTCCTTCAAATATTTTGTGCGGTGAACTATTGATTTTTTTATTACACGCCTGTATGATTCATGCACAAACGTGGGTGTCTTTATATGTGGTGTCTGTTGTGATCTATGTATGTTGACTTTCCTTAAATACCAGAAAGAACTGCTCTGTCATCATATCATAATCATCAGTTATTAATCTGTTATCAGTTACCATTACTTCCCCCACCGACATAGCAACATGTAAAAAATATAATCATATCACAATTTTAGTGGAATTAATAATGCATACTGAAAGCCAGCCACTATCTGCTGTTGTTTTATTGGGCGTGGTAGGAGCTCAGTCAGGAGGGGGTTGGGAACTGGAGGGTTGCTGGTTCAAGTCTCCCTCACTCTGACATCTCTCCATTTAGTGCATGTGTGTGTAATTGTGTGTAATAACAACAGAGTGTATATTGTAATTTCCTCGTGCGGGATAAATAAAGTATACATTATTATTGTTAGGAGACAGATTATTCACCCTTTACATAAAGAAGTATGCATGCATAATCTGAGACTGGGAAATCTTGTATTAATTTAATTAATGTAACTTTCAAACAGTTTAAGATTTAGGATGGTGCAGTTTCATTATCTTTTTATCCAACACATTTAGAGGCAGACAGACTAGATGGAGTCATTCTCTGGAATGTATTATAACCTCAGGTTTAGAGGGGTTCAGTCTAAAGTTGGAAGTGACAATATGTCAATGTGTCGTCTCTGTTTTTGTGGTCGGATGTCAGATCGTCAGCCCGATAATTAGGGCCCGGGGTGGCAAAAGAGCAGGGTAAACGAGCTAGTGGAAAAGCTGGAGTCACGCTATCGCACATTAGCCCCAAACTGTTAATAAAAACTGTCACTCTAATTAGTGGGTATGAAGAGATACACAGAAAAGCTAGCACAACTATAGGGCTACTGACGTACACAGACAAACATGTTAACAGGAATATGCACACACACACACACACACACACATAGACTATAACACGCATTACATGCATGGACATTCTTTTTCACACAAAATCTTGTTCAAACTGTCACTCAGAATAATGCACTAATGACACTTTTCAGGAGAGTAAAAAGAAGATAGAGCAAAGGGCAGAGAGGGCAAAGGAGGAATTGAGGAGGAATTAGATAGACAGATGAAGAAGAAGTTGCACAAAAGAGCCGCAGAAAATGAATCTCCAGGCACTCTGTGGGTCGAGTTAATGACAGATGTTGATGCATGTGCACGTGCTGCCCCACAGCGCACATGCTCAGAGACGGCAGGGGTCGACAGAAGCTTTCCAAGACCTCCCAGCTTAACTCACCCTACCAGCATTAATTATACACAACCCCTCTCCATCCACTATGACAAAGAGGTGTGCGCACTTAAGATGTTAACAGCCACTGGAGGATTTATGTATATGTGTTAGCAGATTGGTGTGGCTCTCCATGATAAAGATGTCTCTGTGTGGGTGAATAAAGAGTACTCTGTGATATAGTTTATATTTCTCTCCACCTGTGATGGTCACAGGAGATGTCCAGCGTCTCTGAGTTCCACTGTTTTAATTGATCAGTGATTGCTTGTGCATTGCTGATGCCGTCATCCTAGGGGATCAGCAACGTGAACCATGAGTGAGGTGTCAAGTCCATGTGCACTTGTGCAGAAAACAGCTGTCTCAGAATTATTTCATGTGTGGTTTGCAAATCCAGGATAGTCACTGTCTGTGATCTGAAAATCATATCTGGGTTATAATCATGAGGACAGATGTATGAATTGTTCCTAGATGGTGAATAGGAGGATTTTCAGGATTATTTTCAATTATATTGTCACCTGAGCTTTGTTCTGTAGCAGTGTTAACTTCTCAGAAACACAAAGTGCTTCTGTGAGAAATGTTATTGTGATGCCTTCAACATCTTTCCTATAGTTGTTTTTTGTGAAGAAGCTCAGGTCTGGCATGTTGTTGACATCACAAGTTTGAAGTATATACTTTTCATCTTTGGAGAAGAGGTGGATGTACATATTCAGAAGTTTGTCTCCTGCCCTTATAACAGAGGAGATGTACCTGATACACGTTCAAACATAGAATACATCTAAAATGATTCTCATTTATGCATGCAAAATGCTAAAAATGCATACAGACAAACACACATGCATGCAAACAAAACTGGACCTACAATACATACTAACACAGACCCAATATTGACCATAACTGAAAATGATAAGCACAAAAACACACACACACACAGACAGAGCAGTGACAGATATTAAAAACACACACATACAATTCTTTAAAAACACTTTTAAAACTTACAAAACAACAGCTGTGCTGTGTCTATTTTATGTTGTTTAGAGTTGTAATTGAAGAGGGAATGAAAGATTTCTTGTCAACCTTAACATATATTATGCAGTCTCAATCATCATGCCATAGAATCCATGAAATGAAAAATTCTAATATCAATTATGATTATAAAGCGCAATTCAAACAAATACTTTTTCCAAAATCCCCCCTGAACAATAATATTCAGACAAGCCAGAACGCCATGTTCAGTTTTATAATAGACCTTCTGCTCCTCGAGCACATTATTCACAGCAGTAAGGGAACATGCAAAATATTTTTGCAGGCAGATAGCTTAACAAATGAAAGCCATGAAAGATAGATGAGGAAGTCAGTGCTTTATTCATATTTGATAGCTGGGCTTCAGCTGCATAACCCAACCAACACAACAAGCCACAAGCCGACTGTTCCAGAAATAATGATCTTGAAGGAGCAGCTGTGATGGCAGAGGTGTGTGTGAGTAGATTATGCTGGACAGTGGCTTCAAAATGCTGTGTTGCAGTGTGACAAGCGGACAGCTGTTGTCTCTTCTGCCTTGTCTTTTCATTTGCTGTGTGTACCAAAAGATAAGAAAGAGGTTCAGCATAACAGACAACTGACTCATAACTATATATAAGTACGCACCCACACACGTACACACATCTTGAACTGCGTGTGTAAAATGCTTCAAAGTACTATCACATTAAGTCACAAATAAACTAAATTTCCTCTCAAAACATAAACATTCCCATGCAAACACACACAACTGTTGGGCGTAAGATTTCCGTGTGTGAGTGTGTTTGTGTGGACCCAGGTGCCCATTAAGTCCCCCCCCCCCCTATTAAGCCAGGCATCAGATCAGCTGATGTGGCTGGATCGATAAGCAGGCAGGCAGACTCTCTTCATTAGGAGTCCCCGGGGCCAGGCCACCTGCTACTCACTCACCGGCTCCTCTGGCTGGAGCTTCATGGTCTGCCTCTGGCTGCCTCCACTCAATAGATTTTGTGTCTCCGTGTCTTCCATTACATTTTTTGTGTGCTTGCTTCATGAAAGCATGTTGGTAGAGAAAGAAAACTGCATACTGTACCTTCCACACTGCTGACCCTGACAGCCATCAAGGCTGTTATTCTGGCACCCAGTAGAAGATCTGCAGGCACCCACATGGATGTTATGAAGTGCTCTGAATTTCAGCAAGAAACAGTGTACATTAACCAAGCTATTCAGACTCAGAAGAGGTACAATGAAGTAATGATGAAAGTGGAGAATGAGAAAAAAAAGAGTTAAATAAAGAGACATTAGGACAGGAGTTGTGAATTTATTGTAAAAACTTCCACAGGTAGTGAGCAACTTAATCCGTTCAAAAGGGAAGAGAAATGTTTCTCTCTGTCAGTCACTCATGTGAGTAAATTCCACTTGCTTGTAAAATACACTGATTGCAAAAGATGAGAAACCTTTTACCATGACAATAATGAAAAAGGCAATTTAGAGATTTTGGTTACAAATATGTATAGTACTGTATTTTTCTTGCAAATTCTCACCATGTTATTTGGTTCTAAATTACAGAAATAAAGTCTAGAGTCTATGCTTTGAGGAAAATTTATAGCACAAATAATCCAATTAAAAGGGATGACATACATGTAAATGCAGTATGTTTACGTAATCAAAAATGCTTAAAGCTAATAATAATTTGAAGTTTATCAAAGCTCTGCGGTGGGAACCAGTTTGGAAGTAACCTAGCCAACCGTGCTGGCACATTCAGCTTCCCCCCTTCAACATTGCACAAAGGTCTAATAGCTGTGGCACTTGAGCTTGATGAAAGCAGAGTTAGGCAGTAAGAGGAGTTGGCCCTGCTCACTGCCACTCCTCCACATGCCTGCAGGTTCATTACCAGCAAGCAGGCTCAATGACCGCAGTCCTCAATGCACCATTTCCATAGCACTACCCGCTGATTATGGCTCACCTGTCACTTTGGGGCACTATTATTCAAAGCACTCGGCCTTTATACAGAACAGTTTGAGAACTGGCAGTTAAGCTTTCCAGGGTGAAAAGAGAGCTGATATATGCATCTTTTGTGCATTTAGCAGATTTCATTATCCAGTGAAGCTTATGTTTTGTGTTCCTTTTCATTTATCATATAATAATAACAAATAAATGAATACAAGTGTATTCAAAACAAGTAAAATTTGAGTTTCATAACACACCGTTATGCCACAGTATTAATCAGGCCTGTAAAACACATCTTAAGTACAGTATATGCATGAGGCTTATGTGACCCAGTATTATAACAGATACATTCTAGTATGTTAACATAAATTGTAGTCATTGCAGTATATGGGACTTTGTGAACGTGTGTATGCCACCTTATATGACCTGCCTCAGTGTTTTGCAGGTCCACACTCCACAGAAGGACCCAGATGCAGGGGGGGTTGGAGCCTACCACTGAGATCCACCCAGCAGGGGTAAGTGAGGTTAGCAACCACAAGCAATTAGCGCATCATCTGACAGTGTGAGTCTTCTGCTTCTTGTCTCTCTGCTGAGAGATTTCCGGAGCCCTGCGATGTTGAGCCTTATCGATCGGGCATGCTGGAAAGGTCAGTGATTTGGCTCACTGCCAGAACCTCCCCATGCTCTGGCATTCACTGGAACTCTGGGGCCCAACCAGGCTGGTACCTTGTGTGTGTGTGTGTGTGTGTTACACAAGGAATACCCTGCTGCTTGTGTAGGGAAACATAAACCTAACTTTTCAATAGGGTTTATTCAGTGTACCTTGTGCAGGGGCCTGAAGACTGTGTAACTCCAACAGTTAAACCTGAGTTCAAAGGCAAATGTTGACATTATGGGAAGTACACTTCTTGCTGAGAATTAGATTAAAAAATTTTATTTAATTTATTTTTTTAAAGATTCTTTTTGGGGGCTTTTCTTCTTTTAATGGACAGGACAGCTAGGTGAGAAATGGGAGAGAGGGGAAAGGCCTCAAACACACAGGTCAAACTCAAACCCTGGACCTCTGTGTCTAGGCATAAACCTCTATGTATATGTGCGCCCGCTCTACCAACTGAGCCAACCCGGCCACAGAAGATTGATACTCTCTTGGACCTTTGTTTAAATAATTTCTGTCAGCTAACGTCTGCTGCATAAGTACTTATTTTAGAAAGTAAAATTCCTGTGGGGATGTAACAGGATTGGCAGACATCCCCTGATTATTACGTTTCATCAACACTGGATAAGGCATCAGCTCAGTGACCTGCATGATTAATGCCATAAGCATGTTGCATCAATCTAAGTTACATTTCCATTGCCAGGAAAGTTGGTTGCCTGTCTGACCAAGCACAGCATCACATAGGTAATGAATTATGCAGAAGCAGAGATAGTTGCTTTTTTTTCTAGACTTGGCGACAGCTAAAGAACTCTAAGTGCAGCTTTCTCTCTTAAAACAACATTAGCCAGCTCTCGGATGCTTGGGCTTGGAGCTTGACTGCTTCCTGCTACTTTTTTTCTCACCAGTTACTTATCCACAGCCTCTGCACCAACAGATAAGATTAATAGACTACAGTAATTAATTCTCTGGCAGGAAAATATTAAATTTTTTTCCACCCTTCAGAATAAGATCAGAATATGGTAACCTCAAGCTCACTGCTGCATAAAAAATAAAGCACAGACAATAGACTTCTGAGCCTGGTGTGTCAGGTTGTATTTAATATACAGTCTCATGCATGCTTGTATGTATATTGCAGACATGGAAGACCATCACAATTAACTTACATAACTGACACTGCCTCTGCAAAGGGATGAGGCGTTTAATTTACACATGACTACACCCTGACAGCAAGGGATCTGTTCATTTGACCTGCAATGCTACCCCCTTTAAGTGAAAAATACCCTCAAGAGAAGACAGAATTCTATTTAATCATACACTGTGAAAAGCAATGTCAATGTCTTTAGCACTCTAAATCAGCAGCATGTCGAGGTGTTGGACTTGTTTCATCTCCTGGGAGAGCGATGAGAAAACAGCATCAGGCCGCAAGATCTCACTCAGACATTTCTGAACAGCTAAAATGAACTCTCCACTGTGTCTAAAAACAACACATGCAGTGAATTTTCTTACCTACTGCACACACACAATTCATCTGATGTACTGTACCTAAAGGCGTTGTAAAGGGCACAACATATAGGTGTAGCCTTTCATCTACCTTGTTCATAATCTAGCTCAGGAATGGGTGATCCACATTCTTGTGACTTGAGGTGGCCCTGGTTCTGAGATGGGCCATGTTGGGATGCAGATGGTGGTGGTCTGATATTGAACATCACTGTCTGTAAAGTATGAAGCTGGAGCCAGGAGCTGGTTAGCTTAAAGACTGGAAACAGGGGGGAACAACTAGCATGGCTTTGTCCAAGCAGATAAGCATATTTCCAAAAAATGTCAAGCTATTCCTTTAACACATGTCCTGTATGTGAGGCAGGCAGCAAGACTCAGATTGGCAGCCTTTAGATAGCCAATTGTCAGTTTGTGGTCAAAACTGAATGCAGGGGGAAATTTGTGAATATCAAACAGAGACATGGTTCCCCTGTTTAATTCAGTCTACATCATTTGTAAACTACCAGCGATTTGACCAGAGACTTTCCCATTTCACTAGTCACGACCTAGTCACGAAAACAGCTCTAGTCTTAGTATGTTGGCCTTGAATTTAAAATGTGTAGAAAAAGATTAATAATAACTCTAAACCTGAGGTACACTTGACTGAACGGAAGAAAGGCTGATCGAATATCTTAAAAACACAGTGTGTCATAAAAAATAAATCACAGACGTCTCATTTTGTCCAAAGGAAATACATACAGTAGATTTCCCTGGGGGGAGAGGCAGTCCATTTAGAAAGCAATCAAGTAATCTGATGAAGTGAAATGAATGGGAGTGGGGTGGAATGGTTAATCGCCTGTGGAAGCATTTTATCTCGTAAGAACACATTAAAGAGGTATTCTGTCAATGTATGCTATGTTAGGGGAAGGTTGGGAAAAATCAGTCTGTTGGAGTGTGAATCAATGTGACTCCGGGGGTTGTCTTTAGCAAAATACATAGTTTTTGCCAAATATGATTTAATCTTAGACAAGTCTCAACATTTTATCTGACAGGGAAAGAAAATAAAGTAGAAATCGCAGTGGAGAAACATCAACAAGGAAATGAACATAGAAAACAAAGGTGCACAAAATAAGAAACCACAGCACAGATTGTTGTTTTGATTCCTATGTGTATCCCAATTTAATGATCTACATTAGAAATAACAGATACTCAATATTTCCAGGCTCTGCAATGTCCATTCGCTTTGGGAGAAGTGACAGACTCCAGTTTTGAGCAGACAAGTGTGATATGTGTTCTGACTGTTCCCCTCTCTCTCACCATGGAAATGCTTCTCATTAATTAAATACATCAGCAGTGTCACCATAAATATCACACAAGATCTGCATCATGCGGCTCTGGTGCATCACAACAACAAAACCAGTGAAACTAATGCACTTTAAAATGTAGCTATTTGGAATCAAATGTGCCACGTGCACCTGCATTTTTTTGTCTAGATTTGGCCGTAAAAACACGGCCATCAAAGCGGTTGTCCAACAAGCTCACAAGTTCCGGTCAGTTTATTTAAGTCATTGAAAAACACAACAGAAACCGCTCCCTTGTACATAAGTCAGTATCTCAGCTGTAGAACTTATATTTCACATCATGCAGAGAATCATGATTAAGAAAATGTGATAGCTGATTAAGAGCACTTTTATAAACTAAACTGAAGTAACTGAGTAACCACCGAGTGCAGGCCCAACAACAGAGATGTTGTATTTCAAAATGAAGAAGATTTTGTGCTCCAAAGCTAGTGGTGTCTGTTTTATAACCTATTGTCTAACGTCCCCAGAGACCAAAAGAACATTTACATTTTCACTGTATGAAAGAATGTGTTACATTTCTTTTAAAAATATAATTATTTGGGGGACATTTCCGCCTTTACTGTACAGGACAGCTAGGTGAGTAAGGACAGAGAGAGGGGGAAGACATGCAGGAAATTGTCACAGGTTGGACTCAAACCCTGGACTTCTGCATCGAGGCATTTACATCTATGTATATGTGCGTCTGCTGTACAAACTGAGCCAACTCATCCACAAACAATGTGTTACATTTTAAACATGATGTTTTAGTTTTCCTTCAATTATTAAAAAAATAATGATCCACATTTGGTAATATACTGATGAAACAATAAGCTGTAATATGAGCATAGAGGGTAGCAAAACTAAACGTCTACAGCCATGTTAGTGTCTCTGTGATTATGTATTGAGGCACAGAGATGATGCATGGTAACATGTTCACAACAACAATACCAACCATGCGGATGTTGGGAAGGTGTCTGATATAACTCCATATTGACCATGTTCACCACCTTAGTTTGCATGTTGCCAATTATCACTAAACACAAAGTACAGCCCAGGCTGATATGTCTAGTTTTGCACGTAGATAAAACAGTATCGGATACATCGAAATTTTGCTCTGATGATGGTGCTAGAGGAAAATGTTAAAGGGCCAGTTTTGTGCCCACAATGTACTAGATGTTTAGATAATACTCAGGATAAGTGACAATTTGACCTGCTGTTGGCAGTACAGGAAAAGCCGGGGGATCTCAAAGTCATCAGGATTCATTATCTGGGCCCATTTTAATGGCAATACATCCAATAGTTGTTGAGATATTTCAGTCTGGACCAAAGTGATGAACCCCTCAACTGACCATCATTGCCAACCCTAGACCCATGCCACTAGCTTGAATAACAACTATGATGTAATCTGAACGTATGTCATCTGTTTTGATGGTTAAAACAAATCAGGAACAGCAAGAAAACGAGCATGACAGTTGATCTACAACATGCTGTATCGCCAGTCTGCAACAGAGAGGTCAGACTCATCTGCCTGACGAGTCTGAGAAAGTGACAAGTGACTCATTATCAAGGACTAGTCCACTGATATCATTAACATAACTATGGTCCACTAATTTACAGCTAACATTGACAGTTACGTTAATTGAAAAGGATGAGATATTACCCACAATCTCCTTCAAAGTCAAATATTCCCATCAGCTTGTTTTAATGATTCACACTTGGGTTTAAAACTCCTTAGATTGAGAACAGGGTCATAACATTTGTTTATGGATTTTGGATTCACTGCACTGCAGAAGGTGATAAAAGTTCAGTGTTTCTTGTTGTCTGTGGGTTGTTCTGAGCTGAATCCGATTTTGGAAAGCCAAGACAATCCTTGACAGTTCCTAGTGAGATCCAACTGTACTGAAAAACAGCATTAGCAACTCGAGCCAAATTTGCAACAAGCAAGCTGCCTTTGATGCTGTTTCAGCTGGTTTCACAGACGTGGATTATATCAGCCTGATTCTTCTCTTAATACATCAATGGATCCTACACTGTCTTAGGCTTTCAACTGAAAAAGGTTTTAGGTCGAAGCAGGTCTGTGATGTTGGCCCCTCAAGTATTTGGAGACATTCTGAGTGCATCATTTGTATCATATTATTCTTTATTTGTGTCTCTCTCTCGTTTGGTTTTCTTCACAACAGTGAAGCTGGCAAGGTTAAATGCCGTTTTTCCTTCCTACCGGGAAAAACTGCCAATTGGAAATGACACAAACGAACCAGCAAATAACACTGCAATATTGCTCAGACATGACTGATGAACTGTAGAATAGTTGGTTATGGTTATTTTAACTAATTTACCGACTGAGTGGCTTAATGGAAGCCTTGCTGCTTTCTTCACTACGTGATCCACCTAATCAAATGCCAGGCAGTGGCGGTGCATAAGAAATTCATGCTATCTCTGTATCTAGGCCTCACTTGTTTACTGCGCCGTCTGGAGTCCCTCCTGAAAGTGAAAGTGTGTCATCTAATGTATGCAGCCAGCAGTCGCTGCTCCTGAGCTGTTCTGGGTACTGGTGATTACATAAACTATACAGACACGCAGTGCCTTCTGTCAGTATTTGTGTTAATGTGTGTCGTTCCTTCTATGGTTCCTCTCGCTCCCCAACAACTGATGCTAGAGCATCTCCATGGGGAGCCTTGTTTTGCATTATCATTAAAGACACATATGGGGTGTGGGGGACTGAAGTGCTGCACGTATGCCACACCAGATCAAAAACTAGGTCTACGCTGTGTGGAGAGATTGCGACAATGGGCGCCGTTGCTGAATTTTAGGATATGTTGTAGCACTGTTTTGTATTGCATATCTCACAGAGAAACACCCAAAAGGTTGAGACAGTGCTAGACAGCAGCATCACAGCCTTCTGCAGCGCTTCTCATTTTTCTGGGAAGAGGCCGTGGTGTATACCTGTCATCCTCTGTGAGACAGAAACCAGCTTACACTTTAACAGCTGAAATTGAAATTATACCTATTCTAACATGATAAAACAACTGTTTTATCATATTAGTTCCTTTTGTATTTTTTTTTTAACCACCCTTATTCTGGTTTCATCTTTTATCCACCATGTCTCTCTCTCACACACACACACACACACACACACAGGCAGAGCGTCAACACCAGGGGAACAGAGCGACTTGGCGTGGGCACATTTCACCATCTCACTCAGCAGCTGGTGAGCAAACCAATCAGATATGGTTGGAACCCCCCCCTCATTTATCTTCTTCTCTCATTACACATATCACAGTTAAATGTGGATAATAGTCTGTTTTTTCTCATCGTAGATGCTGATGAGTCACACTTTAATGGACACACAATGGTGTAAAGTGAGAGCAAAAGTATTTTTAGGATTGTTTTCCAGAAATAAAACCTGCCTGCCCACCTGCTAAAGACAAAAAACTCAATATTAAAAAAACATAAGACATAGTAAGCAAGAACAGGCAAAAACATAAATCCAGCATTACATGTGTTTACTTCACAACTGACAACCATTACACAGGTTCACTGATATCAGATCCATTTATTGGATCCATCAAATTTAAAATATCATTAATCATATCCTTCACTTTACTAGTAACAAGATAAGGCCATTGGAGTTACTGACAGCATTAATATACCAGACACAGTGCAAGATTCCAGCAGTATTGTTTGTGCATGTTCACCACTTAAATAACTGAAATGTGTCCACTGGGAATTGTTCACCATTATAAACAGAAGATACAGGCATGATGTTGTAAAACATGATATTGTAAAACAGCACTGCATGGTCATTAGGGTTGGGTGACAGACCAATCAGCCACTTTACAGGTTCAAGTTCTCCAGCAGATCCCTGGAATATCACAAATGTTTACAACACAGGCTTGGTTGATATTATATCCCTATAGGACCCGCCAGAGATATGATCTTTGACAGGTGAAAATCTGTTTAATTGCAGCTGTGTGCAACGTATCAAATTAGCAATACAATATAACAACAACATAAAAATTGTTTTACTATCAGTTATGTCTGGCATAACAGATGGCCACAGGGGACAATAAATAACCCTTTTAATAACAGGACAGAATTTGTATACAGCACTCACAGGCTAAAGACACAAACTAATAGGAATGGAAAAGCTGTCACTTTCTCAAGTGTTGAATACATAAAGCATGAACATTGTATTAAAATGGCAACTTCACCTGTTTCTGGTGAAACTGATCTCTTTATTCATTGAAACAGCTTTAGTCTAAAATCACTGCAGGGAAACTGCAGGATTGTCAAGGGCCATGAACTACTCAAGAACAACCTGTTCCCAAACTGTTCTATTAAGACCGAAATCGAGCTTTGCCGTCCAAAACATTCACACAATCCTGGGATTGCTGCCCCTCTCCTCCCTCTGTGAAACAGACTATAATCTTCCTACTGGTCATTTAGTCCATTCCACATATCATACAAATCAGGTACCATTCATAGTGCCAGCAAAATGATTTTTGGGAACTTTAACCCCACAAAGTACTGTATGTCCAACTTTCAACACACTTGGAACTTTTTGTGCTTTCATCTTACACAGTGCAGCTATCTCATGATACAATGCTCTGCATGCAGCAATAATAGTATAAATATGGGTTTAGATGGCAAATAAAGATAATCTTGCATAGTCTCTTTAGGCGTGTACTATGTGAGTGCATATGCACACGTTACCATGCTCCTGCACATAACTGAACATTCATTATATTTGGCAAATGAAGGTATTCTGATTCTACTCAGGTCCCTGCTGTGGTACTGACAAAACTGTCTTTTTCCAAATCGCATGTATCTTATTGTTATAAGTACACATTCTCAATCAATCAAAAAAATCTATTTTAATATGATTATCCCCCTAACAAATAGAACAGCTTGGGAATGTTAATTGTAAGGAAGGTCACAAATGTTTCATTCGGTTTCCTCCATTATCTGTTTCTGCTGCCAAAAACTGTACTCTAGATGACTTCCATTCATAAATCAAACCTCAAGCACATGAGTAACAAGTGCTCATCTGAGGAGGAATTGGCTGACGCAAGTCCAAAACCAAGTCCTCTGCTGCAGACCTCTTACACCAAAAGGGAGAGGTTGGCGGTAAAGAATTGGAAGAGGACCAGAAAATCAATCCGGAAGCCATCTGGCATCCAGGCACTCTGGAGACACCAACAACTGTCCACTCTTCCTCCGCTGTTTTCCCTTGGTCCTCGTGCATAGCCTGAGGGATAGCCACACAAGTGACCACAACAGAGCAGCATATAGTTGTCTGATACTGACGAATAGAAACAGAGTGCACAAACCAGCAAAATGCACCGGAGTAAAACATGTGCACTCACAATGCTCTTAGCAAAAGTGCAGACACTTCGTCACAACACAACTACAGTTCTGTCTCACTGTGTGACACAGTATACAGTACCTTCAGTACAAAAGCATCTTCCTGAAGGGATATCTTAAAATAGAATTATATGTTTTTTTACATTTAGGCACTTTTAATGGGCTCCAAGTGTACACGCAAGATGGGAGAGGCTCTTATTCTTGTGATTATTGCTTACCAGCATTAAGTGAATAAATTCCCACTTGATTAACGTCTGCAACACAGCTATTAAAAAACACAGTAATTTAATCTTATCTAGAAAATACATCATTTTAAATAAAAAAAATAGTTAAACAAGTAAATCCAGAAAATATGGCTATGATTTAGTCTTTTAAAGAGACATATCATTTAAAGAGCACAGATCAGAGGCAAGTACACTACGTTGGAAAACAATTAGAAGAATTACTAAAAAAACAGCTAAATGACATGTCATTTTACAATAAAGTTAAATTAGCATTGCAAAATGACAGAATACGACTGGAGTTTCTCCTGTTATCAGTAGTTAGGTGATTAGGTTGGAGGTACTAGGTGCTTGCATAATACCCGTGATCTAAGGCTTTTCCTAAGCCACTGGTATGTAAGAGTAGAAAGCACTCAAAATGTCCTGAAAAGGTTCTTAAGAAAATACCTGAAGATCTTACCCACTTTATTTCCTCAAAATATGAAAGAAAGGATCTCGCAGAGAGGAGCGTTGGCCCCCTCTACAGGAGAAGATGCAAACATTTTAGAAGATGTGGCTCTGAAAGTCAGTGATGTCAGCCACAAGTTCATAAGAAACTGAGTGTGTTGACAGAGGTATAAAGCAGATATTTTAATTTGGACAGATGCACACGTGTTTCAGTGTCCATGTGTGCATAAAGCAAGTGAGCTAAACTGATCTCAGAGATTGCACTAGTAGTGGAGTAAAACCAGAACAATGCCTGCACAAGTGTGCAGGCTCTCACTAATCCATGATTACAAAACACTATCCGCTCCAGTAGGGTCCTGTCTTCCAGCAACAGCATTTCAAGAAAAGAATTATTCCCATACAGTGAGGGAAAAGAGTATTTGATCCCCCGCTGATTTTGTACATTTGCTTACTGACAAAGAAATTATCAGTCTATAATTTTAATGGTAGATTTATTTGAACAGTGAGAGACAAAATAACAAAAAAAAAATCCAGAAAGACGCATGTCAAAAATGTTATAAATTGATTTGCATTTTAAATGAGGGAAATATGTATTTCACCCCTCTGCAAAACAGACTTAGTACTTGGTGGCAAAACCCTTGTTGGCAATCACAGAGGTCAGACGTTTCTTGTAGTTGGCCACCAGGGTGGCACACATCTCAGGAGTGATTTTGTCCCACTCCTCTTTGAAGATCTTCTCCAAGTCAGATTTTCTATGGGATTAAGGTCTGGAGACTGGCTAGGCCACTCCAGGACGTGCTTCTTCTTGAGCCACTACTTTGTTTTTGGCCGTGTGTTTTGAGTCATTGTCATGCTGGAATACCCATCCACGACCCATTTTCAATGCCCTGGCTGAGGGAAGGAGGTTCTCACCCAAGATTTGATGGTACATGGCCCCGTCCATTGTCCCTTTGATGTGAAGTTGTCCTGTCCCCTTAGGTGTTCTTGGTGTCATGGGCAGCATTCCTCCTCCAAACCCGGTGAGTTGAGTTGATGCCAAAGAGCTCCATTTTGGTCTCATCTGACCACAACACTTTCACCCAGTTGTCTTCTGAATCATTGAGATGTTCATTGGCAAACTTCAGACGGGCATGTATATGTGCTTTCTTGAGCAGGGGGACCTTTCAGGATTTCAGTCCTTCACGGCGTAGTGTGTTACCAGTTGTTTTCTTGGTGACTATGGTCCCAGCTGCCTTGAGATCATTGACAAGATCCTCCCGTGTAGTTCTGGGCTGATTCCTCACTGTTCTCATGATCATTGCAATTCCACAAGGTGAGATGTTGCATGGAGCCCCAGGACGAGGGAGATTGACAGTTCTTTTGTGTTTATTCCATTTGCGAATAATCGCATCAACTGTTGTCACCTTCTCACCAAGCTGCTTGGCAATGGTCTTGTAGCCCATTCCGGACTTGTGTAGGTCTACAATCACGTACCTGACATCCTTGGAGAGCTCTTTGGTCTTGGCCATGGTGGAGAGTTTGGAATATGATTGATTGATTGATTGCTTCTGTGGACAGGTGTTTTTTTATACAGGTAACAAGCTGAGATTAGGAGCACTCCCTTTAAGAATGTACTCCTAATCTCAGCTCGTTAAAAGACACCTGGGAGCCAGAAATCTTTCTGATTGAGAAGGGGTCAAATACTTATTTCCCTCATTAAAATACAAATCAATTTATAACATTTTTGACATGCGTTTTTCTGAATTTTCTTGTTGTTATTCTATCTCTCACTGTTCAAATAAATCTACCAATAAAATTATGGACTGACCATTTCTTTGTCAGTGGACAAATGTACAAAATCAGCGGGGGATCAAATACTTTTTTCCCCTCACTTTATATATTTAAAGTACTTCAGAAAGTAAGTACTGGTCACTCAGTATCATTTTCTATTGATCCATTAATTCCAGCTGGTACAAAAATGTGCAAAGGTTGACGTTTAGAAGGGAGCATGGAAGCTTCTTCCTTTGGGCTCCTTTCAGGGCAAGGCAAACAAATAAAAAAAAGACTTAGCGGGGCGACCTCATGCTCACCCAGTAAGAGCATGCGCCCCATGTAGGCAGAGTCCTTTGCTGTGTGTCATCCCCCATCTCTCTCCCACCGAACCCGTCTGTCCACTGTCATTCTAAAATAAAGGGACCCAACCCCTTTGCAATTCAATCCTCCCATATCCCTCCTCAGGAAATCTGAATAAAAATAAATTTGTACATATATTGTAGGTTGATACCATTACATTCTCTCCTCAAAGAACCACTTTTGGTGGAGGCTGTCAGAGCAGGGCTGGAGGGAAGGGGCTGGTGTCCCGTTGTCGGTCTTGTCTACCGCCTGAACACACTTCTGGCTCACCGCGTGGTACAGGCTCCCGTCCTGAAAACAGCCAGTCGGAAAACATGCATTATGAAGAAAGCTAATATTATAGCACTAAAAGACAATAGTTACATGCTGGTAAATCACTCAAATGGCCAACAAGTATTTAAAACAGTGGCCATTAGCACTATACAATACATGTCTACGGCAACAGAACAGCTCCTCAGTCAATATTGATATGATCTTTATCATTTTTTAAATCCTGATTTAAAAAATGATACCAACACTGTTTTAAGAGCAGCACAAGCGTACTATTGGAACAAAGACAGTCTTTCTTGGATGCATTTACATAATGTGGTTTAGCTGCTGACAGTGTGGTGTGACTACACTGAACAAATGCTTAACAACATGCAGCACAGTGTGGTGAATCCCCAGCTTGCTGATGCTCTGGGATTTACAGTATCTTTATTTTTGATCCTGCCCTTGTATGGAGCAAAAGCACATCTGCACCTACTGAATGAGTAGAGGGTATGTAACAGCTAGAGAAAGCAGAAAGAGGTGAGGTTTGTAGGGAATCGATTGGTTTTGGTTCCTAGCATATGTGGTAAGCAGACGGGATGTAATAAATAATGTGGACCGATTAAAAATTTGAAAATTCAAAAGGGAAACTTTTTTTGTGGGCTTAAACTCAGATATCATGTTACACTTCTCATTCTCTTGCAGACAGCGACTCAAAAACGCGTTCCAATCTGCACTTCCACTGAAAGCCTGTCACTACTGTCTGGCAACAAACACTATTTAGGTAATTCCGGATTTAACAGATACAGTTAGTACATTTACTAAAATTGAATTCCCCTATTGAAGGATTCATAAGGTGCTTCTTTCTTTCAAAAACAGAAATATACTCCTTACCTCCCTGAAGACAAATTTCTGGTCTGGAGGTACTTGCTGCCCCCTTTTTTTACACAACTGGAGAGTCAGGTATGTGCTGATGTTGTCACCCACAACGCATCCAGCAGGTTCCCTTGTGTTATAGCGGATCTCACCGTACGTGGAGTATTCAAAGAACTGCGGGAGGACACAACAGCTTAAAATCTTTTCATGCAAAATTGTGTCAGCCAAATAAAAGATGATTGGAAACATTCTAATCATATTTCTTTTCAATAAAAGTTTTTATCTCGCTGAAATGCACACACACAAACACACAGACACACACATTTCATTCATAGTATGCATGTATGTATGTATGTATGTATGTGTGTGTGTGTGTGTGTGTGATTCTGCCTTTTTGCAACATGCAGAGCAGTACGATAAAGCAAACAACACAAGCACTGCTGAGCCCCCACGTCCTACAGCGGAGACATCAGTGTGTGTCCACAGAGGGCTGCTGGAATAACAGTGGAAAATTACAGAGTGCTTTCTAGACTACTGTCAACCACAGAGGATAAAAAGATGTTTGCAAAAGCATTCTCCTTTGTATCAAAAAGGCCAACATGTCATTTTTTAACCTGGGATAGACAAACTAGGCCACTATTAGCAGGTTTGTAAGATAACCTTTCCAAATATGTGTTACGTGGTAAAGTGGAAAAAAGTCAGCAACTAGATGTGAAACATAAGACTCAAGTTCTTGAGTAAAAGAGACTAATACAATGTTGAAATTAAGACATTTAATGCCCATTACAACAGAATCAAGTGACTTCTCACCAGACAATAATGCAAGAAACATTTTATGACTGACTGCCTGAAAGATCGCCGTCTATTACCTGGTTCTGACCCATGCCGTGACACGGGTAGAGGATGACCCTTTGGCCCACCACTTTGTGTTCATCTACTGGGTTGTAGTCAAAACAATATTGAGTCCTCCCGCGGTTCTTCAACTGTTATGAGCAAAAGGCAGTCATGTCATCAAATATAGCATACAGTCATACATGGGTGAGGAAAATCATGCCAGTTCATTATTGTAAGGATATATCACACCTTTAACTTTTTTTTAGATACATCTCGTCTGCACTGCTTAGCTACATTAGATTCAATCAAACTGGTAAGAATTGGTAAATTTATATTGCCAATCAGCAACTCAGGTGTGTTCTTACCATCCCAAACATGCCTGGCCGATCCTCTGGGACATGAATATCAGGGTAAACATTATCCAGGTACCACTTGAAGCTCTTACAGCCCAGCTTCTCTCTGAGCTTCTTCCGCTGGCTCACATCTCCAAAGGCCTCCTAAAAACAAAGACCGCAAACCACATTGCCACCATATTATTTTAATTTAACCTTCCTGCCATGATAACCTGAGGTTCAAAACAAGGGACATAAATGCATTAATATGCATATTACATGATGATGAGCATCAATCAATGGCATCTTATATTCAAATAAAGACCTTGTGTGTATGCTCTTGACGCATTCAGCATCAGACATCTGCAGCGTCAGACGACGCATCCGTAGCATAGTTCTATGCTGATATGGTATACAATAGCACCATCTACAGTTGTTCCATAACTCTACACAACTACATTCAATTCAATTTAATTTTATTTATATAGCGCTAAATCACAACAGTTCTCTCATTGCGCTTTTCATAAAAGAGAAACCCAACAATTCATTAAAAAAGCACTAGGCGACAGAGTCAAGGAAAAACTTCCTTTTAAGAGGCAGAAACCTCGAGCAGAACCATGGCTCAGGGTGGGCGGTCATCTGCCTCGACCGGTTGGGGGTGAGAGAGAGAGACAGACAGAGACAGAGACAGAGAGAGACATGGAGAATTGTAGCAGAGGGTGTCGAGCAGGAACATGGAGGCAGCAGGTGACTCCAACCACAGACATGATCACTGTACAGTGCAGTCTCCAATCTGATTTGTAGGTGAGCATATGCTCACCACACCTTCTCTGCTGGAGAAAGGGTTCTGCAAGATGATGGATGTTGGTGGTTTGCCCAAACACAGCTTCAATTGGCCCTTCATCAATTTATTTACGCAAGTGACAGATCCCCAAAGGAGAGAGAGTAAGTCGTCAATGGGAGGGACCAGTAAGGTCCATCAGAGGACACTGAGGGCTGGTCTGGACCACTACCATAGACTGTAAAAACAGACTGACCTCTAGACCTCTTCTTGTTCTTCAGTGACCCCTAACTGAACCGTATACTGGATTGTGACTGGGCTGCTAGTCACTCTTAAAGTAGCACCTTTACTAATCCTTAATGTTCCTCCTTTTGGCCTTGTACACTATAGTGGCCTATGGGTCAGAGGCCAGAGAGGTGCCAATAACAAATGTATTGTTCAGGTTTAAAACATGGTTAATAATTAATAGGGCTGGGTATCATTCCAAAGTGTTTGATACCGGTAACAATATGAATACCGTGACTTTGAGAAGTGTGAAACGATACTTATTTCAACACCAATTGTATTGTATAACTAAAACAAATGACAACATTACACATTACGGCACAAACCTTTTTATTTATTTTTTAGCTTCTACTACATGAGCCCTCACTCTGTGTAACGTAGAGTTTTTCCTGCCTGCCTCTACGACGTGTTACATTAGATACCCAATCGCAAACATTTTTAGATCTTGGTATAAGCATGCTGCATGCTTATTGGCTCATTGATGCTGATAAGATTTACTCCTTAGGTAGTGAAATTTGATATTGAACAAGGAGGCATTTTTACTCAATACTATAGAGGCTATTTGGTTGGTGCCTAAAAATGACTGAATTCTATTCCCAGCCCTACTGATTAATAATCTCTTTATAAGGTTCGACAAAATCTGAAATTCATTAAACTGCTGAAGATGCCTGAAAAATAACAGAAAAAATTAAAAGTGAGATAAGGCTGTCTCATTTCATATAATATATGGCTATGTCTATCTATAAGCAGCAGTGTTGATTGTGGGCTTTGGTGCATTGGGTTTGCGAAGCCACTGCAAGATTGACAAGACTCTGTCCTCTCAGAAAGATGAGCACCATCTGAAAGCTTCTCTTCTTAACTACACTGCAAACCCACACCCACCCACCCACCCACACACACACAAATGATCTCACTATTTCAAGGACTGGTGGGTGACACCCGTTGGAACTGAGTGACACGGAAAGGTGGTAATCACACACCGGAATGCCCCGACACCCCTGTCACCTTGGGTGTCTGCTGATCATGTATCCCCAGTGTCACTTAATCAGGGGAGCTTTTACACCAGAGTGGGAGTGCAGAGTGTGTGAGTGTGTGTGTGTGTGTGTGTGTGACAGAGTATGTACATTGGTGAAATCAGTATTGTGATGAGTGCAGCGGTCTTCCCAATACACCACAAAGGAAACAAATACTTCAATCATCAATATGATGTAATGCTTGCTTAAAATAGTTTAAAGTAGTAGTATTGGATACCTCTACAGTAGCATATACAGATGCACACTACCTGTGCAGACTCACCAGTCGTGCGTGGGGGTTTCGATGGTAGTAGACCTCTTTGTATTCATCCATCCAGACCTCAGCGGCTCTCACGCTGTTTGCCAGAGCTTTGCTTCGTGAGTAAGGGGCCTCTTTTTAGGGAACACATGACCCACATGGGAGCATGGGTGAACCTCCAGGCTGCCCCCACACTGCCAAATCTAAGAGACATCAACAACACCCCCACCACCATGAGGATTTGGTTAGCCTCTCCGCCATGATTCAATCATTCAACACACCCTTGTTGTGGAGGGACCTTGGAACCAAAAAAGCTGTTTTGTTGTTGAAGAGAAATACGTTTGGTTCCCTCCCTTTGGGATATTGCGGTTATTGAAGAAAAATTATGTTGAAATTCTTCCCTGCAATTAAAGTAATAAAATCATCTGGTTGTTTAGTAATTCTTTCAGGATGGTTTTCACAGTCTTCTTAGGAAACGTAAACCAGATCTGGACGCCTTTTTATTGCTGTGTGTTGCTAAAATGTGCATATTTCATTTCAATACAGAGACAGTATATCATTTGTGCCTATTTTACATAAAGTAGGGCCTTACACATGTACAGTGAGGAAAATAAGTATTTGAACACCCTGCTATTTTGCAAGTTCTCCCACTTAGAAATCATGGAGGGGTCTGAAATTGTCATCGTAGGTGCTAAAAAATTTTCAGAAATCACAATGTATGATTTTTTAACTATTTATTTGTATGATACAGCTGCAAATAAGTATTTGAACACCTGTCTATCAGCTACAATTCTGACCCTCAAAGACCTGTTAGTCTGCCTTCAAAATGTCCACCTCCACTCCATTTATTATCCTAAATTAGATGTACCTGTTTGAGGTCGTTAGCTGCATAAAGACACCTGTCCACCCCATACAATCAGTAAGAATCCAACTACTAACATGGCCAAGACCAAAGCGCTGTCCAAAGACACTATAGACTAAATTGTACACCTCCACAAGGCTGGAAAGGGCTACAGGGAAATTGCCAAGCAGCTTGGTGAAAAAAGGTCCACTGTTGGAGCAATCAAGAAAATGGAAGAAGCTAAACATGACTGTCAATCTCCCTCGGACTGGGGCTCCATGCAAGATCTCACCTCGTGGGGTCTCAATGATCCTAAGAAAGGTGAGAAATCATCCCAGAACTACACAGGAGGAGCTGGTCAATGACCTGAAAAGAGCTTGGACCACCGTTTCCAAGGTTACTGTTGGTAATACACTAAGACGTCATGGTTTGAAATCATGCATGGCACGGATGGATCCCCTGCTTAAACCAGCACATGTCAAGGCCCGTCTTAAGTTGGCCAATGACCATTTGGATGATCCAGAGGAGTCATGGGAGAAAGTCATGTGGTCAGATGAGACCAAAATAGAACTTTTTTGGTCATAATTCCACTAACCGTGTTTGGAGGAAGAAGAATGATGAGTACCATCCCAAGAACACCATCCATACTGTGAAGCATGGGGGTGGTAGCATCATGCTTTGGGGGTGTTTTTCTGCACATGGGACAGGGCGACTGCACTATATTAAGGAGAGGATGACCGGGGCCATGTATTGCGAGATTTTGGGGAAGAACCTCCTTCCCTCAGTTAGAGCATTGAAGATGGGTTGAGGCTGGGTCTTCCAACGTGACAATGACCCGAAGCACACAGCCAGGATAACCAAGGAGTGGTTCTGTAAGAAGCATATCAAGGTTCTGGCGTGGCCTAGCCAGTCTCCAGACCTAAACCCAATAGAGAATCTTTGGAGGGAGCTCCAACTCCGTGTTTCTCAGCGACAGCCCAGAAACCTGACTGATCTAGAGAAGATCTGTGTGGAGGAGTGGGCCAAAATCCCTTCTGCAGTGTGTGCAAACCTGGTGAAAAACTACAGGAAACGTTTGACCTCTGGAATTGCAAACAAAGGCTACTGTACCAAATAGTAACATTGATTTTCTCAGGTGTTCAAATACTTATTTGCAGCTTTATCATACAAATAAATAGTTAAAAAAATCATTATTGATTTGTGGATTTTTTTTTTAGATTATGTCTCTCACAGTGGACATGCACCTACGATGACAATTTCAGACCCCTCCATGATTTCTAAGTAGGAGAACTTGCAAAATAGCAGGGTGTTCAAATACTTATTTTCCTCACTGTACATAAACATGAATACATGTACATACAACACACACGTCTTACCCTAAAAGAGAATTCCAGGTTCTCTCCTCCCCACACCTCCATCCCTGTGTCGTATGTCCCCAGGTAATGGAAGTAGTTCCTGCTCACAGCAAACAGGCCACCTGCCATAGTAGGAGATCTGAAGAGAAAAAACATATTAGACGATAATTTCCCTGCATCCTAAAAATTGTGATTTATCTGGATGAGACAAGTGATAGATCAGTTTTAGTATTGGCTGGCAGTAGTACTATAAGTACTAATGTAGAGCCTATTCTGTAAAGTTATTCAAAAGTGTTCACAGGGGATTTCTCTTCTCAACACGTCCCACAGACACACCTGATGACATCAATGGGAGAGCGACGGCGTTTCTGTTCATAATCTGGGACAGCGTGCCAGGTAAAGACCAACCGCCAATCAAACCCCCCAACCTGGGGTTCGCCAGAGTTCCCCAAATACTCAAAGGTGTTCCAGTCGATCACATCAATGACAGGACACACCACAGCCGACGGCTCCTCTTTGATCCTGGAGGAGAAAGGAGAAAAAAATTAAAAATAAAAAGGTGCAGTGGTGACCTAAAGGTTAAAGAAGCGAGCATGTGACCGGTGGAGGTTTATCTCAAATGTCTGTCAACTTTTTGTGCTGCCATGCTCTAAAGCAAGCCCAGTTACTGAGTCAGCTACATAACAGCCCTCCTTTGGCTGGCTGGTGGAGATTCAGTGCTTTACTCTGTGACACTTTCTGTTGTGCTGAAAGACTTTCAGGCCACACTTTAACAAATACTCAGAGAAGGAGTCAATTGTCCTGCTGAGGGTGTTCTAACCTGTGGAGCAGGGGCTCTAACCAGCCTTCATGGCACTCGCAGTGACAATCCAGGAAGGTCAGCACATCACCCGTGGTAATGGACGCCCCGAGCAACCGAGCCCGCACCAACCCCTCCCTCTTGGTGGCCCGGATCAGACGCACCTTCCTCAATCCTGAGATGTACTTCTCCAGTGGCTCCTTCAGATGAGCTTCAGGAAATAAACAAAACAAATCTGATAAATGTGTAATAATGCGTGTGTGTGGAAGGCCATGTTGTATTGAGAGCAGTTGTGTTTCTCTAAATCACTTCAAACATTTAATGATTAAATGGAACAAGGAGAATGAGCATAGCAAAGCAATTACTATCTGCTGCCAGGTTTTGATAGCAGTTGGTAAAGCTGAATAAGAGAGAAAGGAAAATAGTGTTTAAGCGTGTTTGATTCACAATTACTATACTCAGATCATCTACAAGGTGTCTTGTAGGGCTGCACGATATGAGAAAAATATCTAATTGCGATTATTGCAATATTGTGATTGTGATATAATTCACCATACTGGAGGGAATGATCATTTTTGTATCATTATTCTCATTTTCATTGAAAATATTTTTTTTTTTTAAATTGATTGAAACAGGGAAATCATCTGAAACAGGGAAATCATTCTCTGGTTGATTTGTTCACCACTTTGTATATGCAGCTAATGTTTGGGCTGAGGGAGAGGCAGGCATTGCTTCATTTATACCGTCATGAGTTTATACATTTTCCAACTAATCCTTAAAGTGGATCATTCAGTAAATGTAGTACAGAAGACAAAAGAATGAATGACTTTAAATAAGAACATGTTCACTGCCTTGACAATAAATCCTTCTTTAGTTCATCTGTAACTGGCCTGATCGGAGTCTGATCATTAGCACTATCCTTGTAACAATTTACCACACAGACAATTTATATGTATACTGTTATTAATTATTATCATTTTGCATCTTCATATGGAAGAAAAATTGCCCAGACACGCAGCATCAATATCTGTGAGTCCATCTGGATGCATATTAAATTCCCCTTTATCTACATCTTGGACTCACCACCTGTCACTAACTTCCTGGATCTCTGTTTGACTTTCCTAATTGCCAACATGTCAGTCTGTCCTCCTCCCGTCTATTCATCTGACAAACCGGTGATTGCCACCTGTCTGTGTGCCTCATGGTGTGTCCCTGTGACAACCTCACTGTCCATACTGACTGTCCGCCAGTCAGGCTGCCTTCCCACAGCCCCTCTGCCTGTCCATCAGTCTGTCTCAGTCTGTCTCCATCAGCCTGTGCTCCGTACCTCTATCGCTATAGTCGTCCACCAGCACCACCTCTTTCAGCAGGACGTCGGGCGACGTCTCCAGTACGCTGTGGACTGTCCTCAACAGGGTGGACCAGGCCTCGTTGTAGAAGGCAATGACCACAGAAGTTGTCGGCAGGGACCGGTAGTCATACTTCAGCTCTCTGCAACTGCAATGTAAGGATAATTTAGATGTTAGCTAGTAGATTGAAATGGAGAAAGTGAAGCTGGGTAACTGGATTAAAACTGCACACTGACATCCTGTCAGTGATGCATGGTGCTTACGCTTGGTTGCAGTGAATATTCAGTTGACATTACCAAAAGATGTAAACACAACAGAAAAACATTCAGATGTGGCAAGCAGCAGTTACTCCCCAACAGCAAATGACTCTAGTACTACAATGCCTCTTAGATTTGATATCCCTTTATTTGATTATCTTTCAATATGTCCCTGGCATTTACTTATATAATCAGTGTGACAATAAACATCTTGAATCAATAGAAGTTAGTGAGCTGACTTTTTAGCTATGCTTGGCATATATCCCCTTGAACCTTAATACAGTGTGATAATAGAGTTTCTTTGGTATGGTTGACACCATTCAACTAGCCAACTAGCTAGTTACTTACAGAGGGTTCCATCTCTCTGGCAGCCTCCGGTGTAGCGACACTTTATCACTGACATAAGTGTTAATCTGATGCTTTTGAATGCTTTCCTCCTCTTTCCTTTTCTCCTCTCCGTTCAGATTCAGTCTGACGGCTCTCCCCATTTCACCCAGGGCATTCAAATCCAAAGGGAGTCTCTCGTAGACGGCTTTCTTTAGCTCTTTATCATCCAGCTCTCGATCTTCGGGGGCCTCTCGTCGATTTGTCGCGCTCACGTCCGCAGAATTGTGTCTGACAAATATTAGATATCCCACTAAAGTGACACCAAAGAAAAACAAAAGTAACTTGGGTCGATTCCTTCTTCCGCAATGTGCCATCGTGTCGCTTTCTTCCTTGTTGCAAACTTGGGTGAGAGTCTCATGCCCTGAGAGAGGCTGCACTGCGCTGGCAACTATTGGAGTAGTGCCCCTTTATACCAGCCTCGTCACGTTTCCGTTTGACCACTTTCAATTTACTCCGCATTCTTTTAGCTACAAGCAACTAATGCGAGTTTACTTAAATTAAGTTTATTTGCCGTCTGAGAAATGTCCAACTACTAAGCTTGTGAGTTTTGGTTAGCTAAGTTACTTGTTGAGTCTTTATCTCGCCGCTCCTCCTCGGCTCTCTTTAACGGTTTGCTGAAATGAAGTGTAAAGGATTAACAGCCTCGGATTAGTTATCTCCTTGGATTAGCTGGAGCTAACCCTAACTAGGCTCCCACTGGAAACAAATCTAGCTAGGTCAAATCAAAAAAACGTCCACTGTTTAGTTTAGCATGCGTTGAAAACATGTTACAATCAAAAAGACACATTTCAAGCCGACCTCAGCCTTGTGTGTCCAATTACTGACGTTGTCTTTAACCATTTAGGGTTAGCTACAGCTCTCCATGTCACTGCATAAAGTTTTGACTCAAATTCAAGTAGCCCGGAGGTACTTGAATTTGAGTCAAATGAAACCATCAAGTTAGCCAACGTAGCAACTACGTTTCCGGTTTATGAATGTTAAAGTAAAATTCTGCAACGTGCCTAAATTATTACAATTAAATCTAACAGCACTTTACATGTTACATGTATATATAAAATATATTGCAACACAAATGCACACATTCAGTGTAGTTTATTATAGGACTGTAATGTAACATTGGTTGCTAGAAAGTTTCTGTTTTCATGGTTAGTTTAATTATAAAAATGAAGGTGCGACCCACTCTTTTGTCAACAACACACTTTTAACTTGAAGGCAAAATAGTTTAACCGGAAGTTTAATTCGTTAGGCTACTGTAACTTGACATATTACTTTTACACCCGCAGGTAAATCTTTTAGAGGTGATCAAATATTATGGCCTGAGGTATTTATTCACGAACAGGCAGCTGAAAATAAGACACATTTATAGCTATATATTTTCCCAACACTCTACAACTCTGAAATCTTTTCACTGACCCTGGGAGAACCCATTAATTAAGTTCAGAAGTAATTTACGTTGGTGGTCTTATTTCTTATGTCGCCGGTCACTCATATGAAATTGATATGAAAACTCTTGACACTAAAGATGAAATCTGACACAAAATGTATGTTTAAGCAAATTAAAATGCTAAATAATTAAAGCGATCGTTCAAGGCGATAAGGTAATTTGAGTGGCATACTGTTTGATCTACGACTCATATTGTGAAAAATACAATGAGACACTGGAAGGCAACAAGTCAGCCGGAGTGTTGTAATATATCACGGTAGACTGGGCTTGACGTGTCTGTCAGAGACACAATATTAATGTTAATGCATGAGGGCGTTTTCAATTAGGACCGGATGATGGATAACATTTTCCATGCAACAGCTATTTGGTGCAAACTTATTAACAGGGGAATGAAACAATGGTGAACTGATATGCACCTTTGGGCTAAGGTATGATTATCTCTGTTGTCACTCCACTACAAGCAGATATATGTCTGGCTTGGACAACAACTAAAATACATTCAGCTTTTATTTTTACTTTTAAATACAAAAAATATTTACTTTTATATTTCCTATTTCTAATTTTTAAAAAAGAGAGAAGTTGTTCATAATGGAAAAGCAAACCAACATAGGCAGTGAAAGAGCTATTTTGAAGAATTTACTGGACCAGCCTTAACCACCCGTGACGTGATGGAGAGTATTACATTGAAGTCCTTCATTAACGTTTTTCTGACTAAATAGGAAAGTAGTTGATCCTGTCTGTCACACCTCATGTGGCTTGTGTGTGTCAATGACTCTGCTTGAATGTGTGCTTTCTTCAAAAAGTAAAAATTAGAGTGTGACAGTCAGATTGGGCAAGTGGATGAAAGGCCAGAAAACACAGCCCAACCTAAAGTTGTCAAAGCGCTAAATCTATCCTGAAAAGGAAATAACTATGACAAGCACAAAGGTATTGGAGCCAAAAATACCGCCAAGCTGTCATATGCAATCAAAGGCTTCAGTGAATGTGAATTACTCAAGCTACAGCAGAATTAACCAGTTTCATGTTGCGTTAGGTCCTGCAATATTTTATAAGAGGCCAGTACCTAATCAGATAGATGAAGCCAACAGTTGTACAGATTTCATGTGTGAAAGGGGATAGAGAAAAGTACATGGAGAAGATGAACTTCCCACAGCTGGAAGCAGATCCTACAGCTGTAGTAGCACCAAGAGGATACAGTAGTTAACAAATACCACACATATCACGTATAGCATAAATACATAAAAGCATTTGGTCGCAGTGGTCTCCACTATCACCAATTAGAATTCCTCCTCTAAGCTTGACCCTGTGGCCATTCTACAGACTGTACCTGCCATTAGTAGGCAGTGTTATTTGCTTTCCTACCAGTATGTGGTGCCAAATGACTGAATACTGTAATCCATGTTGGAGTGGGGGAAAAAAGGGGTGCAATGCTGTGGCACATGTTCAGTAAATGCTAGTCTTGAGTTAATTCACGCATCTGTTTTATGTTGTTCAAACTTTCACACAATACAAAAGGTACAGGTAATGAACCTGCTGCTGCTCAGTTTTCTCTTTAGCTGGATGTGGCATTGCTTACCCAGGAAAACAGTAAAAAAATAAAAATAAAAAAATACAAATAAGATGGTTGCTTTGGCATTACTGACAGTTCAACTATACAATATACCATGTGGAGAGTTCAGCTAGAAATAAAGAAAATGATAATGTGAATCTGTGGTTAGTTTTTTATTCTTTCAATCATCCTGACAGCTTTTATCATTGAAACATCCATCCCATTTTACTCACCCTCTTATTCATATCAAGTAAAAATCATCGTCACCATCCCTTATGCGTCATCAGTAGTTTTAAAAAGGTGCTTTACGACAGCACTGTCCCACTCTGGTCCCTTAAACCAAACATTATTCACAAAGGTAACACAAAACAGGAGTCATTTTACATCTTACCCTACTGTATCCATTAACTAGTATGAATATCTCATATTATGATTTAAAAAAAGGCAACAGACACCAAACATTGCTCAACATTGCTTCTGCAAATACAGCTGCTATTCAACAAACATTTCAACAACAGTTACACTGCATCTCTTGGTCAGTGAATCCCAGTAGAAACACCAACAGGTCTTCAGTGGGGGGGGAACAGGAGCGGTTTTTTTATGCTGCTTCAAGTATGGTTTACACACAGGAGTCTTAAGAAAACATTCTGGCACTTTCAAGTTGAAGGATTCAATGAAACATGTGCTGCCTTTAAGGCTTTTGTGTCTAAATAAAATCAAGTGAATCAAGCCCAGTGTTGTTTTAGGCTTTTTGCATTTAAAACACATTTCTAAATATGTTTGACATCAGCTGGCACGTTTCAGTTCGGCACTATCAAGTTCTTTAAGGATGACAACCTCTTAAAGGTGCAGTGACAGGTGGGTTTAGATGGTATCCCTAATTTCAACACAACAGGGGAGAATAGATTAAAACATTCCTGTCGACTCACAAATCCCTCCGGGCCAAATTGTGATTAGTACAAATGCTTTATCAATGCATCACATCTCGTTCAGGCAGCATTCTACCATGAAACTGGCTCCACAGACACAACATAAAATAGAAAAGCAGTCTAGTATAACCACAGCACTTTCCCCGTTTTCCTCTTACATGATGGAGCATGTTTGGAAGTAGTTGGTTTGGGGAAAAAATGCTGCCCGTCTTTAAAATTGCTTCTTTTTTTTGACAACTCAAACAAACAAGCATGAGGATTTAACAACAATAATAATTCATATTAAATTGCACATCAAGGTAACATTTTGTAGTGCAGCAAGATTTTCTAGGAAAAGCTTCAATCTCTTTCAAAAGGCACTTTTTTCATGCACAGGACAGGCAAATCAGTTTCATTGTTTTCAAGTTGTTGCATTAGGTAACAAGAACACACGACGATAATGAAAAATGTGCCCTGGACTCCCATTTTTGTTGCAGAGGTAAAGAAAGTAAATAATCCCAAGTCCCAAGTTCAGCCCGTCTGTTTAAAAAGATCAAATAAATCTCGCCTTGCAATCCTCATTCACTTCACTGCAATAATTCATTCACATGGGTATAAAAGCTCTGAACTGGGTGGTTCATAGGCTTAAAAGTGACATCCACCACCTTTCATTCGCTCGCCATTTCCCATTCAAATGGAGAGCAGCTTGGAGAGAAACATCCACTGTAGTAATTGCACTATGGTAAAAGAAGGTCACTTGTGGTTCAATGCTACTTTCTTTCTTCTTCCTCCTACCACTCAAACTTCCACTGCTGATTTTTGTCTCCGGGGGTACACCGCCTCATCTGGGTGTCTGTGCGACCCTCTGGTGTGCGGTAGGCGGTTACACACATGTCTGACTGAGGGTGGTAGATTGTCCCATCCTGAAAGGTTGCAAGGAGAAAAATGGGGGAAAGGTGAACATTAGTCTATTGGAATAATGAGTACTTGGGTTGTACTTGCATGTGAACCCCTACCTTTCTGAAGTCCCAGGTGATACTGGGTGGCTTAGGCTCTCCATCACTAGGGCAGTGCCTCATACCGATGGAGGGCTGTCCTTCAGGTACTTCAGCACACAGCTCCGTCACGGAGTTAAAACGGATCTCCTTTTGACTTGTGTATTCAAAGTACTGAAGCGGAAGAAAGACATGGTTATGTGAGGATTTGCTCTGTGTACACGGCGTGAATATGATTGTCTTTACCATGAAATTACTTTGGTGAGAAACACAACTGCAAAAACAGCAGTGACTTAGAGTGAAACACAGCTCGGCCTCCTTGCCAAATGTTTCCGTACATCTCGCTTTCTACCTTAATCTCTCCGCTTTATTAAGAACGCCTTTCAACAAGCACAATAGTGCAGTTTGGCATGTTTTTTCCTACTAGGATTACAGGATGTTTTTCACTTACGCTGTTGTGGGATCAAGTCCTGGCTAAGCCCCTATTGCATGGCGTGTCTACATTAGTGTCAAAGGATCTCATTAGTAAAGACAGGGCCTTGGCCCACTCAATCAACCGGACATGAACACAAACCCAACTCTCCCCTCTCTGGTATCATTTCAACATCCTGGCCCATCGCGACGAAAGATGCAACACTCCCTGGGATACCCGTTAAACAGAGGGTCAAGTAATCAATCTTCATACTTCCCCATCCTTCTCTTTACATCTCATACATCTTTCAGGTGCATCAGGGCCCATAATGGTAGTTTCTAATAATAGACTCACTCTAGGCCCCTGTGTCTGGCTTCAAACTTATTTACCCAAGCTGTGCCATTTATTCTGCCCGGCGAGGCTCATGTATCTTTTAAATGGAACGTGGTTCTAATGTGGGCCAGGGAAGGGGGGAGCAGGAGGGAGGCGGTGAAGGGCCCTCAAGGTTTTGGTTTCAGCAGGGAGCCATTTATTTTCACAAATGGTGCTTTTTGTGACAGGGACACCTGATGCAGTGCATCTGTGGGGTAATCAGAGATATTGAGCAGGTTGGAGATTCACAGAAAGGAGCCCTGCCTATCTGTCTGACTCCAACATTAAATATACATCCTCACAGACAAATAATCTGCTGCCTGCCAACCATCCATCACTGGAGTTGGCAGGCATTCAGTTTATCAGTACCTGTGATTCAACTGCATGATATTTTTGGGTATATGTGGATACCATTCCAAACTCAGTTTTCCCCTATCAATAAGTTCAAGTCATGCTGGACACACCAGCAGAGAGCGATTTTATGGTGTGAATCAACTGTGGCAGCTCGTTTCAGGGGTTAGCAGAAAGTGTTGACAATTTAAAATACATTTCCCGCTGGGCCAAGAGAGGTTGTGAGATGGTGACAAGAGAGAATATGTGCATGGGAGGGAGGAAGAAAGACAGAATAAACGCGGTGTGAAATGCTTAATGTACCTGGTTGCCTCCCTGGCCGTGGCAGCCAAACAGAGAAAGGTGGGCACCTGTGGGACTGTGCTCTGGGGAGTTGTAGTCCAGACACTCTGAGTGTATCCCTGAGCTACGCACCTGGCAGGAGGAGAACAACAACTATCAATACAAATTTAAATGCTGTGCTTTAATAATTCCTGTGAGGTTTATTTCTTTGCATGGTAGGTCAGACTGGAAGGTCACATACAGAACAGCACCACTGAAGCTGCTAGATGCAGTTCTGTGAAATTGCATTTTTGAAAGCTAAAGCGGTTTGCCTTTTTTCCACATAAACGCACACCTCCATAGCAATTAACATGAAACAAACCCATTTCCCCTTGCTCATGCCTTCCTATCAAAATGTCAATATTTCTACCTCTGAGAAAATGCCATATGCTCTGGTTTGTTATGGAAGACATCCTTTATGGATTTAAATGGATTATTTCCTTCAGACACAATGGTTGCATCGTGGTGGCTGAAATTTAATTGTTTTAAAAATCTAACATTTAGGCGGATTATTATGGTCATCAGCCCAAGTCTTGAGTGTCAAAGCCTTTGCTTGTCTTAGTTCAGGCTTCTAACTTTTAACAGGATTTTCCCATATCCTGCCCCAGCCTAACACCTGGTTTCAGACTCAAAATAAATAGAATCAGACACTCACAGCCCCATGCCAGCCCTCCCTGTCCTCAGGTACGTGTAGTTCAGGGTAGATATTCTTCAGATACCAGTCAAAACTGTTGCATTTGAGCCTCTCCCTCAGCAGCAGCCGCTCTGAGATATCCCCATAGGTCTCCTGGAAAGTAAGCACACAGTTAATAATAAGTCATCTTTCACTAGCAGTGAAAGGGCAGGAGACGATGCCAAAGTTTATTAAAGGACACACCTTACAACATCTCTTCATCTCTACCCTTTAATCTTGATTGTATTCATTTTTATATAGCACTAGTGACATTGTTTAATGCAATAACTAAACACCTACACCGTAAAAGTAAATATTTACATCCTGGATACGACCGACCAGAAAACCTAACTAGCAGGGGATTGGTTGCAACACATGTACATTTAGCAAACAGCTGTGTTTGTTGAGGTGGGGAACTGCTTACCTTAAGCAATTCAAAGTCCAGAAGAATGACACACCTTTACACTGCCAGAGGGTGCAATAAAACTACAGGGTCTCACAGATAGACTAAACATAGAACACGCTCCTGGGATAAACCATGGAGGAATGCAGTTCCTCAAATATATAAACAAATAAAAAAATATTTGTAATCCTTTCTGAAAACTCAAAATCATTCTACAGTAAATCTCCACATCCAGGATACAACTTGAATATCAAATCAATATAAGTCCCTAAATGTGCTTAATGAAAAAGAATTGAGTACTATTCCAACCTATATCATTGTCTGGAGCTCTGCAGTCTGTTAACACATCATAACAGCAGCATAAGGAGCTGGTGATCTGGTCTGGCAGTGCTGTGTTCAATCTCCCCCTGACCAGGTAATTTATTGTTTGATCAAAGATCCCTGACATTAATAATGTACTTGTTCAGATAGGTGAAACTGAGATACATGAATTTTTGATGGTTCCCAATACTTGGAACCTGAGAGGCACACGAGCCACATGCACACTCATGCACGCCGTCTAACACATATGCCTGACCCAGTCAGACAGACAGCGTTTCATCATATGTTGACACCTAGACAGGGGAATGTAATCAGATAGAACCTTCAAATATAACATCAAAGGTTAGCCACTGCGTACCCTAATAACATGGTGCTGCTAAGTGTAACATGGCATCTCTGCAGGGTTTCAATTTAGTAGCAGTTGAATGAAAAACGAGCCTGTAAGAAAACCGAGCTCAGCGCCTAGAGAATCTATTTGTCCAAATGGGATTTAGAGAGTATTGAAAGATCACCTTCTTGCATTCCTTAACACAGTATCCCAGCAACATGCCAAGCTAGATATACCGTTTGTTTTGGGATTTTTTTATGATGAAGTTTTGATTTTTATAATTCAAAAACATTTACAAAACAGTTACAAACAATACCCTGGGACAAGGGAAAACGTCCCAGGGCAAAGCTAGATATACTGTATAAAAAAAAAACTTGCTTCCTTTAATTTGTAACTGTCCTACCTTTTGGCTGGGGGATTCCTGTTGTAGAAGTGCTGTTTATAAGAGTCCATCCAAACCTCTGCAGCTCGTACGGTGTTCTGGAGAAAGTTTGGCCGTGCATAAGGGGCCTTTTTAGGGAACACATGGCCCACATGAGAGCAGGGGTGAATCTCCAGGCTGCCTCCACATTGCCACACCTGATGGGGTTAAACACATGGCATATCACATAGGATTTATATATCATAAAGATTTCATGTAGGAATATGTGGTTACACGGATTTGGTTATCATTAACCAAGTAGTACAATGTCTATTGTCCACCATGTGATGAGAGCTGGTGAACTTTGGCACTTGAATTTACTGCTTCTGGTGTTTATTACTTTGTGGGTCCTTTCCTTCCAGTTTGACTTACCTGCCAACAAACTAGCAGGGAATTTGTAGGCAGCAAGTTGTCATTTGCAACAGCTTGATGGGTGTTGATTGTGGTGACTGATGCAATGCTAAAAATCCTTACTGAACAACCGTGCTTCTTGAGTCATGGCTCTCATGAGGCTGCATTTGAAAACACCCTGGATTTATGGTATACATATGCATTGTATAATTGCTTGATCTCCCACCATGGAGAAAAAAGAAAAAAATCCATAAAGAATTAAAGGGTGTTAAAACAGTATATCTTAATACTTGGCTGATCTATGTTCCAATAACACAAGGCAAATTATGATCATATATCCATAGCCAAACAGCCATTACATGACAGTCCCTTCCATCTTAATGCACTGTGTGTTTTACTTCACACCATACTTTTTAAGCACTCTGGGTTGAAAACCAATTCACTAAACATAAATTATTTATGGCAAAAAGTCCCAGTGAGAGCCATTTATATTTCCACATGCATAACACATCACTAAGGGGAACAACCCATCAATCTTCACACTGCCACATCCGCACTATATATATATATATATATATATATATGTTTTCTGCTCTAGTCCATGTATGTCTTGTTCCAGTAGCCCATTTCTCATCAGGTTGCCCTAGTTTGCCTGGATTGACTACAAGAAAGCCTACGACTCAATGCCACATGGATACTGGAATGCTTGGAGATGTACAAGGTCAACAGGACACTAATAGCCTTCATTAAGAACTCAACGGGGCTGTGGAAAACAAGTCTGGAAGCCAACTCAAAGCCAATTGCACAAGTCACCATCAAGTGCGGCATATACCAAGGCGATGCACTATCCCCGCTGCTGTTCTGCATAGGCCTGAACCCCCTCAGCCAGATCATCACAAAGACTGACTATGGATACAGATACCGAAGCGGAACAACCATCAGTCACCTCCTCTACATGGATGACAACAAGCTGTATGCCAGAAATGAGCGAGACATCAAGACGAGAAAGCTCCTCACAATGCATGGAGGGTTTCACCCCAAGTCCAGCACCCTGAGACTGTACACCAAGCGTAGTAAGGGAGGCCGAGGGCTAGTGAGTGTCAAGACCACTGTCCAGGATGAAACGACAAAGATCCAGGAGTACATCAGAAAGATGGCTCCCAAAGATGAAGGGCTTAGTGAATACCTCAGGCAGCAGAAACCCGAAGGTGAGGACAAGGAAGATGAAGAATTGTCATGGAGGAACAAGCCGCTGCACGGCGTGTACCACAGACAAATAGAAGAAGTGGCTGATATCAAGAAATCCTACCAGTGGCTGGAAAAGGCTGGACTGAAGGACAGCACTGAGGCACTAATCATGGCAGCACAAGAACAGGCACTCAGTACAAGATCAATAGAGGCCGGGGTCTACCACACCAGGCAGGACCCCAAGTGCAGACTGTGCAAGGATGCCCCTGAGACAGTACAGCACATAACAGCAGGGTGTAAGATGCAGGCAGGAAGTGCGTACATGGAACGCCATAACCAGGTAGCTGTCATAGTGTACAGGAACATCTGCCACAAGTATGGGCTGGAAGTCCCAAGGTCAAAATGGAAGACACCTCCTAAGGTAGTCGAGAATGACCGAGTTAAGATCCTGTGGGACTTCAAGATCCAGACTGACAAACTGGTGATGGCTAACCAACCAGACATCGTGTTGATCGACAAACAGCAGAAGAAGGCAGTAGTGATAGATGTGGCAATCCCAAGCGATCGCAACATCAAGAAGAAGGAACATGAGAAGCTCGAGAAATACCAAGGGCTGAAAGAGGAGCTAGAAAAGATGTGGAAAGTAAGAGCAACAGTGGTGCCAGTGGTAATCGGAGCACTGGGGGCTGTGACCCCCAAACTGGGAGAGTGGCTCCAGCAGATTCCAGGTAAAACATCAGAGGTCTCTGTCCAGAAGAGTGCAGTCCTAGGAACAGCTAAGATACTGCGCAGAACCCTCAAACTCCCAGGCTTGAGGAGGACCCGAGCTTGAGGATGACACATACCACCCCACAAGGGGTGAGAGGGGGATTTTTTATTTATTTATATATATATATATATATATATATATATATATATATATATATATATATATATATATATATATAAAACATTGCCATTTATATATATTTACATTGCCTACATTTGCATGCTCCTGCTACATACTCAAACATAGTCTAAAAATCTGGGCCAATTTGATTGAAGCAAACAAGTGTAAAGCGACACCAACGTATCACAACAAGGTATCAGCCAACATCAGGGTGCAGTGTCAGATGCCATGGCTGACTGTGATCTGACACTGACATGTGTCTCTCTCACACCAACAACCCAATGACTGTCAGCTGTTAGATGGATGAATCAAATGATGAGATTCTCTTTGGAAATTAAGTGCCAATCAACCCCCATTGATGTTTCTGACTTCTCTTTATCCCAGTAACGAACAAGCTGAGTCAATGGATGTTCTGAGTTTTTAGAAACAAGCTAGATTAGTGACACAAATTGTTTAAAAGCCAAACTCTGTTCTCATGGTGCTAAGTGGTAAAGCAATGGCAAAGTAGACCCTGTGGTTCTTACTGAAGACAAATTGAACTCACTCTGAAAGAGAGCTCCAGGTTTTCTCCTCCCCACACCTCCATGCCCATGTCATATGTGCCCAGATGCTCAAAGTAGGCCTTGCTTACAGCAAATAATCCACCTGCCATTGTCGGAGACCTGGGTGAAACCGTGAAAATAAGGTAATGTTAAGATACATTTTCAATCCTATGTTTCCATTACCTTCCACAGAAATATACATTGTTTGTTTTCAACCCAATGCAATTTGAGTTATTTAACTGTTTAATACACCTCCTTTACAAGATGTGAACCACTTTATTAAAAGAAGCCTAAGCTAATAATCATCCTGCCCACACGTTGTACAGTGAAAATTTGAATGAATTAATAAGTGTGATCACAAGCACAACAGACCACATGAAGTGCCAACAGTCTTTAATCTTTCAACCCACAGAAGGTAGTGCAGCGATGCCTTTCTTCCAAACAAGATTTAGTGTGACAGTGATCTTTAAAAGTAGCAGCAGCTTCAACTTGAGGCAGGGTGACCTAAAATTTGTATGAGAGTTTACGTTGCTATTCAATAGCAAAGACAGAATTAAAAAGGAGGACTGATAATTACAGTAGGCTACGGCTTGTTTTCAGAATTGGCTTGTTAAAAATCAACAAATCTAAATAGATTTCCCTAATTGAGTTGATTTTGTAATCCCAGTCTTTCAAAGATCAGGCAAACATTCTTATGGTGTATAAAAGTGAAAATAGAAAGAAAGTAATACAATAATATACCACATGTAGTGACAAATTGTATTACATTTTTGAGAAGTATCTGATGAAGCGATCATCGGGTGGGAATCACGAGAGGTTTCACGATACGGTATTATAACGCTACTTATGTCACAGTATGATATTACTGCAATTTTCAACATATTGCAATTTATTACCTTTTTCCCAACTTCAATTTTTTCCAAATTTCAAATTATGTCCCTGAAAGCAAACTTTGTTAACATCTGTTTTGTCAAAAAAAAAACTGACAAACTGACCAACGCTTATAATAATAATAGATGGCTACTTGGTGTATGTGTCGATATACAGTATTGCCTCAGAATGTTGCGAATCTATGCTGTATCAATTTTTTCCCCCTCCCCTACATGAGAGTAGACGTTATCGTATTATCCGGTCACCTGATGGGGTAAATGCGTGATTTGCGCCTCTTGCGTTCCATTTCGGGGACGGAATGCCACTGAAAGGTGAGTCTCCAGTCAAAACCTCCGATCATTGGCTCATCTGTTTGCATGTAAAACTCGAAGGTGTTCCAGTCAATGGTGTCAATCACAGGACATACAATTATACTGGCGTTCTCACCAATCCTAAACACAAAGCAATAACATGCAGAAAACAGGGAGAGGGAAATAAAAAAAAAAAAAAATCGGATTAGTATTTGGTTAGAGTTTACATTTTTAGTCAGGTTGACTACATATACAAAAGGTTTTCAGAAAGCTCTTACTCATCAATTTGGTAAACCCACCTTTCCAGCAGAGGCTCAATCCAGCCAGGGACACACTCACAGTGGCAATCAAGAAATGTCAGTACATCCCCTGTAGCATAGGTGGCACCAATGAGACGTGCCCGCACCAGACCCTCCCTTTTGTTGGTGCGGATGAGGCGCACACGTCCCAGATTACTGATGTAGTCAGCCAGTTGGGACTTCAGGTAGCCTATTTTTTTTTAATAACAGACACAAAACATAACCGTCATTTTTTACATTTAGGTTATTTTATTTTGCTATTTTTCTTTAAAGCTGCCTTTAATTGATTTTTAGCCACTAGAGGACAGACAAATGGCAAAAACGTTGAGAGATACACAAATTTAGTGGCTTATAAAACTTGTTATGAACAATACACTCAAATCTTGTGAATTAAGTAATTTGATTCAATGTTAACATAACATTATGTTAAGATAAAAAAATATTTGTTTATGCCAGTTTAACTGTTATTTGCTAACAAGTGAATAGCTACTTAAATAGGCCTATATATATATATATATATATATATATATATATATTTCTAAATAAAACCAAAGCAATGCTTTCATTTGTGCACTTCTTGAGCTGCACCTGATATTCTTATTGCAGTATTTTAGTTATTTTGCAGTTAGATAAGTTCAAATATCAGGTGAGTGGCATTTAGGGCTGCACAATTATGGCCAAAATGATAATCACGATTATTTTGATCAATATTGTGATCACACTTATTATTACGATTATTTGTTGATAGTTTTTTATAGTCACATAGGCTATTTACAACTGCTTTCACATCCATAATGTGCTACATTCCTCTTATGTTGAAGTTATATGCTGGTCATAATACAGCTGCAACACATTTTGCAAATTATCTGAAATAAATAGCTTAGGATATATTTTAAAAAAAGAAAGAAAGAAAGAAAACTCATTTACTTGTTTTCAACAATAACTGATTAAAAGAGCAAGGGAGAGAGGGGGAGTGACACAGAGAGACGGCTGACTCATGAATGGGTCCAGCAGCTCCATCTCACACGCTATTACTCTACGAACTGAAGTTAGTTGCATTCGATATATTCTTCTGTGTTTTTTGCCGTGGCCGCCGCGATAGCAGAGTTACCAGCGGAAACACTGGTACAAATAAAGGTTTGCCTCTCATGCTTAACAATATACAGCTGTGTTAATATCAATTAAAACTGTGGACAAATGTCAGCAGCGTGACACCGGCGCTGTCGCCGCTCGACCTAGAGTAAAACTATTACTTGCGCCCTAGAGCCCTGTGAGCTAACAGACACTAACTAGCACCAACTAGCACTGGTCAATGCTGTTGTCTGAAAAATGACACAGACGGGACAAAATGTTGCATTTACTAGTAAACTGGTAAACCTTGAGACGTATAACCGACTGCTATCTGTTGAATTTTCCTCACGTTACTTTGTCCTCTGTGACTGTCTACATCTAGAAACTAAGCTGCGCGGTGCAGGGAACTACTCGGACTGGCACATGACCAGACAGTGGTTTACAGAGCGTAGATGGGCTTTGGAAAAAAAAAACTGCGTTCTATGAAATGACGCATTTAAAAAACAAACAAAAAAAAACGCTCAATTATGCAAATTTGATCGTGGGAAGCCAAAATCGTGATTGTGATTAAAATTTGATTCATTGTGCAGCCCTAGTGGCATTGACCCAGCTTTTATGGTCAAAATGAATTCAATACAAAGCTTGGTATGCTAGACTGTTCAATCGAATTGGAAATCTGAGAGAAAGCTGTCAGTCCTCCAGTTGCTGTCTGCAGTAACCGTTCTGGTTGGGGAGTGGCATGTCTAGCAATCCATTTGGTCAGGGTGGTCATGGAAAGGAAATTATGTCATAGCAGCTCAGTGCACACTGAAGTAACCATATGGTGTAATGTCTCTGATACACACAGACTAGACTAGGTGGGACCGAATATTAATTCCATTAAGACAGACATCAAGCTACTCCTATATCTAGTTTCTACGACAAAGTAGTATCCTTCAAAGAGTTTGCTGATGGCAGGCCGTGAGCTGCGGTTGAAAGCTCAGAAAAGCTACTAAGTTGACCTTTGAGTTGAGACTATTTTGTCATACAATTCATACCGATATTCATACCTGGGTCACCAAGAGGCTGACGACGCAGTGCAGCTACATTCAAGACTTAATGATATGCAAAACTTCTTGTTTTGCCTTCTTGTATTTCAATTAAAAAAGAAGAGCCTGCCATTTAAAGAAACTTATTATTAACACACACACAGACACTAAGAATGAGAAGAGCAGGGGCTGGAGCAGGGAAGCAGGGAGACCAACATGAATGAACACGAATAATTTGAAATGACTTGGCCACAAAAAAGCAAACCACTTTCAGTACACCTTGAAGTAACTCAATATCTTATTTCATCAAATAAAGAAATGTGTCCAGAATAGTTTCTGAGGCCGTTTTTCTAATTGCTTTCTGATATATTCTGAAAGCATGATTTATTCACTGCTCTAAAGATCAGCTTTTTTTCTATATATAGCACAGACCTAACTCGTTCTCTTGTCAGCCGTCAATGTGGAAAAATTAAAGCACCACTGAGGTTTGGGTTGTCCAAGGCTGTCAGTCCTCTTTGTTTCTGAGCTTAAAAGACTTGTTAATGTCAGTTTTATTTTATACAGACAAAAGAAAACCCACATTGGTTTATTTATCAGTGTGGGGTGTCAGACCTCGGTCACTGTAGTCATCAATGAGGATGATCTCTTTCAACAGGATGGCAGGCGTGGTCTCCAGGACACTGTGAATAGTCCTCAGCAGAGTGGACCAGGCCTCGTTGTAGAAGGCTATGATCACAGATGTTGTGGGTAAACGCCGGTAGTCAAACTTCTTACTTTGGCATCTGAAGTATGTATTTGTGTGTGTTTGGGGGGGGGATAGAGAGAGTTGACATAAGCAAAAGTAAATATGTACAGTACATACTTATAAAATAAAATAAAATAAAAAACAGCATCCCGAACAAACTCATAAGAGCAAGAAATTGTTTTTTTTCCTATGCCCAGAGCAGCTTCAGCAACTATTGTGGTAGGAGGAGGTATCTGGTCTTAATCCAGATGGCAGTCATTAAACCAATAAAAAGAGCTACAGAAATATGGATGGGGGTGGGGAGGGTATCACACCAGTGAGCAACATACCACAGCAGTGCTCTGGGAGAGACCACAGAAACTTGAGCAAACAGAGACGAAAAGAACAGAATAGAGAGAGGGGAACAGGGCCACACTGGATGAAAATCAAAGTCAGCAACCTTAGGCATGCATGCCACCACTGGCACCCCATAGTGCAACCATTGGCACACTAGCAATAAGTGTGCAAGAGAGTGTTTTTTGGAAAGGTTCCAATCCACATGCCAAATAACCTCTTTCACAGCCATTGGTAGGAGCACAGTCCATTATTTACAGTACTTTTTCCCCATCCATATTCCGTGAAGACCCGCCTTACTCTGCCTCTGATTGGCTATTACTCGTTGCTTTCTTCACAGAATGCGGCACGAAATCACACCGTCCTTGCATTCAGTGTTAGTGTACCATTGCCACTGTGCTTTAATGACGAGAGAAATTTCTTGTTTAATTTTCCTTTTTGCCCCCCCCACCTTTTTTCCCCTTTTATTTATTTATATTTTATTTCTTCTGTATATGTACCTGTATAAACATGTAACCTATATATTCTTCTAACTGCATTATGTATACAGATATATGTGAGTGTACAAATTATTACCACTGTTATACTTGCAAACTTTATGTGGGACCTGGGGTTGGGGTGAAAAGGTAAAAAACAAAAAACTAAATGCCCTTTATGTTTATTGTAATATTTCCTGTGAAATGAAAAAGAACTTGTGTACCTCCGACATGGTATGAGTAGGCAGACAGCCAAGAGCATGGCTCCATGACACTGAAACTGCACACCACTTCATCCCTGCTGATGCATTCCTCACTGTGTCTTATGAATTGTGCACTTGTCAAACATGTCATTCTGCCAGGGCAAATACCCATCATGCACTGTCATAAAAGTGACAGTCTGTACAGTGCAGTGACTCCTGGTATAAAATCTCCACAAAATGCTGCACGAAATGATTATTAATTAGTTATTATTATTATTATTAGTTTTCCTTGCATTAAGCACAGGGTTTGACTTTCAACCTTAGCGGCAGTTTCCTAGGCCATGTAACAAGATCAAAGCATCTTATCAGTCTTATCTTTGGATATGCAGGCGTCACGCTGGTAAAATGGTTTATTCCAATTTCACCAAGGCAAGAATGATTCCTCTTTGTCTGCAGTTTTAAGTCCAATTCAGAAGATTTAACATGACATGTTTAATGACAGCCACTTTTAAGAATGTATCCTTAGATGTAATCATTGGACTGCTTAAGAGAATAAACGCTTAACTGGGAGTCTGGGACACTCCAGGCCATATAAAACAAATACATGGCTTTATCACAAATGACAGTTCACTGATGGATACTACAATACTGGGTTTCAGTAGGATGGGTGCTAGTAAGGGACAAGGCAAAAGCAAAAGAAGAAGCTATTAATAAAATACATCATACTCTGTGTGTCATGATCACAGAGGCTGAGCTGAGAATAGCTGGGCACAACAACTCTAGATAGTGTAAATCCATTCAGACAAGGAGCTGCTTACACCAGCTTCAATAAGCCCTACAATGCATGCTGACAGCTTTCATCCTTGTTTCTAACTGCCAGTGGAAAACTGACCCCAGTAAAGAGCTCAACCTAATCTCTATTGAGTTATTCATCCCTGACACAGTTGTAGCATAGCTATCAGCTCAATGCAGTTTTCAATGCCAGAGATACATACTGTAAATGTTTTGGCTTGACTCTCACAGAAAATAGCAAGCAATAAAAAAAAGAATTAGTGAAGTCAACTTAGTCTCACTTTCTGACTAATGGGTCATTGCTGTTTAGGATGCCTTTTTGCTCTACTCACTCATTCATCCTGTGATCACGGATGTGCCGATGAAGGGAAATCTTATCACTGACATAGATGTTGATAGCATAGCGCTCCACGCTGTCCTGCTCGAGTTTCTTTTCCTCAGGGCTGAGGTTGAGGTGTGTAGCCCGACCCCACTCCCCAAGCGCATTGTTGTCTGGTGACGGCTTAACGTAGAGGGGCCTAGACAGCTGCCCATCAGCCCCGTTTGTCTCTATGGCGAGCTGTCTTGCCACAACATTGCGGTCCTCGTCTTCCTCCTCTACAGAGGATAAGGAGGGGAAAGAAGAGCGTGCTAACAGAATGTAGCCCAGCCACAGCACCCAGAGCAGGAAGCAAGCCTTGGCCAGCACACTAAGTTTTCGAGAGCAACGTTCCCCTCATGACGGAAAACCCAGGGCAGCACCGTGACTGGCTGAGCTTCGGGGGGTGCCCTACAGGACACAAGCCTCTGGAGAACAGAAATAGACACAGAATTACATACAAAACTTGATCATTAAAAAAAAAAATTACATGTAAGATATGTGTAGCTATTGTGAGAAAAATCACACCATGGCACCAAGTAACTACCACTGACAGGAGGAGATTTACAAGATTTAACTCTTTAATCAAAGTTCTCCCCATTAGAAGGAGATTTAATCAAATAACAAACCCATTCACAGTTAAGTGAAGTTACTCATCTAAACACTAAGTAAGATAGTGCTTGCCTCTAAATTTGAAAGTGCCCCGAGAACACAGCTCCAATAGAGCAGACAAGATGCTCATAAAATACAATTTATGAAGATGGAAGAAACTAAATTATGATTTACAGCACAGCAATGCGCTGAATAAATTGTGTCTTTGATGCACTCCAATGAGAGATGTGTTAACCTGGGTGGTACAGTGTTCGTCATAGCAATCTTAAATAAGGACGAGTTTTTCTCTTAAATCTTGTCCACAAGATCAGCCCGCCCCTCTCCCTAAAATATCTTCTGCAAAAGTTTGTTTTGATGAAACAAATGTTCAGTTAAGCTTGTGCAATCTTACTAATTACACACACCCAGTCCTTGCACAATATATTTACATGAAATATTACACATCAAAAAACACTCTGGTTAAATCTAAGGCTTAGATTAAAAATCAGGCATTTTAAAGGGTTCCACATTTTAGAATTTCCACTCAGCCAAAAAAAATTAAAAAAAATAAAAAAAGTAGTAGGTCTTTCTGGGTGGAATATATGCACACAAGGATGGATCTATTTTTCCTTATTTAGAAATAGGATTAGCTTTGGTTCGAAGACATCCATTTCCACATTCGTGTCTGACAGATAATCTTAGCCAGGATTTAAAAGAGGGTTGAGATAAAAACAGACCACTTAGCAATGTGGACACTAAACTGAATGTAATCACAACATAATTGTGTTGTGCATTAATATTAGAGCAGGGTGCCATTTACAGTAGTGCCAGCCAGTGCCAGACAGGCTAAGCGCGCGCGCACACACACACACACACAAATTCACTTCCTCAAACCAGAGCACAATGATTTCCTCATTCTGCAAAGCAATGTTTTTAATTCTGGGAACAGTGAGACTCTATAGCTTCAGAGAAAACCTCAAATAGAAGTTGTGTGTGCAAAGTGCTGTGTGAGAGTCTGTACAGCCTCTGCACAGACTCAGAGGAAACTCAGTTTCCACTGCAAGTCCGTCAAGGCGGTAGCACAGCCCTTTCACTCCAGTCTGGGCCCTGGCCAGAGGACTCGGGAGTCCTGAGGTTACAAAATGGAGACGCTTGCAGACAAAAACCCCATTTATTGGCTGTCCATCACACCTTCCACTCTCTCTGAATCTGATAGCCTTACTGGGGAGCCATGCGAGCAGTAGGGGACAGAGATACTAATATGCAGCTTAAATCCTGCCCCAATTCGTTGTGGCTAAGAGGGAATGAAACAAAACAGAGGGCGAGAGATAAGATTTGCATTTGCTTCCTGAGCTGCAATCGGTGGTGCATGTTTCATCCTGTTACACTAACAGGACTTTAAAAAGAGAGAGCAAAAAAAAATATTGGCCAACAATATTGCTATTGGAGTCACTTGATTCTCAGATTTCAGGTTAACAATGTGGCATATCAGTGAACCTTCAATGTTCTCTTTCTTTAAATCAAGTCAGTCAAGACATAAGGACAAACATCCAAAAGAACCAGTGGAACAAGATACACAAATAACTCCAAACAGATGGGGGTCCTTTTCAGTTTGTAGAAGAGCAGACAGGATCACCGACTCCTCTCAACAGGTCTTTACTGCTTACATTGTGTTTACTGACAGCAAACGTTTTCAACGATCCAGGCTGCGATGACGGATTACAGGCTTCATTTAAAAGCTGGATAGATTTTTTTTCTTCACAACGTTTTTTAAACACACATCCAAATATATACCCAACAGACTTGGACTTGCCAAATTCTCTTCATTGGCTTCACTTGGGCAGATGGGATGCAAACAAAATGCTCTTCTTGTGAAAACTAAAGGGGAACTAAATGTCAGCCTCAGGTGATCTAGCTAGCTTTTATCTTTAGGATATGCTATATTTTTAGGTTTATGAGGAAAGGGGTTTCATAGGTGTTAGGAGTCGAGTATAGCTGTAGGCAAAGACACAGCAACAGACACATAGCAACAGGTCTCCTCGTCTAGACTGTCACATAGCTTTATGTTGGGATTACAATGTCTTTAATTCGGCAGAGGGTGCACACACTATTAATCAACGTCGCATTAAATATGCAGGTTAGCGCAGACGTGACTTAGAACAATAATAACGGCACATCTCAACTTTTCAGCAAAACAGTTCATTTTTACGTCAACATTTACTTCGTTGTGTTTACTGGGAACGTTAAGCAAGCAAGGAAGTCAAGTTATCGTCAACGCTAACAAACACTATACTTTGAACATAACGTACACGACAGTTCCAAAAGTACATTTCAATCAGGGAAGTACGATGTTAGCTTATAGTTTACCTTCAAAACAAGTTACATGATTCGGAGTTTCTTCGAGGTTGCTAGGCTGTTGTTTGTCAGCCTGACTGCGGTCGTATTCCAGTCAAACCTCTGGCTTGCAGATGTCAGTTTACCCACATCCTTTCCTCCACGTTGGGCTTCGGACCTGTGTCACATCAGCCAGGAATAATAGAGGTTCCGGTAAGACATTTCACAATAAAAGCATCACGAGAACCGCTAAACGTTTGAGGAACACTACAAATGTTAATGAAATACTTACAATAAAAACATATTTTAATTTGACAGTTTAAGTGCGTGAGGTTATTTACATAGAATACAATCTCTGACGTATTCGTTGAAAATAAGATGAATTTACCCAGGTCACTAATAAAATGCACTTTACCTGGCATATAGTGCAATTAACATTTGCGTTTACGTTAGTTTATTACTTAATCCTACTGATTCCTAAAGCTCGACATACAAGAAAAGAAAGAAAAATACTTTATTGTACCTTACTTCCGGTGTGTGTAGCATTCTCTCCAGGAAGCTTGACACAGCACTCAATGCTAACCACTGTTAGCTGTTATTTCTCCGTGCTGCGATTCACTTCTAGCTATATATAATTGCTCCTTCAGACATTTTTAACCTATTGAATCAGTGTGTACGCTTGTGCGAATGTGCATAATCTGTACCGAATGTGTGTGCGTGTGTGTGTTTGCGTGCTGCGCGTGCCAGTGTGCCCTCCTAAACTGCAGCGTCAATTGAAGTTCATCCCCTAATTGACAGAGGTTTCTATTAATTCTAAAAAAGATATAAGAAATTATAGAGCTTATACTGTGTCATCTGTACCAATTAGTCCGTAGGCTTATGTCAAGGGTGTCACCTTTGTTTACCCAGAGGCAGTTGGATTGTCAACATACTTAACACAATACAACATAATACATGTGTACAAACGCCCAAGTTAAACAGACTTTTAAAAATGTGCTTATTTTAGTCATAGGCGTAAATTGCAACACTCAGCAAATACAACTTTTAATTGGCTAGGCACAATCCTAAATGTACATTTTTACAGAATATAGATCACTTTCATTGGGATGAAAAGCTTTACATAAATTAGTAATTAAGTGTATTCAATAGACTAATTTATGTATTATTTATGAGACATTTATTTTATTTTCATAGTGTCATAGTAAGTACACTATGACATAAGTCATAGTGTCTTAAATCCTGTCTATGTTGATTGACAAGAATGTTGAAAGGATCTATTTGCACACTGCATGAATGGACAATGTGCCACACACACATACACACACACACACACACACACACACACACACACAGTCATCCACGAACAGCCCTTCCTTCTGTGTGTGTCCAGTGTAAGCTTGGTTTGTTTTTCCATAGTCTCTAGAGCCTGCTCACGCCGGACTTGCCTCAAGTGTGGAGTGCACTGGTGCAGACTGTTGTTAGGCAGACACCTGCACCTCTCTGTAACTTGTAAATGTCTTTTATTCCTCATTCTCTTTCCTTCTCCTTTCCTAATTTTTTTCTTCTCCCCAGTTCAAACCAATTGACACCTCTCTCTATGAGGCTGATGTGCGCCGATCCAGAAATGAAAAGGGTCTCGTTTCCGATAGGGATTGGGAGCTTTCACAGCTACAAGGGGGGCTCTTGTACAGGTCTTGCATTTCAAACCCCCCCCTTTCCCCCCGCCATTAAAACGGTTACAGTAATTAGTTCACAGATGCAACTGTTCTGTTTGCTCTTCATTCTTTCATTAGTGGCAAAACCAATTAACAGAATGTTACATATTTCTGTCTTTTATTTTACAGACTATGTAGAAGTAACACTAGTAACACTTGTCTCCGATAACAAAGTGTTTTCCATTTATAATAGTTATTGAGCACATTAGTGTTCAACTGGTTATTAGAAATGTATTTTCATATTATGGTCTGTGTGTATCATTTGAATACAATATTACATTTTTAGAAGACATAACATTGAAGAAAGAAAGAGTTTCATTTTGCAGGAGATTTGTGGTGTTTTGCCTTTTGTGTGTGTGTGTGTGTGTGTGTGTGTGTGTGTGTGTGTTTGGATTTGTGTGTACACTTCTGAGAATATAAGATATGCTTTTAGAAAATGAAAAAAAGTTTAAATGACTGAGAACAACTGTAATCATTTCAGAATCAAGTACTGTTTTGCTGCTTTTCTAACCACTACATAAAATCCGGAGCAATTCCAGTGTTTTTGACCATTTTAAATAGGCCTGTAGAGACTCTTGATTTGTTGGTCAGCGGCCAGCTGAGCCTATTACTGTCCTTTATAATACTCTGAGTCAAGCAAATTGGAAGAACTGCACCATTAAATATTTGACCCAGTGCATGTTATAAGTTTAGATGAAAACAGTTCAACTAAAGAGCACCATCTAGTGACTGCATGTACTGCATCCAATTTAATTACACCTTACCCAGAATTGAAGTAATGCGTAAAAAAACAATCAGATCCAAGCTGGTTGCAGAACTAAAGAAACACAAAGGGGTGGTGCCCTCGGTGGTTAAATCCCTCTGAAGCCAATTTGGACTGAAACTGCTCACTGTTCTGACTCACCCCTGACCTGTCTCCCTTTCCACTCTATTGCAATAAAAGATAACTAATGAAATTAAGCAAATGTCTACCCCACTATGTTAGTAGACAATAACTCAGGGTCCTCTAATCTATTTGAATGAAGCGTTCATATCTTGAGGTGGAAAACACATGTGAGATTGATGCACAACTTCGGAGATCCTTGTTTCTGTGTCCCGCTGATGAATGTAGGCTTATCTGGGCAAATCACCTTACCTCTTAAATCAGAAGCACAGAACTGGCAGGCATGCCGAGTTTGTCAAAGGACTAATACACTGCTGGACATACACAATGATGCAAGGAATGTGTGTCTACAACTCTATTCAGTTACAGCTCCATTCAGATCTGAACTGACTTAACTTTTGGGCCATTGATTTAATTAGCTGGTTGGCCTTTGTGTTTATGTTCATTTACTCTGTTCATGCAATAATTCAAAGCGAATAGAGGTCACATTGTGGCACCAGTCTCCTTTAATTTAATGGAGATGGATTCTGGCTCACACTCTCCCTTAGCTTATTAGCTCCACATAGAGCAGAAGACACAATGACCTTTAGCCATAAAGACTGAATATGGTTATCAATTAGTGATTCTGATAGTGGAGGTTAGACGTCCTGTATGGCCTCGGTCACAATACAAATGAATAGCCTATTATTACACATGCCAGTCAGATCTCACTCATTGAACCCTGTGTCCATAAACTGATGGTTGTGTGTATGCATGCTTCGTTATGTTCACAGTGCTTGTTAATATTTTATATTTTATGCCTCAGAGAGGTTGGCAAATCTGCAGTCTGTTTTGGAAATGGGTGTATACATGAGTGGTTTAGACTGAGACACACAGGGAGAGAGAGAGAAAGAAAAGGAAAAGGAAATATTCTGGACAAATACAAACAATGTACATGTGATCTTATGTCCAAAAGAACATGATATATAAAAACAATTATAACAATCCACATATTTTTCAGATTCTGTTGTCAATCTGACACTCTTCACCTTGTAGTTGTGTACAGCATTTACTATGTGCTCAATAGTCAGAGATTGGCACGCCCTTTTTGATTTTCTGCCAGTGACTGCAGCAGGTGTGTGTGTGTGTATGTGTGTGTGTGTGTGTGTGTGTGTGTGTGTGTGTGTGTGTGTGTGCGAGCGTTTCTGTGCTAGTGTGTGTTTTTTCAATTTGTTGTGTTTACTGCATTGAAGGACTGAGAGATAATGGTTGCCTAAAGGGATTAAAACGTGTTATTTATTTTTTTTAAATGTAAAATGCATGACTAAACAAGCCACAATTTAGAGCTGATATTAATATTGAGAAGTTCACAATCAAAAACACATCTAATCTGCTTCTGTAGGCTGTGGTTGCATCAGATTTGATTGACAATGGCTTGGAAAAATAAGCAAACAACCCAACAACTGTGATTAGATACTGATTCCAATAGCAAAACTCTAACTGGACAGAAATAAGTTACATCACCCTTTTCCAATGGGGCACACTTCAAACCACTCAGAAATGCTCAGACAAAACACACACAGACAAAAACTCTCAACTGAAATAACCAAAACTGTTCTCACTATGGCAAATCATTTTGTGCTCATGTGGGACCCTGTCGCTCACAGTACGAAGATTGACAAAGTATATTTTCAAAGCCTTTAAATGGCAATTTGATTTGGTCCTCTTATTGTATTTTTTGTAATTCTAAAGCTCAGTGAATCAAGAAATAGGTTATTTTGGTGACATAATGTACAATGAGTTAGGGTTATGTGTAAAGGAAGCAGATAAATAAAAATATAATATAAACACTTCCTAGAAGATTTGAAGTAACCAAATCGCCACTCACTATTGCAAGCACTGTTACAAAGTTGAGTCATAATGGGATGTGCAAGTTAGCAGCCAACCTTTTAGATGCTGTATATTTCTGTTAAAAACCTGTTGGTAAGTTTCAACTTTTGATCAGTGTTCTCTGATGTTGTCGTGAGTAATTTGGTCTTTTTGGAGTGCTATTATTTGTCTCATGACATCAAAGTGCAGTTTGACAGATGTGGCTACTAATGTCCATGTTATACATTTTGACATGTCCCAGTTGGAAAAGCACAGGTGTAAACAATACAAAATAATAATAACTGATTTCCATTTAGCTACTTATGTTTCAGGGTCTTGGAATTGCGCATGCTGGTTCTCTGTTAGGACTGTGCTTTTCATTCAAGTCAATGATATGCCAAAATGTTTGCTGGAATAAAAGACCTACCACATTGTAATATATCAGGGTGAATTGTCCTGAAAGCAGTTGGCAAAAAGAGTAATTTGAAGAAAAGTCAACAAGTTTTTGTTGCCTTAAAATATGAGTTGTGGTGTGCTTAGCTGTATCCCACCTGCATGCTAATTGTGTATTAAGAAGAGCCTGATCATTGTGGTATTCTATTAAGTAGTTGCCAACCAGGGCTGACTGTGTGTGTGCTTGTCTTTTTGTTGTAGTGTGTATGTTGGATGGCCTTTACCAAGGTTGCAGGACAAAGCGCCATCCACTTGTTTATGCAGCTGAAGTAGACCCGGGAGCAGAACGTATCATCAACATTACAGGGGAGAAGAAAGACGAGATGAGCAGGAGAGGGGGGGGTTAGAGGGGGGTGCTGTCTATGTGCCAGTCAGCCCACTCAGCAGTCAGTCCTCGCCAGCCAGGGGGCCCAATGGGAGTGTCTAAAAGAGGGGAGGGGGGCCAAAAAACGAAGCTGCTTTCGCCAGAACAGGCACAAAGTTCTGAGTGGCAGGCAGAATGCCAGGTCTGCCCCTTTGAAACGGAATCTGTTCAAAAAATAAGCACAACGGTCAAATTGTTATAATTGGCTTTTTCTTAAATGAGGCTCTTTTTCATTTGTGCTATCATTTGGGTAGCAAACACCCGAAGGATTGGTAGACTGGAAGAGTGAGCTGTTCATATATCAGCCTCAATTGTAAGGAAACTGCAATTTTTGTAATTAGAAGCATGACAGATAGTCATCATAGGGAATTATTGCTGTCAGAGATAAAAGTGCATGTCTAGACTTTAAATAACGTTGGTATTTGCTATTGCTTAGCCTTCAAAGGAACTCCCACATCAGCCAAGTATATTCTGCTATCTGATCATCTTTATTTCAGTTCAAAATATTTACATCATTAGTAGATTTAGCTGTAAAATTCAACGTGATTGAAGTTGTTTTTCGGAGGTAGTTGGTAAAACGAATGGATTGTGCCTGCAAGGTCAATCTAATCAGCAGTTAAGTGCAGTGGAAGACATATTTTTAATGATGGGGTAAACACCATCCCATCTATGAGCATGTGCACACACACTCATACACACGTAGGTAAAGAGAAAAACAAATCCACATCAATCCAGCAGTATGAATCATAGCCATGCAGCATAGGGACCCACTGATGGGGCGCCTGCTGAGATTGAGGGTCCCTTGTCTCCCTCTGTTTGCTCCTGATAACACTGCTGGAATTGTTCCTCAGCCACCCTTCACATTAATCAAAAAAACCTGGGACAAAACAATTGTTCTGAGCTGGTCCCCCACACTGGTGCTTTCATGGCCGCTGGACTCATAAAAACATCCTCACCCCACCAGCAGCAGCGGCTGTAGCACCAAAGCCCTGCTTGCAAATGAGCAACTGGCAACTGGCGGCGCATGACTGAGGTTTTTAAATATCCTCCTTTCTCCTCCCGTTGTGACTGCTATCACACTGCACCTGGAAATATATTACACCTTCCATACTTCCAAAAAATATGTGTGCTTTATTTCAATCAGGATGTGTTCAAATCTTTTCTTTTTTGCATGTGGCTGATGAAGTACTAAAAATGAGTTGATAATGGAATAGAAAATTGTGTCTTGCTAGTAAATTAAAAGAAAAACCTTACTTCCACCCTCCGGATGTTTTAGAACCTGAGCACATTAAATTCACATTGCACTGATATATTGCAATTGTTATCACTTTCAGTGGTAAAGCAGGCTCTGTTCATCACTTTAATGTTTCCTTAACCCATTTTAAAGCTCTGGCCCTTTAAGGACCAGCGTCATAATTGTCTTATCATTTCTGAGTGAATCTGACAGGGTGTCAACATTTACACGTCCCCTGTCCCATCTGGTGTGATTTCTCATTGAGTGTAAATTGCAGCCCTTATTAAAACAAAGCAAGGATCAGTGTATGTGCAAGAATGCTTGGTTCATATCCGCCCTTTTAAAGTTTTGTGCAAATTCAGAATGAATGAATAAACCATAATGGCAAAATGCCGGTAGGAGCTGAAAGTCAACACCTGTCACTGTCAGCAGTCTGCATCTTCCTGCCAAGGACGGGCTGATTCACAGAAGGTTACCTTGTGTCTGTAGGACCTGAGCAAGGGGACTGGCAGCTGATAACTCAGCACTGGATTATACTCCCACTGTGGATAGAGAGGGGGGCACTTATCATAACTGACCTCTATCTGCAGTCAACGGAAGAGTCATTTATCATCTTTTGAAGCTCGTATCACTTCCGCTGTTTCTCCTCATCTATCCTGTCTGCCTCTCTCACATTTGAAAGCTCAGGAACTCAGGAACATTTTCACACTTTACCTCTAGCAGGGACTGACTCTTTTTTTAGCAGTCACATTTTTTTTCTCCTCTGCTTTCCTTTCTAAATTCATCTTTGTCATAATTTCTGTTTCTCACCCTGTTTAATTAATTTTGCCACATTTACTTTCCTTTTTTCGGTCTCTACCATTCATTCTACCTCCATGACTCCCCGCTGCCTGTTTTTGATAGCTGACATTAACATTCCAATTGTCTGTTTCTGTAAACGTTTTGCTCTTATTTTCTTTCCACCTCACTTGTAGAAATATTGAGATCCTTTCCTGTCTCTTTTTTTAAAGATTATTTTTTGGGTTTTTCCATCTTTATTTGATAGGACAGCTAGGTGAGAAAGGAGAAAGACATGCAGGAAATCATCAAAGGTTGGATTTGAATCCTGGGCCTCTGCATCGACACCTTGAAGTACTGTATATGTGCGCCTGCTCTACCCACTGAGCAACCCGGCCACTCCCTGTCTGTCTCTTTATCTGTCTGTCAACCTCTGTCTACATACACACACTCCTTCCCGCCCTGCACACCACAAGCCCTTGAGCTGGAACGCTGGTACTCATGGTAGCTGACATGGAAAGAGAGACTCCGGTCCTCCATTCCAACACAGAGATGAGAAAAAAAAGGCTTTTCTTCCCATCAGTGGAGGCTGTTCTGCAGTGACTATGACATCCAAAAGACAAGCTTACATTTGTATTTGCTTTGCATAAATTGCTTCAGCTTGGGAAATGAAGTTCAAGTCTATTTATCTCCTCTGCAAAGAGACATGAGTTTTAATCCATCTCCATAACCAAAGGGAGCGTAGAACCCATTTCACCTCAGGTGTCAACACAGTGATGAAATATGGGATTTCATTAAAATCACAAGCAAATTCCCCCAAACTACAGGCCATCAGCCCAGTGAGGCTTAGCAAATGTTGACATTTGCATTATCATAGTCAAACTGCAGTAGCTTACAAGTTCTTTCAGGGGCATCACAAAAGGTTTGACTGCCCGTCCCTGCAACACAGCTCGATGGGCTTTACAGGGAATCTGTGATCCGAATCCCTCCATCAACGCAATGAACCCTTCAAGGGCAACTCCTCGTTCAAGGACCCACCCACACATGCAGGCACGCACATACAACCACACACTGACATACAGATGCAGTATGTGCATGAGACAGATTAGATTGTGCAAATATTGAATGAGACATTACTATAAAATTGAAGAAATCATATCCCCATTATTACACTGGTTGGCAGTTAGCATTTGTGAACTCCCCTATGACACTGGCAATGCAGTTTGTGTATTGCACAAGTTCTAATAATGTCCTTGATAGTTCCTCTTGGCATATTAGTGCACCTGAAACTTGATGATTTTCTTTCTTTCAAGTCACCTCGTATTGCTTTGAAAGTGTTATAATAATGCTGGCAGTAAACCTCTATGTCCTACCTATGTACTGTAGACGTGTTTATTACTTAATTCTTGTTAAGTTTCTATCTGTTTCCATTATGTTTTTACTCTGTCTGTGCATACAGTATAATGTTGGTCATGGCTGTTTTGTGTGCTGCCACAGCTGCATTGGGTGTAAATGTCTTTTGGTCATTCTTCCTGTCACAGTGAATGGAATTCTTCTTTAAATCCATTGGGATTTTCTGTCAGTGTTTGCTCTGCTGCAGGTAAACAGACTTAGACTGGATACCCCGCCTGCTCTGCTGGTGATTTGATTTTGCCCTGCATCTCCTTCTGAAAACTTTCACATTTAATTCTCCTGCTTCAGTTCACAATTTTGCGGGAACCAATCACAAACTGGCTTATCTACCTGGCAAGCTATTGGCGGTATAACACGATGCAGTAGAGAAGCGACCAAGCAGCTTCTTGTTTACATTCAACATAGCGACTGTCACTACCGGATGTGAGTTGAGTGCAGATGTGAGTTGTGCATGATCAGATTTAAAGGGTTTACGGCATAACGCGTCATACTAAAATTTGTGAAATCCCTAAAATAATAAACTTTTCTCATTACAAACAATAACAGAAGATGGAAATCATTTCAAAAACGTTTTAGCTATCTATGATTGTTTGAATGCTAATGTTAGCTCAAAACACCATTCACCCTTTGTTGTGTTTGATTGCTAGCTTGTAGCCAGCAGGGAACGAACTTCGTTATGTAGGTCCATTTTTACTGTATTGACATTACATAAATCACTGGTTAGCATTTTGTATGCTACTTGTCGTAAAGTCATTCATGCACAACTCACGTCTGCACTTGTGCAAAGTGATGCATGCGTGACTCACATCTGCACTCGACTCACATCGGGTAGCGGCAGCGGCTACCGAACGCCACCAAAGCAGCAAACCCGTTCAGAGTCATTTGAACTATGCCCGTTGGTCACGCCTCTTTTGCAGAGAAAATACAGAGCAGACTCCCCAGACCAATGCTCAATCTCAAATCTAGCTTGACCTGGTCTGGTGATAACCAGACTAAAACAGACTCTCTTTGAAAAACTACATGAGCACAGGGAGAACATAAAAACAGAAAAAGTGGGGACTTTGAATGCCCTGTCCCTGCACTGGTACTGTATATAAAGAGTCTTTCACTAGTGTCCTTTGGGTATCTAAAACCTCAGTGACCTCCACAGCCAGATTATTGAACATTATGCAGGACTTTTGTTGCTCAACACATATGGAAAGTTTTAGTTTCTGTTGACTGATGTGTCACTGTCACTCCCCCGTCTGAAACTCTGTGAAAAGTGGCAGCTGTCTCTGAAGTGCTGCCTTGCTCACTTTTAATAAATCATCCCAACACTCTACTCGCCACTCTCTCCCTCTCTATCCACTGCCTCTCTAGGTTCATCCCTTTCATTACTTATCTAAGCCTGCTGCCTCTTCCGTCCTCGCTACTCTCTATCTCTGTTCTCTTTCCCTCCCTATACTTTACCCTTTTCTGCTTTTCTGTCTTTATCTCTCCCAGCTGTGAATCTCTTCGTACCTCTTCTACAATCGCCAACTCCCCCACTTTAATACTTAGCTTCCTTGTCCTTCTCTTTCAGGCTCTCTCTCCTTTCCGGTCTCTTTTAGAAGCTCTTATCATTACTAAGTTGCTCACAAAAGAGCCGCGTCTTCTATCGTCTCCTCTGGGGGTGCGGGTACATTGAGCATGTTCTAAACTAAGGCTCATGGTCCTTGGGAAAAGCCAGGTTCTGGTTCCTTACTTTTACAAAGTGATGGCAAAGCTAGGTATAATTAATGAGGAACTTTTCTCACTGTGCTATTTCTTCAGTATGTTTTCTCCTTATTTTCCATATGTGCCCAGTCTCTCCACCTTTGACAATCTCGCCCTTTATAATAGGAACCAAAAAGCCTATACGTGCATAAATGTGTGTGTGAATAGATATACCGCCACTGGAAAAGACTTAGGAAATGATGAAGCTGCCATATAAAGTACCCTCATAAATGAGCCCAAAGGCAATCCTTCATCACAGTAGGCAAACCTGATTTCATGAGAACTCGGTGTCCACTCCTTGTTGTTGTTTATTCTTTTGTCTATACCTGCATTTCAACATAAATGACTGCATAACTGACTATAATAGTTGATTAGCTCTGATGTGATACTTTTTCTCCCGCTATCTCTCCCTCTCTTATATTAATTATATTTTCTCTCATTCAGCGCTTAACATTCACTATATTTCACCATGTCATTATCAAACAAATGTCTTTTAATCTGGTGGCATGACATTCAGCCCGGGGGGGCTTGTCATATCATGCGCTACACACATATCCAATCACAAACACAAAGTGATGAGACATCTGTAACATGAAGATTTTGCGCTCGACTCCCTCCCTCTCCTGACCCTGCCTTTAAGTCTCCCTCTTTATCTCCCCTGCTGTGAACTGAATAAATTGCTTGACTTGATATTGCTGCTCTTGTTGCTGTAGCATTACCATACCAACTAGGCCATTTTGGGGGAAGTTAAAATTGCAGTGGCAAGGGCAATAGCTCTTTCTGCCTCAATATGTAACTGCTGATTGCAGACACAAAGTGCACTAGTGTGGGAAAATATGTGGCACAACAAATCCTTGTTAAAACCAACCAATCTGGTGGATCTCTGTCCAGCTTACCTCAGGACACAAATGTTTCATTTAGCTAATAAGGTAAAGGTTGGGCTTTTGCTAGTGTGGGTTTCAACATTTAACTTGTTTCAGACAGCAGAATGAGGGAAGGAGTATACAGTGTCTCAATGCTAGGCTAAGCTAACTAGCGCTGGCTTTAACTTCATATTTAGCTGTAAGACATGAGAGTGGTATTGATAGTATCGCCTAACTCCAGGCAAGAAAGGGAATAAGTGCATTTTGAAGAATTGCAAACCATTTCTTTAATTTAGTCTTCATACCACTAATATCCTTTGCTTTCAAGATGTGCAGCTCCAAACCAAGTGGAAGAGAAACTTTGCACCAACACAGGGCAAACACGGTCAGCCAATATCACACAGCATTCAGTACACAGCTTCCTTTCAATCCCTCTGGTAAACAATATTTTTAGGGGGAGATTGAAAACAGCAAGCACCCGCACTAGGATTTACATTTCAATCAAGTGACACCGCTGTCAGAAAATGGCTTCATTTTCTCTCCTCTAAAACACACAAACACTCACTTACACACACTCCATTATTACAAAGAAACACACAAACGCACACACACACCACTCTGACATCTCTTCCCTCTACTTTCATCATCTCTCCTCTTGTTATTGAGATGAGAACAAAGACAAAGGCTATCTTATGTCACACTCCAACCTCTTCGTCTATGCTGTTCGTTTGGCTCCGACAGCCCACGTGTTCATGCCCAGCACCTTCCTGCCTCGCCCAGAGGTCCATCACTGTTGACCTTGTCAGGAGCTATTTCTTCACGATGATGTTTGCTCCCTGGGAAAGTCAAAAGTGCTGCTTCATTCGAAGCAAGGCAAGGTTCATGAAAAACCTATATGGCTTGCATGGTGTTTATGGTTTCAAAAGAATAATAGTCCTTGATGGTGCTAACTTTGCTCAAAACGTGTGTGCAAATGTGCAAATGTGCAAATGTCACCAGGGAGTTGTTTTCATAGGGCTGCAGCTATATGCTTGATCAGACATGACCTGAACAAGTATTGAATCTAAACTGGAAACACTGAGCACACCCCATTATAGCCCAGAACAAATAACCCTTGAATCCCAATGTTATAATTACAAATCAAACAGTACGAACATTTTTCTCTGAAATAAATCATTTATTATTTAAACTGTGAGAGAGGACAATATGTTGATCATGAAAACTACACTTGACAAGGCACAAGCTAGCTGTAAAGCAAGGAGCACACATACAGTACATACATATATATATACACAGTAGACATACTTAATATTTAATAATAATACTAATATTTAGAACATGTGCATTTCATTGTTCCCCCTAAAAACATAAAAGTAGCAGAGGGCATTTATTTTGAAACCTATGCCGTTGATTCTGGGAGCTCAGTCCATCAGTGATGCGCAGACTGACCAGCAGACAGGCTACTCCACTGGCTGCAACACAAGACACGAGCGGGACGGGGAAGCAGGACCCATGTCCTGTGTTGCAGCCTCTGGCCCAGCCAACAGGTCACTTTCAGATTGGGCAGGCAACAGCTGATCCACTATGAAGAGGAAGACACAGAGGAAGGAAATGAGGGGGAGAGGGAGGGGGCAGAAAGAGAGATAAAGTCAATTACAATAGATTCTTGTGTGAGAGATGGAGTAAGCAGGCGGGAGAAAATGAGAGGAAAAAAGTGACATTGTGTCAGACAGGGAGAGGAGAGGAACATGAACAAGAAGGCTAATAGAATGAAGGAAAATACTAATGGAGAGCAAATCAAGAGCAAGAAAGATAGCGCTAAAAGGGCAATGCAACTCCACAGACACCACATTCATCACCTGGCCAATGAAAATAGCCTTCCTATAGCTACATATCATATCCACCTATCTCTACACCTAGAGAAAAAGGCCATTCAGGCCCAAATTGCCTGACTAGAAGGTTAATGACTAGTGCCACTGGTCCACAGAAAAAATGTCTGTACAGATATGGCAGATTTGCAGCGTGTCATTGGAAATAAATGTAATCATTATTTTGGTTATGCATTGCGTATTGAAAAGAAATCACTAGGGATTGATTTGGGTGTAAAATTCGGAAATTTGAGTGCAAGCAAAAGGCTGTATTTGGATATAATGGGAAAGTGGTTCGTCATCAGAGAGGCAGAAGGAATGCAATCAATTCCCTAACCAACTTCAAGTTATTTTCTCTTGCTTTCTACTTGTGTCTCTCGAGGAGTCTGCAATGTAACTGGCATTAAAAGGTCAAAGCTAAGTGAACTCAAAGCAGCGTGTATCACAAAGGTCTGGAAATGTCATGGCTCCACAGACATGTCCTTGTATCTGCAGAAAGAACATCAACAGGCAAAACAACAAAAATAATAAACCACCCTTTTTTCCGTGACATTTACCCCAAGTTTCTGATGTGGCGTATTCCAGTCAGGATCAGTCCTTTACATCAGCCTCAATGGTTAAATCAGACTTCTGCTTTTGTGATGCGGGACGGTTAGGCAATCACATGACTATCTTTCTCTCGCCTAGTTCCTTGTATGGAAATGGGTCCAACCTAGATTTGAGACTACAGGGATCTGAACTCAGAGGATAGATGAAAGGAGCTGAAGGACAAAGCAAGAAAAAAAACAAAAGTAAAAGGAGAGCCAGGGGCAAAATTTAATTCATTTTACCCTTTTTTTCGATTCTGAATAAAAAGCTTGTAAAAGAGAATATACATATTTTGAAGAAAAAAAATGTAAATACAGTTGGGATTTTAAATTGTTTTTTGTTATTGTTGCAAGACAAAATAACAAAAGAGTGAAGTCTTTGGATGATTTAAAGGTAAGGAGAGGATAGTAAAAAGTCTGCCGAACACTTGGGAATGACGCTTTTAAAGTATGCTGTCAAGAATAGCTGATCTACTACATCAAGTGGCTCCTTTAGTAACCAAAGTCACAGTGCATCTCTCCTTTCATATAGGACATTTGACAAAAAACAGTGACTAATGATGGATGGTATATTACTGGAAACTGTTCAAAGCAACTTGGCTGTGGTGAAAAAAAGGCCAACCAGATTGTACATTTAATCATTGTGAATTGCCTTTTATTACCACAGCAACAATGGGTTTTTGACAGAATTGAAATGACTTTGTCAGGTGAAAATTGCTGCAAATGCAATGTGCAATTAATAGAACTTGTAATTTAAGTATTGATGTTGAGCAATACAGTCCCACGTATTCTCCATAATCAGGACAATGATCACACAGAGTGAAATGGATATTTGCCGTGCATCCCTTTAACTAAAACCTTACCATTCGAAAAGATCCTCCCCTATTCAAAGATTCACACAATGGACTCCTTAACAATGGTCCATTGTGCCAGCTGTAACAATGGTGTGGCTCCTCTGATCAGTTTGTGATATGGAGGCAGATTTTAGCTTGCTGGCTGATCATGAGGAGAGAAAATACACAGTAGGATTCCTACATTCACAAGGAAATTGCTGGAGGAAACAAAAGAAAATCAGCACCAGATTCACAAATTTACATAATGCCAATGCCCCTATCTTTACCCATGCTTTATGTTTATCACTGTTGTATAAATATGTTCATAATGAGACAGTCTACAGAGCCCAAGTAGTGGGGAAAAAATACAGCTGTCAAATTACTCATGGCACACACGAGGCAAAACACGTCACTGGGTCCCATTCATAATTTAACAGCGATGACATGTTTCCACAAATTCATAGGCATATGGATCCATACATGTACGTTAAATGTGTCTGTATGCTTAAGGTTGTTGAGCCTTGAAGATTGGCTCTGCAACAATCCATTAGCTGTCTGGGATTTAAAAGGAAAAAGAAATGTCTGGCAGCCACTTTGGGTGTGAGGCTTTGTGCCCATTCATTTACTCTTTAAGCAAGGCTGCAGGGAGTTGAATAACAATCAAACAGGCAGCATCATTTCTACATGAGATTTTACACCATAGTCATAGACACTTTTAAGCCTGACATCTAACCAACGACTTTTAATGATGACTTTAAATGACAACCATTTGATAAATCAGTTGGGGGCACACATTTAAGTAAACCCAAGGTTGACTGTTTGGTATCTGTCAAACACAGCAGTTAAGGCTTTCCCATCATACCTATTCAAAACTAATAACAAAGAGGCTTACTACCTTACCGTTAAAGTTGTGTACTCATAGAAAGCTTTTCAATGCTTTTCAAGGCCTGTCTTTGAACACTAACCTGTCATTATATTATGAAAAACACATAATAGAAGAAGGCTTTAATGTGCCTCGCTCTTCCTCTTCTTGTTTTTCTCCAGGCATACACAAACTTTTACAAAGACCTTAGCTGGTCCCTCCACTGGGTCCCTTCCCTCTTGTGAAAGAGCCACTGTTCTCTTGTGATCCTGGATGCCGGGATCATCCTGATCCAAACAAATTGTTTGTAGAATCAACACCTTTGTTCTCCTCAAACTGATTATGCATGGTGTAGCAAAGTAGTCTGTACCGGCAGCTCTGCTTCCCAAGCTCACACACCAGTCAGTGCATATGTTCACATAGGAATGTGCACATGCTCACTCTGCCTTGTTCAGGGACACACAAAAACACATTCTATCATTGCCTAAAAATGGACTTTGATACTGAAATCTATAAAGAATTGTGCTCTAAGGCACTGGTTTAAAAAAAAATGCTGTGATAAAATATGTAACAAGGTTGAATAACTAGATCACCTCCTTTTTAGTTTTTTTACACGTTTATCATTCAAGAAGTACAAGTATGCGGGAAGGTTTTGTTGCAAATAGCCTAGGAGAAATATAAGGTTTCTTGGCCTGTACATGTGCAGCTTCCAGTACAAGTTGAGTGACTTAGCCCTCTTCACAAAAAAATCTCCACAGAGAGGGTATTTAAAATGTATATATTACATCATATTTATCTCACAAAGTGTCTTTATGAAACAGCATTTCAAAGCCATCTCACTACTAATTGTGAATGAAGCAAAATGAATTTTGAAAATTTGAAAATGAAAATTGAAGAAATGTTTGAATGGGTGTTAACTCCAAAAGAAGCAAACATAAATACAACTTCCAATCTTGACATAGACAAAAGTCCTTTGAGTAAGTGATGCTGTGACCTTGGTTCTCTCTTACTCTGTGTTCCTGCGTGAGACCATACATCCACACTGTGATTCAAAGTGATAAATGCATCACAAGCAGATGGGGCATGGAGAGTGCCCAATCTCTAAAATGGTGCACTAAAATGATAAACGCGTCCTTAACGTAGAAGCAGACGTCTGGAATAGAAAGAGGCACACACACACGTGCACACGCATACATGTTTGCACTGAGACAGAAGCTGCTCAAAGGTAGCACATATGGTATTAGCAAGACTGCACTAACAAGATGATACCACACAAAGGTCAAAAACAAATGTAGCAATTATCAGGACGCAGCATAAAAACTGGCTCACTAAATGGCCGCTATCGCTAATAATTATTAATTGAAGTGAAAAAGTACGCTAAAATAGACTATTAAACTCAGCGATGTTCCAGCTGCAGATGTGTGAAGGGAGTTCTGCAGGGTAATGACCTCAGATAACAGCACCAGACAAAATTGCATATCTGCGATTCACATCAGTATGCAGGAGAAAACTGATTAAAGTGGACCCTCCAGTTGGTATAGCTGCGCGACAGCGAGAAGTCATCACAAAGATGTAACACACACAGCTGACTATATCTTGCACTTAAGCGAGCACACAAAAACACACACACACACACACACACACACACACACACACACACACAGCATTACAGTGCATTGTGCCTTTACTCCTGAGCTTTCTCAGCACTATTGGAGTTGGTGTAGCGTTTCAGAAGGGATGCTGTAGCTGGCTTGATGACTGCTGGGATTAGCTTTTCCCTGCAGATGCTGACATGACATGTCTCTGCTCCCCTGTAACGTCCTCCATATTGGTGAAAGAAGAGTCCTGCTTGCACCAATCTTGTCTCACCACAGCACAATGGAGACAAACATGGATCCTACATGGCTCAATGAGTAGTGCATTGATTCGGTTAGGGCTGCAGGTTCCATCATATGACTGTGAGTCAGTGCAGAGCCAGGCAATTTTATGGTCCATCTGCTAAAACTGATTCTAAAAATGTTTTGTCCACAAAAAGCATCAATTGTTACTGTGTGCTTCCTCACATTTTCCAGCAGCCTTTAAAGACACTACCTGAGCACGCCTGATAGTTAAATGCTGATCTCCATTGGCTTCAGAGTTCTTGTTTGCTGCAGGAAATGTAGGTTAATTTATAACTACACAGATCCGTGGAGAAGTATTCTACAAGTCTTTGATGCATTCTCATCATCTAATGACAACATTCATTTGGGTCAAATTACTGTGAAACCTCAGAATCAGTGAATAATACTCAGCCTACCTTCCCATCACTGTCCCGGCTCCTTTTCATTTCAGCAGTAAAGACGGGATGAGGATGTGGTCGCAGTTTGAGAACAATATCAAGCTATCTGTCTGCAGGCAGTCGGCCAGCCTGCCAGCCTGCCAGCCTGTCTGACTGACTGACTGGCTGTCCCTCGTAATCGCGATTCCATTTAGTCCTGGTAGTGAGGGAAAATCCGTTTATCCCCGGACTACACTTCGCGAGGAGCTGCACCGCTTGGCTATTTCAGTCTTATGAGGAACAGCCTGCCTGACAGCGCCTGATAAAGTGAAGATTTACTCGCGGACAAAGTGAGGAGCAATCCCTCACACTTTAGTTTACTCCGTCAATTTCTGCGCGCTCTATACTGGCCTGTGATTTAATATGTCTTCAGTGTATGGTGGCACCCCATCCCCTCTCCTCACACACACACACACACACACACATACAAAGACATGTATAACCTAGAATAAAACATGTTCAAGGCTTCACAGCATCAACATGTTTTAATTGCAATTAAACCATGCTGGATACAAACATATAAAATAATAAACTCACTATCAAAAGGGGAAAAGGGTAGGCTATAGCCCTTAGTCCACTGCCCTATGTACTCTTCTTTAGTAGCCTATGCCAAAGTTCCAGAAAACATAACATGATAGCACAATTATAACTTAACAATTGAATGGATTACGTCAGAAGCCATAGCTGATAAACTGCAAGGTGCTATGGTAACGCTAAAATGTCTGCCTTTGGCGAAAATTGAAACATTTTGTCATAAACGTGACTAACCGTTAGACAGGGTGGCAGTTTCCTGGAAAAGATGTGCGTCAAACGCACCGGTCCGGCGATCAGTTCTTGGGGACCCTGAGACGAGCAGAGAAGGAGTAGCCTACCTGTCGTCGCTAGTGCTGAATGAATCCCCGTCTTGTGAGGAACAAAACCTCTGTGGAACTTATGTCTGGCCATCTCTTTAGCGGACTGACCGGGTTTCCTCATTTGATATCCGCACCCCAGAGGGTAGGCTACCAATCGATGCGCACTCAGCAGGCTCTACCTCTCTGCTGTTGCTGCTTCAAGATATACAATTTCACATTGCAGCTGTTCCTCCGAGCAGAATTCCCCTTTAGACCTGATGCAATAATTACACTGGATCCTACAGGAGTTTTGGAGAGTCTTTGTCGGATGGCATCTGTTAATGTGTTCTTGTTGGAAACCTGGTTTGTTAGTGCGCAGGATACAGCAATAATGATGTCAATATAGTCGTCTAACATCGGTAGCCTAATTCTTACTGTCAGTGTCCAATAAGATCTAAGGGATGATGACATCAAAGTACATCTGTTCAATAGAGCTAGGCTGCGGTAAATTAATAACTTGTCTTAGACATGCAGTCATGAGTTAGTGTGTGAGTATTTAACTTTGGTTGCAGATAGATTTGGTTGTCTGACAGATTTTCACAAGTTTTGACTCCAGACAGGGACTGTTAATAATTCCTGATACGCACAATCCTTTTACAACTTAATCTTACATCTGATTGATTTTTAATGTGAAGGAAATTAAAAATTAATGTTTTCATTGTTAATTGATTTATTTTTAGTCTATTGCTTTAACCAGTAATTAAGAGCAAATGATCAATACAGTCCTGTGTTTCTTTAACTGTCTATGGCCCTGTGTGCCTTACTCAAGCTCCCACAATGCACCGGGGGCAACGTCAGAAACGTGCGACCCAACGTGGATTTGCAGCATGATCTGCAACCCAGCGACAGCTTTATATCATGGATGTCATATAGATTTAAATTAACATCGTTTCGACACTTATTGACTGCTGCACCTCCGGCGGTGTGTGTGCGAACGCTCTTATAACCTCCATGTCCACCTCATCGGCCACTTAAACGTTTCCGGAAGAAGTATTAACACGGTGTTCCAGTCTCTCTTTAACTGTCTAAGGTTCCAGTGGAGTACCAGTTGTTCAAGAGTCGGAGCTGTAACGTTACCGTTACCCTGTTTGAACATGAAGACTCTTCTAGAAGAGAACTCCAGCTTTTTGTTAGAGGCGTCCTTGCTGTATAAAGAAACATGTCCGGAGCTATCACGCTTCTTCCTGTAAGTTTAACGTCCTTACGGTCTGTCCTGTGTTGTTGTAATAGTAGCATGTAGGCGCTAGGTGGAGGAGCTCGACCGGTGTTAGCGGTTGACTTTCTGCCAATTTAATGAACTGCGTTGATGGACTGGGGGGTAGTAACGTTATACTGAAATCTGTATTCTCTAACATTAGTTTGTCAGGGTGTCTGCATTAGTCTTAATAAAAACCACATTTTAAATGCATTCTTAAGACGTTAGTAGTTAAGTAGGCAGTGGGAAGTAATGACTTGTCTGATTTAAAATTTCACTTTAGATTTCCTGTGGTCCTGAACTGTAGGTTAGTTTTTTCTGGTGTGTTAGCAATATATTAATGGCCGTTAACAGAAGTTTAACAGTATTAGAAAGCATCTGTAACAAATTTGATTGATGTCTGTTAGACCGGTCAATCAATTTAAGAGTGATAGCAGGTAAGTGTTCTGGTGGGACTCTGCTGTGATTGTTTTCTTAACATTGAATCATTGTTCAAATGGCTGAATATAAGCATTTGTTTGAGAATTGTCTGTGGTTGTTTCCAGAGATGCTAATCTAACCATGTAGAAAATAAGGCTTGATTATGTGTCATGCTGATATTTTCACTCCTTGTTGACATATCATCGGTGACTGATGTACAGTACATTCACAGTTTGGATCATCATTAGGTTTGTGCCTCCAATAAAACAACCAAGTCTATGAGTAAGATTAGATCTTTAGTGATGCCACAATCATGATATTGTTCTTTATTTTGAACATCCAGTTGTGCTACTCATTGTGAAGCATGACTTGTTGTGTACCTCGCGTGGCTATTCCTGTTACACAAGCTAGCTGTGTCTAGTGGCTGTTTATGTGCAGTTGTAGTGGTGGGTGAGTTTGTTTAGCAAGTTTTAGCTATTTGCAACTGATTAATTCAGTTTGACTTAAATGTCATTTAATCGTATGCATTTGCAGAGTTAAGTAGATTTTATTGGTGTGGTCACAACACCTTTCTCACAAGCATAAAAATGAGAAGAAGAAAACAAAGTACTGTAAACAAAGACAATCCCTAATCATGAGGTAGGAGAGCCAGACAGTCTGTAAACCATGGCTTTTCTTTCGTATCTTTTGCCAGAAAGGAACCAAAGAGTACCAAGTCTTTCCCAGCTGCCTTTATCTAATCAGCCTCCAGTAGTTAAGTCTTTTCATCCTTATTAGAATATAACACAATAGTATTTAATGCCAGTTTATAACTTGCGTTGTAATTTACAGTTCATTGCTTACGTTTGTTTTGCTTTTGCCGACTTAGGACTTTATTCCATTTTCCTCTGATGGCGTATCCCACACAGTGGTGATTGCCTTATTGTGTGGAAAGTAAAAGCTGAAAGTAATTTCAGGAGAAATCCTCTTAAGTTTGTGTCTGTGTGTGTGTGAGAGAGAGCCCTGCACATTTACAGGTGTACTGTCTGTGCTCAATTTTTTTTTAATCATACTTTATATGGTTATTAATGTATTGTGTGTGCGTGCATGTGTATGCGCGTGTGTGTACCCGGGTTTGAGTTCCAGCCATGTCCCCATATCCTCTGGCTTGTTTTCACTTTCACCTGAGCCAGGAAATTTGTGGGCAGGACCGTGAATGGAAACAAAAATAGAGGTTTCAATAGTGAAAAGCCAGAGTTAGGGTCATTTTACGGACGTGTGTGAGCTTACTGCTACTTGAATACATTGATCTGTTCACCAGATTCCATGGTTATGATGAGCTGTGGTTATAGAGATCATCTTGACCACATTTAACTATGACCAGCTGTCCAGCAGGCAAGATGCAAACGTGAATGTTTGTACCAGTGGCTGACAGACCTGGCTGGTTTCATGCTGAAGTGACTGGCAGAAAAGACTCAATCAGCAGCAAAAAAAATCTCCCTAAGCGTGATGAGCTGTGAGATGTAAGGTATATCAAGAGGGAAATTACCATTAAGAATCAACATTTCAGATAAGGGTTTTGGACGCAGTTGATCAGTTAACTGAAAGGGAAATGGAAATGTTTTCCTCAGCATCCACTCAAAAGGTTGGCATACGTGGTCAGTGTGTTGATAATGTTTTAGTCCTCGTGAACGCAACTTTCTCTCTGTGGTCTTCTGGGGGTTTCCAATGTTTTCACTTTCTCCAGTTATGGTTTTGGTCATGCGTCACTGGAATGTTAGTGTCGTGGGTGCGTGTCTGTACTTAAACACACTATTACACATATTTGTTGCAGATCGTGTTACTGCGTTCTGCCACTGTCTTCACCTTCTGTCAGGCTGATGATTACTCAGTGTTTTTTTCTGTGTGTGTTTGCATCAGGGTTAAAAGTGTTTTTGTTGTTGCTGGTTTCAGTCTAAATGCATTAATATTGGCTTTTACTACAGTCTTTCAGTCGAATGTTAGTAGTCTGTTTGTGTGTTAGTTTCTTTGAGTGTATTTAGTGAACGTGACAGTCGGTTTCATGTGTGTGGTTTTGTCCTTGTATGTGAACTGACGTCACTTTATTGTGGCTCACATTGCCGGACTAGTGAAGCTGTTTTCCAGTAAGTGTTGTATGCCGACCGAGGGTTCTGATAACCAAAATATGCAGGATGTCTGCTGAACAAACAATGTCTCTGCTATTTAATAGCCTCGAGTGTATTTGTTCTGCATTAAGTGCTGTGTTGTTTTTCCTCTTCATAAAGACCAGCATATTGTCTATGTTGATATTGATATACCAGTGATAATCCAATATTAGCCAATGGTATTGGATCTTTGATATAACAGTTGCAGTCTGTGTTGGGCAGGCAATAACTAAAGAAGAGTAGGGCAGCAACTAATATTTTCATTTATCAAATTATTTGACAATATTTTTAGATTATGGTTTCCTAGAACCCAAGGTGGCGTCTTCAAATTGCATGTTTTATCCGAAGCCCTGTTTTTGTCCTACAGCCATGCCGGTGGCACTGAGGCTGTCTCTGTCTCGTATTACTGTCATTGTGAGCATGAACAAACACATGCTCACAATGATAAACATTACTATGTTTAGCAGGTATGTTTCACATTTTTACCATCTAAGTTTAGCGCATTAGCATGCTAATATTTGCTAACTAGCAGCGACACAAAGGTGACGTTGATTAGAATGTCATTAGTTTGCAGGTATGTTGTCATAAACCACAAAAACAAAAAAATGTCAGGGGAAAAGCAAAGTTATTATAATACTTCCTTAGGGAAACAGTCATTGCCTTCACCGTCACTACTAGGGTTGGGCATCATTTTGATTGGAACAATTTTGTATTCCGATTCTCGCTTTTGATTCTCGTTCTTATCGATTCTCAATTCCAATTCTTTAGGAGGTGGAGTTGACATGGGTCACATGCTTATTTCACAGATAAGAGGGACAATTTATTTTGATTCAGTGGGGATTTACAGTTTTACCGGGCTTTTTCAATGTAAAACTGCCACTCACTGTGCTCCTGCAACACGATGACTGCCTGGAAGTACACTGGCCGCTATGGAAACCAGAAATTGTGCATGTTAAATTTGGAACCGATGATTGGATTCAAAACCACATTTTCCAAATGTTTCCAATAAAATATACGATTCCATTGGAATCAAATTTTCAAAACGATTCCAAGATGGAACCGGTTCTCGATGCCCAATCCTAGTCACTAGTTTTTTTTGTCCCACTGCAAAACACCTTTTGAGACCTCTTTGCCCTCACCCCAGTTACAATATAAACTACTTGCCCCTCATCTCCTCTCGTACTGTATCTCGTCTTACAGCCTCCTCTCAACAGGAGCCAGCAGACTACTTCACCCACACAAGTGAGCTCTAGACTGGGAGGCACCTGCTGACCGCTTTCTCTGACACGTCCAGCTGATAATTGTGTCTGTAGAAGGACACAATATTCAGACTGTTTACTTATTGGCACTGACCATACCACTAACTGAGCCCAGCTGTGTCTAAATATGAGTTACAAGCATCAGTAATGTTTTTTCAGAATGTGTGTCTTTGCGGTTTTTGCAGTTTCTTTTCCCTTGGCTCATTAGGGAAGCAGCACAAAGAAAGATTAATGGGAAACAAAATTCTGTGGTCTGTTAATAGTATGTCAGAGAATTTGCTTTTGCAGTACTGCAAATCAATATTGGAATGTGTCTTTTATGTAGTCATAATGTATTCAGTGGTCATCCAGCAATATAATATACCATCTAACATATGGGGTGGTTAAGAATGCGAGTAGATAGCATCAACAACCCCCACCCCTCCATAAATGGACAGCCCTGTTCCTGCCTCTCCCCGCCACACGTGCAGCTGGACAGTAAATTTTCCCTTCATTGATTCAAGCCCGGGGCTAATTTTAGTTAGACTTAGCAGTGGCTTAGAATATCTCATTGCGAGCGTTCCAAAGTTGGAGGCTGTTGAAATGGTGAAATGATTCGCCCTATATTGTTTAGGAGGGACCTGTTTTTTCCGGTCGCATGTTTTCCGTTTCACATAATGGGAACGGCTGGCTTTGACAAGCTGGGGTTTCTATCTTGTCATGTGTTCATTATCACCAAATATATTTAAAACTACATGGAACAAAATTATACCAAATATACTTTCCCTATCCCTTGATATTGTTCTAATGTGAAAGGAGCTGTTTAAATGCAAACTGTGAAGAGCGTTTTGAAATAAATGACTATGCATGTTGAATTCTTTTCTCCAGTAGTTTAGAGAACCAAAACATATCTATTAAAGAGAGGCTGTAATAATTAAAGTTTTACTTCATAATTATCTTATACCAATGGTTTTTAAAATTAAACTCAGTTACTGATAAATGTTTACTCCTATCTGGTATAAGAAGTAAAGGAGTCTGTTGAAAATGGCTGATCTTTTCTTCTCTTTTTCTTTCCTAGACAGTGGCCTATGAAGGCTTACGGTAAGTTAAGAGATATCAACATCCTTACTTTGCAATGACATTTTTTGTATTTTCATTTTTGCATGTTTTTATGAGTGATGCCCTAGAGTGTGATAGTCACAAAGAGCTAAATGCAGTAGTAACTAGGACCATGTCTCCGACTTGTCAAGGTTGATAAACCTCATTTAATCCTCAGCCAAACACACTGAGTCAGCCGGCTGTACACACACAGAGCTTTGCCAGCCAAAACCACATCAATCGGTAGTGGTACCATTTTGTGTTGAGGCTTTTTCTCTCTCTTTTCAGTACCACTGAAGCGGAAATCCTCCAGTCTGCTGCAGAGCACCTTGGTTTGTCCGTACTGCTATCAGTGGCTGCAGCCTGACAATCACCGCATGCGGCTGCGGCCCAAGCAGCGTCCATCAGCACGGGTGCAGAGTGTCCTGCACAGAAAGGCCCGGGGCAAACGACTCAGCCTGGTGCAGATAAACCTGCTGCAACGCTTCCAAAGGTCCTCCTCCGTACTGGTGAGAAAACAAAACACTGCACAGACCTGGCTGTGTATTGTACTGCACTGCAGCATATTGTCCTTGCAGAGAAACACCAGGGGCATTTGCCTGAATTGTGTCCTCATCTATAGTGGTGTTGAACTAATGGAAGGTATGAGCAGTGTTTTTATAGCCTGACAGATGCGGATAATAGTATTTATTTGAAAACAGTCACAGTTTCTTATTGACCTCAAGCATTTTTTTGTGGCTTATGTCCTCAGTAATTGTGGTGTTTCTGTGATGAGCCAGCATTGGCTGATGATTACGGGTGGGAATCACCAGATGTCTTCTGATACGATATCATCACGATACTTATGTCACAATACGATATTATAGCCATTTTACACACATTGCAAAATTCTGCAATATATTGCAATTTATTACCTTTTTCCAACTTCAAATTTTTCCCAATTTCAAATTATGTCCCCAAAAGGAAACTTTTTCAACTTCTGTTCTATCGATTTAAAAAGATAGATAAGCTTGTTCATCTCACTTCAATTTTATTGCTGCAAAAGGGCATTGTCAAGCAGACAAACTGACCAACACATATATAATAAAAAATCGATACTTGGTACCTGTGTATCGATACAGTATTGCTATGTAAAATATTGTGATTCTATATCATATTTGTTTTCTGTATCAATATTTCCTCCACCCCTACTGATAATAATTTCCTCTGATGTATCGCTTGAACTTTACTGGTTATAAATATATTTGTGTCAGCTAACGTATCATCAGCCAGTCTTTGAGCTGAACACTTATTCTGTTGTTGGTGTTGACATCTGAACTATAAAGGAGGAGAGACGCAAAAACATTTCTGATGGGTGATCAAAAATGTATTGCACCATTATTTATATAACATAACATAACAAGCCCTGCGTTGTCTCGTAATGTATTGCCTCCAGCCATTGTTGCCATTTAGATTTATGAAGTCATTTGTATTCATTCTACAGCAAATGCCTGGTTTCATTTTGGTGCTCCACTCATCCTTACAGTCTTTACAGTGGTCCCATTAAGCTGAACTGTATGAGAACTAATGTTGCCAGACAGTGCTTTGTCAACGCTCCTCCCACAGCCCCCTAAACCGTTAGAGTGGTCCTTTTTGAGTGTCCTCTTAATGGATGGCAACCACAATGGAAAGCTTATTTTGGCCAGCACCCACCTACTCTACTGATAAGGCAATTTAGATGAGGACAGCGGTGGTTGAGCTTGTGGAAATAGGGTCATTTTCCCCCTCCCCCACATCAGAAAGCAGTGATAGGAGAGAACCACTGAAGAGCTCCTCTGGTGTTCTGACATCAGCCCTAATAAAGAGCGGCTCTAGTGGTAAACACTGCTGCCTCATTAAAATCTGGTTGGGTTCAATTACAATGCAGATATTCTCCGCACAAGGCACTCTGAACCCACTCTACGCTATTTATCAGTTCACTCTGAGGGCAAAGAGGAAGACAGAGATGTATAGAGGGAGCAGGAATAAAAAGGGTAGTAAGGGAGCTGAAGCAGAGTAACACGAGTGAAGAGTGACACAGAAAAGGTGAAACAAAACTTGCAAGAGGGTGGAAGGCCGATAGATAAGAAAGGTGAAGTCAAATGATGGACTGTAAGAGAAAAAAAACGTGTCACCTTGTAACATTATTTAGTACCCAGCAGTGGCTGTGTGCTTCTTCCTGTTTACTTCTGTGAACTGTGGTGAAGGTTAGATCCAAGGTCTGATAGGGATGTCATCTGGAGAAAGTAATTTGAGACCATCTTTACATGAAGGAAACTGTTAAAGGTACAATATATTATAGGGGGTTACAGTTAATTAAAAGTAATTTATGATATGCTAATGAAATAATTAACCAAATGTAAGAAATCCTATCTTTTAATGTGAGGCAGTGACCATGAAGCCTAAATTTGTAGTGTTACGGCTGTGTAAACAATGGTCTGCTCTTCGTACTGTTAGGCATGTGACCCCCGCAGGAAGAAGGATTTATTGCAGGAATATTTAAAGCATCCTGTCGTATAAATGTCACATTCATTCCTTGTTGTGTGCAGGTCTAGCCAGAGGTTTATTTAAAGCAAGGTGTTAGTATTAGCAGACACAGACTTCCATGTTTGCTCGTATTCTCAGTCCTCTTTTAGGTGTTCAAACTATTCTTGGATCTTGGTTGTGGTTTTGTGGGACGCTCTGAAGAGCTAATTGTTTTTATGACTGTTTGTTTTTGTTTTGTTTTTAAATCTAATGCTCGGATTAGTTTAAGTGGTTTCACCAGGCCAAATTGCATTTATAAAGTCTTTCCAGTTTTTGTGAGTAAAATATTGAATCTATCAAACAATATGCATAGTACTGTAATGTCATTTACTGTACTCATCCTTTATAAAACACTGTATCCACAGTAAATGATTGAAACGTGTTACTGTCTTAACCAAAATGTAAGCATACACATGACTAGTAGATAGCATAGTCCCACTTGTACACACAGGCGGTGTGCAGAATTTGTAATCCAGGGTGTAAATCGCCTTCATTTCACATCATATTGCTCTCCCTTTAGGATGTATGTACAGTATGAATGTGTCGCCCCTAGGTAGATGTCAGAGCGTGATATGATTTCCTCAGCTCTGTGAAGCAGTGTCTGATAGGTATTATAAATCAGGGATGTGTTTGCGTGCTGGCCAGATTATCTAGCAATGGATATGGAAATAAGTTGGATTGTAGCCCCACAAGAGAAGCAGAGACCCTAAATGGAGCGAATGAGTGCATTCTCCTCCTCCATTCTTCTGTTCTTCCTCCTCAAGCCTAGATTTATACTTCCCAGCAGAGTTGTTTGTTACAAGAAAAAAAAGAATTTCATGCTTCTCCTGGCCATTTGATGTTGTTTTGGTGAAATTAATTTATGCCAACAGTTACTTACATGTACTAGGACAATAAAAAGTGATTCTACCTGTTAGTTCAGCAGAAGAATTACTCTTTTATTTTTTATTTTTTTTCAGGCAGGTGTGTATGCCCGTCTACTGAATGTGCAGTCACGACAAAAACGACAGGAAACACAAAAGATGTTTTACTCTGAAAACACTCGCTTTTAGAATAATAGATGAATCAGGCATGAAAAAACAAAGTGACAGAAAATATCTTTCTGTTTTACCAGAAGGGCAATTTCTTCCTTCCTTTCAGTCCAGCCTCTCTTTGTGATTTATGTCACTACTTCATCTTGACCTCACTGGCCACCTCTCATCCCCTATTCCACTGGTTTCTTGCACTCTCCAATCCCTCCCCTTCTTTTTCTCTTGTATTTTTACCTCAACTCTTCTACCTGGCCGCCGCCGCCTCCCCCGCCACCTCACATTATCTTTCTTCTCTTCTCCTTCCATTCTTGGCCATCTCTTCACCACATCCCTCTGTCATATTTATCCTAACGGGAGTGATGTTGTTGGAGAATGTGCCTCTTAAGGAGATGACAGGAAACAGCAGACAGAGATGTCTGGCTGGTGCTTTGCCTCTGTTTGCTCTCAGGGAACAGGAAAAGCTCCACGGAGGGATTTGACACCTCGAGGTCGGGCGGCAAGTGACAGTACGACAAAAGGGAGACGTGTTTGGGAAGAGAAAGGCCAGGAGGGAATGTGCAACAACAGCCGTGGTAGTGGCCTTGAGCCTTTCTGATACAAACAGCAGACTTGCTGCAAAGTGGAAACATTCACTCATGCCAAACATTTGTCTGGATTTAGTGTGTGCTTTAGTATTTTAAGAAAATTAACACACACATTTACAATTGGAGTAGCAGTCATGGCAAGTCAATACCAGCTTTGTTTGTGACTGACATCCTCTGGAAACCTTGGAGAGCCTACATACAAGAAAAAAATGCATTTTGTAACTTACATATATTCAGAATGCATGCATATTGGTTTGTTTTCCTCAAGCACACACACAATAAACCCTGTTTGTAGCTCACAGGATAAAAACCCATATAGGGAACTTGATGCTCCTCCATAACAACATGCCATCTGTCAATTAGCCTCTGCCGCTCTTCATTTCATTTCCTCACCACTAATAAAAGATTACTACTGGCTATCCCGAGGCTTAACTGTGTGTGTCAAGGTTTCTAAGCTGCCACTGTTCAGCTTTAGGATCCTCATTCACCACCATTTACTTCATATTGCTCCTGGAACCAATTTTGACTGCATGTATGCACATTGATGGAATTCATCACATATCTGTTATAAAGCCACACATATGCCATTAGTTATCTTTTTGAATGCATATATGCATGAGGTCCGCACATTTTCCCCACACATTATTCCTTTAATGAATATGATTTTTTTTAATTGAAGTGCAGGCATTTAACCCTTATGTAAGTGTGTCGTACCTAGGTACAGTGTCAAAGACGCTCTAGAATGGGTCAATGGAAAGATTTCATTTTTCATTTTGAAATGCATTTATGAAAAATTTAAGCAGGGGTACATTTATGCATTTAACCATGACAGCATGCTGTGGAGAAAGCCTCCATGGGTACTATCTGGGGATTTTAAAAGAATTTGTCTCATAGTTTATCTTAAGATATATTGTATATGCTATAGCTCAAAATAACCGCATCAAGTGTTGTTCACATTGACATAACACTTCATTCAACAACTCTTATCAATTACTGAAACAAATGACTGAAAGCATCATAAATTGCGATCTATTATATGATCTGGCTAACTGGATAAATCCTACATGACTGTGATAAATCTGTTTCAAGTATTTTTTTTATTTTGAAGCTTAATTTCAAAAATCAAGTTACAAAAATGTTATTAAAGTAGTTCTTTTTTACAGTATTTAAACAAAGATAAGGAAGGGAAAGAAAAAAACAAAAACTAACAAACGAGAGACCCTATCCCTACCCAGAATAACCCACCCCAGAATGCAATCAGGATTCTGCTTGTCCTGTAAGATAAGATACCAAAAGTTGCCAAATGTTCTCTAAGTCTTTTAGTTTGTCCTTAAGGATGAACCGGATCCTCTCAAGGTGGAGTGTGTCCATCTCAGGGAAGATCCTATGTAGTCTTTCTTTAGAATAATGTAGCCTATTTTAGCATTTTAAGCTGTAATAGACGTGCGTTTATGGGGCACTTGTGGATATATCCTTAACTCATGTCCCATAGGTTATTTTGTATGTTGGTACCCAGCTCTTTCTCCCAATTTGCTTTAACAGTGGCAGTAGTTTAACAGCAACTTATAAAAAAAAACAGGATATTATGTGATCTGACCTCCCTAGTTCACCTAGGCAGTCATCTAATTTGGCCCTGCTTTCTCAGCATCAAGGCTTAAAAGTCAAGGAACAAAATCCTTTGAAATTCACCAAAGGAGCGCCTTCCAGCAAAAAAAACCTGTTTGATCAACGTGCACAAGCTTATTTACTAGCAAACTAAGTCTTTAGTCTAAAGTCTTGGCCAACATTTTTTGATACATATTTACAAGAGAGATAGGTCTATAGGAACCTACCTCTTCCAGATCCTTCCCTTTTCTTTGATATTAAACTTATAACTGCATAATTTAATGTTTGTGACACCAACACCATCTTCCTTTTCCTGTTTGTACATCCTAAGTATAATGTTGGCCACTACATTTCTTATACAACTCACCTCCTAATGCATCTGGACCTGGGCTTTTGACTATGCAATAAATCATAATTTAAATGTTGATATCTTCGCTCTAGCTGAATGAATGAAATGTGACAGAAAGAGAGACACAGATATTTCATCGTTTTTTTAAATATCAGTGTGTAGCAGCTCTGCATCCAGATCTGGTGTCTCTGTGTATTTACCGGGCAGCCTGCCTCTAGACAGTGTGACTAAGGGGCTGCCTGCAACATCACAGCCTGCCTAGTATTGATCCCCCAACTGCTCTTCTACTTTCGGCTTTATTGTGTAGTATTGATGTGTTTTCAAATGACTGACACACACACAATGTGAACAGAAATTTCTGCTTTTGAGTGCACGCACGTGCAGGCATTTTGAGAACTCTGACACACAGTCAACATTCATGCCAACTTTTGTCAGGCTTATATTCTATTCAAAGAGGCTGAGAGGCACCTAATTCTGTCACTCACTGTGTTAGCTCATATCTTTCAACTCTTGGGTGGTGTCTATCTTCCTAGGTCAAATGAATCCACTCAAACTGACCTCCAGCAGCAGAGAGGGAGAGGGAGGCAGGATGGGAAGTATTTATGGAGCAGCAGCTATTAATAGAAGGAAGGGTCTATCTGTAGAATTGATATTTGTGGGTCTGTGTTTCTCTATTTCACAAGCAACTGCTCTTCTAATTCTCAGAACCAATGTTACATGTATAAGTAATCTCAGGCAATAAGCATGTGTGTAATATGGTGGCAGAAATATATTCATATGCAAGGGTGTGACACAGGCAGAGTCCCAGACACCAGAAGCAATGAATTCTGTATTGATAAGTTTCAGACTTATTTACCAGAGACCGTCAGAAGTGTTTAACTCATGACTCCCGTCTTCTCATTTGCCACATTGGGCAGCATGGTGGCCCAATGGTTAGCACTGTGGCCTCACAGCAAGAAGGTTCTGGGTTCTGGAAGGTTCCAGGACATTCCGGGCCTTTCTGTGTGGAGTTTGCATGTTCTCCCCATGTTTGCGTGGGTTCTCTCCGGGTGCTCCAGTTTCCCCCCACCATCAGAAACATGTGCTAGGTTCTCCAGTTAGTACCCTGTGCGCTGTAAATGGCTGCCTGCTGCTCCCTTGAGAGATGGGTTAAATGGAGAGAATGAATTTTGCTACATGTATGTGAATGTGAATAAAGTACTTTTACCTTGACCTTTACAATATTCGGTCACTTGGGTTAACTGGGCACAACTTCAGCTGCATGACAAGAACCTGCAAACTCTCATAAAGGGTTGTGTTGTTTAGACTTATCTTGCACTCTTTTGCTCATACTTGTATCCCTTTAAATTCATGTAAACTTGCATAGTATTCATGTTGCACTTCACTGTGCAGATACCGGCTATTTAAGTGGACTGCGAGGTACGCATGATTGTAGGCTGTTTTTTTATGATGAATATGTTAATACTTCATGCACCATGCATGCTTTTCCAGAGCTTAACAGCCGTGATATACTGTATGTGTGTGGGATAAACGTTAAGTGTATCTGTGACTGTCTGTGTTGGTTTATGTTAAACACAAACACAAGCATACATAATGTGTAAGACAGTAACAAAAGGGCTCTGCTCTTTGTTTGGATGGATGTAGGATGAAAGGTCAAGGCTGACCCAGTGTGAAAATATGCTATGTATACTGTATACAAAGGTTACTATTATATTGCTATTCACCATTTTTCTTGTATGGGGGATTTCATTTTAATAATGTAATCAGAGAAGTCATGCTTTCTTCTGACCATATGGACCTCTGACCATATGGTGAACCTAGATTTTTCAGAAACAGAAAGTCAACTTTCTGCAAGAGACAGTTGTTCTTCACATTCCTCTAGCTGTCAGAGGTGCTTGTTTATCCTGAACAGATGCTTTTTCCACATGTTTGACTGGCCACTGTGGAGGTCTGTCTGTTCCCACGATCAACAGACAATAAATCAAACCTCGCTGTGGCTCTAGCTGTGTCCCTCCAAGTGCCTACAGTACATGTCAAAGGATTAGCGTAAATTAGATGGGAACACGTGATGGGTGGAAATCATTTCAGGTTATCATGACTTGTCACTATACAGCAGCTATACCTTCATTGTTGTTTTGGAGCGTACAGTGTCACGTTGATGCACGCACTCACTCACGCACGCACACACACACACACACACACACACACACACACCTCTTCACTGGGTAAAAGGTTTATTTTCTTAAAGCCTGTCATATCAGTGCGGGCCAGCTGAGGATAGAAGGGCCACTGGTGGTACTGTAACTAGAGGACAAGAGGATAAACAGCAGCAGGTCATTCAAGTTATAAACATCCATCTGCAGCCAGCTGTCTGTCTGTCTTTGATTCACTCTCTTATGAACCACACACTCACACTGTTTTTTACGTTTTTTTGTTGTTGTTTTTAAATCCTTGGCAGTCATTGGATAGTTTCGGATGTCACCTAAATGTACACAGACCTGATGACTTACAATTGCGGGTATAGCAATATTTATAACTGGGGAACAAATTGTTCTTGTTTGAGTATTTACTACCAGTTTCCTGTTAAGATTTGATTAGATGAAACTTTACTGAGCTACAAGAGGAAATTGGGTAATTGCAGCAGGAAATAACAGGCGGTAGTGATGGAAAGGTTCTAAATAACTATAAAGCAAATGCAAAGTCTGAAATATAATTAAACTGCTCATCACAACACACACAACACTAAGATAGATAGATAGATAGATATTGTATTTTGTAAGAGAATTGTCAAGTTAAATATTGGAAGAGTTTGTTAAATAATAAATGTTTTATGGAGAAGGGTAGTATTAAATAAGTGTATACTTCTGTCCACTCCTTTTCGGACATGTCAAAAAAAATTGTTATATGTCTGTTATCTACAGTATATTATTCTTTTCTGAATGACCTAATTTTCTGGTTTCATTTACATGTTTGAAATAACTTTCAAATAAAGAAAGATAGATAATAGAGCCCGACTAAGACCAATGCAAATATTTGGTTATTTAAAAATACGATATGCCGATATATCTCTAAAACTTCTTGAAATCTTAAGGGGAAAGTAATGCATTTGAGCCTGATGCCTACCAACATTATGTTCCAAATTAATTCCAATCATTGTCCAAAGCATACTATTGTTTCACATGTCCCTTAGTGGAATTACATACACTGTGACCCCCGGTTTGTCCCAGTCTTTTGAACACCATATTTCAGGAACGCCTTGATAAAATGTCTTCAAATTTGGCCCTTAAGAAGTATTTTACTGCAGGAAACAGAGTAATTTCTTAAACCTAAACTGCAATTGGGCAAAAGAATTTTTTTTTACAGTAAGCTTAAATATGTTTCTGAAAACGTTTAGGAATCTTGGTTTATATTTAAACAGCGCAGCCTAGTTTTACCATATCATCAGTTTTTTTCAGCCTTTCTTTTCCACACAGGAAACAGTATGGTGCCCACTTTCTGTTGACAAATTTGTATAATAAATAAACAGTAAACAGTGCACTAAAATATGTTTCTGAAAAACATTTCAGATGAGAAATAGCAAATCTAGTAACAGAATCTGAGTTTAAGAGATCCACTTCTATACTCTGTGTGTCATATCCAGAAGTAAGATTTAATCTGTAGTTCGATCAAAAGCCCGCTCATCTGGCGTTGCTCTGATGGCTTTTGAGTAAGGACATCTTTGCATTGGTAAGATGGAGGGAAGTTTAACAGTTAATTTAACAACATTATTATGATTCAAAGTAGGTTGAATATCGGCAAAGTATAACTTTAATGTCCACTCAAGGATAAACTTATTTGATTTTAATGGTCAAAGGTCACTGTGACCTCACAAAACGCATTTTTTGGCCATAACTTTGGCCATAAAATTGTCATCGTAGGTGCATGTCCACTCTGAGAGACATAATCAAAACAAAAAATCCAGAAATCACAATGTATGATTTTTTTAACTATTTATTTGTATGATACAGCTGCAAATAAATATTTGAACATCTATCTATCAGCTAGAATTCTGACCCTCAAAGACCTGTTAGTCTACCTTCAAAAGGCCCACCTCCACTCCATTTATTATCCTAAATTAGATGCACCTGTTTTAGGTCGTTAGTTGCATAAAGAAACCTGTCCACCCCATACAATCAGTAAGAATCCAACTACTAACATGGCCAAGACCAAAGAGCTGTCCATAGACACTAGAGACAAAATTGTACACCTCCACAAGGCTGGAAAGGGCTACGGGGAAATTGCCACGCAACTTGGTGAAAAAAGGTCCACTGTTGGAGCAATCATTAGAAAATGGAAGAAGCTAAACATGACTGTCAATCTCCCTCGGACTGGGGCTCCATGCAAGATCTCACCTTGTGGGGTCTAAATTATCCTAAGAAAGGTGAGAAATCAGCCCAGAACTATACGGGAGGAGCTGGTCAATGACCTGAAAAGAGCTGGGACCACCGTTTCCAAGGTTACTGTTGGTAATACACTAAGACGTCATGGTTTGAAATCATGCATGGCACAGAAGGTTCCCCTGCTTAAACCAGCACATGTCAAGGCTCGTCTTAAGTTTGCCAATGACCATTTGCATGATCCAGAGGAGTCATGGGAGAAAGTCATGTGGTCAGATGAGACCAAAATAGAACTTTTTGGTCATAATTCCACTAACCGTGTTTGGAGGAAGAAGAATGATGAGTACCATCCCAAGAACACCATCCCTACTGTGAAGCATGGGGGTGGTAGCATCATGCTTTGGGGGTGTTTTTCTGCACATGGGACAGGGCGACTGCACTGTATTAAGGAGAGGATGACCGGGGCCATGTATTGCGAGATTTTGGGGAACAACCTCCTTCCCTCAGTTATAGCATTGAAGATGGGTCGAGGCTGGGTCTTCCAACATGACAATGACCCGAAGCACACAGCCAGGATAACCAAGGAGTGGCTCTGTAAGAAGCATATCAAGGTTCTGGCGTAGACCTAAACCCAATAGAGAATCTATGGAGGGAGCTCAAACTCCGTGTTTCTCAGCGACAGCCCAGAAACCCGACTGATCTAGAGAAGATCTGTGTGGAGGAGTGGGCCAAAATCCCTTCTGCAGTGTGTCAAACCTGGTGTAAAACTACAGGAAACGTTTGACCTCTGTAATTGCAAACAAAGGCTACTGTACCAAATATTAACATTGATTTTCTCAGGTGTTCAAATACTTATTTGCAGCTGTATCATACAAATAAATAGTTAAAAAATCATACATTGTGATTTCTGGATTTTTTTGTTTTGATTATGTCTCTCACAGTGGACATGCACCTACGATGACAATTTCAGACCCCTCCATGATTTCTAAGTGGGAGAACTTGCAAAATAGCAGGGTGTTCAAATACTTCTTTTCCTCACTGTAGATAGATATTTATTGATCCCAAAAAATGGGAAATTACGGTGTTACAGCAGCACACGTACATTAGTCACACAACACAGAATATAAATATAAATAAGATACTAGGAAAAATAATAAATAAAAGTAATAATAATAATAGGAATAAAATATAAGAATAAAATATAAGAACAAATATTTAAATATATACAGGATGGGAAAATAAAATGTGCAACTGCTTAGATAATATGCTAAATGTATGCTAAAATGTAAATGAACCAATTGTGCAGGTTGCCCTTAGTGCAATATTGTGGTGTCTAAAAGTCTCATCTAGCACCCAGTGATGACATGTTAACGAGTTTTATTGCCTGTGGTAGGAATGATTTCCTGTAGCGGTCCGTACGGCATCGGAGCGGAGAGAAGCTGCTCCTCTGTTGGACCAATGGGGGGTGGGGAGGGTGGTCAGGGTTATCCATGATAGATAACAGTTTGTTCATTGACCTCCTCTCCACCACAGCTTCAAACGTGTCCTGTTTGCAGCCGATCACGGAGCCATCCTTCCTGATCAGTTTGTTCAGTCTGTTTGTGTCGCTGGCTCCGATGCTGCTGCCCCAGCAGATGTCGGAGGAGAACAGAGTGGTAGAACATCTCCAACATTCTGCTGCACACATTGAAGGATCTCAGCTTCCTCAGGAAATAGAGTCTGCTCATCCCCTTCCTGTAAACAGCAGCGCTGTTGACCTTCCAGTTCAGCCTGCTGTCGATGTTGACACCCAGGTATCTGTACTCCTCCACCATGTCCACGCACGTCACTTCCCAGTATGTAAAGGGGCTGCGGAGCCGTTCCCTTCCTCCTGAAGTCGATCACCATCTATCTGGTCTTATCCACGTTCAGCTGCAGCTGGTTCTTACCAGACCACTCCACAAATTCATCCACCAGTGCCCTGTACTCTCCCTCTTGTCCATCCGTTATACACCCAACAACTGCAGAGTCATCAGAAAACTTCTGTAGGTGACTTGACTCTGAGTTGTACTGGAAGTCTGTGGTGTATAAGGTGAACAGAAAAGGAGACAGCACAGTCCCCTGTGGGCCCCCATACCACTCACCACCACATCAAACAGAACACGGTCCAGACGGACAAACTGTGGTCTGTCTGTCAGGTAGTCAGTGATCCAGGAGACTATGGACGCACTGACACCCATCACCCGCAGCTTCTCATCTAATAGCAGTGGCTGGATGGTGTTGAATGCATTGGAGAAATCAAAAAATGTGATTCTCACAGTGCCGCCATCGCCATCCAGGTGCAAATGAGCTTGCTGCAGAAGATAGATGACAGCGTCGTCCACTCCCAGACGAGGCTGGTAAGAATACCTATGCTAATTATGACTAGGTCAACTTTACTGTGACATCATAATATTCTGCCGAAAAAAATTTCTGGCAAGAGAAAACGCCTTGGACTCAGGAACAGAAGGAGAAATTGTGGCCATATGTCACATTTGGTCAAATACTGAATTGGTGAAACTTACTGTGGGTGCCCACCTCGAAACTGATGCTACAGATCTTCTGTGCTGTTGGGTTGAAGATGTGCGCGAAACATCCATATTTTGCCCAAAAATACACTTAATAACTCATTGGTTTAAAGTTTTCACTACATGTATTAAATTAGTCTGGAGGATGTAGAGTGCAACATGACTAGTTGGCAGAGGCATATAACCACTGGAACACCCTGGAAACATTAAAAAATGTAGTGCTGTGCTTGAGGACACTACAGCACAATCAATATTTTTTCCTATGCATGTGGACCCAGATCCTCCATTTGAGTGCCACTCTACTCACTATAGGCCACCATCGGTTTCTCTCTGTTACCTCTATATAACCAGAAAGTAGTGCCAGTATAACATCCATTGCCGTGTCTTTGCAATATTAAGACATATTAGACACAAAGAAAAGGCTGCATACCCATTCCTGAATGATAAGTTTAAACAGCTAAATTCATCCCTTGTGGGTTAAATATCCACTCTGTCCCGGCTTTATCTGCATCATAAACATAGCTTCTCTGAGTTGTTAAAGCTTTTTTTATACAACGATTGTAATCACAATGGCTTTGAGCTTTGCTAACTTTAGAAGAGTGCCAGTTTTTTTCAAAGTTCAAGAGAGATAATGAGAGATAATGACTTTGAATTACTGTTGAATGTCCTCTCTTAATGTGAGGCATGTCTACTGAAAATACGGCTTGTATATTTAGGATTGATTTGTTTTGTTTTACCACTTATATAATCACAGTAAGTCAAGAACCATACAGGAAACAAAAAAAAGTGTAATAGTCATACCTTATTCATAGAGTAGATGCTTTGATGTTGCATGTCTAGAAATAATTTGTCACGTGATTTTGCATACAGAAACAATATAAGTTTTTATGTTGTGAGGTCAATTTAGTTTAAACAAGGATGAGTCTAGATGAGTCCAGTTGGGGTTTAAGTGTCCACTGACAAATCAGTAGCAGCAGAAGAGTGTAGTCGACCCTTTTGGCAGTGCATTGGTCGGTTCTCCTTTGAGCCACACCCCTATGCAAAGATGGGTGGGTCAGTTGCTGGGCTTGGTCTGTATAAAGCTAGACATGCAGGCTCATGAAGTAAAAACTTCACACACGCGGTCACGTAGGAAGAAAAAGTGGAACTCTGTACTCCCGGTGCATTGAAACCAATATCTTCGACGCTCTCCAACAGACACCTACCAGAATCTGAAATGACTACCTTCGTGTCGGTGAGTTTTCCACCTGATCAGCATTCAGGACTGTCAACAGCGTGGCTCAGACTTGCTGACCTCTGCAGTGATGGTCTGTTCTAACCAGTTTTAACTTTGTGCAACTCTGGACGGTGTGTCATTAATGGGATTTAAGTTACACACATTCATGCCTTATACCTTTTTATTTACAGAAGACATAGGTAGTCCGAAGCCTGGGATGCCAAATGTCTTGAATTATGAGGATGCAATAAAGCGGCAGCTGGGTGTCATAATTCTCTTAAGTGTCTACGTTCTGTGCCTAATATAGGGTCTTGTGTCATCTGTGTCTAGAAATTGCTTAGAACATGCCAAAGTAATTGTTCAAAAAAAGATTGATAGAGATTAACTTAAAAAGTTGGCTGGCGTCTCTTAATAGCACCCATACCCTGAATGGGTGAAACTGCATGGCAACAGTCCCACCGTGCCTTCTCATAGGCTAAGTCAATGGTTCCTATCCTGCTTTAACTAATCCAGTTATTTTCATAACTGTACAAACATTGAAGGGTAGGATCATCTTTGGGATGTTTGGCAGGGCCAATGGGAAGAGCCTCAGCTGTTGAGTGAATCTTCTCCTGGCCCCACTGTGAACTATTCCTCAGCCGTGAGATGGCAATAGATGTGTCTGACATCTGTGAGGCTTTGGGCTCGCCCGTGTCACCCAGGGCATGTGAGCACCGGGGATAGTCCTGCTCTCTGTGTCCCTGGAGGTATTCTGTAGGGGTGGGAAAATAATCTATTCTTAGTTGCATCGCGATTCTCTCTAGAACAATTCTATGCTCGATTCTGTTAAGTTAATAATCAGTTCTAAAAAAAAAAAAAAAAAAAAAAAAAGAGCACCACTAGGAGCAAATCATTTCTCACACAATGTAACTGTCCATCAATAAAACGGTGAATCCTTGGCTTAATACTTTCATTTTCTCAAGTTTACTTTGTATATAGCAGTCAGCCTACTGCTCTTAACTCACCAGAGGCTCATCAACCCAGCTTCTTATTTCAGAAAGATTGAACAGTAACGGTTACCTGGCTTTGACAAGGGGCGGAGAATTGGTATCAGCTGTGTGCTTGGCCATCAAGTGGTATATCAGACTGGACGTGCTGCGATGATAGCTCAGTTCACAGTGACAAAACACACAGATCACTTTGGTCTTGTCAATGGAACCATTTGGCAACTTTTAAAAAGTAAACTTTCCATTCAGACTCTTATTGGCATCCATTTTGGCGTCTCACGCTCGCCATCCACTCCAATTGTAACGTTACTACTCTTTGGCCGGCTCGAAAGCCCAAACAAGCGTGTGGGCATGCCTGTTGTTTTGTTTCCGGTCTAGCTAGATCCGGTGTGGTGTTGTAGTTTTTCTAACGCCTTTAATAATGCATTTAACCGACAGCACTACTAATAAGACATACATAAAATAATTAGGCAAAACACATACTGTTGTGTTTTGCCTGTTCTACTACTGTTCTACTTTATCACATTACATCTGACCACCTCATGTTTCATTAAAACATGTGTGTGACAAATACTGTATATGTCAAAATCTAACAAACTCAGATTTATATGTATATTTTTCATAAAGAACAGTACATAAAGAAATTGTTGTATCGATAATGGGTTTAGAATCAAATCGTTGGCCTCTGGTTCGGAATCGAATCATGAGGTGCCCAGAGATTCCCACCCCTAGTATAGTAGTAGTAAAATCATGTATGTCCCATAGAAAGACAGACAACTGTGACTATACAGGGTTTGATGAAACATAATAAAATTAAATGACAAAGGCAGAAACCGTAGTTTCAAGGATCTTTTAGAAAGTCTGCAGAATTTCTTTAGCAAAATAACCCCGTGGGGATACCTTGTATGCCTTCACCTCAAAACCTTGTTATGTATGTGAGGAACATAGATGCGGGCCATGCAGTATTAATGAATATGTTTCTTTCCTCTCCTCATCCCAGATGGCCACCTGCCACACTTGCAATAAGACATCCAGACACAAAGGAATAAACAGGGACTTTATGGCTACCCTCGCTAAGACCCACAGCACACCAGGGAGCGCTGCCAAACACAAGACCCCACAGTCAACCCACAGAGCCAACCCTCCAACCCCCAAGACTCCGGGCAAAGACAAGACCCCTGCTCATACACCTAGGTAAGTTACAGTATTTTAAGGTGGTTGGTATTAATATCCTCTTGAGGCCTGTTAGCATTTGAATGATAAAATTTCATAAGGGGAACTGCAGCTAGCTGTACGGGTGGTACGTGTTGGTATCCATGCTTGCCAGATCGAATACTTGTTGACAGAACACTTTTAACACATACTGCCAACCAACAAAATCTCAAGTTACAGTATCTTAACTCTTCATCCCTCTATCTTTTTCTGTCGCTTTCTCCTCCCTTCCCAACTCTCTCTCTCTTTCTCTTTCCCTCTCTCCAGGTCCTCCACCTCCTCTAACACTCCAAGGTCAGGCTCTTCTTCTTCCAAGCCTGCCAAACCAAAAATTGGGTTGTCCAGCGTCTCAGCAAGATACTCATGCGAGAGGACAACCAGGGCAGCAAGAAGAGGGGCTTGAAAGATTTTCTCTCCTCTCTTTGAGTATCTCCCTTGTCTTTATGTAAACTTTTTCAAAAAAAACATAGGGTCAGACCCATGTTTGTAACCTGTTTACACCAAAGCCTAAGGGGGAACTTTGGTTTCCGAGTTGGTGTGGGAAGGGTAAGTTTGCCCACCAACACACCTATTGCTGGGCTGTTTGAAATGGCACTCCTGGTATCCTGAATGCAACAACTGGGAGCACTGGGCTGGCTATTTTAACTATTAATCAGGGTTACTGCCTCTTCTGCTGAGCCAGTTGGAGGAGAATGCTTCTTTGTCTAATTTAGCACATGGCTTGGGTAATCTCCTATACTGGGGATGTTATTTTAAGTGGAATGTTTGAGGAATTATTCAATATTTATCAAATGGCTGAAATGTTGCAGGAAACCCAAATGTGTTCTGTGGTGGCGCTTGTGGCATGATAAGCTGGTTTACTTTATTTTGGATTAGTTTTACAAAGTTACAAGTATACATTTTTATGATACATTACTATTTCACATTCGTATAACTTGATGCCAAAACTTTTGTATTTGAATTCCTTTACTTTTTTATTTTCCTGTCTTCCAGCGGGGAGATGTGTGTGTGTGTAAATGCATTTGGTATGTCATTGGCTAAACATAACCAGATGACAAATGTATATACTGTATGCTGTTGCATTTTTGTACGTGCATGCAAAGGATTTCGGAACTCTGCACTCACCAGTGAAAATATTTGTAATTATCATCTAAAATGGTACTCACTTTGCTGTTTACATTAAAAAGGCATCTTGCCTAAAACCTGTACCGGATGTCTAATTGACAATCAATATTGTCAAGACTTCTATTTCTTTTAATATTTTCTTTGGATGCATGTTTTTGAAAGGTTATTCTTGTCATTTTTTTGTTAAGAGTAGGAATTTGAATATATGTATTGCATTTTCTACTTCCTGATTAAGTACTTGTTTTCCAAATACCTCACATTTGTATTCCACCTACACTGTGATTTACTGAAATAAAACTTTTTTCAGTCTAGGAAACTGTTCTGTGTATTCTTACTCTGTGAAATGAGTGCTTGGAAATTTCTTTTACTGCAGCGTTAGTCTTGCAGATTTTGTGTCCATGTATCTGCAGATGTAGATGTAAAACAATCAATCCAGTTACATTTACTGAGGATTTTTAAAGAGTCTTTACAGATAGACCTACAGTGAGGAAAATAAGTATTTGAACACCCTGCTATTTTGCAAGTTCTCCCACTTAGAAATCATGGAGGGGTCTGAAATTGTCATCGTAGGTACATGTCCACTGTGACAGACATGCATCTAAAAAAAAATAAAAATCCAGAAATCACAATGTATGATTTTTTTACTATTTATTTGTATGATACAAGTATTAGCATCAAAATATAGGCTTACTTAAAGGACAAAAAGTAAAAGTGCTCATTATGCAGAATGGCCCATTTCAGAATAATATATATTACTAAATAAAAATTATTGATGCAATATCTATAATAGCAAGCATTTGGTTTAAAATAACTAGTTAGTTATCAAATAAATGTACTGAAATAAAAAGTACAGTATGTGCTTTCAAATGTGGTGGAGTAGAAGCATAACATTGCCGAAAATGGTAGTGAAGTGCCTCAACATTGTAAATTAAGTACAGTATTTGAGTAAATGTACTTATAGTTACTTTCCACAATTGCATGAAAAAGGTATAAAGTATTAACAGTATAAGCAATTTAGTGCTTAGAGTAATTCTTCTTCTCCTTCTTCCTTGATGACTTGCTTAAAGTGATTATACGGTTACAGGAAATAATATGTACTTTGTCTTATTATTATTAGTAGTAGTAGTAGTAGTAGTATTGGTAGTAGTAGTAGCCTAGTAGTAGAAGAGAAGCCAGATTTTAATCCAGCATCCCTTCACGTGTTAACGCCCGTGTCCTGCAGGTGGCGCTGGACTTTAACTAACCAATCCGGCTGCACAGGAAATACAGCAGGGCAGGCAGCACCACCAGAGAAATGTCTGCTAGTTAGCTGCTGGTTAGCATGTTGGCCGATGTTTCTCACCGTAACGTTATAGCTAACATATTACCCTCGAACGCAGCGTTATTTATAAGTTAATGACTTTCCGTGGGCGCAGTTTGTCATTATCGGGGCAATGTCGGACAGAAAACGAAGAAAAGAGAAGGATGACCGACGAGACAACAAGAGACACAAGTCGTCCAAACAGGATTTTGAGAAACTCAAAACACACACGAAAAAACTCAACCAAAAAGTCCAACAACTGAAACACGTTGAGACGTTGTGAGTAATATTACGGAGAGCTTTCCTGTTGAATCTTGCAAACTTGTGCATGAATTATACATTTAAAATATACAGGGTTTGTCTCGTCACTGCAAGTTATCCACACTTAAATTACCCAAATACTTGCTATTTGAGCAGTTAACGTTAGCTTTACTTGTGTAAGTTTGTTTTGGGAATGACAGCAGAGTTTGAGATAACGTTAGTTAATTCTACAGTTAAGTTACGTAAATTAATTCTGCAGTTACGTAGGAATTAACGTCAGTATTATCTTTGTTTCATGCAGCTATGAGAAACCTCCACCAGGACTCATAAAGGTAACGTTATATTTAGTGAAGGCCTAAGAAACATATCATTTTGGATGAGACATACAATTATTATTTACTTAAAGAAATGCTCAGAAGTGACAGTTACTGTTGCAGGAGCACGAGGACAAACCAGAGGACTGTATTCCTGCTGAACCAGGAAATGAAGAAGCCAGAAGCTTCCTGGCCCACGCCCCCACCAAAGGGCTGTGGATGCCTCTGGGGAAGGAGGTGAAGGTGATGCAGTGTGAGTACATTTAAAGTAAATTCAGCAATATAGGCCACCATTTGCAATGAGAGAAATATAAGTGCTGTTTTGAACTTCATCTGCAGGGATTTAGTTTGTAACTGGATGTTCTACAAACCTCTTTAACACTTCACACGGCTACAGAAGTAAGGGATGTGATGCGTCATCTTTAATTATACACTTTTATAAAAAGAGAATATATCCAGTCCTATGAAACATCCCCTTGCTGCAACTTTTACGTGCCTGTTTTGTTAGTTAACTGGTTTTGATTTAAATTAATCCAAGGTTTTCACCTTAGATTATGTAAATGTGCTGTATTTATATAGCGCTTTTCTAGTCTTAACAACTACTCAAAGCGCTTTTACATCATACAGGATACATTCACCATTCACACACATTCATACACTGTGGCCGAGCTGCCGTACAAGGTGCCACCTGCTCATCAGATAAACATTCACACACATTCACACTCCGATGACACAGCATCGGGGGCAACTTGGGGTTCAGTGTCTTGCCCAAGGACACTTCGACATGGGACTGCAGGGCCAGGGATTGAACCACCAACCTTCCGATTGGCTCTTTCTCGAGTGATCGAGAAAGAGTTGCTGGTTTTTGTGATTTAAACAATATGCGTCTTCTCATATGACCACATTTGTACACTCACTTAGGGGAACTATGCAGTTTTTAGTTTTTAGCTTAATGTACCTTAACTGAACAGCTTTGGGCTCATTGGAATGGTTAAATTATTTTTTTTCGAGTTGAATGGTGGTCGTCTCGCTTCCCCCTAGCGCCTGTGAGCGGAAAAACCATCCTTGCAACTTTAGTGTCGGCGAGCCGCCGGCCTCAGCATCAGGAAGTAATGCGTGATATCAGGTCTCGCAATGTAACGAACTGCTTCACAGCACTGCACACATAGGCCTACACGCCCCCATTCAGGAACCAACTAGGTATAAGAACAAGGTAGCGATGGAGTTTTTCACACACTCGTCATGGCTGAGCCGACACAAAAGAAGCAGAAAGCTAGGAAAGCATTGTCGGAAGAAGACAGCAGACCGACCGAGCGAGGATTCAGACACAAGTAAGCAGAGGAGCTGCCAAATATTTATTCCGAAGCTGTAGGGGGAGCTCTATAGAGAAACCTGCAAGCAAAAAGCGACAAAACAGCAAAGAAATTGGCCACTTTAATAAGTGACAAATGTAGCCACAAGAGCTTGACTATAAACATCATCTCTAATCCATTGTCTATTGTTTCTAGTGATTTATACTGGTGTTGGTAGAGATAACCTTCTGTCTTTTCCTAATATTTAGCATCCATTTGTTTATTTGTCTTTTTTATTTTCATGTTGCATGAACAGCCAGGGAATTACCCTTAATTTCCACCCAGCGCGTCTGCGTTCCATGCGTACGTGTGTGTTTTGAAAGCTAATGAAAGAGGTTGTACGTGGTGCTTGAGTTAAGATTATTTTGTACTACTATTCCCAAGGTCAAGAATGTACATTCATGCCCATATTTCATAGCAATGATATACCTGTCACATCAGTTTATTTTTCCCAACTCCACAGATTTATATGTTGTTACCTTTGCAACAGGTTGGAGATGCAAGCACTACGGCCATAGGACAGGAGACAGGGAGTGTCCGTTCTTCATCAAAGGCAACCAGAAACTAGAGCAGTTCAGAGTGGTGAGTTTGTTGACTGCTTAGAAAAAAAGAGCCCACCCATTGTTATTTAGAGAAGGTATCAAAGAATGGTCCACTGTCAAAGAATGTAGGTTGGGTTGTGGCAAGGTCAAGGAGCTGTGACAGAGACAAACACTTGTGTCTGAGAGCTGGGCTGAGGTTAGCAACAGATCTGGAGCATATTTAGTTTACACTGGGGAGCATGTGGGCAGCAGACTTCTTCACACAGCCTGTTCCAATGTGCCTGTAATAGAACAATACCTACTGCATGAACACCAAGCCTCTGCAATGATTTCCATAAATGCAACTGTGCCATATTTTCATACCTCATATTGTCACAGGGAAGTTTAAAGAAAAAAATGCTGACATAATGAATAGTAGCAACTCTCATCGTAAGCAGTATGATTCTCTCCCCCTTTCTTTATAGTAGGTGATGACAGATTGCATTTGGTCTTTTAGGCTCATGAAGACCCAATGTACGACATCATTCGGGAAAACAAAAGGAATGAAAAAGAAACCAGGTACACAAACTCATTTTTTTTTAATGGTGCTTGTTGTTCATATTGTTTGTTATAATTCCCCTGAATAAGAGTCTAATTTTGTAACTTTAATATTTTAAAAGGACAGACACAAGAGGCTGATCTCAGACAGTTAGATCACACTTGGGAACCTTCTCTTGTTTTCCTACAGCGGAGTGGGACACACACTCGGATGACCTAGAAATTCTTTAATGGTGGCTGGCTCTCTGTGTCTGTTTGTAATAGTGTTTGACACCAGGGTGCTTGAATCTGAGGTTTGTTTACTATAAAGGCTCACTGTGTGTGTCTGTGTGTGTATCTGTGTGTTTTTGCATGCCTTACAAAAAGGTTATTCAAAGGTCTGTAGTGCGTTGAAGTCAGTTGCGTGTCTATGACACATTCATTTTGACATCTTCTTTGAAAGGGAAGTGAAACAGTCCAAGCTCTCCTTGCTTTACTTTCCGATATACAGTATTGTACGATGGTAATGTATATGAGATATGATATGATATGAGAATTTGGGCGCTCGGATAGCTCAATTGGTAGAGCGGCACCCAGATGTAGAAGTTTACTCCTCAACGCCGAGAGCCCGGGTTCCACTCCGGCCTCTGGCCCTTTGCTGCATGTCATTCCTCTCTCTTGCTCTCTTTCTCCCCTTTTTATGTCTTCAGCTGTCCTATCAAAATAAAGCCCAAAAACCATCTTAAAAAATAAATAAATAAATGAGTGCATCTATATTCACTTTGAAAGTTAATTCTTCTGCTCTTACTGTGCCCAGTTGGATATCAGACTTGGTCCAGTTATTTTCTGATGTTTCCAAAATGGCTTATTTTGCATTACCCATCTAATCTTTTAGACTTTTCTTTCCCTTATTTCTTTTTTTTGTACTTTTTTTTTGTATTTCACACATTTTGATAAATATTGTTTGTGGTTATAGTCTTAGGTATTTGAGAGTTTACCCCCCTTTTGTATTTAACTGGTTATTGTAGGCTGTAGTAGTGTCTTGTTGCACAGACATCATATTCATAAAATGTCATGCCTGAGGAAGGTCGGTTACTGAAACGTGTCTCTAATCAACTCAGTGCTGTCAGTTTGCAGGAATTATACTTTTTCTTTTAAAAGTACATTTGAGGAAACCAAAGTATTTGGCTGTGGACAGGTAGATATTCACCAGATGTTGAAGGAACTCCCTTTGCTATCGATTTCTCTCCTGGCTGGTCAAAACCATGCACAATGTACATGCTCAATTACTTACCCACTGTTAAGGTTTAGGTGAAAGTTATCTGATCTATTTTAGTCATCTGAGCTTGAGCCCTGTTTTTAAGCAACAGGATGTCCCAATTATCCAGGTGTGTCCCGGTTTGTTGTGAAAATCCTACACATAACTGCAGTTTTAATGGCACTGGAGGCACACTAGGACAAAGACTGGCGGTGCCTCTTATAGCCCTTAAATTGCCTCCTTGAGTCCTCCACTTGGCTCTCTTTTGTGCGTTGTCACCCCCCCCAACAGATGAGGCACGGGAGAGACGCAAAGAAATAGTGGAAGGAGAGAAGGAATGAGCAAATGTGTTTTAGAATGATAAGACGTGCAGCTGGAGGAGTTAGCAACTCCTCCAGCTGCACGGGAGACGGCTCTTGTATATCCTCATCTATAGCTCCTTGATGCTCGCTTCTCTCGCACCTCGGAACAGAAATAAGAGCTTTAAGACGGCCTTTACCGTGGAGGGACAGAACAACCTCCGGTTGAGCCGAGGACCGAGGATGAGAGGGGCTATAAAAGACATGAGATGTAGCCAGTGGATGTCCAAGTGTGCATCAGTTGTTTTCTTTCCTGTACTTGACTCTAATCCCACCTCCTCTTCTCCTCTCCTCCCTGCCCTTCCTGTTTCTAGGATCCAGCAGCTGCAGCAGATGCTTCAGGACAGCACTTCCTCCAATTCAGACAGCTCCTCCTCCTCTTCTTCCTCCTCTTCCTCTTCCTCATCTGACCACCATCGAAGCAAGAAAAGGAAAAAGAGGAAGGACAAGAAGAAAGACAAGAAGAAGAGAAAAAGGAAACAAAAGCAAAAGTCCTCCAAAACCAGTGACTGCTCAGAATCCGATTGAGTGTTTTGATAATGCTGATATATATACTTGTATGCTACGTGCTTGCAAACGTAGGAACAGACTGAATGAAGTACAATAGCAGCCATGGTCGATCTTGCGCAGTAGTGAAGTGTGTTCTGCAGCAGGCCTCAGTAAGACCTGCACTTTGAAGACCTTTTGAAGCCTTTCTTTGCAAGTTTAAACTGTAAAACTGTAAGTCCCCTGCGCATGACTTCTCTCCCAACCGTTTTATACGCTCCAGGGTGACAACTCGCAATGTATCTTCTCTGTTGGATCGTACAGCACAGGGTCATCTGGCCCAGCTGCTCAAGTACGTGTGTGTACGTGTGCGTACGTGTGCCTTGGTGCATGTGTGTCAAAAAGCATTATTTGCATGGGTAATGAATCTTAAGTGATATGAAATGAGCCTGCGGTGTAAGAGATATTCTTTTACGGGGTCCAATAAGATCGCATGTGAGCAAATAGTGTTTTAAGAGATTGTATATTCCACCATATTTTTGTATCCCTGACATGTAGTGGTTATTAAATACTTTGATTGTAGAGTGTGTTAAACGCAGAGAGGTGAAGAAGAAAAGTCCAAATTAAACATTGGGGAACAGTTACAATTTGTCTTCCACACAAGCCAGAATGTTTAAATGCTTGTGAGTGTGCATACACATTAGAAATGATTTGAGGTTGGAATATGCTCATTTGTTCTTAAAAAACCCACAGAGATGGCAAAAGTATGTATGTGAATGTGCTACCTGAATCTAAGAATAAATATGGCTCTCTTCTCCAATGTTAACCCAGCTCTAGGATGCAAAAATATATATAATCTGAAAAATGATTATGGCTTTGAATAATTATGTAGGAGACTACTCTATTCTAGGAAGGTGCAGTGAAACTCCATGTGCAGAAATCTGATCATTAAGGAGTGTACGGCACAGGTAACGCCGTGACCTTTGTGAGAAGAAAAAAATTCTTTTGGTGATTCTGCAACAGTCTGAAAATACTGTACTTCAAAAAGTCTCTCAAAAATCATTTCACAGTAACCTACACAAAGCAGGGCGGTCCTCCCTCTCTGTGCTGAGCTTCCATCAACAACTCAGACCAGCAGCTCACGGTAGCTGCTTCGCACAACACTTTCCCCTTTAGGTCACATTTGAGGAAGTTTGATGCTTCTTCATGAGCGGCACATTTTGAGCAGGGCTCCCTGTGGAGATTAACTTGAAACATTCCCTTTTCCTAATGGCCCTGATAGAGAGATAATTACAGTACAGTACAGACCTACAGGGAACAAGGAAACTAGATTTCCATTTAGTTTAAAGCTTTTTTTGAGTAGCTTAAATGCTGCTGGAAATGTGCAGTGTATGTGTTAATGTGATACATTACAATTACACCAACATGTGACTGATTCTAGTTGCTGATTGAGAGCTTATTCATTCTCATTTTGTTGGCAGCTCTGTCCGATTCCCTTTCTGGTGCTTTGACCAATAACCTATGATAAATCAACTTCATTCAAACAGCCTGTTCCACGCTGATTTCTCTCTCTCAGAGTAGAACAATGAATCTCCGAGATGAGATTCAGTCACAAGCTGCTCAGAGGGAGGTTGTGCCACGTTGAGAGAATTTGGTCAGCGGAGAGTCTTTATTGAAGCACTCTGTCTTCTTGGACAAGGGGCAGGTCGGATTGAGGGCCAGGCCAAACTCATTGTGCAGATTGTGTTAGAGGCCAAACATACTAGCAGGGAACTAGATAATTCAAAATTCATGACTTGAGAATGGCACTTACATCATGAATAATAATGTTTTGCCAATCAGGAAAGATGCAGTGACAAGGATTCTCTTTTTTTGGTAATGTGGTATCGTCTTCACACTAGATGTGCAGAGGTTGTAAAAGCGGTGTGTTCAAATCCAAGTAAGTTACACAAACACGTCAAAGAATATGCATAAGAAGAAACAATCAAGGTTTACCTTGTGATATGCAACAAGACTGACTGCATTTTGTTGGATGCAGAGATACATTGTGCTGCATTGTGAGTCTGCACTTTATTGAATGCATTGTGTAGTACTCATTATATATCCTGACCATATGGGTTGTCTTAAAACCACTCTTCTGCCTCTTTGCAGTCTCAGATAAAAAGATGACATCATCTGTGAGCCCTCTAATGTAGTCTTATAGAAATGCTTAAGTCACCATAATAACTCAATGGGAACTGAATATAGAAAAGAAAACGAGAAGTTTTGTTTGTTTGCCTATGTTCAGTTATTCGAAAAACTAGTGTTAGAAATAATTTAAGCACAATTTGAACTGTTTGGATGTTGTCCAAACTAATGCAACCTTGAAGGGTTGAAACAAAGAATCATTTTGACCTAAGTCTGTTTACTATCAAAATCTACTGCTACACCTAATTGTTGTCACACTGAGTCAAATAATCAGTTTGCTTTCTGTTATTTTTGTATCAGACCTAATTGCCTTCACAGCCTATATACGTAGTCCAATTAAAATTTAATGAAGGAACCAGGCTGTCAATTAGGCAGAGAGAAGAAGAGGTATTTCTGCTGGGTGTGTCGCTCCAGATTATTTATCAGGGTGGACGGGGCACCTGTATTAATCCTCTTCCTGCTGAGTGGAGACAAGGATGAGCTGCAGGACTGTCTGCTATACACTGTTCATTCCCTATTAAACACACACACCCTGGGTTTAGTATCAGAAACAGTCTGTAATCACTGAGAGAATTAAAGAGAAGTGGCCTCATGTGGCTCAGTTCCGCTGTGCTCTGTGATATAGTCCCATATCTTGTCCTGTACAATGAAATCCAATGTAAGAATAACATTATGCTGTGTAGGACCTCTGTTTTGCTATATCAAAATGGCTCCCAACATAATGTAACATTAGAAGGTCAAATCTTACTCTCCAAACAGTTCTGTGTGAATGTGTGGAGACCAGTGATCGTTCAATAACTATGAATTATTGAAGTCATTGTTCCTGTTTACCTTCCCCTCCTGCCCGCAAGATTGGAGGCAGTTACATCTTTGTGCTCCATCATGCTGAGAATAGACGTTGCATCTAATTGTTTGTTTTTGCTTTATTTACTAGTCTACATTTGTTGAGACAGTGTAGGCAAGGCTGCTATCCATTGGGGGGGGCTCAGGGTCAGTAGGCTACCAATTTAATATTACCACATTCTTAATAAGAAGCAGTTCAAGTCCAAACAGTAGGCTACTTTCCCCAATGTGGACGGCATTAATGAGGAGTGGTATGGTCTGGCGCTCTCACACATGATGACAGACAGACAGACAGATATATAGACAGATATATAGACAGATATATAGACAGATAGATAGATAGATATATATTGATCCCAAACAATGGGAAATTATGGTGTTACAGCACCAAACATACATCAGTCACACAGCACAGAATATAAATATAAATGAAATACTAGGATACAATATATATACAATATACATGGAATAATAATAATAATAGGAATAAAAACATAAGAACAAAATATGCAACTGCTTAAACAGTATGCTAAAATGTAAATAAACCAATTGTACAGGTTGCACTTAGTGCAGTATTGTGGTGTCTCAGAGTCATATCTACAACATGTTACATGTTAAAAAATTGATTTCATAATTAAAAACGTGGAAGTGTCAAATTGTAACTTCCCAGATTGAAATGGAATAATAATGCCATTTCATGATTTATGTAAATCACTTTGAACTGATCTGTTTTTGAAAGGGCTATATAACTATGCGACATACCTTGCCTAAATCTTTAATCTTTAATAAATTAGAAGGTGTCAGACAGAAGTTATGATAAGATTAACCACGGACCCAAGTTAAACAAGTCTTATAAAAATGTAAAGAAACAGTTAGGCTGTACACTTGTGTCTCATAATCAGTGTGCTTCTCTACAGGTTCATCTTCACTCATAGCCTACCTGTTTCTGAATGGAGGTTGTTGTTTTTGTTAATTATAACTTACCTAAAAAGTATACCAACTTTACAAATTACTCACAACGTATTCAAATACCAAGGTGAGTCCTATTAATACATTTGATTCATTTTACAGTGAGACACGACTAGGTTCTGGAGTCCCGCTTGTTAACTGACTCCAGAGCTGATAAAACAAAACTAACCTACTTCTTTATTTCAACTGGGTGAAATGATCACCGTCCTCCCGTTAGCCAGGGACTCGGTGAGAGCAGCTGGGGTGTCCATGCTTCCCCTGTCTGGCTTCACCGAGCCAGCCAGCAGACGGCAGAAGAAGAAAAGAGGAAGTGGAAACATCAGCACTATCTCTACGGCAGAGGAGAGACGGAGGGAGAAAACACTGAGTGACACACACACACATACACACAGACACAACACACAAACTCCGGACATCAGCGCTTTAGTGGGAAGAAGTGTCCTCGCTTCATCAGGTTTGTCAAACCACGTTTTCTTCTCTTGCACAAATGTTGGTGTTGAGCAGTATTTTAGCTTAACTTCCTTCGTGTTTTGTGCTAAATGTTGAGGATTCACGATATTTAGGGTAGCGTTAAGCCTCCGCGAGCGTTTCTGTGTTCTGTGTGTTACATTTGCAGCGAGACAATACTGTGTTTCTTGTCGCCTTTTCTCTCTGAATGTCTTTCTTGCCTGTCTTTACTTTTGTGAAGTGGCTATAGCGGCTTTGGGCGCTGTTCTTTTTAGTGACATGTCTGATTAAAGCACCGCAGCCCACTCTGCTTTCACACACGCGCACACACGCACACACACACACACGCACACACACACATTGCACTGCACTGAAATCAAACTAAATTAGTCACCGTGCTCTTTTACTTGTGTTTAATAGCTGCAAGTTGTGTTTGCAGCAGATGTACTGGGAAGACGCCGAGGCTGCAGCTCCCCGGCTTGTTTGTTTGTTCAGTGCATGTTCGCTTGATGCAGAAAGTGGGGCGTTTAAAGATGCCTCCGTTTTCCCCAAACTGCTAATTAAAGAGCTGCTTTAAATCTGTGTTTTGCAACTCAGCATGCATGGCCACATCGTAGGCCTGTGCTCAGGAGAGAGGAGGCTAGAGAGCACATGCGGTGTTTGAGCTCTGTTCTCAGAAAAGCAAAGATGTCAAAATGCATTATAATCTGGCAACTGTTCCATCCATTTATCTGAGGTCTAGTAGGCTACTTAACACACCTTCTCCCTTTTCAAACCTGTAGCCTACATCAGGGGTTCCCAAAAGTTTTCATGTGACCCCTAATTCCTGTGCGTTAGATCAGGTCAGTGTTTCCCAAACTTTACCAACCCAAACCCCTTAAAACAAAGCGATAAACACTTGCAACCCTTAACACTGGTTGCATAGATCTATGCGGTGAAAATAATAAACCAAAGGCTGTCTTTTCTTCTTTCTTTTATTGATTTAATAATTCACACTGTTATTTCTGCTTTGTTATGTTAAAGATTGTTGCAGTACCCCTGCTTGCAGCCCCTCACTCTATGGAGCCACTGCATTATAGTTTGAAAATATTGAAAAACTCAACTGAATTTTAGTACATTTATTGCCACAACAACCTAACAGCAATACCAGGCCAAGTGTTCCTCCAACTAGTTGTTAGTTCATGCTGCATTTAACAGTATTTGAAATATAGTCAACAAAATAGCTGAAAAGTCTAAATTGATAGCTAAATGTGGTGAATAAACGGTTGAAAGTGTGCAATCTAGTGCTAATACAAACGTAAACTCAGGCCAAACCTACTAAAAAAAGAGCCCAAACAGCAATAATTCCAGGATTACTATGTCCTGTATGGTTTGACACGTGCAGCCACTGATCTACCACAGCCGCTGTTTTCTCTGTAGTGAATTTTCTTTTAACAATTTCATGAAGCCATCACATCCATTGAAAGGGTTCTTGGGAATCACTCTGTAAATGAAAAATTACCACAAAAAAAGAGAGCCCCTGGTTGTCCGTAGACCCCACTTTGAGAACCAATGCTCCATATTTCCTCTGTGATCTCTCGGTCGCTAAGTGACAACAATAGCATTGGTCTGTGGCGCACAGCGTGCTTCAGCTCTCTCCTCCTCACATCAGTGCAGCCTGGGGGCTACGCTGACGTCGTCTCTCGGTCCCTCTGCCCCTCCAGGCGGTTTCTGATGGAGTGAGAGTCGGTTTACATGCCCTGTTAGCCACCAAAGACTTCCCTGTTGCAATGGAGCTGCACGGGAGTCAGCATCACTGTGTGAATCTGACAATAAACACAGGCAAACAGTCGATATACAGAAGCACAAGCGCAGCCATGTCTCTCAGGCACAGACATACAAACAGTTCTTAAGAGCTTGTCAACGAGGGAATGTATGGGGCTTTGGTTTCAAGTGCCACTCTGGGAGAATCATTGAGGTAAAAAGTTAATTGTAGTTCTGGCATAGGATATGGAGTGTTATTTGATGCATGTTACTATCAGGGTGACGCATACTTGAACTGAGAGATTCTGTGTTGCATTGTGAGGTTTTGGCCTATACAAGCACGCTGTCTATGTGACTGTGGTCCATAGTTGGTTACAGATTGATGTTTGGTTTTGGATTCAGGTCTGGCACAGCTGTAGCAGTCAAGGAAGAAACGCAATTTTTAACTTCTCCTTTGGAGCAAACCACTAACTTTAGCACACTCTCCCATTAAACTGGTATGAGCACAGCATTGGCCAGTTGCTGTCCAGTTCAGAACTGAAGTGTGCCAGAAGTGTTATATTTCAGTTTAACAGCCACCTGAGGGACCTACATGTCAGAAGATATGCACACATATGTGAAAACAAGTTTTATTAGCCACACCAAACCTCCATTTCTTGTTAGCTTGCTTACCCAAATAAATATGTCTTTATCCCTACTGGGCCTTAAAAATCAATGATAGAAATGGTGTTACAACACTAAAGTAAATGAAAAGTTAGAAGGTAAAATACGGCGGACTTGATTTGCACCATAAGTGATGGAATAAACTTTAGCGCTTTGTTGTTTTGTTTAGTGGACCATAATCCAGGAAATCAGATTAGTGGACAGAGGCAGAGATGGAGAGGCTGCTTTAAGTACTTTTTGGGAAAGGATGGGAGTGTGCCCTCACTTATTGAGTTGCATCACATACAAGATCCTGGTTTTGTATCTGCCTGACACTGTCTACTGTTTGGAATCCTCTCACCACATCCTGAAGTGCAACCTTGTCAATTTCTGTCTCCTCTCGCCTGTCAGAGCCCCCTCCCTTCCCCTTTCAGCTTGTTATCTCTGAGCTGTTTCTCTCATTAGCTTACTCTCTTACACCTGCTTTCTCTCACATGCTATCTTACTGTCACTCTCATTTTAGCATCATCTCTCTATCCCCATCTCTTCCACTTTCTTCTCATTTGTTCAATCTCACATTGGAGAGCACTGCTTCCACCGTCTACTTTCTCACTCTGTTCTTGCTCCCTGAGGGAAATGGAGGTATGTAAATTGTTTTCCCCTGATGTACGCCCGGTCTGCTATCTGTCCATCGTAATTAACTCACTCCCCCCCCCTCTGCTAAACGTTTTGAATTGTAACATTGACCAAAAACGTCCCAAGGTTCCTGTCATTTCTCTGTCACGCTCTATGTCTTTTGGTGTTAACATCCATTGAGAATGCCTATAGAAGAACCTACTTGCCATTTAATGTACTGGTATCTATGCTTGCAGTACAAACTGGTGTACGCCCGTCCTTCGGCAACTCGAGGTTAGATTAAATGGGATAAATGTTGCCTTGCATAATTGTTCCCTGTAGTACTAAGTTAATTAAAACAGCAGGAAGGTACTGAAGGTGCGATGGGAAAATGCCAGACAGACAGGTGGGTGAGAAGAGATCTCATAGGTACTGCTGCCATGTTCTGCTCTTTAGCTTACTGATTGTTGCCTTTGGCAGAATTCAAAGCCAAGCAGCCCTTTCACGGGTAAAAAGAAGATGAGAAACTGATTAAACTTGTTGTTTTATGACACACAGTGATCTTGTAGCAGTTACACATGGGAATACGCTTATGAATGTATTCAACCTTTTACCCTGTGCTTCTATAAATGTTTTGTTCCTCGGGCACAGAGTCCATCCCTTCTTCGAATATTAATCAGTTTAAGAGGAGAGCATCCGCAGGCGTGTTTTTCAGTCCAAGTCTAGACTTCATGCGGAGTGATCAGCCCTAGATGACCCAGCACCTGATATATTTCCCTCTGTGTGCTTGCTCTGCCTTCTGCATTCCAGCTGTGGTACTGCCGCAGAGCTCTGTAAATATTGAGTGGTAGGTTAGCCAGCTCTCTTGCTCTTTGTGCATTTGTGGTGTTTAGCATTTCTCAGCTAAGAGCCGCTCAGCCTCTGAGCCTACTGACCCAGTTGGATAAATGGTTCACTATGCTCTCCTGGTCTAACCATATATCCTCACTCCAGCTGCGTGACAGGCCTGAACTGACTTAACACTTAGGCGGGCTACACACTGGGGTTTCTGTTGTGTCAGCAGCGTGGATTTGTGTATGTCCTACACACCAGAAACGTGTCTGACGCGGTGCTGCTGCTGATAAGTGACGTACAGGGAGGGCTATCTTAGAACATGGCGCCAACAGATTCAAACTCAAATGGGTAAGTGCCTGTCTGTTTATTTCAATAACATTAACAACTTTGTGTAGCTGTAAAGAGCCTATATTGTAAGCCTACCGTCGCACAAAATCAATTTTTTTTACTTTCATTTTTTTTATATCTGCATTGATAGACTTTCAAACAGCAATATGTCATTTATTAATATGTATTTGTGTTAAAATTACATATAAACATCTTTTTCTATTCTATTTTGCTTGGAAACACTTCCAACACACTCTGGTGTAGCGTGAAAAATAGGCGTCCGTTCTATTTCTAGCATGCACGCATTTTCGACCTATGTAGCTAGTAGGATTGTGCGTATGCGTCAGTGGTGGTAACATCACACCGTGTATAATTTATGGCATATTTGCACATTTGCTGCAGAGATCTGCCAAATTACAGTGTTGTGTCAGTTTTTATTTTTTTCCAAGGCTTGCCTGCATCCTTTTCACAATAACTGCATGCTGATGCTTCAGTATGACCCAGGAGGTGTGTGTGTGTGTGTGTGTGTGTGTGTGTGTGTGTGTGTGTGTGTGTGTGTGTGTGTGTGTGTGTGTGTGTGTGTGTGTGTGTGTGTGTGTGTGTGTGTGTGTGTGTGTGTGTGTGTGTGTGTGTGTGTGTGTGTGTGTGTGTGTGTGTGTGTGTGTGTGTGTGTGTGTGTGTGTGTGTGTGTGTGTGTGTGTGTGTGTGTGTGTGTGTGTGTGTGTGTGTGTGTGTGTGTGTGTGTGTACGTCTACGTCTCAGCCCTTTTTAGGTGGTGTGTAATAGCATGGGTCATTGCTTGGGCTATGTTTCTGTTCATATATGGATGGTTCCTGTCCATCACGCCATCCATCTATCTCTACATGTATGCAGGTTCTTGATCTGTACATGCATGAGTTCATCCATCCATCCATACATCTGTCCCTTTTTTCTTCTTTCTCTTTGTCGATGAAAATATGATAGTGTGTGTGTATGTGAAGCACTTTATCACTACATTGCTGCAGTTTTGTTTGTAATTTTCCACACTGTGTGTATCGCTTTGAAAGTTTAAGAACTTAGTGTGAGCCGAACAGTAACACCCAAATGTTGTGCATCAGATTATAAGGGCAGGCAGGAGGTGTCATGTCTCCTGAAGCACATATGTTGGGCTTTATGATGCTAGCTTGCAGTTTCTTGTTTTGTTTTTTTAAGCAAAACCAAAGTAGGAAACTAGATTCACTGCTCTGCTTCATGTAGATGAAAATAACACTAGTCCATCCCTAAAAGTGCATCCCTAACTATTAAATTTGCCCTGGGCACCACTTATAAACATTTAACAATCAAAATCTACAAAACCATCCTGATGATCTGAAACGGTTACGTCATAGTATTTGGAGCAGAGTCCTCACTGCATGCCACAAAAATGGGGAAAATGCTAACCATAGTCACTCCTCAAATTGATCTGTAAGGGCCACATTCTCATGAAAAAAACACCCACAGAAAACTTCTTAATTCACTTCTTTTATTGCCATAAGTATCATGAGAAATGCCTTGATAAAATAATCATGCTTCATTCTGGTCTTTTTTTCTTTTTCTATCCAAACAAGTCTTATGCAGTCTCAATTTGCTTAGATTTATGGATTAGTTATATAATTACTCTGTTAAAACTAGAGCTGGGCAACGATTAAAAGTTTTAATCGCGATGAATTGCATAATTTCCCTGATTAATCGCAATATGAAATAATGAATTCAAAAGTAGTGTATATAGTGCAGTTTGTTTATAAAGTAGCAGTTAAATAAAATATTTAGTGTACATTTCAACTTAAAAAATGTATTTATCATGTCCAGAGATGAATTCCATCTATTTAGAACGTCTTGCATAAGCGACTCCTTCTTATGTACTCGTTCTTCTTAGAGTGCCCCACAACTTTTCAGCACTTCGCAAGGACACTGTCAAACGCACTGTTAAGCAGAGAAACTGTGACAGAACGCTGGAGACCGTGCGCAAAGCAGGGGACATGATCAAAAGGCAGAAGGCTCACAGCAGCGGTCATATTTCGTATCTATTCGTACTATATGTGCTAACTGTGGTGACTTTATTTGACACATTCCACTGCTGTGTGACTTAAATAAAGTGTCCCGCGCATGTTTCAGTATAATGTCTCTCCTCTGTTTTCATTCCAGTCAGAGCATGTGAATGCAGCACCCACTTTTCATCAATATAATGCACTGTAACTCCGAGATAATTCTGGTTACCCAGTGAGTCCAGTAGTACCTTGTGAGAGCAAGAGTGGGTGCATGTTGTAGCTTTGTCGCTTTTGTAGTCCTCTCCTTTTCATACGACTCATGTATTCTTCTTGTGATGGTGCGTCTTGAGGGAATCTCATACCTGCCGTCATTGTTGCGATTCTCAGACCGATGTCCTCCACTACCCTAATGGGCCTGCAGTCTGTAGCTATCCACATCGCTACGGCATTTGTTAGCTTCTCTTGCCTTTGTTTATCTATACTTACCCACACGCTGCATCTAACGTAGCCTGCCGAAGCCTCGCGCCACTGTGTGTTTTGTTGAATGATTTGCTGGTATCAACTGTCAAGGCGATAACGCGTTAACTTGCCCAGCCCTAGTTAATACACATTGGCCCTCATTTATGAAATGTGCGTACAACCTAAAACAGGCGTAGGATGGGCGTACGCCGATTCCTACGCAAAGCTCGGCATATATCAATTTGAACGTGAGCGTAGGCTGCGAAAAATATCTCACGTCTGGTCTGATCTCGTGTACGCAAGTTTTCGAGTCAGTGTGGACTTGCGGTGCAGCATGTAACAGGAGAAGGAGAAGTCATCAGCTGATCTCTTATCGACAATGGTAGATCTGGCTCTTTTTAGAAGACCTCTGTGAGCCAAGCAACAGTGGACACGTAGCCTACACACCCGAGCCACGAAAAAAGAGAGAAAAGGTCTGCAACATTGTTTTAGCCTTTGGGGTTCTGCACAACATTTTCATTTATTCTTCAGGTTTTTGTTTGTCTTTTAAAGTGTCGTTAATGACCACAAGTGGACAATTTCTTTCCGCCATTGGCCGACATGGCCCTCTGCTGTCAGGAGACAGGGTCGTAGTGGTGGTCCAGCATGGGGGGGCGGAGGACACGCGCTTCCTCACAGCTGTTTCCTGGCTCTGACTCATGAAAAAAACACTGCATAAACTCTACTACTGTGTGTTCATTTAAATATAGGTACACCTACATGTAGACCTAAGAGATTGTAATTTAAGCCTATATTACTATTAGGAGTATACATATGTCAAGCATGTATAAATTAAATAAACTTCAGCTGGAGTCCAATTTAATACGGCAACACTGTTGATTGAAAACACTGAGTCTGAGATGTCAGGGTTTCAATCTCCACCTCTGAAAAGTGACGGTTCTTAGCCGGATTAAAAAGCCCCAAAACCGAGAATATATCGGGGCGTGATATTTAAATTACGATAGTTTCCAGCCGCTACATTTATCAATGTGCGACCATTCTTACGCTAGGATTGGTGTGGTACAATTGTTTCATGAATCCCACGTGAAGCCTGTCGGAAGAGGATTTCTGCGCTGGTTTCTACGTTAGGTTGATAAATGAGCGCAAATTTATTCCTTGCTCTGAATGGAAGAGAAGTAAAAAATTAACACTGGCAAAAGTATTTAACTGTGTAATGTTTGATATTTTTGATGGGAGTGTTTCCTTACAGGCTTCACTACAAAAACACACCTTTTAAGATTCTTTTCCCACTTGTTTGGTTATGGCCACAGCAAGCTAGTTCATTTCAAGTTATTTCTGCCAGGATTACTTGAGGGTAGACAGAAGAGAGAGGTGCAATAACATATCTAAACATACAGTGGGGAGAACAAGTATTTGATACACTGCTGATTTTGCAGATTTTCCTAGTTCCAAAGCATGCAGAGGTCTGTAATTTTTATCATAGGTGCACTTCAACTGTGAGAGACCGAATCTAAAACAAAAATCCAGAAAATCACATTAATAAATAATTAATTTGCATTTTATTGCATGAGATAAGTATTTGATACATCAGAAAAGCAAAACTTAATATTTGGTACCGAAACATTTTGTTTGTAATCACAGAGATCATACGTTTCCTGTAGTTCTTGACCAGGTTTGCACACACTGCAAATTTTGGCCCACTCCTCCATACAGACCTTCCCCAGATCCTTCAGGTTTCGGGGCTGTTGCTGGGCAATACGGACCACAGCTTCCTGGTCTTGGTCATTGTGGAGAGGTTGGAGTCTGTTTGAGTGTGTGGACAGGTGTCTTTTATACAGGTAACGAGTTCAAACAGGTGCAGTTAATACAGGTAATGAGTGGAGAACAGGAAGGCTTCTTAAAGAAAAACTAACAGGTCTGTGAGAGCCGGAATTCTTACTGGTGATCAAATACTTATGTCATGTCATTTTGGATTCCGTCTCTCACAGTTGAAGTGTACCTATGATAAAAAATTACAGACCTTTGCATGCTTTGTAAGTAGGAAAACCTGCAAAATCGGCAGTGTGTCAAATACTTGTTCTCCCCACTGTATTTCATAATTAATGCACCGGGCTGAGATTAAGGATTTGAACCCATTCTGTCACGACGCAAGCTTCTGCGATGTCACCGTGCCGCAGCGGTATTTACAGCGAGGCTAGTCGAGGCTACCTCGAGAGCGAGCAGACTAAGGAGGAGTGGAGGGCCTCTCATAACATGCCAAGGTCACCTGCTCACTCGTTCTCTCTGGCGGGGCAACTGCAAGCCTTGGATTGAAGGTGTTTTCCCTCTGTTTTATGCCAGGGTCTCTGAATAAATCAAAACACAGAAGGCCATTCAAAACCAAGACACTTTGATATCTCTTCCTTTTGCTCTCAGACTGTCTTCATGTCTCCCTTGCAAGACTTCACTAGCTGATCCCCCTTTTCCTCAATTTCTCAATATTATCTCACATTTTCATACCTTATATCTATTTTTCTGCCTCATCTCCATTTTTCACTTGTAGGCCTATGTTCTCACCGGATCTTTCCATCTTAACTCTGTGTACACCTATTGGTCAGTTCCTGACCCTCGCTGCCCACATATTGACCAGCAGCCGTGTTCAACAGGACATCTGGAATATATCGACCTACACACGGCTCCAGTGGTAGTCTCTCCTGCTGCTACTTTTAAGCTCCGTTGCAGCCTGAAGTATGTTTCTGTTGGCTCCAACCAGCCAGTAGAAACGAGCCATAATCACTCTCACACCCTGACACTGTCTTTCATCACCTGTTAAATGTGATCTGTGGCTGCTGTGTAGTTCATCTGAAAAACAACCACTGCATGCCATGTAGAAGTTTTTTAGGTCCACCAAAGCCTTGCTCAGTGGTGTGTTGATGCACATGAACAGGGGAAGCTTAACCAGAGAGCTCATTGGATAGCGCATATTTTATTTACCCTGTGCAAGGACAACGACATTTCAACTTGTCCTTGTTTTTAATTTTTGTTTCCATAATGTTTGAAAATGGGAGTTTTTAAATGAGTTTCTTTTAATTTAAGTTTGTTATCAGGCATGCCAGACAAATAAATGGATTTTCATAAATGCATATAAACAATTCATCAATCCTTTATTTGGCTCTTTTCTGCCTGATGAGGTTGGGAGCTGAGTAATTGCAACAACGTTTGAGGCTGTTGGCTCACTTCAAACCAATATTAGCAAAACGTAGTAAAGAGTATTTCTGTTGTGAAGACACCTATAGGACAACCAGTTTGAGATTCTGTTGCTTTTTTGTGGCCTGAGCAGTTTGCCCTTCTGTAAACCACCTGCCTAACCCTGTGTCATCCTGGCTGGTCCATGCTGGCTACACATCTGTGTTTTCCATTTCCTGTGGATGTTGCACGTTGTCAGCGTGCCCAGCTCTTATTTTTTTCCGAGCTAAAAAAACTGAAGAACAACATGGTTCAGCTTCGCTGGGTTCCGCATGGCTCTCTATTGAGAGAAGAGGGGTATTGTAGTGGCGGACTAGCTGGGTTTAATGTTGCCTTCGGGGCTTGTTGCTGTGTCTGTTCTTTTGTTGTCTGGAATGAAAGCTTAACACTCTGTTTGTATTTTTGTGTATATCCAATTTGTCTGGTAGCATTTTAAAGCCCAGACAGTGCTGTTGAAGAAAGGAACAGGAAATACCAATGGCAACTGGAGAGCTACCGGAAGCATAACAGTCTTCAGACGTGGTGAAAGTTTTATATACGAAGCAGGAGGTTTCAGAAGTAGATGTTTAGTACAATTGAAAACGCCTCTTTTGAACAGAGGGTGGAAAGTGAGCCACTTCCTGTCAATATCTGCATACGGCATATGAACCAATCCATTTCCTGTTGACAGGAAGTGTGAAGAGAAAGGTCAAGACAGGCAGGCACAACCCAATGTAATGTGGTTAGTCATTAATGTTCTTCAGGACAAGCTGACAAGTGAAACATGTTCCATGTATTCCGTGAATGGATGCATGAGGTCTGCTATGCACGGATTACATCATCCAATGACATCGTACCCACAGCAATGAAAGCCTGGCCTGAAGAATGCCCTCCACTTGTGTTTCTCTTGCCCCCCCCTCCGTCTCTCTGTTTCACATAAATGTGGTTTACATGCAATTAACCCATAAAAGGCAAAAGTTCTTTGAATTCTATGCTCCAGTCCATAAATAGCCCGACTTCTACCCCATTTCTTGTTGCTGCCTCCGTACCACAAGCGGAGCCCCCAATGGCAATAATAAGGCAACCATGAGCAAAGCCTCAATGAATGGCCTCGAAGGACTCGGGCTAGGCACGCAGGAGGGATGAAAGTGTTTTAGCAGCGGCCAGTCACCACACTGCTAGGGTGGAGGCCGAGCTGGCGACAGGGCTAGAGCCTGTCAGTGGGTAAACATAGCGAGGGGAGGGCATGGGTGTAGCATATGGTTTAAAAAAAAAAAAGACACAGAGGATAAATAAATAATAGGCTGTGGAGAGTGGGAGGCTGAGGGCAGTGTTTAGGGGTTAGCAAATTAATGGGTGAGCCCAAAGATTGGCATGGGGCTTCTGTCAGGAGAGGGGAGGGAGTTGTGGTGAAATGAAGTGGAGGCAGGGCAGAATCTCAATAGGCAGTAATGAGCAGAAGAACAATAACATGCATCTGTGTGAGACAGTACTCTAGAAGACAAGAAGAAAGACAGAATCAAATGGAAAATATTTTGAATATCTAGTATATTATTTGTAGCAAGCATGAGCTCATGGGTTGTGGCTGTGTGCAGTGGTGTGATACTGATGAGTCGTTGGTGGTGGTGGTGAATAACATTGTGTCTGCAGCAGATATGGCGGATAGGCAAAGAGCACCCAGCAGGGAGGAAGAGAGTGTTTTGGTAAAGCCAGGTCCTGAAGCCACCCAAGATGTGTGATGGTGGGTGTGTTTGCATATGTGGAATTAAGGGTAGCTTGATGTATAGCCGCAGCTGGGGGTGCTGTGGGAAGGGACAGAGAGACAGCTGGCAGAGCAAAGGGTGAGCGTAACGAAGAGCGAGTGTGACAGCCACAGTGACTCCTTTGTTCCCACTCACTTGTGCCAGTCACCTCGAGTAGACGGCTGATCTGTGAAGTGACTGAATCCTTTCACAGCACCTAGACCAGATATACAAGCTAGCATTACACTAGCTCTCAGCGTGCATCTATGACTATATACCACAGAGAGCTGGCAATGGCAGCAGGAGATTTCAACAAGATAGCCCATAACCATCTTCCATAATGTCAGTGCACCCGTAGAGCACTTATTACGCTTGTGATGATAGTCATCAGTGTGAACATAATTGTGGCGCCTGCAACATTGAACAGAAGCCTACTCGCTATATGCTTAGGTAATGAGTGTTGTTGAGGGCCTGTATTGTCTCCTGAGTTATGGTTTAATAAGGGGAGTTATGTGTGCTCAGCGCTGCATGTGTGCAGTGGTCGTGTGTGGCTTCTGGATGAAATGCTGCTACTGTGTGCGTCAAGTCTATGAAGATGCAATGTCACTACAGACAGCTTACTCCACCTTTTCCTTTATTAAAGGTGTGTGTGTTCACATGGAAATGTATCTTTTTCAGCACATTAATTTTCGGTCCTTTGAATGCCAGTAACCTGTAAATCTCTCTGTCTCTGAAAGCTCTACACTAAAGTGACCACTCTCATACCACCATTTAGCTTTCCAGTTATTTCTTTTTTTCATGAGTTCAATAAGCCTTTTCAGCTCCTGACTTCTTCCTCTGAGTATCTGAACCATTTAGTTCAAGTAGGACAAGTAAAAATAGCCACAAATCAATCCCAAATGTTCTTGGGCTCTTCGCACATCTCGATCTAGGCTAGAACACCCCAACAGGGGATAGAGTGGCACAGCATTCAAAGCTGGGTGGAAGGACTGACAGACTGACACTTTAGAGGATGGCATGTTCATTAAAAATGTGACCGGTAGGAGTGATTTGGGCCTTGACACACTTTGAAAGCCATTAAAGAGGCAGCGGCGGATTATGGTTTGTTGAGTTATGATGATGATATAACCTCTTGGTTATTACATGCTTCAGCGGAGATGTTAATCCTCTGAGCTATTGAATTTAGCTAAGTGGAGTCCATGTTTCCATTAAAAGATGTATATGACGTGTACACATTGCAGCAGGAGTTCACAGCAGCACAAATTATTGGTAGCACAGAAATGTCACTTAACTTTAAAGTGTAAGAGATGGCACAGAAAGACCTGCAGGGCTAAATGTTTGTTTATCAGCAGGCGGGCTACAGACAATAATACATCTTCTGATAAGTATTTTATTGTAGGGTTCATTCATATCATTTTTTTTTCCAGAAGAACTACATGCATGCTACACAAGCCAACCTTTTAAAAAAAATGTTGTTTTTAAAAAAAAAAAAGAAGAAAAGTGTATGCTATTGTTCTCATCAAATTAAAAGAATGTACAGTACAGTATGTAGTATTGAAACTCCTAGCATCAGCTCACTTTAGCTTTAACTTTAACAACTGGTATTGTTGCTTCAGCCCTAATATTAATGATAGAACTGAACACACAAGGGCTGCATTATTTAGTTCTATTTCTATTAATACCTTTTTATGACACCTCGTTTCGCACATTAAAGTAATTATGTGGTATTTTCTGTGTGTGTGTGTGTTTTGCAGTAGTGCATGCTAAGACTGCATGTTTATACAATCAAGTTACCACAACCATTGATAATGAGATCTTATACTTTGATCAACATTTCTAAGAATCTATTCTGATTTCATCTAAAGTACTTCTACAGTAGCAGTGTTTTTGTATGTTGACCCTGTCCGTGCAAGGCACCAAAACGTATCACAAACCTTTTGTTCATTGGGAGTTTCATGGGAAAACCTGCACTGTAATGCAAACACTTTGACAGGATATACACCAACATCCTGTGTTCGACTGCATGCTTCTCCCTGATACCAGAACGTCTGAAAGGAATCCTGGTTGTGTATGTTTGTCTAAGCACTGACCAAATTGAAAGCCTGGCCTTGGTGCCTCAACAATCATTTGCAATGGAAATTCCCTGACCCGGGATGCCCAATCCTTCACATCCCATTTAACTCGATGGAGCACATGTCGGCACTGTGAGCAGAGGGAGTTAAGCTGCTATAATGTAACAGAGCAGGTCTGAAAAAGCTCTCTAGTCATCAGCTAACCAGTAGCCTCTTATAACCCCACTGACTATAGGTACCCCATCTGCTGAAGGGGAAAGTTTCTTTTTGCTCACCCTAAATCTTAGTTTCAGAAGTGAAGGTACAGGCAGGATTTTGCGACAACTACTTAGTAATATTTTGCAATATGTAAGTTGCAGAAATGTGCAGCGCACACACACAGCACATAATATGTTTTCTGTATTATTATGTAGTATGTATACTATGTATATATGGAGTGATGCTGCAGCTTCTTCACCAAGATCAATGAGTGTGCCTGCTCAGACTTAATGTTGGAACACATCATTTCTTTAAGTTTTTTAAGTTACATTTTCCTATGTTGTTTGGTTTACCCTGCATAGGTAGGTTTGTGGTATTGATAAGGCCAGACATTTTCAATCCCTCCATCTGTGTTCATTCATTTTGAAAAGAGACGTGTTAAACAAGATGGGCACCATAACATATGAAGAGTTGGTACCTCACTCTGCCATAGAAAAGTTTTCTTTTCTTTCTAAAATGGGTGGAACTAAGCCTTTAGCTACAGTATTGTTCTTGCATAATCCTCACTGCTCTATTCTGGGACTTCCACACAACTCATGCCTGGTCGGCAGAGTGCTCTGCTCTGCTCTTTGGTTTTTTTGGCTCTGTGGGTGTGTGTGCAAGTTACTTCCCAAAGCACCTGCCTGTTTGGTTTTCAATTAGCACACAGAAAACATGTGATCATTATCTTTCTCATGAACAGCGCTTATCCAGTTAAGGAATGGAAGTCCCTCAAGAGCTGTATTTTATGAATGAGAAGGTCCCTGCTGTCTGGCTTGTAATTTTAACACTTTGAGGAAGTGGGATTTAAAGAACTGAGCATATAGCAACTTGATTTGCCAACTACTGCTTTTGTAAGGTTTATTTTTCCATAAAAGTTGTTATGCTCCAGACTAGCAGGCATGTGGTGTATGCCTATCAGAAATGTAACGCTATGTTGGAGAAGAGTTATTGATTTACCCTGCAGTAACACAGTTTGATTAGTTACACAATGTGAAAACTGGAGCTGCTCATAACTGTTTTTTTCAATGAAGGCCAAGCTGTGTAACATGAAATGTGTCAGAGTTTTTACAGTCAAAGGCAGTTTATGTTTATGTGTTTGTTTGCCTTTTCTAAAATGTACCCACTGAGGGAGGGAGGGAGAGAGAGAGAGAGAGAGGGTGGGAGGGAGAAAGAGAGAGACTGATGAGAAATGCTCAAGGTCACTTTATGATGGAGGCGTTTTTCTGCTTGTGAATGAAGAATTCAGTGCTGGTTGCTCCTGATGCTACGCCTCCCGCCTCCTCCAGCGCACACACACAGACACACACACACACACACACACACACACACACAGGCTTCACAGTTAGACAATGGGACTATAGACCGGTTTCCATGACTTCCCTCTCTAACCAACCAAAAAGCAGCATTCATCCCGGTCTCAGTCACGGGACCTAGAAAGGCTTTTGTGTGGTCCATCCCCTCTCTAGACATTCTCACACACAAACACACACAGAGGGTTCCAGTGAACTTTTTCAGGATGGCTTGTTCCTTGAAGCGTGGCCCCAGAGACTCCAATCATTGTCTGCCATGATCAGTAAGACACACACACACACACACACACACACACACACACACATTCTGCTGCTTTTGAAGAATTGTACTTTGTTTGTGTTTCTCTACATCACAAACTGTTGTGTCTTTGGTAATGAGGCACACTTTTATTGGGTTCCATTTGACTCTATTAAGCTCGCTGCAGTTCTCAGCACTTATTTCATTTTTTATGATATGAAAAAAAGCTTAGCTTTTTATGATAAATTAGGTATAAGATTTTATAGTCGGATAATGTCTTTATTTTTTAACACTTTTTATACTTTTGTATCTCCCAAGTGGTAATGTTTTTATTCATTTATTTATTTTTTTACAATTTTTGTTTTGAACTCTTTGTTGCGCATTATTAGAATATTTTTGCATTTATTAGAAAGAGCTTTGACTAAATAGCTAATTATTTTTGCTTCCTGCCCGAGAGTCAGATGAGAAGATTGACACCACTCCTATCTGTCCATTTAATATACGGCTACAGGCAGCATGTTAAACTCACTAATAATATTGCATCTTGTTTAATTTGTACAAAAAACAAGTTAAAACAACAAGTTGTGGTTTTGTGGGGGTTATGAGTAGGACTATTTTTTGAGTGCAGTGACTTCCTGGAGTCTCTGCTCATTGTTTGACACCGTTTTACACCGTATTTATTATTTTTTTTTAACAGATTAAGCAACTGAGATATAACATTACACATTTTTGATCAAACTCTTTGCAAGAAAGGGAATAAGCTTATTTCTTTGATACAATGTTATTTGATGTGTGAATAAGTTCTTTGCTATAAATACCACACTATTTTAAAAAGTCTGTCTCATTTAATTACTTAAAAATGTCCTCAATTTAGAGAACATAAAAGGTTTCAGACTTCTTTCCAATGAAATGTATTCGTAAGACAACACTTGAATAGTACCAGTGTCAGTCCTGGAGTAAATTTACATCACGATAAACATTTGGGCAAATTCCCTCCCATAGTCTGCATTGTGATTAGATTCATACGCTGCTGTTTTGAGTATTATGGCAGTCACATGCCATAATTTGTTCCTTTAAACATCCAGACTCTTCTTTCCAGCTTAGTCCTAATCGTCCAGCTATATAAGTTGATTACACCAAAGACCCAATGGGCCTGAAGCCAGACCAGCCATTGTGGATTCTTCTAGCAACGCACATAGCATAGCTAACATTTTCATTTCCCTAACCGACATCTCTAGCCAAGGTAATATAAGGTTTAGAAACCACTGTTATAAGCCTTAGAATTTAATCTGAGGCCCGTAAAAGCTTTCTGGTGAAGATCAGAATGGATGAGTGGTTGAGTGTGCAGAATATTTTTTGGGAGGAAATTGGGATGGTGTGGTGCATTTCATTGTAACTCTAGCTGTATTTGCAAATCAAAATTTCTAAGGCTCTAAGCCTGCTTACAACTTAAATAGATACTAATGTATATTTGCTGATTGCAGAAGTCAGCATGTACGCAATATGGTGCATTGGTTGTTCGCATCACAGCAAGAATCCAACAGTCCCTGCAATGTTTCCCGCCGCTGCAGACAACTTTCAGAGTTGCGATCGTCAACTTTTGAAGACATCATTGAATTGGGCAGTATTTCACATATCTGAATCCTTTTTATATGTGTCAGTATGGGGGGAAAATACAATGTGAAGAGTGAGTGTTTGACCTGAATAGGCTGCTTCCAACGTGGCTGAGGAGCCTGAGAGCAGAAGGTCACACTGTCAGTGACTCACTAAGACTGTGGGCTCTCTCACACTCTCTCCCTCTCTCTCACACACACACACACACACACACTCTCTCTCTTCCTAACTGGCAGTGAAAAGGCTTCCAGGGTAAACACCTAATTGTGCTACTCTTTTCTGTTTTTAAGCTCTCACCGCCGACCTTGATGCTGACTGATATTGAGTTATGTAATGGGTGAGGATGGCATGTTATTTTTAAATCTAAAGAGAAAGAACATTACGTTTGAACAGGGCACATAGCCTATTGTGTTTCAGTTAGCGAGGCAATGGAGGAAAAAACAACATGTGTAATAGTGACTTTATGTAACACTCTTGAATACACACGTTGTGAGGATTAAAATGTGCACACTGGGGTATTTTGGTATTTATGGTACAGGTAATGTTTCATAAGCACTTACATGTTCAAAAATATCCTGAGATGATCAGGGAGTGTTGAACCTGATTTGTAAACAATGTGTCACCATGTTGGTCTGCTCACTTCTCAACATTTTGTAACGGAGATGTTTTAATGCTGTAAACACTCAATCAATTAGAATGAAAATCCAAATTAATGCAGTCATCAGTTATGACATTGATAATGAGATAATGGCACTTGGCCATCAAACACCAAACATATTTATTACTGATCAGTATTGACTGAATGTAGTATTATCATCATATATTTCTTAAAGAAATAGTTTGGCGTTTTGGGAACCACAATATTCCCTTTTTTGCGCACAGAAGTTATGTGATCATTATCTTTCTCATGAACAGCGCTAATCCAGTTAAGGGAAGGAAGTCCCTAAAGAGCTGTATTTGGTTAGCTGGTATGTGATAATTGCTGTCTGTGTTTTATGAATGAGAAGCCACGCAGAGGGGAGTTTTATGCTTGTTGTCATTTGCTTGTATATATACACTTGTGGTTGAGTGATCTTTTCCATGATAACATTTTGTCTGGTACTTCTCCCCTGCCGTCTGAGGTGTAATTTTAACACTTTGAGGAAGTGGTATTTCGGCCTTTTTTCATTTAGAAACTCTTGGTAGAATCAAAAGATTTGAGCTTAACCCTGCTGAATTGAATTGAAAGAACAACACAGTGAACGACTGGATTTTTAACAATTTCGTCCTTTTTTAAGATCACTTTTTTTCTTTAAAGAACTGAGCGTATAGCAACTTGATTTGCCAACTGCTGCTTTTGTAACATTACTTTTTATTTCTATAAGAGTTTTTATGCTCCAGACTAGCAGGCATGTGGTGTTTAAAACATGCCTATCAGATATGTAACATGTATGTTGGAGAAGATGCTGTAAACACCTAATCAATTAGAATGAAAATCCAGATGAATTCAGTCATTGGTCATGACGTTGATAATGAGATAATGGCACTTGGCCATCAAACACCAAAGAAATGTATTACTTAGTGTTGACTGAATGTAGTATTATCATCTTATATTACTTAAAGAAATAGTTTGGCAATTTGGGAACCACAGTTATTCCCTTTTTTGCTGAGAGTCGAAAAGAAGATCAATACCAATTTCAGATATGCGTTAAATATTAAGCTAGAGCCAGCAGACAGTTAGCTTTGCTTAGCATTATACAAAAACTAGAAACCGGGTAACGAGACTAGCCTGGCTCTGTCAAAAGGTAACAAAATATGCCTACCAGATGAGCCCATTCAATTTACCTTTTATTTTTTTTTTTTTTTTTTATTTTTTTAGTCCATACTAAAGCTGAAGTTTAAAAATGTGAGAAATGACAACTAAGTAAGCGTTAGAGGCACTGCAAGCTAAGTCTTGCAACCTTTGGTAGAAAGCAGGGCTAGTTTCTTGTGTATTTATGTGAAGCTTAGCTAACTGTTAGCTAGCTTCAACTACGTATTTACGGTACAGACATGACTGTCATATCAATCTTCTCATTTAACTCTCAGCATGAGAGCGACTAAGCATGCTTCCCAAAATAGTTTTAATGAAACCCCTTAAGAGAAGTAATATTTGTGAAAAACATGCCCTTGTGAATTTGCATGTTGGCAGCACAAGTTACACAAGCATAACATTCACAGCACGGCCAATATAAGCTTGCTGTTTGTTGTCTCCTTTACGCCATGCAGGTTAAGATAATTTTTCATCATAGTAATTCACTGGACCAATGGTGTGTAAAACTACTGAAAGACAAGCAGGGAGTCAGCAACACATTAGCCTCTATGAGCACTTTCCAATTATTACTTTTATAAAGTATCACAGAGGAAAATATGTGGACACTTGCGCAACCCGTGGGCACTGACAACCAACTAGCAGTGTAACTCTATTTGACATGTCATGCAGAAAGATTGACCCAGGAGTGTTTGGTCCAATTAAGTAGCTGCTGTAGCTAGCAGGTTGTGTATCCATTAACGTTGCTTCTGTGGACTTCACTGCAGGCTGTGGCTGTTTACTCTGGAGGAAAAGGGCAATTTGGACTATATTGTATGTGGGCAGTCTCTGTCTTTGTCCAGTGGAAAATTATACCACATTTACAGTATGTACCATTTATGGAAAACTCTACAGTCATGTTCTCATGACGGTGTTTTGAATTAACATCTCTGTAATGCAATCATGTGTAGATGATTGACAGACCGTCTGCATACAAGGATGTGCGTTGATGATGTTGATATGGACTCCAAACTACAATTTAATGGTGGACTCTGCTGCTGTTTTTACATATGGCCCATGATAATTGTAATGTAATGTAGTCCCCTAATAGTTCAGACTTCCTCCTCAGACTCTTGGTTACTGTTCTGTTTGAGAGCTTGTGGTCACATTGGCTATTTATAACTGCTTTCACATCTATATTGTGTTACATTCTTGATCATGCAAAAATTTGCATGATCACGCCAATTTGATCGTGGGAAGTCAAAATCGTGATTGTGATTAAAATTTGATTAATTGTGTAGGCCTAACACCGTATGTGGAAATGTATGGATCATGACCACTGGAGTTTAACAATTACAAGTAAAGCATGTTACCCATCTTCAAGTGGAATAAATTTGGATGTGGTTTTGAATATTTGATGATCCCCTGAGGTATTGTGGAATTATCTTTGCCTGACAACCTCCTCTGCAAGCAGACTGAGGGAATGTACAGAATCATTTCATGTTTGAAAAAAAAATGGTAAGAAGAAAACTGCTTATGAAACACTAATAGAGCGAATGACGTCAACACCTGTTGGGTGTTATTATCCAACAACTGCCTTTACATTTTTACATTTGGGGTTTTCAGCTGATACTCTCATTGAGAGCCATTTAGAGTTGAGTGTAACCATTAGCTCACATTTCTGAATCACCAACATGCATCTGGTAGTAATGTGGGCAGCGGTCAGATCCACAGCTGACTGATAATAGTCAAGTTTCTCTTGAATAGTCCACACGATAACAAAATACAAATATTTTGTTACACGTTGGTACCAACCCCTCGTCAATTGTATGCTTTTAAGCTGGCTGTTAACAGTTGGCGGTTTGATTCTTGCTCAGTGGGTTTGGCAATACAATTTTCCATTTTTGACTATATATCAAAAATATGGCAGGGTAGACTTTGGTTTTGATAGAGTGATGGGATGAAAATCCTCAGCAGTGTTTTGATTCAAAACGCACAGGATTTGAATTTTGACACAAGCAGCCATCATAGGGAATGTAAAAGGGGTTGACGAGGTGGATCTTGACAGAGGGCAGCATCCTGGATGGGTCAGTGGGGTGGATGGAGAGCACAGAGGCAGGGTATTCACAAGGGGGGCTGAGACAGTTTGGATAGATTATTAAAGCTTTGACATGCAGTTGGGCAGAGTCCCCACTGAGATCTGAGTCAGCAGACCTCACTCTGTTTTAAGCTTCCCTAACACAGTTGTGTGTAGATTACACTAAATTCTTCTTAGTTGTCTTGCTGGGATTCATTAGTAGCAAAGGTCCTTTTCACTTCCCTCGAGTCTCCATGAATTGTTTTGTTGAGGCCAATCCTAAACACAGGATGGCTCAAGTCTCGCATGGCCCTGTCTTCCTTCTCTTATTTCCCCAGCTTGGCCCAAGACAAAACCTCAATAAGGATATGATATGTTTCTATTAGCTTGTTGTTTTTTTGCTGGTGTTGCTGTGTTGAAATGTTTTCCTACTTGGATACTTCATCGGCTCTCAGGGAGTTTGAGTCAGAACTGGATGTCCTGTATGTCTGCATTTATGAGGCTCATACAAACCAAAGGTGACCTCAGAATGGGTGGAGTGAACATCTGTGTTTTGTGTGACTCTTGTACAGATGGCCTGTTAGTCTCATGGCAGTCTGACATGAAGCTGTCAATGCCCTGTTCACTTCACACTGTATATGCTTCATTTGGGCATTTAGCCTCTTAGCTCGTGATCAGTGGTCTTTTGTGACCGTGTGTAAACCATCTGACTCACTCTTTTGCCGCTTGTTCGGACTCTGTTGCATCAGTTGTGATTGGGGAGGAGGTGAAAGCATGTGCTACGTTTGTGGTAATCACCTGCTCTCTGGCAGTCTTTGAACAGCAGTGTTATATGCATCATTAAATATGACATCATATTTTTAAAGAGGTTTTTAGACTTTTCTCCTTGACCCTTTCCTGTATGATATGCATCATGTCTCGTAGGTTAGCTGTTGGCTGTGACATTAAAGCAATAGTTTGATATTTTGGGAAATACACTTCTTTACTATCATATCTGTCCAGCAGATTTAAGGCTACAGCTGCTTAGCTTTGCATAAAGACTAGAAGTAGGGGGAAACTGCTAGCCTGCCTCTGTCCAAAGATGTAAGATCCACCTGTCAGCCCCTCTGAAGCTTAGTTATTAACACTTTCTATCTCGTTTGTTTAATTCCTACAAAACCCGGTGTATAAACTATTATTTAAGAGAAATGATTAGCCTTAATTAAACTCAGCTCAATAAAGTGTGTTTTTAATTTGTCGGGATGGATTCATGGTTTTTTTTACATGTGAATTAGACTCTTTTTACTCTAACGTCATCTTCTCTTTAAATGTTGCCGCTTTCTTTGCTGACAGACCTGTTTCCTCTTTTCTCGACAAACGCCTACTTCCTCCTTCTGTCCGACTCTTTGCACTCTTCTTATGCCTGAGGCGAAGCAGAGCGACTGTTGCGAAGTCTTTGTCTATGGCTTATGATGCTGAAGGCCCTTCATTTGCAGGCACACACTCAGACTAAAGTTGCTTAGGAAAGAGCTGCCTTCTCCCGCCACTTTAAGCAGTTGTTTGCACAAGTTGCCGGTTGATTGGGGAAAGAACTAGCAAACCTGTCAAGTTTTCCGGGGTGAGTCCTTACATCTTCTTGGTTTTTTGCTCTTCCTTCCCGCTACACAGGATGCAGTAGGCCTCAGGGTGCGGCTCTGTGCACTCTCCTGTCTCCTCCTTTCTAGTGTGCCACCAGTGGGCCCAAACATTGTGGTTAGATGTTTGCAGTCTGGAGTAATAAATGTCCTAGTACGTAGTGTACATGCTTGCTGGCTGATCCGAGATGGGACGCGATGTGGTTTTTACACATCTAACCAGAAAAGAAAGGAAATGTTGAAGGTGAGATGAGTTTTAAGACAGTTGAACGTTATGGTATAGTTTGTGATTTTGGGAAGGATAAAGATGAGCATACTTGCACTGTTAATAACAGTCTGTTGTGTTGGAAAGTAATTACTTGGCAATATGAAGGTTCCTTCACAATACACATTATGGATTAGTTGTGTGCCTGTGGGACTAATTTCAGTGTCTTCTTTTTTTCCTCTCCTTGTCTCTAAATGTTCCAGTGTTTTGATTATCTGGGTTTGCAGAGTGCCATCCAAGTGCCTCTAATTGTTTCTGACTCACTTGTTTACCTCAAATTGCCGGCTTGGTCTGCTCACAACACACTATTTAGGCTACGCTTGTACCTTGTTCAGCAATACACTGTAGCTCCTCGCTCGTTCTCCTGTGTGTGCAGATTTATGTATCCAGACATCCACACGCACACACACACACACACACACACACACACACACACAGTAGATCCAACTGTATGTGCACCAGAGTTGCTTGGTGTCCTCTTATCTGGCACATGCCTCTGCAGGAGGGCGGTTAGCTGCTGTTGAGAGTTGTTACTAGCTGCTGGTACCGACATTTGACAGGATATCCTGGTTGCTGCATTTTAGTGAGAACCAGGGTGGGTAAATGACATAAAGTGGCCTGCTAAGAGGCCCACAGGCCCGGCAAGAGGCACATGGGATAAAGTCACCAGGCTTTTGTGATGCTTGTCGGTTCACTGTAAAAACATGAGAAGATACCATACTTAATTGAATAACATTTGATGCTCTGTTGTTTGAAATGATTGTGTGTGTTTCCTTGGTGTGTTGTTAGAATACACATGCATGTTAAGTCTCCTAGCACATGCCACTTCCTCCATTGGTTATATTTCTAAACCCTGAACTCAGCCTTCCCCTTTTTCCTTTTGTCTTCTCCCTTTATTTGTAGCTGTTATGCCAGCTCTTTGTCTTAGAGCCAGTAGCTTCCCTGTGAGCTGGTTACTGGGTATGTGTGTGTTTTGGAGGAATTGGCCAAAACAAAATAGCATTTTTAAGATTCTTAGTTTCAGTGTTGTCTTTCTGTCATAGTTTTAGTATTGGGACCATTGTGTGTTTTTGCTTAATATTCTACATCCTTACAGTTGTGCTCTTAAGTTTACATATCCATGCTTAAGTTGACTAAAAAAGAGGAATAAAAAAAACATGTTTTAGAAATTTATCTAAATGCCTTAATTAAAAAATGAGGTAAAATCCAACCTTTAAGGACACCAATTTTCTTTGTGAATGAATAATGTATTGTAAATAAATAAATCTTCTTCCTTAAAATACAGAGGGCATAAGTATACACCCCCCTATGTTAAATTCCCATAGAAGCAGGCAGAGTTTTATTTTTAAAGGCCAGTTATTTCATGGATTACTATGCATCCTGATAAAGGTCTCTTGGCCTTTGGAAATAAAATAGCCCCCCCCCCACATCATCACATACCCTTTGCCATACATAGAGTTTGGCATGGGATACTTTCCATAAAATCATCTCTCAATGCAAATCAAACCGACTATTAGTCTAACTGAAATAAAACCATGCCAATCTCTAGGTATGGTGAAGTGTATATGATGATATGGGGCTATTTTAATTCCAAAGGCCAAGGGAATTTTATCAGGATGCATAGTATCCTGTTCCATGAAATAACTGGCCATTAAAAATAAAAATGTGCCTGGCTCTATGGGAATTTAATATAGGGGTGTGTATACTTATGCCCTCTGTATTTTAAGGAAGAACATTTATTTATTTACAATACATTATTCATTCACAAAGAAAATTGGTGTCCTTAAAGGTTGGATTTTACATAATTTATTAATTAAGGCATTAAGATCAATTTCCAAAACATTATTTTTTATTCCTCTTTTTAGTCAACTTAAGCATGGGCATGTAAACTTATGAGCACCACTGTACATGTACTCCAGAGGGTAATTATGCTGTTACCAGGGGTAAGTGGAAAGGTTGTGTCAGGGAGCCCTAGGGGGTCCTCAGAGTCCCCGCAAGTGTGCCTACAAATTACTGTTAATTTTTGAAAGTCTTAACATTATTCCAAAATATTATTAGCAAATAAAAATCCCCACTAATGTAAGGCTGGCCTATAAGTAGTCATTAAGATTCAAAGATACAGTTAATCCTAAGTGTTAACTGTGTAAGATTAAAAGATGTTTTTTTTTTTTAAATCATACTGACAATTATTATTTTAATAGCTTAGTATTCTAAATTCTATGCACTAAAAAGTATACATATATCAAGGCTTTGGGCCGCCCTACACGTTATTGTAGGCCCTGTTCATTTTATACAGTATATGTAGTAGTAGGGGTTCCCTACTCCGTCTCTCTTTCAGTTAAGAGGTCCTTGGCCTAAAAACATTCAAGACCCCTGGTGTAACTTATGGCGTGTGTGTGTGTGTGTCTGTCTGTGTGTGTCACACCTCTCCTCAAGGGTGTAACATGACCATTCTGTGGCTAGTGTGTGTGTGTGTGTGTGTGTGTGTGTGTGTAGGCGTGTGAAGGTTTGGTGCTCAGAGCAACAATAGCTCAGTCCTCACCACCATGTCGGTGGCCTTTTGTATCAGTTCTAGGATAAAGGATGGCGCTCTTTTTGTAGACACATACACGCAGGCCCCTGCGGCGAGGCGGGCCCTTTGTAGGGGCATCAGATGAAGAGCTAGAAAGGGTTCTTTTGAAATCCACCCTACTCTTTCTCACACACACACACACACACACACACACACACAGACGGCTGCATATACTAGACTAGAGCATGACTGACATACATACATACATACATACATACATACATACATACATACTTGCAGGCCAAAAGTTTGGACACACTTCTCATTCAATGCGTTTCCTTTATTTTACTATTTACTATTTACATTGTAGATTATCACTGAAGGCATCAAAACTATGAATTACACACAAATTATGTACTTAACAAAAAACTGTGAAATAACTGCCTTAACTCTGCGGTCCAGCTCTCCCCAAACCCTCCCGATTGGGTTCAGGTCCGGTCACTGTGGAGGCGCAGCACTCCATCACTCTCCTTCTTGGTCAAATAGCCCTTACACAGCCTGGAGGTGTGTTTGGGGTCATTGTCCTGTTGAAAAATAAATGATGGTCCAACTAAACGCAAACCAGATGGGATGGCATGTCGCTGCAAGATGCTGTGGTATCCATGCTGGTTAAGTATGCCTTCAGTTTGCAATAAATCCCCAACATTGTCACCAGCAAAGCACCCCCACACCATCACACCTCCACCTCCATGCTTCACGGTGGTAACCAGGCATGTAGAATCCATCCGGTCACCTTTTCTGCATCTCACAAAGACACGGCGGTTGGAACCAAAGATCTTAAACTTAAACTCAGACCAAAGCCCAGATTTCCACTGGTCTAATGTCCATTCCTAACAGTGGTTTCCTAGCTGCTACTTGACAGAGGTGATTCTTGGTCTTCCTTTCCAGGGGCGGTCCTCATGTGAGCCAGTTTGTTGTAGTGCTTGATGGTTTTTGTGACTGCACTTGGGGACACATTCAAAGTTTTTGCAATTTTCCGGACCGACTGACCTTCATTTTTTAAAGTAATGATGGCCACTTGTTTTTCTTTAGTTAGCTGATTGGTTCTTGCCATAATATGAATTCTAACAGTCCAATAAGGCTGTCGGCTGTGTATCAACCTGACTTCTGCACAACACAACTGATGGTCCCAACTCCATTAATAAGGCAAGAAATTCCACTAATTAACCCTGACAAGGCACACCTGTGAAGTGAAAACCATTTCAGGTGACTAGCTCATGAAGCTCACTGAGAGAACACCAAGGGTTTGCAGCACTATTATAAAAGCAAAGGGCGGCTACTTTGAAGAAACTAGAATATAAGACTTGTTTTCAGTTATTTCACACTTTTTTTGTTGAGTACATAATTCCACGTGTTACTTCATAGTTTAGTCTTCAGTGATAATCTACAATGTAAATTGTCATTCAAATAAAGGGAACTCATTGAATGAGAAGGTGTGTCCAAACTTTTGGCCTGTACTCATACATACATGCATACATACATACATGCATACATACATACATACATGCATACATACATACATGCATACATACATACATACATGCATACATGCATACATGCATACATGCATACATGCATACATACATACATGCATGCATACATACATACATACATACATACATACATACATACATACATACATACATACATACATACATACATACATACATACATACATACATACATACAACAACAGGGTTTCCTAAGTGGTGGGACTATACTGTAGGTTGTTTTAAACAAGTATTAAGCTTGGGGAAGCTGCCTATACGGTCTGCTGTAGGAGGTCGAGTTTGCATCAAATTTATGGTTGTTTTTTAATTGTAGAAGTGAGATGAGTCAAAAGATAGAATCAACAGGGGAAATATTTATCCACAAACTTTTATGAAGTAGAATTTTGTTAAACCTTCATTCATTTATCAATAATTTAAGTTTATTAGCACTAGGCCATTCAAAATTGGAAAAAGTAGATAAGGTGTGTCAGTTTTAGTAGCTACAACAGTAATTTCATTGTATCATATGCATCTAAATGTTGATTGAATATGTATCGGATCGGACTTGGTATCAGAAATGTCCAATATTAAAGGACTCTGATCAGGTGTATGAAAGCTTGAAAAACTGTTCATGTGACCGGAGAAGGTGGGGGGGGGGGAGAGAGGCATCAATAAATTAGAGAGAGAGAGAGAGAGAGAGAGAACTAATGTGTCAGTTAAATGAATGTGTCATTTTAAAATCACCAAAAATGTCAACGTAGTTTGGGGGGAAAAGGTTTAATGTTAACAAAGCCTTTTTGTACTAACTAAGTCTGATGTTGGGCTCAGTGCTGGTTGGTTACACTGACATTGTTAGCTCATGTTCTCTTACACCATTAGGGTTCATAGTTAAAGGTCACAGGAGGATGGCAGGAAAGGATGTGCTTTTACTTAGATCATTTCATGCCCCCAGTCTTACTCTATTTGTCTCCCTCTCTCTCTCTCTCTCTCTCTCTCTCTCTCTCTCTCTCTCTCTCCAGTGAGTCAAATCCTTTAAATGCAGCAAATAGGCATTGTCATTTTTTCCACCACGTTATGCTGGGATGTTTTGATTGAAATGATGAAGATGAAGAATATTCATTATCCTGAATGGCTAGTACATGTTGCTTGCTCTGGTTAGGTTGGTTGGGTTTAGGCAAGAGGAGTGGGATTGGTTATGGTTAGGGGTAAGAATGTCAGGGTGAGCCAATCAGGGATGAGTCTTCCCCTGCCATCCTGCAACAACAAAAACACGCGAGCTGGAAATGTAATGAGGAAAATTCCATAAATCGCATTGTTGCAAAATTAAACTGCAGGATATGATTGACTCCTCCAATAGTAGACATATTCATTTTATTTTGCGTATTACTTGTTCATCCAGCTTTTAGATTATCTATTTTGGATACTGTAAGTTGTACTTAAATTCAGTTTCAGGTAAAGTTTAGAGTGTTACATTTGGCTCACTAACTCTTTTCTATTATTTTATCCTCAGCTTTATCTTTTGCTCTTTTATCATCTCTTTTTCACTTGCTCTTGTTTTGTCTTTTATCTTCTTGTATTTATTACTGCATTGTATTATTATTTATCCACTTTTGATGTCATTATTTTCATTATTTACTGTCTTTATCTGCCTTACTTTAACTTCTCACTCCCTCCCTTCCTCCCTCTCTGTCTCCTCTCCTGTTCACTTGTATTCGTACCTTCATCCCTCCCTTCCTCCCTCTACAGATGATGTGATCCTCACATTACACATCATGAATTATTGAGGTGAAACCCTGCACTCTTCTGCTGCGCAACAAATCACAGGCCTTCTCTCTTTCTCTGTTTCCTCTCCTCTTACCCTCTCCTTCTCCCCTCTTTATTGATGGGTTTGTTCCTGTCTTCCGACCTCTGGCACCAGATCAGATCACAGGGTAACTTGAGATTTGTTTTTTCGCCGACTCTTTTGGAGCTAATCCTGAGGAATTATGGCCGCTGTAACCCAGCGGCACATGTCTCCCTGTTTATGGAAGGTGGGCGAGTGCTTGAAAATAAATTAACTGCACACATACGCATTCACAGATTGAAATACCTTGCTGGACTGCAGCTCAGTTAAGTTGTGGTGTGTAGGTTTTGGCAGCATGTTATTGCATACGGTACATCACTTAAACATTTAAACAATGAAATTATTATAAATGTGTGTCAGATAAATGAAAAAGAGATTGTAGAGTCTGTTTAAAAGAAATGTCAGATGTGGTCGACAAAATGACCGAACAGCAGAAAAGAGGAGAGTAAAAGAAGGAAATTGCGTCAGATCAGGAAAATATTCTTCTGCAAATAAACAAGTTGGAGTGAGCTCTGTGTCCAGTTAGCCTATTTAACCCTCTGGCAGAGCTAAAAAAATAAAATAAACACACTTACTCACTCATACTCAACTGAGCCAGGTTGGAAAAAATCAGCTGTTCTTACATGATGAGCTCTGACAGCAGCTAGCGGGATAACAAGGTTCCATTTACACTGTAATGAGGTTGCTATGAGATGCCAGAGCAACAGATTGGGAAGTGATACACACACCCCCAGGCTATAGCAAACATTCATGATGACATGTAGGGAATATATGGACGGACGGACGGGGACACATATGCACGCACACACACACACACACACACACCCTTGGGGAACATTGTGGTTGGTATCTTAATATTCAAAGTAGGTGATACCATGTTTTTGAGCACCTTGTCATCATCTTCCAAGAACTACAGATGACTCAGACATGGCCTTGAGGCTTATTGTTTGGACTGGGACGCACACACGCACGCACATCACAAACATTACTAATTAATCGTGAGGGGAATATGACTTTCTGTACAAAATTTCATAGCAATCCATTCATTAGTTGTTAAGATATTTCAGACTGATATTGAAATCATTACTGAAAACTACTGCTGGAAATTTTAATTTCCTTGCGGGAGTCATCCCAAAAGGATCAATAAAGAGAAGTCTAAGTCTATCACAGCCACGCCGCTCTAGCATGGTTTAAAATCTTTACAGTCTGTCTCAAGAGTGGCAGTTTTATAGCTTTCACTGACTGCCTCTCTGTCTTCAGTCAGTATTGAGAAGGATGATATTCTGTGCATAGATGACTAACATGCTGTTATCTGTAGAACATAACTGAATGAATCACACATTCTGTGTGTATGTACAGTAAGGCTTGTATTTTATTCTAACATGGAATAAACCGTATGGTGCTGCTGATATTTTTAAAACTATACATGTTTGTTTCAGCAGGTAGTCAAGTGTAATGTGTGCAGGATTGTTATTATCCAGATGTTTATTTCTTTCTGTCTCAGTGTTTTTTTTCCATTTTGATCTCTTCACATCTTTTTCACATTGCTTTTCATGAAGTGATAATTCTCTGCATAAGATTGCAGGGGAGAGGCAGAGGGAAACGGAGAGATACACAGCTGCATAAACTGAATGTAACCGAAATGTCTCACAAAGTATTTAAAATATGTTAAGAAACCACTCTAATCTTCAATGAAAATACTTGGTCATTGTCAATGGTTGAAATTCAGAGCAGAGGGTATGGAGTGAGTCATATTTGGGGAGTTGTGACAAACGTGACTTGAGTATGCCACGCGCTTTGGAAAGAAAGATGCATCCACATCTCGAGCTATTGATGCAGCAGCTGCCATGGCAACAGACCCTTGAATAAAGGCTATGTGGATCATTATGGGGTGACTCACATAACGCCAGGCCAGTCTCATTACGTAAACTATCTTTAGATTAATGCCTGCTCATCAAGCACATGCATACAAATAGTTACACAGGATTGTGTGCACAGTGCAGTAGCACACAGACTCCAGACATGCACACACAAAACATTTTGGTCAGTGTTTGTTCACAGACATTAAATCATTCACTATTCTGCCTGTGTTACATGTTATATACATACAAGCACTAATCTGCTCAATAGTTTTCTCGCAGGAATTACTACAAGCCAATATTTTTGCATTATGGATTAAGATTAAATAAGTGAACAGGATCCCAACCAGGAACGCGGATGATCCAGGCTTTCTAGACAGGCTAGGAAGATACATTATTGATGCCTTCCTCAGTCGGTTTTAGAGATTTTTTTGGTAAATTTTCCACTTGATAATTGTGCAGTTGTGGGTTTCATTAGACCCCCTGCAAGCACACAGAAGGTGCTCTACCCAGCTCCCCTTGAGTGACTGTGATTTGGTTGTTTTTCCACCATGAGACTTCTAACTGGCTTATTTTAGAAAGGCACAGGGTTTCAGGTCAAGCTGGCAAAATGTCAAACAAATGCTCTTATCTCACTTTTTCACTTGGTCCCTCCATGTCCCCTCTGCCCATTGCCTTTTCCTCCTGTTTTTAATTTCCCTAGCATCTTTCCTCCTGACTTTATCTCATTTTGTTTTAAAAGACAGATATTAATATTGTACCTTAAAGTTGGGAGAAACTTAAAATACAGACAAGAAATAATTAAAATGCCCCTGCTGATAAACACCCACACATTTCAACACCACACTCTCACACTTTGTAAAGCAGGCTTTATTAAAAATTAAAATATGGTGTCCCACCTATAGCTTGACAGATACTGGATTTTGTTTGGTGTGCACACACACACACACACACACACACACACACACACACACACACACACACACACACACACACACACACACACTCCTCTATCTCATTGATGAAAGCCACAGTAAATCCTTTGAAAATGGGCTCAGATGAGAACATAATTGAGAAGATACAGCCGTTCAACACACTAGCACACCATGAGCAGGGCCACACATACACACGCTTTTTATAAGGAACCCTTAAATTTGACTATTGAAATCTCCTGACCAAAAAATGTAATGAGCAAGACATTTTACATTTGTAAAATAAACTTGGATACACTGTTTCTTAATGACTTCAAACACATTTTGGGCATTTCTTTCCTGCAACCACTGACATGTACACAATACGATTAGGCTTTACTCCAAGCCCGAGCCAAGATATCGAGGTGATGTCACTTGAGTAATTGAATTGACAGTGCACTTACAGAACCACAAAAGACATTATGTACATTTCCAAATGCTGTTTTGTGCTCCCCATGATGAGTAAACTGACCTTATGTGTACAATTGGAGGAATACTGCTTTTAGCTAGTGGAATTTGGCAGAGGACAAGCTCTGTACTGTACTAGTACACAATCTCGACTGTGGTCATATCATCTACATCTTATAACTTACTCCCTGTTACATATTGTTCTTATTCAATCAGTCAGTTCATAGGTTATTATGTTTATATTTATATTTTATAGTTAATATGTAATCATGATCTACTACACTGTTCACTTTTTAACTTTTGCACTATCACCATTGCACGCAGTCTACCATAGTATCTTACCTTACATGGTTGTTTTGCTACTGGATGCTTAACATTTCCTTCGGGATGAATAAAGTATCTATCTATCTACCTATCTATCTATCTAGTGAACTGCTTAAGCTGTTGCTGTCCTGCATGCTTACTAATTGTGGCTAAAGTGCTGCTACATCACTTCTGGAGCTGCTTTATCTCTCAAACTGCAGTTAGTGGGACTCTTGCAATTTCACTAATGTGAAAATGTCTAAAAGGAGTCACATAGTTTACTCTGGAAGTCATAGCTAATTGCTGCTGGGTGGTTTTTTTTTTTAAATGACAGAACTTCGGCAAGGTCCCAGTAAAGTAAAGCTTAAAAAAAAAAAAACACAAACTTTTTCATTCACTTACCTGCTGTGACCTCATTTGCAGTTAAATTTTTATTTGAATTAAGCTCTTGAGTGTATCTGCCCCACCGGCATGTCCTAATGTTCTGTGTGTCAACAACTGCAAATTAAATTAGGTTGCAGCTGTAAAAAAAAAAAAAAAAAAAGAAAAAAAAAAAGTCATCTCAGTGGATGAATAAAATCTGTTTTGTCTGCTTTAGTTTGTATAAGTAGGTGTTTTAAAGTGTGTATTTGAATATGATTTTAAACACTAGTATTTGCAGGAATGAGTGTGATGTGCTTAGTTTTGAAAGTCAACCATGACTCGGTGTGTACTAGCCGTGGGCTAATGGCTAGAGATGGCAGGTAATACATATTTGGTTTCTATACTAGCACTGATGAGTGACCCTTATGCATTGCAGCTGGAGAACCTGACTTCAGATGGTTATGTGAATATAAGGGGCCAGTGTGTGTATACTTGAGTGTGTCTGCACAAATAACAGTAAACTGGTGTAAGTAGGTCAATTGACTCATTTCCTAAATGTTGTATGAAAAGTGAATTATTAGTCTGAGGCTGTTAGCGGTTCAGTATCTTCTACAGCCAATATTAATTTACCAGTTGCTGATAAGCAGTCTCCAGAGTGCTGTACTGTACTCATGTCTTGTGTATTTATTTTTCAGCACTTCCCTTATTGACCTTCATTCATAGTCATTCATAATATTCTTTGAATTTAGAGGATGCTAATGCAAGAAACCAACTCGTATAAAAAGACCTGGTTCTTGACTAATGTGCCCCATTTTCTCTTGTTCCTCTCTTCTTCTCTCCATCCACTTTGACTTCATCACTCTTTCCATCCTCTCCTTCTCTTCACTCTTGTCCTGCAGGATTGGATGAGCTACCTCCAGTAGTAGTGACAGACGTGTGAGGCAGCGAGGCCCACACCACCCAACCCCCCTTCAGCCATGCCGCCACCGGCAGACATTGTCAAGGTGGCCATTGAGTGGCCGGGGGCTTTCCCCAAGCTCATGGAGATAGACCAGGTAGGTGTCTGATGGATTTGATAATAAAAAACACTGAATTTCATAATGTGGTTGATGTAAATCATGGTCAAAATGGTGGATTTTTAGCAATACCAGTGTTTGTTTTTTTGTGTGCGGAAACTTGTACAATATCTCATGTTAAATTCATGAAGTTGATTTCCTGATCAGTAGCTTAAAATATGAACCCCCAGAAAAAGGCCTTACTGTGTGTCAGCAATCATCAGTTTCACATCGGATGACATGCTAATGAAATAATTAGCCCAAACATGTGTTGTGTGTGTGTTTGTACATTGTTTGATTATGTGTGTCTGTGTCACTGACTCACGGATGGGCTAATGATTGTACAGGCTGTGTCACCGTGGCAACTGGAGCCCTTCTTAATGAATGAACCACTGAATGCAGTATTGCACTACGGAGTACATGTGCTTCTGGGTTTGCCTTCTTTAGCTCTAGTTTGGTCTTTTTTCATGTTTAAGAAGCCACCTCTCTTTCCCTTCCTCTGCTATTCTCTTATCTCTCCCTGTCATCTTTCTCTTGTCTCTCCTATCTGTTACCTCCTCCTCCTTGTCCTCCTTTGCTTTCTCTCTTGTTCGTTCCCCCTTTCACTCCTCCTCCCTGTCTTTTGTTACAACAGTGAAACTTGCAGTGTGCTTCCTCCTCTCTTGTCCTCCACCATCAGCCCCCACCTCTTCTTCCTCCTTCTACATCTCCTCGGTACAATAGCCCCTGCAGCAGCATATGGCTGTCTGACTCATGCAATGGGGAGTGGGCTTCAGCTGCTCATGCTGTCTTGAGACCCAGAGAAAGTGTGTGTGTGTGTGTGTGTGTGTGTGTGTGTGTGTGTGTGTGTGTGTGTGTGTGTGTGTGTGTGTGTGTGTGTGTGTGTGTGTGTGTGTGTGTGTGTGTGTGTGTGTGTGTGTGCTTTTATCAATTTGTATAGGGCTTCATATACTTTTTTTCAGATTTTTGTTTGTGTTTGCTCCTTTGCACTGTGAGTTTAGAAGATTGTTTAGGTAGTGTGTGTGCACAAATCATTGATTCATTTCTGTAACTCTCCAAATACTTTCAATGCCTCCAGAGGCACGAAAGTCTGACATTTGTGTTGGAACGCTGTGGAATTGGTACAAGTGCAGACAATTGTAAAATGCATTTTATTGTTCTTGTTTGTCAGAAATGTAATAGAAAACAGGGGAAGGGCTGTTGATTTCTGCAGGTATAAAATAGGTTTTTGAAAAGAGCAGGATAGGTTACGTGAGACTAAATGGAAACAAACCAAACGATGGTATTTTATACAGTATGGTGTGAGGCAGTATGAAACTAAATAGATCTTAAACCTATGTTACAAATAATGGTGATGGTATGCACAACAAAGTTCTATGATGAAACCATAGCTTCTTTAAACCTGCATAAACTGATTTGTATTATTTTTTTTATTTTTTTGGGAACTAGAGAGCAGCGGGGACAAGTTCCAAACACAGTACCCCTATTTTAAGGCAAACTTCTTAGCAAATCGTTGCTTATTTACACATCCAGCAGTTACAGAGCAACATTATCCTTCATTTAAGGTTGTCTGTAGCCACTTCATGAATATAAGTTGATTCTCCACTCTCCTGTAGCTCTGCTTTGCTCTCCACTAACTCCTAAGGGATACATCTGCTCCACTATGTTGATAATTATCTGATGGTTATCACTATACTGCTCACAGTGTTTGGGAGTTTTATAAGATTTAATTTTCTTATGTACTTATTACTTACTTATTTATTAAAAAAACATACTAAAAGATGGCATGCACAAGATTTTCCTTTATTTGTAATATACTTATTTTGTGTGCATTGGATCTAATCCAGTGCACACAAAATTGTAAATTGTAATATTGTAAATTGTAATATACTTATTTTTCATAACTTCAGCTGATGAATGAATCGAATGTGGTAGTAAATCAAACCGGGACTAAATGTGTAATAAACCCAAAATAAGAATTTGAATGGCCTCTTAGGGGAAACGCTTAATTACGCAGACATAATGACTCTAGAAAAGCAGAAAATTTTTTAAATGTTTAAGAAGTGGAAAAATGTGCAACTAAATAGATCCTTTTGTGTAGTAATGGAAAGAAAGAGTGCAGTTTATCCTCCCAGTTAGAAATGAGTCAGATAACTGGAGCCCAAGAGCTTACAGACGGTATAGAATCACTAAACATCAGACTTTTTTTAACTCATATTGTCTTGAGTACAGTCATACATGTTAGTGGAGCTAAGAGGAAGGAAGATAAAGATGTGGTGGGAGTTCAGACGGGTAAATGTGATGGAGTAGGGGATGAGTAGATGGGATAGTGGAGGTGTTGGAAGTCCTCGATGATGAAAGGGTAGGCAAAAGCAAAATGTGTTCAGAGCTAATATAAAAGGAGCAGATGAAGGCTATTAGAAGAGGAGAAAAGAGTTGGGGACAGGATAACTGGAGAAAACATAAACTAATTCAGATTATTTCTAGTGTTAAATGCAACCAAACCCTCCCCAATGATTTATAAACTAAAACAGGCTGTGTATAATGATATTATTACTTTAAATCTATCTTAAACAAGCTAAATCTCTGTTGAGATACAATTCAGATGTAAGGTGACATCTCAAATGAAGAATAATCAACTACCTGCTTCTAAGGGTAAGTCTAACTGTAGAACGTAATCAAATACCTGATCAGACGTAATTATTTAGATCTAACGTTTGCTGTCAAGGTTTGGTAATACAGAGACTAGTCATCAAATACTCAAAGTACCATTTTTACTTATTGCAAGTTATAAAATGTTTTGCACATGTGGTACAATATTATCTTTTTATATTTAAATGGCTACGCATTTAAATGTATTAGTTTATTAATAATACAACTGGAAAACACTTTGTGTATGAGAGGAAATCACTCCATGCAATGTACACTTTTTTTAATGTCTTTTAAATATTCCAAACTCTAGCTATTTCTTTGATGATTGAGCATATTAATCATTTGCTCACAAAAAAAGCAACAGTGGAACTAAGAAATACTGAACATTTTCTGTACAAACCTGGATTATTTATCTAGTATTTACACATTGTGCATGTTGCATATTATTGCATAATTTTGATTCTTTATCAATATGTTATCGTCAAAGGAGGGTACAGGACATACAGATTCATTGTTTTTAATTTTCTAAAAAAAAAAATGTACTGTGTATAAAACATATGTACTGTTTATAAGCTCTTAATTTCCCTCCAATTCCTCATTCTCTCTGTTCAACAACCACTCTCCTGCTCTCTCACTATTATCATTCACTCTCCCCCGCTCTGTTTGCTGTTGTTTTCGCTCCATTATTTAGTTTGTGTACTCCTCACTTTTTGCGTACTCCTCATTCCTCTCCTGTTCACATAAAAGCCCCCCCCCTCTTTTTCTGTCACGTCTCTGCCTTTCTTTCCCTGTCATATACTGTATGCCCATCATCTTGCCACCATTATCTCCTCCCTGTAATTCCTCATCACTATTTTGCATTTGAAGAAGCCTCTTACAATGCTTTGTACATTATGACTGTATACAGATGCTCACTCAATTGCTGTGTGTGTGTGTGTGTGTGTGTGTGTGTGTGTGTGTGTGTGTGTGTGTGTGTGTGTGTGTGTGTGTGTGTGTGTGTGTGTGTGTGTGTGTGTGTGTGTGTGTGTGTGTGTGTGTGTGTGTGTGTGTGTGTGTGTGTGTGTGTGTGTGTGTGTGTGTGTGTGTGTGTGTGTGTGTGTGTGTGTGTGTGTGTGTGTGTGTGTGTGTGTGTGTGTGTGTGTGTGTGTGTGTGTGTGTGTGTGTGTGTGCATGCTGCACACATGCTGCTGCATGAAAAGCTTATAATTGGCACAGTTTGAAAAAGAGACCCATTTTTGAAACAATCTCTTGGCTCTAAACATCAAGTGGTGGATAAGACTCTGGCTGAAGTATTGTGTTCAGATCTTTTACTTGAGTATTAGTAGCTACAGTATACTTTAGTGTTAAAGTGGAACTCCAGAGATTGAGCATTGCCCTTTGAGTTGGGAGACTCATAGAAGACAGAATAAAAAAATAATAAAATAAAACAATGTTCAGAATTGGAGCAGCAGAGCCAGACTATCCTAACTTTATTTCTCAAGTACGGGTCAATTAAGGATTTCCAATAATCCAACTGAAAGTGCACTGAGGCATTGAGAAGATTGGCATATTTTTTTGGGGGGGGATAAATGTTAATTAAAAAGGCGTCATTATGTTATTATCAAAAATGTATCCAAACTTGAGTGCATACTGTATTAGCACAGATATGGAAAATGCTTAAACAATAACCAGCCTTAGCATAGTTTAATCAATAAAAATACATATTATAGAAACTGAGTATGTGCTTTCATGGAACTTGTAACTATACCAAATCTTTACAATGGAGTAAAAACAGTACAGTATTTGAGTAAAGCTACTTTGTTTACTTTCCACCACAATATTACAGCTGCTCATCTGGAACTAGTTTCACATACAATAACACTGAATGAAATGGTGCAACAGACAAAGTCAGTGATCCCACATCAGCAGTCGGACCGTTAAATACAGGCTCCTGAAGAACAGCCTTTCATTGTGCCAGTCCTGTAATGTAAAATAATTGCAGCCCACTCAGAGTTGACTACTGTTTTAGGACTAAATGTAGTTTTTCCTTTCTCCACAGAAAAAGCCTCTCTCTGCCATCATTAAAGAAGTGTGTGAAGGGTAAGTCTGCATTGGCTTTTTTGAAGTGTGTCTGCAAGCTTTTGGATTTGATAATAATTTTCCTCCGGCTTCTTGCAAAAGCCTTCTTTCTCAGTCTCCATACTTAAATCATAATAGCTGTATTTTACACAAGAGGTTTTAGTACCACTTATGCAATGTCTTTTTTCCCCCCCTCTTTCCATCCAATGGCTTTTAGGTGGTCCTTGGGGAACCATGAAAACTTTGCTCTACAGATTGCTGATGCCACAAATTTCTACATCACAGAAAAGGTTTGGTTATTTGTTTTTGGTTTTTTTTAACTTCCAAGCAGCAGCAGCAGTTTCCAAAGTTCAGATAAGCTCACTAACTTCTTCTTTTATCTTGGTAAATCTCCACAGAATCGCAATGACATTAAGAATGGCTCAATCCTGCGCTTGACCACTTCTCCTGTACGTTGTATTTCATTCCAAAATTTCCTAAACACACTGATAATTGTGGATGCACAGAGAGAAAACCTTTCATTTTTATTATCCCAAGGCATTTTTTTATTTTTTTCCTCCTCCTCACCTCTTTCCACTCTAGTACCAGACTGCAGTCCAGCTTCATGAACGGATCCAGTCGTCCAGCATGGATGCCAAGCTGGAGTCTCTGAAGGACCTGGCCAACGCGTCAAGGGACATCACTTTCGCCCAAGAGTTCATCAACCTAGATGGCATCTCCCTGCTCACTCAGATGGTGGAGAGTGGGACTGAGTAAGTCAGTTGTCCGTCCATCTCTTTTGTTGTTTTGGATTTCCTCTATCGCTGCAGTATTTTCCTCCCCTCAGACAACTTCTTATTCCTATTTGTGTGATGAATTGTATATGAATATTCAATGGATGATAGGGAACTGTAGTAAATTGGAAGTATATAGATTCCCCATTGTTAATAAACTCAGCTCAAGATGTTTGATCTAACTTGACTTAAGTCGATTGTAGGTTTGTGCAATGAATGTCAAGCTCTTAGTTATCAGGTGGAGTTTTTCTGAGAGTATCTGAGTTCAGTTTTTGAAGTTGCATTATTTAAGTTTAATGCAGCTGGCTGACCTTGTCCTCAAATCACCTTATTAAGCTGGGTTTATGGTTAGGCATCAGGGGTTACAGCTGGCCCACTGCTGGTGCCTTTTGGTTTGGGAATTTATTGTAGTTCAGCATACTTTAGGGCACCAGAGTAATAATAGGTCATTATCAGGCCATGTTCCTGAAGTAATTTTGTTTCCATTCTTACATTCACCTTGTGACTTAGTGTGATAATGGACGTTTGTCGTGTCTTGTGAATGAAAAGAAAACTGCTGCTGTGCAAACACTGATAGAAAAGGCAATCTGCTGTTTCACTACCTTGGAATTACATATATTTGTTAAATATCAAAAATGTCTTTCATGCTGAACAGGAGAAAATGATTGAGCTTTCTTCAACTTGCTTAAAGTTGTCTTCCCTATCAACAATATCCACCGGCATTAGAAAGTTATAGGATAAAAACAGAAGGAGCCTGACGTGACCAATCCCAGTTCCTTCTGTCTCCTAATAATATCTTTGTGGTTACAATGTTTGGGGACAGATACATCCAGTTGAGCCTGCGACATAGCTGAGGTTATCTGCACACAGTCCACAGCTAGGCCGTGGTCCCATAACACACTATAAAGGTCTCATCCAAAAACTGAGAAGAACATGCCCAAGGGCGTGTGTGTGTGTGTGTGTGTGTGTGTGTGTGTGTGTGTGTGTGTGTGTGTGTGTGTGTGTGTGTGTGTGTGTGTGTGTGTGTGTGTGTGTGTGTGTGTGTGTGTGCGTGGCCTTGGAGGCCGTTTCAACTGAAGATTAAAAGTGTGGACATTTTTCGCTGAGATAGAATTTCTTAGCCGTTATGCCAGTGGGAAATGTATATTTGCGTGCCAGTAGCATACTGTGTGACTGCAAGGCTCCGGCCAGTGTAAAAATCCCAGAGGAAAGTTGTTGGAGTGCTAACACATGCACAGAAGTAGACATACGGTGCAAACTGGGAGGGCAGCAGCCAGTCGTCCGGGAATCTCTCATTTTCTACCTCATACAACTCTCATAATTCATCGTTCTTTACCCAGTGAAAAAAAAGACAGACCAAAGAATTGTTTGCTTGCGTAAGGAGTTGTCTTCAAAGACACACTTATGTTGTAAATACACACTCACCCAAGGTCTAATATGCTCTTACTAAAGGCACAGTAAAAACCCAAACACTTGAGTACAACACACTAGCACACACTGATTGACACTTACAGGGAACTCCGCAAAGCATTTCAAACATTATTTGTGCTGGATAGGATTCCTAAATTGAACAAACCTTTCTTACACTAAATGATTTCTTCTTTCATGCTCCATATTGTTTTGTACATAAAGGGTCAAATTTGGTTAGATATGTAATGTCTTCTCTTCAGCAGAAACCACTTGTAATAATGATCTCCTATTTAAGGGTATGAGAGAGCAGCACATCCAGCATTACGCTTACTTTAACTTTTTTACAGGAAATCATTGATGCCTCTTCTGCTTTTTTGCATATAATGTTCCAATTAGCAAATATTTGACCCGTCTTTGATCCCACTGCTAGGAGTCATCACAGCAGCACTGATGTTGACTCCGCTCTGCTTCTGGCTCTTTCATTAAATATGTTTTTATGTAGATTACCATCACATCAGTTATTCAGCAGTGGAGAGTTTGAGTGAGTGAGTGAGGGAGTGAGTGAGTGAGAGAGAGAGACAGACTGCTGCTTTTCCATCTCAACAGAAGGAGCTTATGATACACAGCCATGCAGATAGGTATCAGTGTCTGACACAAAACACACACACACACACTCATTAGTAATTAGTGTGCCTGCCAACTAACTTGGTGAACTGTAATTATTCAAGAGGCTCAGTGCTGGAGTTTCTCGAGGGCAGAGCAGTGCTGTGATCTAATGCGTCTGCCAGAGTTGTTGTACTGGATTCATGTGGAAAGAAGTTGGCAGACTGCGGCTGTATCACTAGCACCACAAGTGAAAGGCAGATATCGCCCTCTACTGACTAAAACATGGAACCTCTAATGTGGTTTGACTGTGTTCAGAATGTACAGTGCAACTTTAGCCAGCTTATTATTAAGAGGTGTTGTTACTTTCCAAAAGATGGCAAGAGAGATTTTAGTTACCTCTAGTGATATATATCAAAGCAGGCCGTTTGGGTTGTATTTGCACAGATTTTGAGACGTCTGTCTCTGAGAGGTCTGTCGCCAGCCAAATACAATGATACAACAAAAATCACATTTAAAATATTGAGCAGAGGTTAAAGAAACGGTGTCCTTGCTACTGGCTATTCATTTTTTTTGTTTTTTTTGGAACCTACTGCCTACTGAAGAAATATTCCCAACGACAATGAAAGTGTCTACCCAAGTTTGCTGTGTATTTCTGCTTGCTTTTATTGTCTTAGTAGGATTACTGGTCAGATGTATTTATTGTAGGTCAGTGTATGAATGTTTATGTTAAATGAAATATATAATTTAATTTCAGTTTGCTTGTGTCTGATTTTATACATAAATATATAATTTTTATGTTGTGTAATAGTTTGGACTTGCTTGGACAATGGTCTCTTTTTTCAGTGACATTAACTTGACACCAGATTGTGACATGTGTTGTTCCTTGCTGTGTTGTTCTGCGCTGGTTTGTTTCCAAACTTTGACACCAAAGTTTCTTAAATCTTTGCAGACGCTATCAGAAACTTCAGAAGATAATGAAGCCCTGGTAAGCCCCTCCCCTTTCCCCCCGGCCGGGTAACCTCATTGGCTCTGTGCTCTTCCTAATCTGCTGGCCGAGTCTGCATGGTTAAGACTCTAGCCCCAGTGACTTATGGGAAGTTGTATATGTGCATTGCCACTTTCAGGCTTCCATTTAGAAATTGGTGTGGCACCTTACTTTTTTTGCATGTGGTTTTGGGCAACTACAACTTCCTAATTCATAAACACAGACTTAAAGAAAGCCAAGATTTAATTCTAAAAAACCCAATGAAATAAGACATTTATTAAAACCAATTACTATTGTTTTTTAGCAACACATATTAGTTTTACTAAAAGTCTCCCTGAATGAATCTTGGTGTTCTTAACTAGTGCTGTTCAGGGTAATGGGGTAGTCTCTCTGTGGGATCACTGTGAGGGGTTATTCCGCTTCTTTTCTTACTTTCACTTGAACATTATTAGCCAATAGCCTCTTTCGCCACAGGAACTCCATCCAACCATCCACACGATTTTCTTTACTCTATTTAATTTACCCTTTAATGTCTACGATTTCATGTGGTATTGTGTAGTTAACTACAGTATGTCATAAAAAAATGCCCAGTACCATCTGCAAAAGTCTTTTCATCCTGTGGGTTACTAATTGCCCATTTAACTGTTCACTAATCACCTACCATGCAGCAACACTGACCCATGATGCTCTCTGTTGATCCACTGTAGGAATATTTGTGTCCTGTGAGCCTATTTCTTCAATTTCTTTTTCTTTCAATTTTTTTTCCTTTGCTTAATTTCATGGTTTTTAAGCTCTGCAAACTAACTACATAATTAAAACGATCAGATTATTCCTTTCTTAGTAAAAGTTTAGATTTAAGATTTATGCACCCTAGGTTTTCATCACCTTGACACAATGCAAGTACAACGGTATAAAATAAATGGTGCATAAAAGATAAACCAGCTAAAGCTTGCTGGGTGGTTCTGCAATACCTATCTTAAGCAGTAGAGATCACTATTGTAAAATCTATTGGTGAAGCCATGAAGCATCTGACTATAAGTTATGAGCAAGTTCTATATCTGATGAATTTCTCATTAAGTACTTCCAGCAGTAATATGTCTTGGATATTAACAGCTGTTTAATGCGTTCCCTGCTTTTGCCTCTTGTGACTTCTGCGGAGTGATTTATTGCTTTGATTTATTTGTTTAACTGCATGACTTCACTCTATTATGTAGCTTTCTGGTCCTGATTGAATGTCACTCTGTGCTGCCCGGCTCCTGCTGGCCTTCTGATGGCCCCTGCTGTTTCTTGAAGGCCAGTCTGTCTGCATTGCATCGCAAAACTCTTTCCCATTTTTTTCCCCTCGCTGTTCTTTTTCAGCAAACCTGGTTGAAGCATTGATCTCATGTCCTCCTCCTCCTCCTCCTCCTCTCCACCTCCTCTCTGTGTCTCTGCTGACCGCTCATTCCTCATTATGTTCCAGCCATCTTGGCTTTGCAGCTATGCTCCAAGCCATCTGCTGGAGAGAAGTTTCCTATAGTCTATGTGTGTCTCTCTGTGTGTGTTGTCCTGTAGTTTTGGCGACCTGCTGTCCTTCACTCTGACAGCCTTTGTGGAGCTGATGGACCACGGCATTGTTTCCTGGGACACTTTCTCTGTGGCCTTCATCAAGAAGGTCAGCCAAGAAAATGTCCCATTTAGGAATTAAAGGGGACTATTGTATTTATTATCCTGATGTTATACTGTATATTTGTTGGAAAAGTTTAGATTTCACAATCACATAATGTCTTTGAGGGCCTCTGAGATAAATACTGTACATGGCTGTAAGGTTAGTATTTTCTCCTGATACAGTTATTAAGCCAACCAGCGGCTGTTGTTAATGTTTCAAAATAGTTTGGTGACAATCCTAGTGAAATAAAAGCTACTAAATAATATGCAGTTCACTTTTTTGCAAACAGATATTTTCCTAATTTGCTTCTACTGTATATGGAATGTGACAACAACTAAGTAAAAGCAGTTTTGTCTTATATTTATATTCCCAGGTGCCAAAAGGAAGTTTTTTTTTTAAATGTCCTCCATTACTTTTTATTGATCTCTTTAAATCATTACATCTTTTAAATTATTTAGTGTTTTCTGCAGATTCTTTATCTCCCCTGCTCTGTTCTTCCTGCAGATCGCCAGCTACGTGAACAAGTCGGCCATGGACACTGCAGTACTGCAGCGGTCCCTGGCCATCCTGGAGTCCATGGTGCTCAACAGTCAGGATCTTTACCACAAGGTGGCACAAGAGATCACCATAGGGCAGCTCATCCCACATCTTCAAGGGTAAGTGGATCAATAGGCTGTATGTATGAAGACTAAATTGGTTGATTCATTTTTAATGTATAAATGACACAGTGATAAATGCATTTCAAACAACCTGGGTAGGCCATAATGAATTACTTACGGTACACGTATAGCTAATATTCTCTATTTTTGTAATTCCAGGACTGATCAAGACATTCAGACCTACACTATTGCTGTCATCAATGCTTTATTCCTCAAAGCTCCTGAGGAGAAGAGACAGGTGAGGCTTCAGTGTGCACACACATCACTTACTGGATATACTGTACTGTACATCATATGTAGTGAGCTGGAGGGAGCTTTAAATGGTGCATTCACATGTGAACCCACCAGAGTTTTTGTACTGTTACAGTGTACTTTTTGTTTATTTTTGTGTCATGTGTTTAGTATCTGTTTCCAGTTTAGCGTAATAGTAAAATGTAGTACAACAGTATTGATTTAAGTAAGTGTAAAAGTCCAACAACCCCTCTTTCTCCATTGCTGTCTGCAGAAGTGACATATTTTCTCAACCATGCTCTCATTTCTCCACTCATCTCTCTCCTTCACTCTCTCACCTACAGTATGTTGCGCTTTGCCCTGTAGCTAATCACATGATCCCTTGAATCAGCACCATAGAGTCCAGCGATGTGCTTTGACATTAATAATGAATTATGCTAACCACAGCTCCTTTCTCCGCTTTCTCCTATGCAGCATGCAAAAAGTGCATACAGATTGTAGCACACTTAGATGTTGCCGTGCTTCTTCTTTTTTGTGTGAGGTCAAACGTGCAAATTTTGGCAATTTTACAAGGGTCTGCTCAAATCAAATTCAGGCAGTTGGTTGGAAGCCATTTTAAGCCACCTAATTGTGTTGTTTTAGGTGATAAGCGAACAATGTCTCATTTTGCTCAGGTGCAGGCATGTGTGGTAATATACGTTTATAGCAGACAGTTTCATTTCTGCAGAGAGGCACTTTTGTGATGTTATGGTGCAGTACCTGATCATTATGTCATGTTCTTTTATATGCAGATCGATCAGAGATGACACATTTAAAACATGCAATTGCCTAGTGAAAATATTGGTTTTCAGTTTGTGTGTGTCTTCAAGTGCGTGTGTGTGAGCGTGCGTGTGTGTTGGGTAAGGGCTCAACAATCAGTAAAGCTATTATTATGATCCCCCAGTCTCCCACTGTTCTGCTGACTCCATTGCCTCGCCCCTCTCCTCCTCTACAACCTGCACCACTGACAGAATTTTTTTTTTTTTTAACCTTTCAGACTCTCGTTTTCCACATTCACTCACTCACTCACCCTCTCTGTCTCTGACTTTTTCCTCACTGCACACGATATGGTAGTTTGATGAGCACATTGTGGACATCCTAAATAGACCCCTGACAGTAAGTGCACCCTTGATTAGCACACTTTGTAGTATGCACTGTAGAAGACATTGGTTAGTGCATTTAGTATTCTGTTTCAAGATTAAGTTCTTTTTTTTGGGATGGCTTTCTTATTTTCTATGGCCGGTCAGTTTTTGTTTATTTTGCCCGCATTCATTTCTCATTTCAACATAGAAACCCCCTCCCAAAAAAAAAAAATGTTGGTATATTGTTGTCTTATCCTCTCTCTCTCTCTCTCTCTCTCTCTCTCCCTCGTTTTCTTTCTCCCTCTATAGGAGATGGCCCATATTCTTGCCCAGAAACAGCTGCGCTCCATCATTCTCAGTGTAAGTCTAACCATCCCCTTCTCCTCTTTACCTCTCCAGTGTATCCATCTCTGTGTTTCCTTCTCCGTCTGTCTTTATCTCTGTTTGGCTTCATGCCTCTGCACCAGTGTGATATCAGAAAGGATAATGACACTTGCCACTTTTGCCTCTGTTTCACGTTGCTGGTTATTATCTACTGTACTTACTTTCTCACACCTGTTCCCTTTTCTCTCTTTCATCCTCTACCTTGTGTTAAATTTCATTTCCCCCCTCATCTGTTCCCACATCTGACTTGTTCTTTCTAATCCTCGTGATTCACTCCCAAATCCTCTTATTCTCATTTGTTATCTCATGCTTTCTTCCTGTAAAATCCATGTCTTGTCTGTCTGACCCCAAAACCTGTTCTCTCATCTTTGCCTTTCTTTTGCCCATCTAACATCTCTGCTCCCCTCTCTGTCTTACTCTCCCCTGCTCTTCTATCCCCCCTCCTTCCTTGTCCTCCACACCATGTAGAACGTGATCCGGAGCCCCACACCCATTAACGATGAGATGGCCCACCAGTTGTACGTCCTGCAGGTGCTCACCTTTAACCTGCTGGAGGACCGTATGATGACCAAGATGGATCCCCAAGACCAGGTGGGGGACTGTGAATGACGCAGATTGGAATGGTTGACAAATTGAGGGATGGATGGATGAAGGTAAAGACAAATGGGGAAATGCCAAAAAAAGGAATGGAGGGGACATCATTATCTTCAAAGCACTATAAACCACTTATAGGATAGCACTGATGATTATTGTCAACAAATCCTATTAACCAACCAATACTTTAGTCAATCCATCTCTGAATACTTTTCCACCTCTCCGGCCAATATGTTGCTATCAGCCCTGCACTCATTTGTTGCTGTTCAATATTTTAATCTTTAAAAACGGGGCACAAAAATATAGTTTTATTTCTTCTTCTTTTTTAAGAAAAGGTTGATTTAATTCCCTAAAACAGTTGGGCACTGGCATTTGTTTGCAATTGTTGGGGACTTTTTTTGAGCTGCATCTTGATACACATTTTGTGCTTTTGAATTTTTGACAGCAAGACAGAGTGTGTGGGATTGACTCCAAATAACCTGCTGTGCCCATGTTCATCATAATGAAGGAACATGTCACCCAGTGCAACGGTGTGGCTTTTGGACAATAATGGAGCTCTATAGCAGAGAGGAATAAGATATATCATGCTTTTTCTGCACCAACAATACTTTTTAGTAGGATCTGTTTTGGTGTTTTATGGGATTTGTTGACAAATATAGAATCTCACTAGAATTGTCCCAAAAAAGGAGACATTATCAAGACAAAATAGTAAGCAGTCAGAACATGTATGTCAAACTGTAGCCTATATTGCACAAGCAGCTCAAGAAAACCTTTTCAGGAAACAACAGACAGTTTCAGCCTGTCCTGTCTATTTTAGGTTGGCCAAGTAATAAAAACAGTGGAGAGACATGGCTGTTAGCCAGATTGCCTTGGGCACTGCAAGACCCCACACTTTCGAGATGAGGGTGAAGCATTCTTAAATTATAAAATGGTGACAGGAAGAATGGGCAGATGGACTTATGAGCAGCACTTTAATATTCTTTTCTGCATATGCAGGCTCAGAGGGACATCATCTTTGAGCTGCGGAGAATTGCCTTTGACGTGGAGTGTGAGCCCAACAACAGTGGAAGCATCGAGAAACGCAAATCCATGTACACCCGGGACTACAAGAAGCTTGGTTTCATTGTAAGTTTGGCATGTGTTTCAAATGGTATCATAAATTCACTCATTCACTGATGACATACTTGGGCTGCTATACACACACATGCACATACACACACACACACACAACTCAAAACTGAGATCATAAAGTAACAACACGAGTCGGTCTGTCCACATATATGTATGAAATATGAAAATTTGCAGATTAAAGCATGTGTGTATGTGTTGACATGCCCAGATAAATTGTTTTTGTACAGTGGTGGAACAAGTATTCAAATTTTTTACATAGCTTAAGTAAAAGTATTAATACAGCAATTAAAAAAACACTACTACTAAATAACTAAATGTTATTAGTGGTAAAGTTTTAGCAAAATATACTTAAAGTACTAGTTCTGCAGAACAAAATGCCCATTTGACTAATATTTTCTTATGCATGACTTTGTGTTGTACACAGTGGTCTAACTATAGCATAAGAAGTTGAACTAAACCCACTGTGGCTTGGTGTAAGCTCAGAGCTGTTTTGGAGCTCTTCCCATCCACACTCCCACTGCAGTGTGCTCAGTAGAGATAAGGACAATTGAACTGCCTTGTCTCCACTAGTGTGGAGAAAATCCACCCTAAAATCCTTACTCTGCTTTCCATGCTAGACAGCTTGCAGACATACACACACACACACACACACACACACACACACACACACACACAAGCCATAATTCTCTAGATATGCTTTATCAATGCTAAAATCATTTGTTTGCCTTCCTAAGCCTTCAGGTTCTTTAAGTAGGGATTGTTGCACATGCTGGAATATTTTTCACTTGTCCATATGAGGGTATTTTTTTAAGTTATGCATGTCCTCGTTTGTCTGTTTCTGTTTTAAGCCTAGAAGTTTGCTTCCTGTCAGGCAGAATTACAAAACTGATGAGATCTTAGTGTCGTCCATTCATCTTTCATCCTCCACTCTTCTTCCTCCTCTTCCTGTCGCTTTTCTCTTCATGTCTCACCTTTTACACTCAACATTAGCTTCAGAGTGATGTGTTTACATCTGTTTCTGTGGATTTAATCATTAATTGACTAAATTCTCTGCATTGTCTCTAAGGGGAATTAGGAAGGATGGACTGTGACAGCGCAGGAAGCATCTAACTGCATATTTTATACAATATTCAGATGTTATGGGAAGTGGTGGTGAAGAGGCTTGTTATTGCAATGTTTTGGGTTTGTTTCTTCATATTTTGGGTATTAGTAGTTTTAGGCCAATCAAAACATTGTGAATGCTTGAATTTATTTCTGAACATTTTGCTAAGCATAATGTAAGTTTTTGTTTCACTGCTATTCCTTCTAGCCATCAACTTTAATTAATTTCACTACATTTTTAAAATCTGCTTTAACATAGCATCACTATCCAGGAAACCTATAAACAACCGAAATGTCTTTTTTTGGGATAGTTCAATTAAGTTATTTTTAGTGCCTAAGACACAGGAAGATGATCTGAACTTTCAAAAGAGCGTTTAATTTTTTTAGTTTAAATGAAACTTAAAAATCACCAAATACAGATTGCCATGGTTTTCTGGACATAGTTGATATACAGTGAGGAAAATAAGTATTTGAACACCCTGCTGTTTTGCAAGTTCTCCCACTTAGAAATCATGGAGGGGTCTGTCATGTTGGAGGACCCAGCCTCGACCCATCTTCAATGCTCTAACTGAGGGAAGGAGGTTGTTCCCCAAAATCTCACAATACATGGCCCCAGTCATCCTGTCCTTAATACAGTGCAGTCGCCCTGTCCCATGTGCAGAAAAACACCCCCCAAAGCATGATGCTACCACCCCCATGCTTCACAGTAGGGATGGTGTTCTTGGGATGGTACTCATCATTCTTCTTCCTCCAAACACGGTTAGTGGAATTATGACCAAAAAGTTCTATTTTGGTCTCATCTGACCACATGACTTTCTCCCATGACTCCTCTGGATCATCCAAATGGTCATTGGCAAACTTAAGACGGGCCTTGACATGTGCTGGTTTAAGCAGGGGAACCTTCTGTGCCATGCATGATTTCAAACCATGACGTCTTAGTGTATTACCAACAGTAACCTTGGAAACGGTGGTCCCAGCTCTTTTCAGGTCATTGACCAGCTCCTCCTGTGTAGTTCTGGGCTGATTTCTCACCTAGGATCATTAAGACCCCACAAGGTGAGATCTTGCATGAAGTCCCAGTCCGAGGGAGACTGACAGTCATGTTTAGCTTCTTCCATTTTCTAATGATTGCTCCAACAGTGGACCTTTTTTCACCAAGCTGCTTGGCAACTTCCCCGTAGCCCTTTCCAGCCTTGTGGAGGTGTACAATTTTGTCTCTAGTGTCTTTGGACAGCTCTTTGGTCTTGGCCATGTTAGTAGTTGGATTCTTACTGATTGTATGGGGTGGACAGGTGTCTTTATGCAGCTAACGACCTCAAACAGATGCATCTAATTTAGGATAATAAATGGAATGGAGGCGGACATTTTGAAGGCAGACTAACAGGTCTTTGAGGGTCAGAATTCTAGCTGATAGACAGGTGTTCAAATACTTATTTGCAGCTGTATCAAACAAATAAATAGTTAAAAAATCATACATAGTGATTTCTGGAATTTTTTTTTTTAACATTATGTCTCTCAGAGTGGACATGTACCTACGATGACAATTTCAGACCCCTCCATGATTTCTAAGTGGGAGAACTTGCAAAATAGCAGGGTGTTCAAATACTTATTTTCCTCACTGTATAATCCAATTAGTTATTTTACTGTTTTTAAAGAAGAAAACAATTATTTATAAAATATATTAATTTTCATACTATAGTGAACTGTATAGTCAGTCAAAAAAATAAAACCATGCCTGAACGTTCCTAAAGCCCAGGTTGCTAGTAGGGAACTAGTACTGTGTAACTCCCAGTGTGAGTGCATGACTGTTCTGCCTTCCAAGGAATATACCTAGAAGAATCCAGGTTAAAAAAATAAAAATTGATAGAATATATGTGTTCAAGTACATGTCTCTCCCTCTTCCTCCTCCTCCTATGTCTCTCAGAACCATGTGAATCCAGCTGTGGATTTCACCCAGATTCCTCCGGGCATGCTGGCTCTGGATAACATGTTGTATTTTGCCAGACACCACCAGGACGCCTACATCAGGGTGAGCATGCACATACACCTTTTTTGCAGTTCTACCCCATGTAGACACAAACACTTACACTGATAGTTTGATAATTCGCCTCGTCACCTCAGCTTCCTACCAAACCTTCTTACCTCCAGCTAATTCACTTGTTTGTTGTTTCTGGCTCGTTCCCAAATTGTCTTTCAGCTAAAACTGCATTTCATAAAGTTGCTCAGCCCAGACAATACAAATAATCAAATTCCTTTCTGTGTCAGTCCCTGAGCAACGGTCTAATTACTTAATTTTTACATGGCCGGCAACATAATATTAAGCTCCTGGGTTTTAGACTCATATGATGTAGTATACCTATAGGGACTGTCTGTAATGGGATGGCGTTCATTAGTTTGGTGATTATTGTGTTTGCTAATTCAGGTTAGTTTGAACCATTTTATGACAGCTGTACAGCACTCTATTTTAATTAAAGTTTTGTGTTTTTTTTATCATGATACACATGCAGCAGTTTACTCACAGTGTTTGTGTGTGTGTGTTTGTTTGTTTGTGTGTGTGTGTGTGTGGGGGGGGGAGTGTGGTCATAATAATAGCGTGTGACTCTCATAGTCTCTGAAGTTGAATCAAGAAAAGAGATGTGTTAGCTGACTCAGCCCTTACCAGAGTGGGAAAACATGCCTCCAATTTCCCAAATTAAACTGTCACCAACTAAAATGATTGGGAACTTGATGGCCTCATTTATGGCACACTGCCACCATCCACATAATTAGAGTGAATATGTTTGCCGTTGAGATTTCATTTATGTTTTTTGGTTCCAAGCACATAGTTTAGAGGGTCGGATAAGGTAAAATATTGACTCATAGTTTCAACCATATTGGAAATGTTTACGGGAAAATTACCTTCAGTGCGCCAAGCCCGCCACTATAAATGAATGCAAATATATTTTACACATTCTTGTAACCACAAAGCACTTTTGAGAGTGCATACCTCTGCCAACGCTTCAAAATACTCTAAATTTGTTATTTTAATATAAAATGATTTGACGTGTTAAAGGCGCTACATGTAGGATTTGAACATTTCTTCTTCAGTTTTTTAATTCACAGGCATATCTGTTGTTGTATTCAGAGAGTTAATACACCAAAACGCATCATCAAATATTTATCCATGTTTTGACCCCTGAAGAGATGCAGTCCTGATATATCTTGTCTGGCTGATTTGATTGTCTGTGTTTCTAGATTGTCCTGGAGAACAGCAGTCGAGAAGACAAGCACGAGTGTCCGTTTGGCCGTAGCAGCATCGAGCTGACCAAGATGCTCTGTGAGATTCTCAAAGTGGGCGAGCTTCGTAAGTCTACATCAGCAACACACATTTTCCACTGACAGTGTACTGTTGCTAGTAGTTTGTCTTCATCGCACTACTGCTTTATCTCACAATATCTTTAGAATTAGCACACACACAGTTTGAAAAATAGCTGAGGGACTGCTTTACCCACCGAGATGCATATACTTATATGCAGAAATATATAAACCTTCCTTCACACATACTCACGAATACACACATTTAATCCCTGTGAGCATGAAAGCTGCCATTATGTTCAGTAATTGTGCTGCCAGGAGTTCATTATTTAGTGATGCACCTCTCCCCCAGTGAGCCCCTTTCAGCCTAATATTCTGCCTCCGGGAGGTACACTGCGCAGAGAAAGAGATGCTGTGCCCACGTCCACTCCAAATTGATGTGCCCTTTTCATATGTCTTTACTTGTTTAAATGGGCGAATTGGTCTCCATTCTGCTCCAGACTGACCCCTGCTGCTCTCTGTAAGGAGGGAGAAGGCATTCTTAGCTCAATTTAAACTGATATGCCCTTTTCATCTGCTCATGTCTTTTTGTTCATGGAGGATTTAGACTTGGCTGCATTTCAGGGTTCTTTACTCTGGTCTGCAAATTGCAACAAGGGACATTAGACTTATAGTGTCCACTTCTGTATCTGTGCCCTTAGAAATGCTCAGAGAAATGTCATGCAAATGTCTCTCATCTGTCCTTATCATTGCTGATAAAAGTGCCAGGCTATGTTTCAATACAAAATAAGAAGGGGCAGTAATACAATTTTGTTTTTAAACATTTCTCAGTGTATTGCAACTTTCCTGTCCTTCTTAATGTGCTCTTATCTCCGCTAGACTCCACTTTAATGCAAAATGTCACCATCTTCCTCATGAAATTCTGAGCACATACTGTAGTCAGCAAAGGCAAATGCATGCTGTCTACACTACTTTATTGCATAAATGCATTTACCCAACATGTGTGTCTTGACCTGGAGAGAGGCTATAGGGTTTTAGTCCAGAGGGGACAGGTGAGCAGGACAGGTAATGTCTCATGTGGAGCTGTGTGACATGTGAACACGCATACTGAGCTTTGTGTTTTCCAAATTTCAGTGACGGTGGCTTTTTACCATAACTCTGTGTTTCTGTGCATCTACTTGTGCAGGCACATATTTGTTTTCCATGCAGTGTGTCTCAGGGCTTTATTTTTATGTGCTCCTCTGCACATGCCCTTTTGATCTTCTCTCTTAGCGAACCGAAATTGCTTCCCCTTAGTCTCTCTTAGAAATATTGCTTTAACCTCATTCATATCAAAATGCAGATTTAGCAATCAAACTTGTCCCAAAATGGGAAACATCTGTATTTCTAAGGCTTTTCTAAGCATGTAGTAGCTTATGCAATAGAGCTAAATCCCCAGGATGAATGCCAGGCCTTCATTACGAATGAGACTTTGTTTTTGAGAGACTTGCTTGATCAAATAAATAGAGCTGGGCCGAGTGCAGGATTTCACATAACTTACACAAAAGATGAGAACAGAATATGGAATTGACCTACAAATTCTGCCCCAACATATTGTAATCACCCTGGTTTCCGTGCGTGCGTGCGTGCGTGCGTGCGTATAAATCAGGGGTACAAATAAGACTTGCAATGATCTATAACCTGCAGAGGATTACTTAACTGTTTGAGATAGTGTCTGCTGCTATAATAACACATACACCCGATTTAAGACAGAACAGGAATCCCGTAAAACGCAAGTAGGTCATTAACGGGGACGCAGTTAAAACATTATAAGCAAAGGGAATAAAATATAAAACAAATCACTAGGGACAGGAGAGGAAATACAACATTTTGATATATTCATATACACTGCGTCCCAAACCATAATGTTTCCATCCATCTTTGTCCCAATCTTCCAGTAAATATTGCACACACTTGCACTCACAGAGCATTATATGCATCTCATCCCTATGTCAGGAAGCCAGTGTGTCCCAGAGTTGTCATAAGCTACACTGCATCTTCTCTTGTAGAGAGCGCCAAGTGTATTTTCACAAGCACCCCATTAGCTCTGTGTATATTAACATGCACTAATGAATGTATGAGTAGGATACATGTAAAATGGGACAGGTAGGTGTTGTAAATGCTTGGTGAGTAATGGGTGGTCATTAGAAAAACTGTGTGTGTGTGCGTGCGTGCGCGTGTGTGTGTGTGTGTGTGTGTGTGTGTGTAATGTAGGGGCATGATTGTGCGTTTTCCCTGAGGAAAGCAGGGAGAGAAATGAACCTCAGCTCTCTACCAACTGTCATCATTCAGTTGACCTTTCAACAGGGAAATGACAAAATACCTGACTTTAAGAAGGATGTCGCAGTGTGTGTCTGTGTCTCTGGATCATTATTATCACATGTGACAGTATAATAGTAGAAACCTTGGTGCATTTTTTCATCAATTAAAAGCACAGGTGTTGCCAATTACATTAATGATAGCTCTGTTCTGTTTACGTGTCCGAGTATGTATGTATGTATGTATGTATGTAATGTTAGCATGCAAGCATGCAGTCAGTGTAGCTGCTCCCTTTATATGTTAGAATGGGCAGACCAGCTCCTGGTGAAAACTTAATTAAAGCAAACGCAAGCATTCTGTATTTCTCTTTTCTTTTTTCTTAAATGAACACGCCACCGTTTGTTGAAATAGGGCTTATCACGGAATCCCCTAGCTGTCGATAGGCAAGCCAACGCATTTTTGTCTCAGTGCATGCCTTGTTTTAGTTCTGTGCGACACCAACAGTGCCGCCTCTAGATAGCTTAGTGTAGTAAATGGAATCCTATGTTGCCGTTTAGCATGTTGTGAGTAAAAGTGAGCCAACAAAAAATCAACAACAACCTAATACTTCTTGTGGTCTGCGAGTAATACATAGTAAGACTAGACGATTCCCTAGGCAGATATTGATTTGGGACAGTGCTTTGGCTGTGCTTCTACCCAATATAGTCCCAAATCAATATCTGCCAAATCCATCGTCTAGTCTTAATATACATTGCTATTTGTACTCGTTGTGAATACGCAGGCCAGGTTGTTGTTGTTGTTTTTTTTGTTGGCTGTACATATCCTTGTTTTGAGATCTTTTGAGATTTTCCCTTTTGGTTGTTGAGATATTTCATTTTTGTGCAGATGTGCTTATAGGAGGTAAAGGATTTTGTTTGGTTAAATCAACACTCAATGCTGCAGGATTCTACATAATTCATAACACCATCCAGGTGTCACTCTCTTGCTTCTCCAATTAATTCATACCCTTTCTGTTTCTCTCTCTCACTTTTGCATTTGTTGTAGCCCTGCCTCAGATCCTAAAAGATTAATTGTACCACCATGTTTTTGCTGCAACACAAGGCTTAATGGAAACTTTTCAGACTCTTGTTTAAGCAGGCGCATGTAATATTTATGAAGTTATTTAGAAAGGGTTGGGCATCTTGTGTAATGGTCTTGCTTGGTGATTCACAGTGTGGCATGTCATTGCTGAAACGGAAAGCTGGGTGATGAATCGTGGCAGATCCGGGCATGGACACACGCATGCAACAGACACACACATGAAACTCAGAAAGAGCCAGACCAGGCCAGTGCATCTACAGTACTAGCACATGCATGCGCACATGCGCACACACACACACACACACACTCACCCACACACACTAGACTGATCTCTCTCTTTTTTTTAGCATGTTTATCAACGCTGTTTACGTATATTACCTTGTGATAGCGTGTGAATTTAAGCCATAGCAAGTAGTATGAAAGGGCGAAAATACGTGTAGGGAGGTTGGTCGGGGTGGGGGATGGGTAAAACACAAGACTTTCCCCCAGGAGACCTGACATGACATTTCCTAAAGTCAATCATCAGTTTCTTTTTTTTACTAAAGCCAACCCTGTTTTTCTCTTTTCCTAAAACCAACTTGAGTGTCACGTTTCCTAAACTCAACCGTTGCTTTCCTCTCATGATAATTTTTTACCGAAAGAACAGCACTAAGGTTTATATCTTCTTTTTGTATTGCTTAGTTATGGGCCCTTGCATCCTAATGAAGTCAGGATGAAGCCTTTTAATAATGGTGCAGTGTGTGCATGCATACTGTACCAGGATGGCTGAAGCATGTGGGTACACAGTATGTCGAAACCCAGCAGGTGATTCAGAGTCATCCAAAGTCATTAAGTGGACATGAGGACATTCCTAGGTTGCCCGCTGTGTTGCATTAAAAACAACAACACAAATACATTTTTACAAACACACATACACACACACACAAACACAGAGACCTGATAAATTGCACAGTGTGAAATTGAAATGCTGGGATGTGTTTGGACTGGCCCATAATTTTAACATGCGCATACTGACATTTACTGTCCCACACTTGCAGTCATGGTTAAAATAAAATATCATGTTTGGTCGTGCAGTCACATATCGAGGTTGAAGAAAAAAATGGCAACAGAAAATCTAACATCTCAGATTCTCGGACTGTGTAATAACTATAAAAAGTGTACTAAGATGTGTCTAAATGGGTTAAAAAATCAGGTCTTTTAATTTCAAATAGAGTTGCATTACATTAACATTTCAGAACATTGGTTGTGAAAAACTGAGCATGATTCTTGGGTTTCTGTCTACTTTAACATTGCAAGTTGCAAGTTAATCATTTTTATTATTCATTGTGTCTCCTTATTTTAAGAAAGAAAAATTGTTTAGTATAGTTAACAACTGCATCTATTATACATTTTTGGCACATACTGTTGGCGGACTCTTGAAACCTAATGGGAATTGTAGTCAATAATGCTAACAAAGTAATAATTTGTATATGTTTATTAAGATAAGTTGCTTTAATAAGGTAAATCTTCTCTGGTACGGGCACTCTAACATGTGAAATCAAACACATGACTTTCTGCAAACTTGACAAGATTGTGCATGAGAACTGGGATAAAGAAACAGTTAATTCAACCAAATTGTGGGGGAAATATGATTGTGTGGATCATGACTGCGGAAAGTAAATTATTCTGCATGATTATTCTGAGACATTTGTATTTCTTTATACCAAAGATAACTTGCAACTTTGCATAAACATAATAAAAGGACTAATATCTAAACAAATCCACCTTTCAAGTCTATAGGGGGTTACCGTGCCTCACCGCCACCGACTTGACCTTCTAAAGTTACCAGAAGCCATTTATTTTCAATGGAACCCGGCTTCTCTCAGCAGCAACGAGCAGCAAATCTGTCACCGTTGCGTTTTGGGCGTTTTGTGCATGTTGAGCGTCAATCAAAAAGTTGACATTTTTCAACTTTATGGTAATGAGCTATGACGCGGTTCAGCAGCAAGCAGCGGCTGCCAACAATCGGAATATAGACGTCCTTTGCGCTGGCTGATTACGAAGAAACATATGATGTGAACGTTGGTTCCTACCAAAACATTAATTCTGAGGACAGGCTCATAATCGCCGTTGCTGGGTTACCTATGGTTTATGATCTTACATTGTTTGTACATAGGGACCAGTTAGCATTAGCTGCCGGTCACATCGTCTCTAAACAGTCCGCTCACAGTGAAGACCTGCACGCATCACTAGGTTAATATGGCGGCTGCTTGGTCTGCCTGCACACTGCTGCTGTGGCACGGCGGCTAATGAGCAAGCTAACTGCTAACAGACACCGCTGCGACCAATTAACAATACAAATCCTGTCATTATATATGTAATTTATAAAAGGTTTCTAGTGTATTGGCCTTGCAGTGGCTGCATGTGCTTCTCCCATGGTTGAACAAAGAACGCCGCCACGTCAGAGCGGCCATAGCGTCAAAAAGCTTTCCCGTACTTTTTGACAAGCGTCCTTGGCGGGGCGGCCAGAGCTTCTTTGCAGCTCAAGTTGGTGGCGGTGTGAACTTTCAGACTCAATGGACTATGAACAGAATATCACCTTAATAGGATTAATTACATCTCTGACCCACTGAGAGAGACGTTTTCCCCACAAGTCATTACATTATACAGTAATTAAAATAATACATGAGCAGTTGGTTAAGGCAAAATATGAACAAGAATGTGACTTTATAAGAGTAAATCACATGCTAATTTTCCACATTTGTTTTCAAATCACTGAAACTTCTGAGTTATGAAACACCAAGGAAGCATATGCTAAATTATAGTGTATGAAATTTACCTTACATGATATGTTTGTGTCCTGTCTCATTTATCATTTTCAGTTGGCTCACTTTGTAAGCAGTTGCTTTCACTAATGAAGTATCAATGGGATAAGAATTTATGTCTGACATCAAACATTACTATGCTAACATTAGCATGAGTTGAATGTTAGCTTGGAAACTGATCCATTTTGAAATTACTTGTTAAGTCTAAAGGTTTTAGCTGCTAATCCCTCCCGTAGGTTTCCTTCCATGATTTATGAATGAAATGGATGATGGCAGGGGGAGGAAAGGCCAAGTGTAGAATTCCAAATATCCCTTAAGTCTTGACATAAGGATTTTTGCAGTTGGCAACCACTTTGCACAGTTGTCAGTTGCAGCCTTTTGTTAAAGTAGGGGAGCATTCTTCAAGGTTTTCCACTTCGTAACCTTAGGCATACACCAGCAAAAGGTTTTTAAATTAGAGTGCACAAATAACAACACACTTGACAGATGGGTGCTTAAGAATCTATAGTTTTGAGCATCCTTGGAGTTTTTCAGACACTGTCAACTCACAGCAAGCCCTGGTGGATTGAAGTGGTGCAGTGGATTAAACAACACACAGCCTATGACTATGTGTCTACTTGTTGCTGTATTCTGAGCTTCTTGGATGTAATTTACCATCAACTTTTTTACCATCAATTTTTTTTTTTTTTACCATTTTGTTATACACCGGGCTGAAGCTGTTATCACCAAGAGGCCTATTACTAGCAGACCTTGTCGAAGGTGAAATCAGACAAAACACTACCCTTTCACTAGATGTACCAAAGCACATATAAACAATGTAGTTAAGTCCTTGCTTAGAAAATCTGTAAACATGCTTTTCTGCCACGGTCACAGCAGCGGTGCAATTTTGACTCTGTACAGCCGCGTCCCCACCACGGAGTAGCCTGACATCATCATACTCAGATTCTAGTCTCAAATGTTGTGGACGGGGCTAAGTTTGGCTGGCATCCAGGCTACCACAGAGCATATGCTGCCTATTATCTCCACCGGCTGCTAATTTTTTAGATTTCGATGTTTTCTTCCTCCAGGTTGAATCTCCAGCTGAACAGAAATATCTCTGGTCAGAATCTTGAAGAGAATAAATACAGCAATACACTATACAGAGCTCCTCCAACGCCCAACTTGTTCGCCATTAGGTCAAGTGACATCTTTTCTGTTGTTGTTTTTTATAATTAAACTATTCTGTTCCTGCATTTGGGCATACTCAGACAGAGCGTGACTCCCATTGTCTGATTTGAGATTTTCCTTCAGAAGAATCCGGCATGATTGATGTGCATATCATACTGTAGCTCCTATACCTGATGTGTTTATATATGAGATACATGAGTTGTGTTAAGTATTTTTAATACGTAAATGCAACCTAGGAAAGCTCTGACTTGATAGAAAACCCACAGATTGAAGCAGTCTCACAAGCCTTATTGTATTTGAGAAAACATGTGTCTGTGGAAGCAGATGTACTGCTAAATTTGTTGTGTCTCAGTCCAGAACGCTGATGGATTCGCTACATGCCTCCCTCTGTCTGATTTTCTCTTTTCTCCATCTGCTGTTCTGCTCTCCCTCACTCTCCCTCAGTCTTCTAATGCATCTTGACCATTGCCGGGGACTGCATGCTCAAATGGTTTAGTTGCAATGAAAATAACGTTTTGACATTTCCCTGATTTTGTTAATCTATCTAATCAAGGTTCTCCAAATGCTTCTTTTCCTCCCTAAAATGGAATACTTTGTGTAAATTAACTCAAAATAGTTTACAAGACACATTCAAGACTGTGGGAAAATAGTAGTTGATTTTGTACAGCCTTATATGTTATACATGTTATTCAATTTCAACCAGTGACCTCATTCCCCTATCATCATTAAATAACGATCATTATTTTCAGGGTAGAGATATTCCAATTGAAAGAGCGAGTACAATCCAGCAGCCCTGCTGATGTGACCCAAACATTATAAAACTGATTCATCATTTCACGTTTCACAGATTCCAAACTCAAACACCCCGAGGCATTACATTTTAAGGTGATATATTTTGCGCTTTTTCTATCTTAACAGGGTTAGCAAGCTTTGTAAATTAGCTTGCAAGCTTATTCGTTTCCCTGTTGAACTCAAGTATTCATTTCTGTCATGTTAAAGTATAGGGGGATCTTACCCACACTCAAGCACGACATATAGTACGTTCAAAATGGTAAATGGATTAAAGCTATCTACCTAACTACTACTAACAATTAGAGCAGCACATCCATCCATCTTCATCCGCTTATCCGGTATGGGGTTGTGGGGGCAGCAGCACCAGCAGGGGACCCCAAACGTCCCTTGATAAAGCAGCACAGTCAGTGAAAATGGCTTTACTTTAAGCTTATTTTAAACTGGGATATGCATTACCAGTATATGTGGTGTTGTTTGCTGTAGCATGAATAAACAGTCAGCCTGAGAAGTCATCTAGCTGGCTGTGGTTTGCATCTCCATGTACCTGCTGTCTTGGCATCCTGCACACACGCAAACAGTGACTGGACCGGAAAAACGCTGCTGACGCTGCTCGCAGGACACACACACACACACACGCACACACACACACACACACACACACCCCACCCCACACACACACACACTCTCCGCTTGTCACAGTTGGACATCAAAGCATGCTGGTGTTGTAATTAGAGTGAGGATGACACTTTTCACTGTGTATTCATCATGTGGCATAGCTGCAAGGTGACTCTGGGGGTTGTTTTGCTTACTTTGTGCACACTCATGGACACACATACACAAAGACAAAAACATACTGGACCTTGACAGATGTCAGGGTGTCATTCAGCCCTCATGTCTCTCTTTTTCCTTCTCAGCACATACGCAGAGATACCCACACATACATAAACAAACACACAGCTGCAAACACACACTTTATCACACACGCTCAGTCACCTCTCTCTTCTCCAGGACTCATCTGTGTGGTGGCCAGTTGAGTAATTAGTTCTCAGTTGACGTCACAGAGCCCTCAGAGCCCTCACAATGAATGGACTTTGATAAGAGTGGGACAGCTGTCCCACACTCAGTCACGCTTTCATTCATTCACATACACATAAACCAAGTCACTTTGGACCTTTTGACCTCAGCCTAGCCACACACATCAGAGGAGATGGATGGATTGAAGTGACTTGAAACTCCTCTCTGCCCACAGAGCTTATGCCGCGTTTGCAACACTTTTCAGACTATAATCACAATCGAGAAGAAAAGCATCAGTCACATCCGTTGTAATTCCAAAATATATTGGGAATTTCTAACCCTGACATTATCTCCTACTTCATGAGAAGACAAGAAACCATTTCAGCTAATATCTAATATACTATAAGCTATAAGTTTGTTTGTATCTGTTTTCACCATCTGAGAAAAATAAGTGAACATTCATTCCGCTTCTTGAATTTCTTTGTTTGGTTTTACTTAACGTGAAAGTCCCTTTCTCCTGAACAGGTTTCTTGAGCTAATTAAATTACTAATTATTAAACACTTTCTTTGCTCAAAAGAGGCCTGGCAACACGATAGCAGTGTGAGTGGGTTTAAAGCATCTATTATATTTGCACAGGACTAGTCTTACCTGAGGACCTCTAGTAATTTGTAATAATCTAATATCGGGCCATATTAGCTGCTTTGGTCATTTTTGATAAAGGTTTTGACAGCCTTGAAATCATATCGGGGGGGGGATAAGTTTAATAAATTCAAGTGAAACACAGACTTTGCTTAGCCCACGCGAATGTGCAGCACGAAACACCGTTGTTTCCCTTATGTAATTTCTAAATAAAGTTAGGTCCCCTGGTAAATTCAGATTTCACCCTCCTTAAGTGTCACCACCAAATCATATCTATTTTGTAGTGACATATGGTCACAAAGCATTGAAGCACCGAAACCATAAAAAGGTTGTTCTTCTGATCCATATGGGCATATGGTTCGACATAACCTAAACTGGTCATCACAGTGTCCTGTTACCTACTTTATGGGAGGAATAGCAACTGTACATCTGGCTGTGCAGATGGATGAAAAGCCTACAGCACAAAGAAAACACATTACAGCCCATTTTCCATACATCTATATCATCGTGTGTGGACCCATATGCTCGGCCAAAAAAGAATGATGAATTGTGATTTAAATTGAGAGAGCGTTCACATCTACCCTGTCGCTTTGTAGCATGTCATCCAGCTAGAAACAGAGGTGTCTGTCTGTCTCTGTCTCTGTCTCTATATCTGTCTGTCTGTCTTTGTCTCTGTCTGTCTCTCTTTGTCTCTCTCTGTCTCTGCCTCTTTGTCTCTCTCTCTGTCTGTGTGACTCATCCATAGAGAAGTGTCAGACTCCTCAGGTACTTGAAGTGTCCAGTCGCCCACTGCATCTTCATGACCAACGTTAGCCTGCCTGTGCATGAGAAGGCTGTTCTTCATTGGAAGGATGGAAGGTTGAGAGGCCTAACATAACCCGTTTCAGATTAAGGTTGTGTGCAGCCTACTGATTTGGGGCAAGAGTTCAGTTCACTTCAGTACAGCCAGTACTAAGCCCCATAAGTCAGTGTAATGGTTGGTGCAGTAGTAGTGATTGTATAGCAGATCTTTTTTTTTATTTCATCAGAATAATGCTGAAGCATCTCTTTGGTTGAAAACTGATTTTCACTTTCATTTCTTCTGCTGACCTGTCAATAAAGGCCTAAAAATGCCCAAAAATAATCTTAAAAAAAGACTGGCAAGGCCTAAAGCACTAGTTACCTAATCACAGTAACATGACTTTGCACTCACATAGACCATTTTTGTTCAGGCAGATCATTTAAAGTGCATTTGTGCAGTGGTGAGAATGATTCAGACGTGACATTTCAGCTGGCTGGAATGCAGCTGATATGCTGACAAAAGAAGCACTAAATCGTTTGTTTTTTGTCTGCAAAACCTATACAAACAACTGGCAATTTTTAAAGGCTCAATGAAATATCCTGCAGCCTAAGGATTGGGAAAGTATTGTTTTCCACTGTATTGGTGTAAGTTCAAATTTCTGACTTTCAGCTTTAATTTGCAGGTGTTTGCATCACCATTTAATGAACCAATTAAATGGTAAACCTTTTATGCATAACACCAAGATAAAAAAGTCTAGGAGTTATTTAAAAACTAGTGTGATCTAGACTATATTTTGATTTTTTTTCCCAGTATTACACCACACGTATTGTTGCGTTTTTATCTCAAGCTCAGATTTCCCCCTTCATAAATAATTTCCTTAGCGTGGATGAATTCTGTTTGTTTGATGAAATATTCAGTGATCCACACACTCTGTAACCATTTGGTTAAGTTTGCAATATGAGTATTATAATGCGGAATACTGTGAAATAGTTTGAGCATCAACGCACTATAATGCTTTTTATTTCTTGCCTCATTGCTGTGCTGCTTCAAGTCCTGCTGAGCCCTGCGAGAGCTAATAAAACTGTTTGCGACTCAGCATGCCTCGCAAAACCCGAGGAAGGAGAAATTTCTGCAGAGCCACATGAGACCGCTCACTGTCTGTATCTCCCAAATGCGCCTTGACATGTAATTCCACTCACCTTGCCACCTCAGGGCTCTGTTAGTTCTATCAATAAACAGCTCATTTAGCTCAGGGGTCATTTCAAACTTTAAACAACCCAACAACTTTTACCAGTCTGCCAAAAGGGTATTTGACTTTCTTTTTTTAATTCGCCCTTTCTGTTTCATGTTTTCCTGTTTGGGACTTTTTCTGTCCCCAGGGGCAATGTACTGTTGACTAAGGAGCCTGTCAGCATCCGTTTTGGCTCGCCTATATTAGCTTCCTGATTGACTGCCGGCACCGGTAGCACATCCCCCATTTCTCCACCTCGCCCTCCCCTTAATCTCCCATCCATCGCTCCAAATCAAGGCTCAGGTCACTGTGCCCGTGGCCTGCGGGCATCACTCATTATATTGTGAAGTTTCAATTGCCGCTTGACCCCTTCCATCCAATTTCATGGCTGCTCGTGGTGGGCCTGTGCCCCTGCTGCTCATCTCTGAAACTCTTTAAATGAACCAACCTTTGGCTCAAGGCCGCCACTCATCTCAGCAAGGTGAGAGGGAGATGAATTTAGTTCAAATAATGTCACGCCTTGTTATTCTACCTCTTGGTTAATATAGTTTGGGCACTCAAGAGCCCTGGCTTTTCCTCTTCCCTCCCATTCTTATTTCAAACACACACTCACACAAATTGTGGGGATCAAAACGCTTTAATGCACTGCTATTAAAGAGAATAAACAACCTCTGGCTTTGGAACATGAAAATCTTCCAGTTGACGACAGTGTTTACTGGTCACAATTTGTCTCCATGGGGTATTTTGTGTTTCAAGTTGATGAGGAGATATATTTTCAATAATGCAAAGCCTTGCTTTGTAGTGCGACTGTATCTCATTCTCAGTGGCTGTTTCTATGAAATAAACTATAAGCACATCAACTTCCTGCCATGTCTGTGTTACAGAATGATTATCTCTCATGAACAGTCTGTCATATTTCATATTACTCTGTACTCTATCTTCTGGAATGCTTTATTATGAATATGAATCTAGTGTGCACAAGCCTGATGATTTATTCTGTGAAGTCTCAGAATGATCATGTGTCATCATTAAACATTAGTCACTTTAACGCATAACCTTTCAGCAGCAGTTATTTGATCATTTTTCCCGTAACATTTTCCAGCTAAGTGATGTTTATCTGCACTAGCTTTGTGTGTGGGCAACTTGGCCCTGTTGTTGTGCATTAGTCACTTTTTTTTTTTAGGTCCAGCCTAGAGGCCACATTCCTTTAGGCCCACTTGCATATTTTTAAATTGAAGGCCACCATATGGCATCAGTCGCTCAAAGGAGGAGCAACATGACCTCATGATTTCGCGTAAACAGCCGCACTTCTCCAGCTACCAGTCCACACTCTGTATTTGGTCTGTCTGGGGACTTAAACCAGCAACCCTCTGGTTCCCAAGCCATGTTCCTACGGATTAAGCTACTGCCGCGCTGCTACCCCCCTCACAGCTAATTTACAAGCAGTAATCTCATCATAGAAAAACTAAACTGACGAATCACCAATCAGTAATCACAAAATGGCTATAATAAAAACAATGGCATGTGGGGAGTAGATAAAGATAAAAGATGCTTGCCAAACTGCAACTGCTATGTAACTGTTCCAGTATTGGTTTGCCTCAAGCAATTTAATGTTCAATTGAAACCAAATGCTTACCCATTACTTGTAAATAATTGTATAGTAGTGCTAAATAGTATAACTGTACTGTATTACAGTACTGTTTTAGGCCTAATGATTACAAAGTGAATATAGTTATGTATAAATTAAATGCAAAGTAATTTGTTTGGTGTTAAATTAAGTGTTGACAGAAAATGGATTGCTGTCACTTAACCGAACCAGCTTTCATTTAAACTGCTGCTGTACTGTAGGTGACAACTTTTTTTCCCTCCTGTGTCCACAGCAAGTGAAAACTGCCACGACTTCCACCCTATGTTCTTCACCCATGATCGATCCTTTGAAGAATTCTTCTGCATCTGCATCCAGCTGCTCAACAAAACTTGGAAGGAGATGAGGGCCACAAGTGAAGACTTCAACAAGGTACACTGCATGTGTGTGTTTTTGAGAGATGGGAGGTTGAGATGAAAAAGAATCATCCCTGTGTCCCATTTTTATGTACTAGTTTTTTTTTAGTGCATTCACATTGGAAAAGTGACAAAATTAAGTACACTTGATGCCAGTATGAATACTAAATTTATTTGCTTTGCAAGTGTTATTGATGGACATCTCACAGCTGGTACATATTATGGACAAAGATGAAACTACTACAGTCACACAACTCACTTTTAATTACAGCATTATTAATCATATCTCAAATTTTGTTAGTTATTAGAATGGCATTGCCAAGACTCCTAAGCAAATAGCACGACTGATTAACGTACATAGACATGGGAATGTTTTTTTTCTGTTTACACGGATGAACATGCTTTAAGCACTTCCTTTTTAAGAGTGCAGATTACGGGAACTGCATACACACATCTCAGGGGCATTTTAGAATTAGAATTATTTGTACATTGTTTTTTCTTTCTTTCTCGGATATGAAACATTAGCTGCCTCTATTGGCGAAGCTACTGATTAAGCTACTACATCTTCATTTGGAGCTCAGTGTAGTCTGGATGAAGATGAAAAACCTCCTGTAAACTGGCTAATGTTGAATCGGCCAAACAGGAAATATGAGTGTGTGTGCACTGCTAGACTGTGATAGTAATGAGGTGTTTATGACTGATATTGTATGTTGTGTATTCAATTGAGCATCAGATGTAGCTGTCAACAGATGCCATATCCCTTTTCCCTGATTTGTCAAACAAATGATGATGAAAAGATGATTATCTTATGCTGTCAAATACCAAGCTACAAGCCACCCTGTGTCCCAAGCTGTGGTCTGAATTCCTGCTCATATTCACTGGCATTGATCAGCATTGAAACGTTTCCTTACACATAAATAAACACCTCTACATTTGCGCTGCAGCTCAGATAAGTCGCACTACTGTAAATTTACACATATTGTGCTACATTCAGGTGACACTGTAATTGCTAATCCAGTGAGTGATTGGGAAATGTATTGTTGTTTTGAGACTTGGTAGAATAGCTTGATCTAAACTTAGTGATCCTCTGTAGCTGTTGTTGAATCCACCTACAGTCTAATGAAGTCCTCACCACCATCTGTGACTAAAAATCCTTTGGTAGAGGAATCCCTTCTGAGCATGATTTCATGTTTAGTATTTTTGGTATTATGTTATGATGATTATGTTATAATTTGTGACGTTTGATGATCTAAACTGTGTAATTGTAATTTTTTTAATGATAAAAATGCCGGGAGTTATGCAACCATCTCTAATAGGCTTGGAATGACTACCATTATCTCGTGTTAAGATGTATTTCTTGTTCATTTTGGGGGAGAATTCAACACATGTATCATACACACACATATACCCTTGCAAGCGATCCTATTACCCAATCCCATCCTTCACACTCCTCCCTGGAAGGCAGGAGTCAGTTTCGATTGAGTTGGGATAGATGATGCTTTCCTCCTCTCTCCCCTCATCCCTCCCCGACCTCATCTTTCATCACTCCATACCTTGGGAGTTTGAAATTCAGCAGCAGCTGGTCGATAGTAAGACTGTTTGGTCTCGAGGGCTTCCTATCAGCTAAATGGTGCGTGCTTAGCTCTGCGATTCCAGTCTCTAACGCTGAGTGTCTCAGTTTGTATCAGCTATGGACTTAGAAACACTGTGGGGACATCAGCCCCTTTGACGATGTCTGAAAGTTTGCATTTTGTCAACAAAATGTCAACAAGAAATTGAGCTGTTTATCTGTAACTGAAACAGTCATTGACTGCACATTTAATAAAATGAAGATGGAGAGGAGGAAGATCGAAAATCTCAGTGTAAATCCCACTAAACCCTGAGTATTAGCATGAGCAAAATAAAAATTATGAAATATTAGTAATGACAAAAAAGAGAAAGTATTTTTAAGTTAAAATGCTTTATGGGTTCAGTAAAGTAAGTAATTAAATGACAGGATAAAAGAAAGTCACTGATAATTGAACAATTTACAGGGATGCAGGATTAGAACTAAGAAATCTTATTTTTTATATTACTGTCAAAGGGATAGGAATATGGAAATAACAATTTTTGATGAGTAAAAGATAAATGGAATGTAAAACGCAAATATAACTTGAAGGGATGAATCTATGACTTTCTACAAATGTTAGAACATTCATAAAAGTGTAGATGAATAATGTCAAACTTAATACAGATTTGTATTAACAGTAGGTGCTGACTTGCCTAATAATGGATGGTGCAGTTTGCGGTATCTGGGGGGGATGCAACAACGGGGAAGTTAAACACCACACGCAGGAGATGCACAACAACAACTGGACGGTTGTGTTTATGAAAAGAGCAACAGGGAAATTGTCCCACTCGGGACACAGTCCCCGCTCTCCGGGGGGGAAAGTCCTGTGTTGTTTTGGCTTTTCATACTACTCGTGCTGTGATCAAGAAAGATGCTTACCATTGAAATACAGTAGTTTAAAATTTGTGCTCACCACCACGAAAAACAAAATGAATGTGTCCGTGTACACAAATCAATAGATTAAATAATGTGACCATTTCACAAACTGCTGTGAGACTCGGTTGGCAGGCATAACTGTGAACAGAGGCTCAGATCAGTAATACATAATAGTAATGCTGTCCATTCCACTTCAGCTGATTTGAAGCACAGTTATTGTCCATTCCAATCAATTGGTCATTTAAACTGGACTATTGAACTTTTTAGTTTAACTGCCTCGTATTGGGCAATCAGTAATGTAATTGATTACTGGTGTCTCAGTCGACTAAGAAATTGATGGTCTTTTTTTGTGGTGTCTTGATGAAGATTGAGTCTTAAATAGTCATTACTCATAAGTAGAACATTTATAGTCAGATTAATATTCACAAATATGCTTTGGTGTTTGGTGGACAACAATCTGACAGATTTGTGTTGTAATAGTTTGTGACAATAATGTGTAAATGTTATTGCAATGAGGTAATCAATTCCATGTTCAGTATATGAGGATATATTATCCTCTATGGGTTGTGTGGAAGGTTAATAAGCTGCCTCAAGCTTAATCCTGAGGGTGTCCACTTCAAAACAAGGCTCCCTGCATCTCTCACAGTTGCTGCCAGACACTGAGCTTTCTTAGGCGTGGAATACTTAAACACCTCGTTCACGTTTTATCAATATTTGGATGTGCGCGGTGCTGTGGCCTGCAAGTGTGTGAGCAGGAAGGCTCTCTCAGCCGCTGGCTCTTCAAAATTCACTGAGTATTTTCCCTGCACACAGACATGAACCCACACATACACAGGGTCTTACATTAATATATGCTCATTATAGACAAAGGCTTAAATGAAGCTTATTAACACCATGGCACCCCCCCCCCCCACACACACACACACACACACACCATAGTACAGCCACTACACAGTGTGTCTTATTTGCTTTCAGAATATAGTGTTTAGTAAAAGAAGTGGTAACAGAGAACAAGTGGTGTTTTGTGTGTATGCGTGTGTGTTTAATGGAGGCAAGTCTGATGCTCCCAGGGCACAGCTCCGACCGTCAGGCAACCGTTTCCCCTGTTTCCATAGCAACCTGTGTCCAATTACCGCTGCTGCGCTGCAGTACTATGGCTCGGTAAGATGGAGCCACTTCTCCGCTGCATGTGTACACACTTGTTTTTATATGCATCAGTGCTTGTGTGCGTCTATCAGGGACTCTTTTTGTACGGCTGCGTGTTGTCTCTTCATCCAAACATCTGAGCTGAGACCTTCTCCTCTTTCACCAGAGAAAAAAGGTTCCATCTCTCTCTGCGCAGGCACTTGGATAAAAAATAAAAATCCCTCACTGATGTAGCGGCTTGCAGCCACTCACGATACCCCTCCTCCTTCTCCTCCTCCTCTTCTCTTATCCCTCCCTCCCTCCCCTCCATCTAAACCACCCCAACACACACACACACACACACACACACACACACACTTATCATGTGATCCACTTGCTGCACAACCATTGGCGTCTCTGATTGTGGCGTGTGTCCAATCAGGGCATAAGCCCAGAGATCAACATAAGCGAAGCAGAGAAGCCTGGCTGATGCTCTTCGAGGGAGCGAGGGAGGCAGAAAGAAAGGCATACACAAATATTATGGTAGAGTGGGCAGTTAAAGAAGAAACAGTGAGAGTTAGTTTATTTGTTTTTGTTTTTAATTTGAAGGCAATATGATTAAAGAAATAATCAAATAGGAAAAAGGAAAAAGCAAATGGAGGAAGTGCACGAGCAGTGTTGAAAGACAAGTCTTCCCTTATTGTGGCTAACGCTAAAGCTAACTGTTCACAATCAGCTAGAGCGCTCTTCCAAGGAGCCATCTGCTTCCTTCATCCATCCTTCCATCCATCTCTGTCTCCCGTAAGGCGCTAAACACTCATTCCCTGGCAAAAGCACGAGGATTCACCAGTCACTGTGGAGAGTATCACACCACACTTGGAAACATGGAGGTGACATGTAAGTACTATAAGAATGGAAATGAGAAAGATTGAGTGGTTTTTCAATTTGCATGGATGGATGGAGTAAGGGGAGTTAGTAGTAAAAGAGGAAGGACTGTTTGTGTTGTTGCCTGGCTGTGGAGGAGGAGGGTAGGGAGGATGGAGAGTGGAAGGAAAGGAGAAGAAAAGGCAGGGATGGTGAAGATGGGACAGGGGCTCCGCGGAAGAGAAAGAGGAGGGACAGATGGGGTGTAGGCTTGGTGAGGCGTAAGCAGGTTAGACAAGGACCCAGATCACAGCCTTTTCATTATCACACACACACACACACACACACACACACACACACACACACACACACACACACACACAGATTACAATTTCACCCTGCACACCCACATTTACATGCATGTGTGCACACACCTACTCCCCATTACACTCCAGGCATCATCTGTATTCCAGTGTACAGTGTGTGTGCATGTGGGGGTTGGGCTTTGTTGTTGTGAATGAGATTACTCCACATCACCAACACCCACTGTTTGCCACCAGAGGAATGTGATGCCACTACTAGTGATCTCCTCTACACTGTCTCTATCTGCCATGGACGAGCTTCAACCAGTGTTTAAGCCAGCGGGGTTTGACACAGGATTACAGTGGGTCAGCCCCAGATTGTAGAGCAGGAGTCTGTGAAATACTGCCAGAACCTGACTTCATTTGTTTTGGACACTACACTGTACACATTTATCCACTGTGCTTTTAGGCCCGGCTTTGATTGAAGGAACTATGGTTACATCCACAGTTCTGTGTTATAATTTTAAACCGGCATTTCCGAACAAATCTCTGTCCTTACTTACACTCCTCAAAATGCATATCTCACACCATTCATGTACACTAGGCATGCGCATGACAGTAAGGCTAATATTGCCCCCTGACACGGAAATTGTCACAAATCGGTCTAAAAATAGCTTAGTCTTGCACATGCAGTAATAGAATTACAAAATGCATAATTTAACTCCACAACAGCAACAAGGTCAGAAACCGCTGTATTTCATTATCTGTGTTCAATTAACCACCGGAAAATAGTCACGTAATAGGGGCGTGACAAATCAGGGAAGGACACATCCTGACTGTTAAGACCCAATCAGGGAGCAAATGTAGGTGTCTGCGTCATTGTTTCCAAAGGTAGCGCCGGAGTTTTCAAACTAAAACGGAGTCAGCAGCTTTTCCAGTTTTTTTAGATGAATTAATCAGTTGATTGACAAAAGATTATTTTTCAGCAATTTTGATAAGTGCTGAATCATTGGTCACGAAAACATTTGCATGTTCCGGCTTATCTAATGCATAGAATTCTTTTCTTTTCATTGCATTACATTTACAAGGATATAAAACAATTAGAAAATGTTAACTTGAGCTTTGGAAATTGGGAAGGCCGTTTTTCCCTGTTTTCTGACATTTTATAAACCAATATTTGATTCATCAAAAAAAAAGAAAAAGACACATCAAATTGAAGAAATAGTTAGAAAATACACCTTTTTAGAAAATACACCTTTTTGCAGAGGGAGGAAAAGAAGAATTGCTACCGTAGCTCTGTTCAAAGGTGAGACAAACCACCTACCAGCAGCTCTTAACCTCAGTCCACTCATTTAAATATCTCATTTGTTTTGTTTGTTAAAAAACCATAGTGTAAAAGTTACCTGTTTTGGTTGCACTGGGTTGCTGGACTATTTCTTGGCAGGGCCAGGCCAGATGTTTCCATTCTTTATGCTAAACTAACTGTCACCTGGCTCCAGGTTCATATTGAAAAGATATAGCGAAATAGTATCAATCTTCTCACAAGCATATTTTCTAAAATGTGGAACTATTCTTTAATCAACAGTAAAAATAAGCATTAGCTGCAGCACTGTTAATGATACTGTTCTTATTGCTGTCTGTATCAGTGTCTTGTAAAAGTGCCCTTGAGCAAGAGTTCTTGAGCACTTCAGTTACATTTTTGGATCGGGGTTTGACATGTCTGCTCTGGCCTCAGGCGACAGAGGACAGTAGATAATCTGCTTTGTTCAACCATGTTGAAGACTGCCCTGATTTGTAGTATGTGGGATTATTCAATTTGCAATCCTCAAAAGCCCCAGCAGCAGACCAACCATCACACATCACTTTGTGTTTGTCTACTATTAAAGAATATGACTTTCCGCTTAGATGCTATTCTAGTTTTAATTAAGGCTGCTCACTGCAAATCAATTAAGGACTCCTAATACAAAACCAATGCAAATGATTCAAGCTCTGCTCTTTAACAATGTGGTAGTTCCTCCTGAGTATATGTCCTTTTTTAGATTCCAAGAAGCAGCTTGGGACAGTTTGTGTAAGTGCTGCACACGCTGCCATATGCCAACAACTGTGACTGCTGCTGTCAAGCTTAGGACACAGTAAACCAGCCCCTCCCCCACGCCTCTCCTCTCCTGTAATGAAACCTGCTGTTTTCTTATCCCATACTGGTTTAATTTACCTCTACAACACTCTAGATCTTTATTTACCTGTTTCCCTCCCTCAATTCCTTATAGCACTTTCTTTTTGTCTTTCTCTCCTGCCTGTGTCGTCTTTTCCTCCTCCTCATTCTTGTCTCTTGACCCCCCTCCACCTCTATTGTTAAATTCAGACAGGCTATTTATATCTTTCTGCCTGGCTGCCTCACCTCCCACTCCCTTAACAAGGTTTGCTTTATTGTTTTTGCACGTGTGTATGCACACTCGGACAGTGCGTGAATGTGTGTTTTGTGCATGCTTCACAACAAATCTGAGTCCTTGTAGGGGTGTGTATGTTTTTAATGTGTTTTTTATTTTGTTTAAATGTTTTTTGTATATGAGTGCGTAGCAAGAGCAGTGTAAATGCCGAGCTTTGTGTCTACACTGGGACTCGTTTCTTTTTGTACATTCATGAGTGTATGTTTTATGTGGGCCTGGGGGGGGGGGGGGGGGGGGGGGGGGGGGGGGGGCATTTCTGATCTGATCTCAGGCAGTGTTGGCCCACTCACAGTGGAGAAGCTAATCAGACCAGAGAGATCATCAGCTATTAGCATCAAACCATCAGAGTTGCATGAGCAGAGATGCAGAACTAACATTTTGTTTTGTTGTGTGTCACGATAATGATACTATCGTCTCATCTTCACAGTAACTCACTGGAATTCAGTAGCCAAAAAGACGAGTAAAGTCAAGTTTTCTTTTCTTTTAATTTAGTTATTTATCTCTCTATTCATTTATTTACAACTGTTTTAAGTGAGTGTGCATTTCTGTGATACAAATGTGTGTTTAATCATTTTTGTGCACAGCTGTCTATACACAGTATAAACTGACAATGACAAGTCTCCACAAAGGCTCTTGTGTGTCTTATTGTGGATATGTGCTGGAATATGGCTGCTGTAGGCCTCATCATTAGCATCACCTGATAATCTAGTTTGGATGTATCACTGATTGAATGTGGGTTCAATTTAAGGCACTTCATCTGTCACTGTGAGGGTGATGAAGCATGTATGGAAGATCTGGCACTCAGTAGTTTTCTGTTTCAGGGTGATAGTCTTTCTCGATAGTCCACCTTTACACAACAGCAAAAAGGCAAGAGGTCGGCTGGGTCAAAGGCACACACAGGCATAATTTAATTGCTCTGTGTGTCAGACCAAACACGTAAAAGCGAGAGGTATTGGGCAGAATGAAGAGCAGCATATAATTATACAAAGCAGCTAACTAGCACCATATCTAGTCTAGGCCAAGTCAATCCTTGATTTCTGTTGCATGTGGAAATCCGCTAATTTGCAGCAAAACCTTGTGTCCACTGCTAAGGCTTGTCCAGCTCTCTCCACTCTTTGCAATGTCAAACATTTGGTTTGAAAGCCCTGTAATTGGCATAAATGAGTGCTCTTTGCATTATGCGTGGAGAACTTGACTGACTTTAGTTTTTCAGACAACTTCAGTCAGATCCTAAAACGGATTAATCATATAGAATTTCTAATCAGCAATAAGTGCATCATTGGTAGATACTGTGGGATAGGGATCATCCCTGATGGTCGTTATTATGTGAGGTATATTGAAATAGTACCTGTTTTGATGTCCTTGAATGGATGTTTAATCCCAACCAATTTACTCATGCCTCTGGGGCAATTAATGCAGAATGTTCATATTTCTTGCAACAACCGTGTCATAATAAAACACTCATCAATTCAAAGCTGTGCACAAGCCAAGGTCAGCACTTGGATTTCATCAGCATTTATTGAGGCACTGTAAGTGGCGATTTCCCAGACGACTTAGCTCTCTAGTCATCCATATGGGCTGTGCCGCACCTCACATGGAGCCAGTTGTTGAAAAAGAGCTCCTTTGACAGTTTACCTGGACATGCAGTGCTAGCACTCTAAATATGGCAACAACAGCCATAAGCAACAGCCGGCATCCAGCCTGCATCACTCATGCGGAAGGAAGAATAGGATTGATTGGAGGGTGGTCTCCAGATGTGTGTGCGTGCGTGCATGGGAACATTGGGAATTTACGTGGCATAGTCGCTAGTATTTTTGTCTTGCGTGTGTTGGTGCTTGTTCATACTGTATAATGCATGTAACAGAGGGAATGAATTAGGTGTGCAGTATAAGTGTGTATATTGAGAGTATGCCTACAATACAGTATGTGCTGTTCCCTGTGGTGCAGTGAGGCTGTCAAACAGGTCCCTAAGGCATTCACTGTGTTTTAAAGTCACATTTACCCCGTCCCTTTCCACTCTATTTTATTTTACCCAGATATAGTAAATCCTTATATTCCAGTCATGGGGGGTAGATACATAATTTAAATTTTAATGGAGGAAAGTAGTGCCTTTCCACTTAGTTGCTCTCAGCAGACTTGACATAGAGCCATGACATGGTTGTTAGGAGAGTCTAACAAGAAAAGTTGAATATACTAAATATAATCTATGAATCTGTCTGCAGCATTCACATCTTTTTCTTCACCCTTTGTGAAATGGCACTCTGCCTGTCTGTTGTTTGGCATTTTATACAATACATCAAGCAGTGTAAAGCCGCCACCACATAGATGTCTGAATTACAGAATTGAAAAAGAATAAAATTACGAAGATTTTGCTAACCCTAACCCTAGGCTGGGAAAGGTCATTACAAGGGTTGCAACTCACTAACTTAACATTATTTTTCATCATGGATTAGTTGATTAGTGTTCCCATTGTCCATGGTGATGTTTCAAATTACTTATCTTGTTCAACCAACAGTCCAAAACCCAGATATACAGTATATAGTTTTAACATTGACAAAAGAAGCCAGTGCTCACATTTTAGAAGATAACCAGCAAATTTAGCGGATTAATCATTTAATCGACTAATGATTTCACCTCTAGTCATTATGTATGCATGGCTTAGATTCTAAAGCAATGCCGATGACAGTTAACAATGTCTTATGCTGCCTGTTGTGTGACCCTTATTGATTTGATCACATATGACAATCCCTATGCTGGCTGATGGCAGTATGGCCATCCACATGGAGATGAAGGTTGTCCCATGTCGTCACCTTTATGTCATCTAAAATGCAACACCGGCGACAGCTGACACACAGAGCAGCATGGACTGTTGTTTCGGAAAAAACTTTTTGTAGCCCAACTGGGAAGCCTTTGAAACATTACACTGTGTTGTGACCAAAGCCAAGCCGTAGTGTGTGTGCTGTCTGTCAGATGGAGATCTGTGTATTGTTGTGCCTCCCCAAACGTCCTCTGACACAGACCTTGCGGCTGACAGAGAGCGAAAACCGGCACAGTCGGCATTGTTGGCATAGATTAGTGTCACTATCATTTCAAAAACAGAAAATATAGCCGCAAGCGGCGATTCGTGGGGTTCAAACCTTTTTTCTAAATACCAACTTCAAATTAATTTTTTACACATGTGGTCCAACGTCGTTATATACATATCCTGCAAGCTTTGTAACGATTGGACAAACAGTGCACTTTGTTTAAAATGCCTACAACTGATTTGTCAACATTTATTTTCAATTCAGTTTGATATGTAGCTCAGTCCAGCTCACGTCAATTTGAGAAAAGCAAATGACCAACACAAAACAATTCCTAATAAAGCCGCAAGCTGCGATTCCAAACTCAAATCTTGACTTGTCTCATTCCACGTCGTCCAGTTATTGTGCACTTAAAGGGACCCCTAGTGGTCAATTTGTGAGACCACTAGGGTGCAGTGTATGTGTGAGGTCATTATGTAGACATTTCCTGGAGGTTTTGTGTTGATTGGAGACACATTTAGTCATTTATAGCCTGATAGCGCTATATCACCTGCAGTGTGTTTGCATTTATAGCGCCCCCTGGTGTTCAATTTGAATGAAACTTTCAGAGTGTGGTTCAAGTACTTATGAGGACATATCCTGAGCGATTTGTGATGATTGGACAATAAATATGTGATTTATAGTAAAATGTGTGTAATGCCACTCACCTATCTTGCGCTTGTAGCGCCCCTAGTGGCGTATGTATGTAAAACTGTCTGGGTATATCTGGGGCACTTATCTGAACTTGTGAGTTTTTTGATGATTGGCCTTACAAATCCTGATTTGTGTTCATTTATGTCCAGAGTCACGCCCCTTTCGAAGTTCATTGGTCAATAACTTGAAAAGTAATTGAAATATGGACATGCTTTATACAACTTGTAAAAGGCTTGATCCATTCACTGAAAATTTGGTGGCAAAAATTGTTTTTCAAAAATTTCAAAATGGTGGAAGGTTTTTCTAGTCAGACCTTAATGATCCTTGAGCCTTTTTTGTAGAGCACATTAAGCTGCACCTGTGTGAGAAATTTCAAGTCAATCAGACTTAAGATGTGGGGGGGGCGTGGCCTTTCAAAGTTTGCATTTTGAAGCCTTAATTACAGTGCCACCATGTGGCCGATTGTGTTTATAGTTCTATAGAAGCACATGCACACCATTTCCAGTTATTCCCCCAAGTTTCATGTTTCTAGCTCATTCCAGCTCTCGAGAATTTGAGCCGGTGCGGCAGACAACAAATACAGTAGTAGTAGTAGTAGTAGTAGTAGTAGTAGTAGTAGTAGTAGTAGTAGTAGTAGTAGTAGTAGTAGTAGTAGTAGTAGTAGTAACTAAAACAGACAAACATATAAGGGTTCTACCGCTTCACAGTTTGAACCCTAACCAGAAGTAAACAATATCTGTTACCTACATAGTAAATGGACAAAAAGGGCTTGTGGAGTATTAGAATATAAAATGATTTAACAGTGACAACGGCAGCTTTGCTTTCTGTTTAGTAGTCAAGCCATGAATCTTCAACCATTGCTTCTTAGAAGTTGTGTCAGCTTCTAATACATGTATTTTGCATCTTTATTCAATGCATTTTTATCCGCTTCTAAATTTAATACAACCCGTAGCAGCAATCCTTTCCCTGTGCATGATAAGAGACAGGCATCCTTTCATGTCCATATGTCTATCTCTGTGGCATTGTTATTTTCAATGACATCATGGTCAACTATGAAGGAGATAATTATGAATTGAACATGGTGGCAGAGAGGGAGAATGTAATTACCATTTCAATAACTGGAACATGGGTTCCCTGAATTCTCTTTTTTTCTGCTGCTTATCAAAAAAGAAAACAGGCATTCTGAAGTGTGTCTGCTCTTACATTTGTGTAACTGCCTCCTTTTGTGTGTGGGCAAGCTTGCTTTGCCTACATGCCCACTAAAGTGTCTCTCCAGCACAATCTCCTGAATTCCCCACCCCAGTTTGAATGGCGGGTGAGCATTTGAATGACAGCTAGTAAATTATGTCATTAGCATCCTCTTAGGTAAATGGAGCAGTGGCGACAGTCGATTGGTCTGAGAGGGAGGACAGTAATTTGTTACCATTGATGCGTTGTCGATGATGGATGGCGGGACGACTTCAGGAAAGAGGAACTGCCCAACTGTAACGTTTTGAGGAGAGAGACTGAAAGGAAGAGAGCAGAAGAGTGAGGATTGTGGAAGACGAGTCTGTGTGGCCAGCTCTTCATTACTTGTACTAGACGGCTCATGGGACAATGTTTAATTACTTTTACGGACACTTGCTCTGCTGTCTAACTTCCCTTCTAACGAGCTACAAGAAGAATCATGGCCTGTTGTCTGGAAGAGATTAGGGAGCATGAGTGGAAATGTAGACAACACCTCGGACAATGAACAATTCTGCACTTATCACCCTGTGTGCAGCAAAGATGACTGCAGTACAAAACTGAGCCTAAATTTATCCCAAGTGAGCTCAGCTTGCAAAGTTGGTTCCAGCGCTGACGTCATCTCACCTCTACCAAGGTGCTCTCTGAGCAATCAGCGGATGAAAAAGAAGGAAGCACATAAAATATTCATAATGCCCCTCCGCCCTGTTGTGAAAGGACCATGTGTTCGTATTAAACGTGATGAATATCCGTGGTGTTAATTAGCATGAGTGCAGCCACATGGGCCAACAGAATTGTTTTACTGCCAGAGACATGACTCTAAACAAGGAATATTAATGAACATCCTCTTGGGACAGCTCCGCTAAAACACCAGTGCTGGCAAGCAAGCTGCAGGTGACAATCAGATATGTGTTAAAAAGTTACCAGTTATATGATTTAAGGGTTTAAAACTGGTGTTTTGGGGGACTGCAAATGGTTATGAAAGCTCACTTTTTGTTATACAATTTTCTTTATTTTTAAAAAGCTTAAGGGAAAATGTTCCTTCTAGACACACTTAATTATCAGGATAATAGGAGTGTGTATGTATGGAAATTTATGATAGGCAACTCGTGAAGTTGTCATTAAAAGTAGTGGACAGGAGTGATGAATCTAGTGTAGCATGATTGCAAGCTGTAGCTTCATCCATTTGTCTGCTCATTTTTCAGCTCAAACAGGAGGAGGGGAGGCTGAGTGTCGGTGCTGGGGGTTGTAAATCTGCTGTTAGTTGGGCACCTGTTTCTCCCCATGACAATATGGCATACACATTACAGGGAGAATACAGAAAACTGCTTTATGTGGAGATGACACCCAGCGGTGAGAGTTAACATAAATAGGTTCAACGTTGTTTCAGCTGAGGGAGAAATGGACAGTTGTGTTTATGGATGGCTAAACTAATAGAATTTGAAGGAACAGACACATAAATAAACAAATCAAATCCTTCTTAACTGGCTACCACAAGCCTACATTTTAGCTCAGAATCTGCTCGTATTCCCCCATAAAACATGTCTTGACCAACGGGGAGGGGAAGTGTCTTCCCTTGCTCTCTTGTGGTCTACTGTGACCTGTATACGGTGGTTTTCAAAATATTTTATGAGGTTAATATTCTGCACAGGGCCAAGAGCAGTGTTTCTTTTTTAATCAACCAAAATCTAAACAACCAAGATCAAGATCTTAACTTTTGTCTGCTTCTGTTGAAGTGGATATTAAAGGTCCCATTGCATGAAAATTTCACTTCATGAGGTTTTTTAACATTAATATGCATTGCCCCAGCCTGTCTATGGTCCCCTGGTGGCTAGAAAAGGTGATAGGTCTGAACCGAGCCCTTCTCTGCTTTGCCCGCCCAGAGAATTTGGCCCACCCATGAGAGAAAGACATCATGGCTTTCAAACGAGCAAAGTGGCAGTTGGTCTAGGCCACACCCCCAGCCTCCACATCCTACTATGTGTGTCACGCAGAGTCAAAATCTAGACGGCAAGTGATTATTGAAATACATTAACTGGAGGATTGGAATGGTTTGTCACATTTGATCACAAATATTTACAAAAGCTCATTTCTAAGCTCAGCTGGCAAGAAAAGCTGCGTTTGCTTTTCTAAATAACTCTCCATTTGACCCAACTGTCCTCTTTTCTGTTGCTGTTGTCATGTGTGTGTTTTTCAAGGTCAATTTGTTGCCTGTTAGAAAATACACTGAATACACTGCCTCCAAACATATTTTAATTCCAAAAGATAATCCCTGGATTAAATTGTGTAATCAGTGAGAAAATTACTTGTGGTGGGAGCTGAGCGTTACCTTCAGGGCTTATCAGATATAGAATGAAAAATGGGTTAATTTTTTTTTTTTGGGGGTACACCCTCACTGTTCCAGCGCCAGCGTTTCAAAAAGGGGGACCAGATTACATCTTAATGTATTTTTTACACGGTGAACGCAATGCTGATTCAAGATTCATATTTCATTTTTGGCATCTCAAATCATCTATTTTTGATGCTCTCATGCCTGGCTTAGTCTGACTAGTGTGAATTCAGAGGTTAGCAAGTTAATGAGTAATCACCTTTCAGTAAATGTAAACAGTGAAAACAATATTACATAAGACTATGTTTGGGATTTTGGCTTGGCATGGTTGTTAAAGTTGAGGAGCCCAGATGAAACAGAATTGAATAGTACAGAAGAAAACAGTTATAAGGAACGACTGTACAAAAACATTTACTTCTGAGTAAATGCATGATACACATAACTCACCCTTAACTGTTATTGTCTGTTGTTGCAATAGAGTTTATGCATTGTGAGGAAGTGTTTGCAAAGGCTGGAAATATTTGTGAGTTCTCAAGCATTTGATCAACAAGGCACACAGAGAAAAAAGAAATACAATAGTGAAACCAAATGGAACAGAAGAGAAGACAGTCTATTTATTTCTGCCATCTCAGTATGATCTGATCCAGTGATTCGGCATCCGCAGGCCCACAGCCGGATGCTAACAAGGCCCATCCATAATCAGGGCTGCTTGTCACGTTTACCATCACATTGTCTGCATTAACTGGAACAGCGCTGCTCAACCTCGATAGAGAAATGGTATGGAGTCAAGTTTATTTTTACAGCCAAATATCACGTATAATGCCTCAGCAAGATTTACAGGCCCACATCTTTCCGAGCAGTGTAAGCTGCTCTAAGTTTTGAGGGGAAACCGCTGTTGCAGTTGATGTTCTGTTGTGTTTGAACAATTTCAGCACATTAGGAATGATGCTTGCTCCCATTTAAGTCTCTTGTGTGTGGGATGAATACCTTCACAAATATAGAATCCATTCTTGAGTTATATTAGTGTTCCAATTATAGTTATGCACACTGCAAATCAGATTGTCAGAGTGCAAAGCTAAATGGAAGCAGCTGTCACTTAAGCTTAGGATTCATCTTCCAGAGACTCGTGTATGTGCAGGAGGTTGAGGAGATTTTATACTTTGATAAGAATTGTAAAAACTGTAAAAATATATGTCATAAAGTAGCTCAAACTGGGGTTTAATTCCTTTTCACATCTTAATGAGTCGAGTGTATAGGGCTCAAAGCTAAAATATGAAAGCAATATTAGAGCAAGTCATTTAAGCCTAAATCTGTTGATATATTTTTAAGATCAGATTTAATGAGATGTCAAATACAAATCACCTTGTCAGTTTTCCCCAACTGACCACTGTTTTTAAGTTCTCTGCATAAACATCAGATAAGATCTTCTTTCAGTTTGTGGTCTATGTCAGTTAAATGGATTGATATTATTTGCTCACTGCTGCTGTTTAGTTCTGTGCGGAGACTTCAATTGTCTCCTGACAGCAATGCATACACGGCAGGCTAATTGATCGAGATATGCGTGATGTGTTTTATGTGTTTTATGTGTTGTGCAGAGTGCATTCCTATTGTATTGTTTCCTCCATCGATCACAAAGACCCCTCAAGTGAGATTGATGACTTGGAACACCACTCATGTCATGCTTTTGCAGCCACAGCCAGACTAATGGTATTAGCCAGCTGGGGTATTATAGTCAAATTCTCTGATGCATTTCACTGCTAACAGTTGACTAGCCACAGTCAAATTATTCTGCTTTGCTCTTTTCCTCTAAAGGCTCAGTGCACCAGACTGGATTACACCAGTTCTGAAAAAAACATTAATCCTGTTCGGGATAGTGAAAAGAAGTTTATATGCTCCCCTGCCCCCCAAAATAGGATGAGGGTTAAATTACCGTGCAACTTTGAAAATGTGTATTTGGGCAACGCTGATGTTAATAAATGGAGAAATAAGGTCAAGAGGTTACTGTGGGTACTGCTGGCAGCGAGTAAAAAAGCCATAACCAGGAAATGGTTAAAACCGGACATCCCAACCATCGAAGAGTGGGTCAACATAGTCCAGGAAATCTACAGTATGGAAAGGCTCTCATTCACTCTCAGGAATCAGAGGGACATGTTTTACAAAATATGGTCAAAGTGGTCTGAGTATGTCAAGCCCATAATATCGGACTTTGTATGAATGTTACAGTTTTACGTGAAAGAAAAATGTTTTTGTATGGATGCTCCCACTGTTGTTCATATGTAAAAAAAGGTTTTAAAAAATTTAAAAAAAAAAAAGAATTCAAAATAGGATGAGGGTTAGTTTTGACTTCCTGACTGTACAGACTCTGTCTGTGGCCAATATACACACACACACACTATTTCTACATCCTGTATGGCTCCTCTATCCATGATGCCCTCATCTTGCCATTCTCTGCCTCTTCTCCTTTGCAGGTAATGCAGGTGGTGAGGGAGCAGATAATGCGAGCGCTGACTCTTAAGCCTAATTCTCTGGACCAGTTCAAGAGTCGCCTGCAGAACCTGAGCTACACAGAGATCCTGAAGATACGCCAGTCCGAAAGGATGAATCAGGAAGACTTCCAGTCCCGCGCCCCATCCTGTGAGTTGAGCAATCAAAGACAAGTATGATCTCGACACATTTGTCAAAGGGTTATATCGGTTATCTGAAGTCGAGATGGTAACAAAATGATGAACTTAATGTGAATAATATAAACTAAAATTGTATTCATGCATATTGTATGTCTGACAGCTTTGTTTAAAGGAAAATCCACTTTGAATACGAAGAAAAATAAGACATTTTCTGTAGAGTTGGAAGAACTGCTCAGTGATATTTACCTTCTCTTTATCTACCTAATCAGTGCCTAACTCAAATGAGGACATAATTTGCATCTACAAAAAAAAGCCATGGTCATTAAAATGCGTGTAATCACTTCTTTTTTCTCCTTTCCATTTGTCAACCAAATGCCAGCTACTGGCATACATGCACCTGCGCTCTCCTCACGTGATTGAAAATATGCATTGAATTCAAATTGCCTGCAAATGGCCTTCCAAGTGAATACTCCATTAACGACCCTCCAGCTCAGTAAGCGTGGAGAGCTAGTCTGTAATAGATCATTCATTGACTGATCCTGGATGCAGGGCCTGTAATGGAGAACATTGTTTTGTTCTCTCTGTATTTAATGGAGTAGCTAGCACTATTGGAAAATTGTCTCACAGAAAGAGCTTGTCCCTCTGAACAGTAATCAATGCTGAGCCAAGGGCTTATTGAATCAATATTGGAACGGAGAAACCAAACTTTAGCAACCAATTAATCCTATTGGACAAAGCAACACAAAAGCGAAAGGAATTGTGGAGAAATACACCCCAAGATGATGTAGTTATCTTATCTATAAGATCTATACATTTTATTATGTATAACACATTGAATCCCCTATATTAACTAGAAAAACACAAAGTACAGCAGAATGCCACAAGTTCACACTTAATCTCAGGGTGAATTAGATGTGAAATTAAGAAGAACATTTTAACATTTTATTCCAGAATGACTGTTGGAAAAGGATGATGAGTCTCTCTTCAACAGTGTGAGACTACCCCAGGGTGGAACTTTCCTCTAATCAATACAGCACAGTCATGACTTATGAACTTAATGAGCAGAGCGTGTCAGACTGCAGATTTAAAGGAGCTCTGTATTGCCTGCTATAAGTGCTGACAGTTTTCTGCCATCAATTATTGTAGAAAATGGCTACATCAAAAGAAAGTGAACACAACCTATTATGGCTTTGGATCAAAGCTGTGTCTCCTGTAGAGCTGTTTTCATTTTATATCATTTTGACTCCTGTAAACTCCAAGGTATTCCTGCTATAATTAGTAAAATATAGCTTGTTAAAAGTTTGGCATGTACTGAAAGTTTCTTACACCAAACTACTAAATTGATATCACATAAAGAATTCATGCCGCAGGTCAACTCAGAACTCCTGAGAAATTACTAATAATTCATTTTAATACACTCCCTAGAAAATTTAGATGAAAAGTGGTTTTAACATAAATGATTATTGATTCCCTTCTCCACACATGCTTAAATATTTTACTGATATACTGTGTTGGTACTGTACATTTTTTTTAAAGCTGGAATTGGGTTTTTGTGTTTCACTTTTTGAATCTGTTAAATATCTGACACCAACCAGAGTGCTTCCTTTTATAGAGGTCTACCAGTACAACACCTCATCCCTTTAATTCAATTGTGATTTTCTGCATTTGCCAGAAAGAATCAGTTTCAATTTAATTTACTAGAGTTGCTTCCTAAGAAGGGCAGCCAAACCATCTAAAACTCTCGGACAAGAAAGTCTCATGTGTCTAGCTCCATCAGAAGGAAACACATGAGGCGCTAAAGGGGAGCCATCATCATCCATCCTTCCTGCCATGAGTCACGCCTTCCCCACTAGCTGCTACTTTGAAGATGCCATAGTGAAGGTCCGACTACAGGGCAATGTAATGACTGGAATCACTGATGAGGCAATCGGAGAGGCGGAGCGGGGAGACGGATGAAGGGAGACAAGAGTGGATGAGCCTGAAGGAGAAGGAGAGAAAGGAGGACAAAAATGTGATCAAAAACCAGCAAGTGGAAATAAAAAAAATGACAAATGTTTTATGTGATTAGAAAACCTGAAATCCTGTCAAAGTCTGCACTGTTTTAAAGAAAACAAATGACAAAAAGATAAATTGGAAGAGAAAACAGTAAAGTATAATGTTGAGTAAAAAAGATGTTGAACAGCAGCTCTGCTCGGGCAGATAATATTCATAATTTATGTTGACTAGTGCTGTGTGCTCCACATTCATATGCAACACAGACAAATACATGTAGAAGCATGAATAAATGACAGAATCTGAAGCAGCACAGATCCCCACTGATCAGCCTTTTGGGATGTCATATGACATATTTCTGAGCGTGTGGACATGTCCATGCATGTGTGGAAGTATCTCTGCGTTTTGCATTCTCTTTTCCCTCCCGACAGCCGTAATCCCGGGGATTTTGCCAGTCAGGTGATTATTGTTGGTGCCAGAAAACCTGGGAAATGTATTAATTATAATAAACTACTTCCAGGTCTCTGAGCATCTTGTACCGCGCTGTCGCTCTGCTTTCCACATCTGGAAGGGTGTGGTTTATATGTATTGAGACAATTCTTTTAGACCAACAATGTGTTCATTTTCTGTTTATTTCTAAAGGGAGCTGAGAGAGAAGATCCAGCCCGAGATCATGGAGTTGATCAAACAGCAGAGGCTTAACAGGTTGTGTGATGGAACCTGCTTCAGGAAAATCAGTAGTCGCAGGAGGCAAGGTGAGATGCACATGTATAAATGTAAATCATAACCACACAGGCATGGAAGTTTCCCTGTGTTCACAAGGACAATCCTTCTCTTTCCCTCTGTCTGTTTGTTCTTCATCCCTACTTTCCGCCCCCCCCAGTTATAGCTTTATTCCCTTTTACAAAATTCCCACAGGAAATGTGTATCACAGGAGATCTTTGAAGCTCTGTGCTGTTGTGGATCTGCTGTCATGGTAGTTGACACACATTTTCCTGGGTCTGTCACCCTCCAATGTAGAGAGAGACATATAGCAACACGCTGTCTCTTTTACTCAAACACATACAGAAGTGCAGTACACATGTCTTTATGTCTTACATGAAAACACCATCTCTGCCTCTGCATAGGAGGAACACACATTAAATAGGCATTCACACACCCTGAGTCGGCCATCAAGGGGGTCAGTGCATTTAGGCTGCGATGGGGTTTGGCGCAGGGGGGACACACGGCAAAAAACACAGAGGGCAAAAAAGTTGATATCGACTCAAGGAGAAACGCAACCCCCCCGTCACGCTGCGGTGGCCAATCACATAACCGGCAATCAGACTTGTCAGTAGATTTTGAGGCGGTATGACAATTCCGTACAGTAAACAGGAAACATCACTGCCTCTATCGCTGCCACAAGAAATTTTTAAAACACGAAACATAAGCACTGAACTGTCCAAGAGTTTGTGGAAAAGCTGAATGTTTGCCAAACAACAAAGCATAGTCTCACTCGTCTGTTTTCTTTCTTTCTCCGTGAAGCTACCTTCAAGTGTGGTCAGAAATGTTGAGATCTATAAACGATCTGCCAGAAAACAGTAGTTGTGAAATATAAAGTCGGGCTGGTTCATACACACACAAAAAAGAAAATTTATAGACAAAGCTTTGAGAAAAGAGTCTCAACAGTACAGTAGGGTGTAGTAAAAATGATAAAGCAGTATGTTTTGCGGAGATATAACATAAGTCAGTCTATTTGTGGTACGGTGGATGTCGAACATATCAGGGGATATGTTAAGATGTTCACATTTGTGACATGATAGTTTGGAAGCAAATGCTTTGTATATTTATAGACACATTCTTTGATTCTTTAATTATATTCCTTCTCAGTGATACAGTGGAGGAGAGTGAAAGATAAATAGAAAGTGAAAAGTCTGTATTTTATTAATTCGGCCCAATATGGTGTTTCACACTCGCTGCCACTAGAAAGGGAAGAGAGATGCATTAAGTCTGCGGAATATGCTGTTTTTCGGTCAAAGAGGATTTAAGCCGGTTGATCCCTTCACTCTTCTGTCCTCCCTCTGACACTTTTACTTAATCCCTCACTGTCTAGATAAAAATACATGAAATAAAAAATAAAATTAACACTGACAAGCTCAGGTTGTGAGTTGGTTTGTTATTGTGTTGCTGTCATCAGCTACCCCGCAGGAACTGTTCTTCCAATAAGTCAAATCAAATTGAGCACAAGGTGGAGTTTTATCTAATGTCACCAATGCATTCTGGCATTTTGAAAGCCTAGTCACGATTTGTCTTGGCAGCTGTCTTCCAGATGTTGTCAAAGCTGGATTACAAAAAATGACCAACAAACTGAAAAGAAATATTGCAGTAGAAAAAAAGGATTTGAAAAGATGTTGCAGGACAGATGTTTAGGTAGAAAGCATCACCTACATTAAGTATCGTCTTCACTGCTTGTAGTCAGCTGATTTATACTTGTCTGGCTTTTACGCAGCGACATGCTGTGAATAGTATATTACCATATCAAGTTTGTTTTTTCGGATCTACAAAGAACACACACCAGCCCAAAACTAAACACAGAAATGAAAGCATTATCCATTCAGGAGCAGTTCACCAACAAACTGTCGCATAGAATACAATTGTAAAGAAGTTCATGAGCCTCACAGGATTTAATTTAGCATACTAGCCTGTATGGTTACACTGGCTTTAATCTACTGCAACAGCACGCTCATTGTAGGGGAGTTGTCTGCCTGCTACAAGCTAGCTGTTGATGTCTTTGCCTCTGAGGATTCTTGAAAGAGTCAAGGACATGCTGTTTCAACACCCTATTTTTCTTTTGGTTTGCCTATATTTTTTCTTTCTACATATGTGAATATATACCACCTTCCTTCATCCGACTTCTCACTCTCATCTCTCTTCCTTTCCTCCCTCTCCTCTATGATCCTTTGCTCTCTTGCTGGTACATACTATATGCAGTATATCCATGCATTGACAATGTGAAGAGCTCTTAGTCTTGTAGAACTTAGGTGAGCTGAACAAGAATAAAAGGAGCGCTATGGCAAGTTTAATTTTCACTTGGGGTTGACATGAAATGAGACGTTAAATGAAAACCAGGGTGTTGCATACAAAATGCCAGAACTTGTTTCATTTTGGTTCATTGGTGTCATTTTGTCTTGCCTTTTGTACTCAGATACACTTTCACAATAATTATACTGTTATGTGTCCTCCTCCCTCCCTCCCTCCCTCCCTCTCTCATTCTCCCACTTCTCCCTCAGCATCTTGTACAACTATTTCAAAGTCCTCCAGCCTGCAGGGACTCGAGTACTTACATCAAATATTAATTTGGCTGACTTCAGTGCAGATGACTCTTCCCTCTACCTTCCAAAGTGCCATTCTGCCCATTACAAGGGGATGCTTCTCTCTAAGAGCTCAGGTTGATGGTGGTTTTAAAGTTTGGAAGAAAGAGCAATACCTGTACAGTCTTTTAAGTGCACGGTACTGACAAGTAATGTGGGACTCAGGAGAATGTCCCTTTATATAAATGCTGCACTAAAGGAAAAGTAAATCTGGATATTTGGCCTGATTCTGTTGAATCTTACCATGCTGTTCCCCCGCATGTTCGGGCAGCTGAATCAGATTAAGACAGTTATATACAAGAATGACAATAACATTCAAAATAGAGATACAGTACAGCATCTTGATGCCTAAGGAAGAACATATGTGCGTGTGTGTGTATACACGCATGCACACACAAATCAGTCACGCTATCAGTTAAGCTGAACAGTTGTTAGCATCCTTTCCCTCACAGCCGCCGGGACGCCAACTGTCTATTTTCAGCAATTAGGATTTGGACTGTGCCAGCCAGACCTCCCCAGTCTGTGCCCACTTACTGCCAGCTCAGCTCAGTGCCCACCTTGGCAGGAAACCGCTAAAGAACATCAGGCTGGCTGCGCTTTGCAGACACAGCTGGTAGTTACAGGCTGCTGGAGGATTGCACATCACATCAGCCAATAATAATATATATTACCTTGTACCTTGTATTGTTAAGATTATTCTTCTTCCGCCACTAAAAGTGTCGCTACAGCCTAAACCGTGCATGGTGGGGTGGTGCTCTTTTCTGGACTGGTTCAGACCTCAGGCACAAAAATGTACACACTGACATAAAGTCATCAAAAGAATTTTGATTTGGTAGAAAAAGTTAATAACAAACACATTTTTTAAGCTAATGACCAAATACGACCTTTAGACCCTAATATTTGCCCATGGTCCAATACAAAACCATCATGTGCAGCCTCCAAAAGGACCCTTTAGTTGCATCCTCACCCTTTGACACAGTATCAAAAACTGGATGTGAAAGGTTTCTGTTTTTTTATTTCAGTGTACATTTTAAGCTCTGTTTACTACCTTGTAAAAAACATTGAGTAGGCATTTAGGGCTTTGTGCCTCTGCTGTAGATGTTTTAATCTTGTTTTCCTATTAAAAGAAAATAAATGTCATCAAGTCCCAGTTAAGGATTCATCTTTGCCTCATTTGAGCCCAGCAAAAACCCCTGGATGTCCTGTGATCTTGACTTCAGTGTGTGGATTGTTGTTAAATCATTATTGAAATGATGAAGGCCAACTGTCTGTATTGTTGCCCATCGAGATCCTTCCCTCATGCAGAGCATTATGGCCCATCTGTGGATTTTCCTTAAGGCTGTTTTCTTTTGTCACAGATTTTATTGCCAGACTAATTTTCTCTCTTGTTGATGACTCATGCAATCCCATATGATATTTAATGCCAGTCTCTGACTTATTTCATAACTCTTCCTTTCTCCTTATGTTTTTCTCCAGATAAGTTTTGGTATTGTCGTCTTTCTCCGAACCATAAAGTCCTGCACTATGGAGATTTGGAAGAGAGCCCTCAGGGCGAAGTGCCCCACGACTCTTTACAAGACAAACGTGAGTGTCAAGTACTGTAAATGTATTGATAGTCTTTATCCACTATTGTGACACAGTATGTGGTTTTTATTGCAGCTTACAATATTGATTCAAATATGTATTTTAGTCTACAGTCTCGATCCTTGCTGGACAAGCGACTGCTACTAACTGCTGGCTTTAAGAGTCGGTGTTAATCATTTTTACTTGTATGATGCACAGATCTGGGGGGAATTTTAACTTTTAATCAGTTAATCAGAAAAAACCAGCCACACTGGGATGACACAGTTGTCACAAGAATGTTGTTGTTATTGTGAACTCACTTCTGTCCTCTTTGCAGTGCCTGTGGCTGATATCAAAGCTGTTATCACCGGCAAAGACTGTCCTCACATGAAGGAGAAGGGAGCCCTGAAGCAAAACAAGGTGTGTGTGTGTGTGTGTGTGTGTGTGTGTGTGTGTGTGTGTGTGTGTGTGTGTGTGTGTGTGTGTGTGTGTGTGTGTGTGTGTGTGTGTGCTGGAGAAAATACGTGTGGGCGGGTGGATGTGTATCTAGGCAAGAGAACGTGTTTCTGTGTGCTTGAGAGTTGCATAACATGTTGTCAGTTACATCATTTTGCTTTGGGACATAACACAATAACTAGCGTCTCAGTGGTCAGCAAAGAGAGATGTGTCCATTAGCGGCATTGTGTAGGAAAGAAATCACAGAATAGTCGCTCCAGACACATAACACAAGAGCCGCCAAAAACATACCACAATTTTTCTTTGCTGTTTTAAATTTGAAAGTCGGCCTGCCCTCTGCAATGCCTTAACCAAGATGAAAGAGTCGTCTTGTCTGTGTACACATCAGCCCTTCCTCTCCTGCACTTTGCCTCTGCAAACCTTCACCCCCCACCACCCACGGGACTCTGATATATTGGATCTTGGATAAATAGCCTTGAAGACAAAGGAGCAATCCTCCTCTGTGCTTTGTCTCCTTTATTACCTTGTCGATAAGCGCAGGTCTAGGGAATGACCCGAGGGGGGTCTCTGGGCCGTCTAGCAGGCCTGTCCCAGCCTTGTGAATGAGAACACAAGCACATTTCATTACTCACTGTTACAAGGCCAGCCAAAGGCACCTCTACGGGCTTTACAGCGGAGCTGGCATGTGGACACTGAGACAGAGGCGGGAGGGTGAGGTGGCAAGCTGTGTTTTCTGACTGTGTTTCCGGAACTTTTGCAGATGTATTGAACATAAGCTGTTCTTAGATTAGTTATTTTTTTCTAATTGTTCCATACACATATACTCAGGGCCATATTTTCCTTGTTTCACACACCTGGAAGTGCAGTTTGCTTGTTATCTGTGTAGCAGTTTACCTCTTATTACTGGAGCACATCCTCGTGCTTTATGTACTGCACATGCCTTTGAAGGGAGGCTCACCCAAATAACTGGAGGTTAATGTGAAGTGTGGATAATTGCGTCTTCTAATGTTCAAGCGATTTGCAATGAGTGTGATTTGTGTGGAAAATCCTCTGCTTCTAAAAGGCAGGGTCAGCTACATTAAAATAAGGCTGTGGTGGGGAATACAAGATTTAATTAAGCAATATTTTACTGACAACTCAATAATAGCAGAGAAACCTCTGCAAGAAATGGTGTTGCACTTAAATAGTTAATAAACCAAAAAGGTAACTGTCAAAGAAGAGCATTGATAAATAAATAAATTAATATCCATTTTATTACTCCAAATAAAGAGCCTTTAAACTTGAACTGCTAACAAGGCTGTTAATGCACCGTGGGGATTACAGTTATTTCATTTACAATGTGCATGTGGTTGTAGACTCTATGGAGACATCAGTTGTATCAGTGTCATCTACATCCACCACCTTATTTGTTTACAGCTTATTTGGCGGCATGGGTCTAAGGGTGACAATGTCCAGACTGAAATATCTCAACAACTATTATGTACGGGCATTCATGGTCCCCTCAGAATGAACTGGAATCATTTTGGTGATCCGCTGGCTTCTCCATCATCAAGTCAGCATGTTAATTTGACCAATACTTTGTTACAATACTTCCAAACTGATCCCATCAGCTGTACTTTGTGTATAGCATGATAACATGCTAAACTAAGATGGTAAACATTATAACCATTATAACTGCTTAACATCAGATTGTTAGAATTGCCAATGTGACCATGCTGAGGTTAGCATTTATCTCAGAGTACCACTGTGCCCAAATACAGCCTCACAGCCACTAGCATGGCTTTAGACTCTTTTTATACAACCTTTTTGTTTGTCTTCTTTTAAGGTTTTACAACCTATAACTTAATTTGAGGTTTTGAAAACTCTCCCAGTATTTGTTTTATGAACCTTTCAATGAATGAAAAATTTATATTGAGTAATAAATGTCCAAATAAATAACTCCCATTATTTCAGCAATAAGTATTAATATTTCAGCTCGGGAAAGGGAAGTTTGGGGTCCTCTACTGGAGCTGCTACCCCCGCGACCCGACTCCGGATAAGCGGATGAAGATGGATGGAGCAACGCATCTTTTTTTTTTCTGCGCCTTCTGATCTGAGACAAATCCCACAGCAGAACTACATCTTCAGGCTCTCCCTCACTAAGTGCACTTCGGCCACAGTCCCTGACTCTGACCAACCTGCTGCCTTTATAAACTGCTAATTTCACGCTAATTGCAAGCAAGCCTTTTAATGAATTGCTTTCATGTATACAAATGTGGCTATCGGTGTACCTATTTTGTCCTTACACTGCATTCAAGTCATTTCCTACAGTGGACCATGGGAATACATGAAGGTATACACCCAAATTCATATCGCATCATATTCACAGCCTTCCCAGGCATTTTTCAATGGGGTTAGGTATTTTTTCTTTCATTTCTCTCTTTGAGCTTGCTGATACCCGTTGAGTTGATATGCCGCTGTTGTTGTAACAAAAAGTGATGAGAAGAGAGAGATTGCATGGTATGGCAGCATTGTCGTGTAAATCTCACCTGTTCCTTCCTTCTTTTTTTTCCCTTGCACCTTTTTTTTCTCTTATCTCTCATCCCACGTCCTTCACTCTGTCACTGTCTGTATCTCCTGCTCTTTCTCTTCCTCACTGCTCCCTCTCTGCCTTTCCCTCTGTCCTCTCTCCAGGAGGTGTTAGAGCTGGCCTTCTCTGTCCTCTATGAGTCGGACGAGTATTTAAACTTTATTGCTCCTGACAAGCATGAGGTAAGCCAACAGTAGCAGCCCTGCGGCTGTTGACAGTGTCAGAGAGAATAAAAACACAAAGAGAAAAGTGTTTTTTTTTCTCAAGTATACAACTATAGTGTACACATTTAAGGCATAGCTAGTGATGATACACAAATGTATATTGTCTGACAGTGACTATATCATTTTATCATCCAACCCTATTTGCATTAAGCCTGGCTTTACAACTTAACTCAATTGACTTGAGACTTAACTTTTTTAACTTTAAACTGAACTAAACTTAACTTTAAACCTGAATTGAATGTTTATTGAATTACAATTTAAAATTAAATTAACAGAAGTTATCGCAGGGCACTTTACAGTTAGAGTAGGTCAACAACACATTCTATAATTTACAGAGAATGCACTTAGCGTGGTGATGGCGGGGAAAAACTTTTAACAGGCAGAAACCTCACACAGAACCTCCAGGTGGGCGGCCATCTGCCTTGACCTTTGAGTTTCCGTCAAAGACTAGAAAACTATAATCATAATATAATGACTATAATGTCTGGCAAATTAAAAAGGGCTCTGGTTTTTCATATATTATGATGAAATATTACATACTGTATACTTCCTTCCATTATTCACATAATTTTCTTGGTGTATTAAATCAGAAACCTTTTTTAAATCTGTTTTTAGACATACACGTTTGTATTTAGGACAAAAGAGAAGTTGTTGTCCCTGCTCTATTTCTCCTGAGTCAGTGTACACAAACTTTCCTGCCTGTGTGGTTAGCTTCTTTTATGCCTGCATGTCTCTGTACCAGGTGGAGTCTGTACGCTGTCAACAGGCTTCTTTAAAAAACATTTCATCATTAATTATAGTTTGCAGATCTCTGTAAGTATTTAGTTTGGTGGTTAGTTTCTTTCTGTCAGTACCGTATTGTATTTTATTTTGTCTCTACCGCTGTCCGTGTCTCTGCAGTACTGCGTGTGGACAGACGGTCTAAATGCTCTCCTGGGTAAGGAGATGACCAGCGATTACACCAAATCTGACATGGACACTCTGCTCTCCATGGAGATGAAGCTCCGCCTCTTGGATCTAGAGAACATCCAGATTCCCGAGGCCCCACCCCCGATTCCCAAAGAACCTAGCAACTATGACTTTGTTTACGACTGTAATTAGACGAACGACTTCACAGGCCCAAACCCAAACCCACCCAGCACCTACTGTTCTCACTGGACCAGTCCCCTTTTCTTATAAACTGGAATAAAAAACAAATAAAACCATATAATGTAAACAGTGAACTGTGATTGAACGAAAAAGGACTTATTAAACTATTTTCCTTTAGCTTCTCACTCGGCCTTTATAAGAGGGAACATGGTGCATATTAATAGACTTGCTGCACAAGGGGGGGACTCAAGTTCGTTGCAGAGTCATCAGGTTGCCATGAAGACAAGAAACCAGGAAGTATTTGTTGGGCCTGTCGTTTGGCGTTGTGCGTCTTTTTCCTCATTCTCCTCCTGTGTCTGATGTTTGAGACATTCACTTCTTCTCGACCAAGGCGCCCTCGGTCTTTTTGCTTGAAGATTGTTGTAGAAAAATGCTTAGATATTCAGCTTCCTTGTTGTCTTTTTTTATGTTTACTTTATTGTTTTTCCTCAGGTCTTCTGTGGGGGAAGGAATGATGGTTGTGTAGTTCAGGAACAGGGAGGGACGGGGTTTTGTGTTTTTGCCTTCCCCTTCCCAGCAGTATTTCCTGTCACATTCTTACTTACAGTATTTGTGGCAGCTAAATGTTTTCTAAGAGGCTGAAAGGAAGGTTGAAGGACATTTTAAGATAAATACTTCATGAAAATAGTCTCTTATATCCGCTTTGTCCTGCTATACATATACTGAAGACTGTTAGAATAAGTCGTTCCTCAAAACCAAGGCACTGTACTCCAGTACAAAGCCTTTCTTTTAAATATTTTAATGTTACCATCCCACTGCTGCTTATTGCATATTGTATACACCTACACAGTGGCTTTGCCAAAACAACCATAAAAGCCCCACTATTGTAAACACACACTCGTCTCTCCCTCATTTGAGTCTCTCTCATTGTAATAACTGCTGTACACAACATTCCTAAGCAATATTTTGAGCTTTTATTTTATTCATTTGTAAGATGGTCATAATTTAGGGATTTTAAAATTGTGAAACTACTTAGTAGTTGGTATTACAAATAAGATCTTAATGTTTTGGTTAAGGGAATTTGTCTTTTTGTGTGTTGGGGACTATATGGCCACAAAATTGAAAGTCTATGTATTTTTTTAATTTAAAAACAGATCATGGTTGTTATTTCTAGTATGATTTATACATGTTCCCCTTCCTATTTAATACCTTCAAATGTTTTACTTTAGGATTTTTCAAAGCCCCTCCAAACTGCTGTTTACATTAAAGATTTAAGAACTGTAACTACTTTTCCTTTTCTTCCTCTCTTCATTCATCAAGCACATGCACTTAAAGGATCAACATTGAACATGAAGGTGAAAGGTTAGTCCTTGATTAAGAACAGCAAGACCTCACAACAGTGTTTGACATATGACTCAATATAGTGTACCTCAATAGTGAAAATCAACAGATTTTGAGTATGGTGTCATTTAGTATGGTGTGTCGCTTTAACAGTTGTTACAGAGTAACAGATGATGTATAGATCAGGACTTCAATCATCCCAAAGGCAACTTTCTTGCTCATTTGTAACAGATAATCTTTTTTTATTTTTTTTTATCATTTTCATGTATCATCTGCTCGTTCACATGTTGCCACCCCTCCTGTGCATTTTCAAACAAGTTATTGCAGAAATGTTGTTACAATCCACATCTAGATTGTCTTTGTTTAGCCGTTTGGCCTGGTTCAAAAAGCAAACATTAAGGTCGTATTGGAAATTGTAACTAAGCTATAACCAGAGCTAGATGTTAAAATCACCTACTAAACTCAAGAAATTAAAATCCACACAATGTAGACTGCAATCACAATTATTTTTTGTCCACTGCTAACAATAACTACAGTAAACTAAGTTTGAATACCAGTCAGTAGTAACGGGCAACAAAGACTCCTACATGCTGAATTTATTGTTTGGTTACTGAAGGTGCTCTTCACACACTTCATTCACTTCTCCACCGTCCCATCACCTCCTCCAGAGACTCCAGGTTCATCTGCTTCTGTCCAGCTTGCACAGCCTGCAGGTGTCCCCTGAGCTGCTGCCGCTCCAGTCAGAGCAACATAAAACATGGCACTGGCCTCAACAGACCCAGACTAAATGTAATTGCATTTGATGAAAATTCCTTGGTAACCTTATGTTGTGTCATTTTCAGAGCTGTCATTTCTCAAAAGACACCCCGCTGTTCCTTGAATCAGTCATGTATTCAGGCTTCAAGCTCAAACGTCATTCTACATCTTTATCAAAGCAAAATGTCCTCTATATAAATCTATCCATTTAGCTTAAGTTACATTTTCTACATGTTGGGGCAGAAAATGCTGTTTGAAAAGGCCTGTGATTCATAGAATATGCTCAACATCTCAATACTACAGTAAATGAATCAGTCTTTGAATTATAAACTCAAATTGTTGTCAGATAAATCACTGCAAAAGCAGTCATTGTCAATTTCTATCTTTGGATAGAAATATGTCAAACACTTCATTTGACGACCTAGATTGAGCAAGGAACTGCCTTTGTTTTTTGGCTGAATATTTATTCTCCGTTTGGCTTTGTGTGTGTGCACCCTTGGGTTTTGGTGCCTGGGTTTTCCCATTACATGCCTGGCTGTGTTGCAGGATATTTATTTCCCGCCACAGGTCGTAGCAGTCCCTTACTCCTCTTTGTGAGACACCATTTCCTGCTTGATGGCTCTATCTTCCACCCAACCCAGGAACATCCTCTGAGCTTCATCTTCAGGGGAAGATTGTTCACTCACAAACGGAGACTGATGCCCCTGTGCTCATAAGAAATGTAAGTCCATTCCTAAAAAAGAAAACACTCTTCCATCCAGTCTTTCATTTACTCGCTTAGACACAGAACGCATATATGTCAACAGTCACACTTAAATGGCTCCATGGAGGTGAAGCTCCATGTGTTGTTGACCGGGCAGAGCTCGTCTGTGAAGGGGATGGCCCTGATGATGACCCTGATGAAATTCTGTTAGCCAGCCATTAGCATGAAGCCAGAGACAGGAAAAAGTGATTGAAAGTAACTGGATACTCTTAACAAAAGAAAATTCTGACTAAAAAATAACCATTACGTTTGATAAAAACCTTTGATACTACCAACTAATCAAGTATTTACTGCAGAACGTGTGTGTGTGTGTGTGTGTGTGTGTGTGTGTGTGTGTGTGTGTGTGTGTGTGTGTGTGTGTGTGTGTGTGTGTGTGTGTGTGTGTGTGTGTGTGTGTGTGTGTGTGTGTGTGTGTGTGTGTGTGTGTGTGTGTGTGTGTGTGTGTGTGTGTGTGTGTGTGTGTGTGTGTGTGTGTGTGTGTGTGTGTGTGTGTGTGTGTGTGTGTGTGTGTGTGTGTGTGTGAGAGAGAGAAAGAGAGAGACACACGGATGTTTTACCAAATGGTAGGGTGGAGGTGGGATGTAACTTTCCTTCTTGTCCACACCTGCTAAACACACATTTGGCCACACACTAAGGTTGCTGCTGCACCTACTCTGCAGTAGCCTACTATACACACATATGTAGATATGACACATATATTTGCTTGTTTTAAAGGGAGTAAAGCCAGTAGCACATGAGTGTGCATGAAAAGGAGAGATACGTCCTTAGTTGTCCTCATAACAAGTTCTCGAAGACTTCACACAGAGTATGTGACAGCAGCCTGAGGGCTGCAGCCAGCAGGGTGCAGCTCCTCTCCTCATCCAGCAGGACACTATAATCAAATCACATTAAGGCCTGAACTGATTATATGGGCACGCATTCTTCCACAGCAGGCTCTCAAACAAGTTGGCAAGGCATCCAAACTCGTCCACCTTCTGTCCTAATCAGGGCCCATCTAATAATGTTTGGGTCAGGATCAATTCAGCCAACAGACAAACAAAAGACGTTACCAAGACAATAGTTCAAATGAAAACTATTGACAGTAAGGGCTGGGTAATTACATTTTTACATTCTGTTGTTGTTATACATTACACACATGCACAAACAGGACCCCAAACATACACTAATGTAGAGATGGCAAAGTAAGGGGGGCTGCCCACTAAAGGCACCCTGAGCAGTTGGGGGTTCGGTGCCTTTCTCAAGGGCACCTCAGTAGTGCCCAGGAGGTAAACTGACACCTCTCCAGCTACCAGTCCGCAATCCGTACTTGGTCTGTAGAGGAACTTGAATCAGCAACCCTTCGGTTCCCAAACCAAGTCCCTACAGACTGAGCTACTGCTGCCCTGATTATCTAGGGCATTGCCTTATTTTTCATAGCTGTGAGTGTGAATGTCATGGAACATTATTCACCTTCCTGTTGGGGTGCTAGCACATGTGTCAGTGGCAGATAATATAACAAATAAAACCAAATTTCCAATTCTGAAAGTTTGCTGTTACATGGGTGAACTTATCTGTTTTGATGATTGGGAAGGACTGTATATTTGCTGGTCTTTAGAAGGTGTGGCCATCGATTAGAATGCAGACGAGATGTTCCTTTTTAGGCGTTTTATTGGAATAAAGGATGGTTTTGAATGGGTGTGTGTGGTTTGGTAGTTGCACGCACACAATCTAGGAACTTAGCAATAATTACAGCAACACTGTATTATTTTATCTATCTGTATATATCTGCACAGTCTTTCGACGTCAGCTCTCTTCCAAACTTTACTCGAAACTGAAACTCAAGCTGTCTTCTTCGGCGAGTAGCAGAGCGCAGTGCCGCTCCTGATTGGTTGATTTTTCAGCAGCCAGTTTTACCTACCTGCCTGCAGAGGTCGTCCTTTGTGACATTATCCTTAAACCTTTCTGTATCTTGTGCTGGTTGTTCCTGTTTTCCTGCCTCTATATCGACATGATAGTAGCATCAGACTTAAGGTGAGAAAGCTTGTGAACATGTACAAATGTTATGCTGCATCTATGATGTATGATGCTATCATCAAAGCATCTTCAAAGTAAGGAAAGATTAAGTGGGAAACCAATACAAACAAAGACACTACCTGCTGCTTCTCGTCTTCTAATATCGACTGCCATAGCTCAGCCGTTCTCTAAGGGTGTTGTTCACAAAAAAGGTTTTCCTGCTCATCATTTTTATTGACTTGTTTTCTTAGCTTATTCTTTCTAACTCGCTCATTACTGGAGACATTTGTCCAATGTGGTCCATCAGAGGCAGCAGAGAGGAGCTCTGCTACACTGATGTTATTGATTACTGGAAGGATAGATCCATATCCCTTGTACATTATTATTCAACTCACCCAAGAGCAGCACTCTTCAGTCAGTGTGGAGCAGACAGAACCATGCTGGATGCAGCATTTCCTACATCAATGTGACAGACACCTGTGGTGCTGAATAGAGCAGTGAGGTATTGATTAATAACTCAGATTTAGAACAAAGATACATCATACATCATACATTTGTGTCTTTTTAAATACAAATAGCATAGATAAGTTACTCAGGAAAGTTTATTCAATGTAAACTCTTAATAAATAAAAAATGTAAAATGAATAAAATATTTCTTATGTTAATTAGAAAGGTAAACGAAATGAGTAACAGCAACACAAAAAGCTGCATGTTAACAGCTTAAATTTCCTTAGCAGTGGCTGTGGCACCTGGGGTCCTTTAGCAGGGTGAAATGATGGCTTTAACCCAGACAACGATCCTGCGAGCAGAGTGGGAAGTTGGGATTTAGATAACACATTTAACTCTGAAATAGATTTCTATGTCCACCCCAACAATTGCTTAATCTGAGATATCTCAGCAATGAATCTGAAAGTCTTTTCTTTGCTGGTGGTTGTGTGGATTGAGAGTTATTCAAACACACCAGGACTAATGCATTTCTAATGGATGATGAGAGGAGTCTGCCAAGATGCATTCACTCTGCATGAGTGAAAAACATTTGTAGATTAGAGGAAATTGAGTTGTATTGCCAAATGCCAACTAGACGTATGTTGTTCTCTTCTCATTCTTCAGAAACAACACAAAAGTTCTCAAAATTTAAAGATCTATTTAGTAGCTGCTCTAGAGTTCTCAATTCACTCGATTTGCAAATGTCTAAATTTCCATTTTTTTCAGATTACTTTAAGGACTCTTTCCATTCTTAAAAGTTGCAGTTCAAAGTGCATTCTCGACCTTTGAAACCAAACTCTCTATTTATATAGTTAAATAAGTCTTACCCCTTTGTCAAAGCTTGAATAAGCTGTCAAAAAAGTACATATCAAAAACTTTGTGAACTGGGGAAGTATTTCATCCAGAACTGGTGTTTTTTCTTTTAATTATGGGAGCTTAATAGCTAAAGAACAATGGTGTCTGTATTTCTAAAATTCCTTACTTTTTTGCACCTTTTTCATATTCTTGTAGGAAACACAGCTGTCAAGAAGAAACAAAACCTAACAGAGCTAAAATGGTCCCACAGTCACCTGTCATCTCTGTCTCTCACTTTTTTTTTTAATAAATACATTTAAGTCAAATCCCACCACAGCTTTTTCTTTTTTCATGTCCCCTTTATATCACTAAACCACCTTTATCTTTCTGCTGTTTCCACACAAATGCACATCAAAATCTTTTCTATTTTTGGTGAAGAGCAGCCTCAGCAAGTGAACATGTCATACGCAAGTCTTTTGTTCTCCTCTGTCACTCAGGATCTAATTCTGTTGGTGGTTGACACCTCTTGATGTTGTAAAAAGGATCCAATGAATCATGGCTTTGAAGAGCAAGAGCACCACTGAAGAGGGGGAGGTGATGAAGAGGAGACAACAAATTAGCTTAACTCTGCATCGAGTGTCTGTGTTTTGACCGTAAGGTTTGCTCCACTAATTTCTTCTGAGTTTTCGAAAGTCACCACATGTTCTGCAATGTTGGGCTTTGATAAGGAAGATGTGGGGGAAATGAAAGATGGATGGGGATGTACTGAAGACCACAGGGGGATGTCTGTCTGATGCATTAATACATCTTTTATATTTCCCTCCTGCCAGCCCCACCCAAGGCTGCACCAAATGAAACAAATGCACGATGGGTTGAGGGACTGTCCTGCAACCAAGTGACCTGATGACCAAGTGAGAATCACACTCCCAATGGGTGCTGCTCCCTGGTAAGCAGAGTTTCTGCTACAGTAATCACACAGCATCACTCAATCAATATTGTTATTATATGGCAAAATCCAACTCAAGCTCTTTTCTTCCTGTCTGCATGCACAGTCTCATGAGACAGAAATTCTTCTCATCAAAGTCATTGATGTCACTTTTCTTCTTTTTCACTGTTTGTTTTGACAGTTCTTTGTTTCTGTCTTTGTCCCATCACAGGTATGTTGGAAAAAATGTGAAGGAGAGCTTGATAAAGGAGGAAAACGAAAAGTCTCCCATTGGGCAATATTTTCATTTTGCATTGTGTGGGATTGACACAAGACTAAGGCGAGCCAAATGCAGCCCAGTGCGTCTATATTTACCACAGCAAAAACCTGCCATTGGCAGTGTGTGTAGGATGACAGCAGGCATAGCGCTTCATTAGGAAAATATTGTCATGATGGCCTGCTGCAACAGCCAAGGAACAGACTGAAGACAACTGTTGCAATTTCAGGTAAGACTCTCAGATGTTTAAGATGAACTGGGAGCCCTTAGTCAAGAAGAGTTATTGAGAGACAGAACCTGCAAAAAGCTTCTGCCCTAAAAGTTTAAAAAGATAACAAAAGAAGTGAGGCAGCAAAATAGCTTTAAAATCTGTTTCAAGTTGTTCCTTGTCTTTCCCCGTTGATAAATTGCTCCAGTTAATTCCTGTATATGGCGCATCACATGCAATCTTTATAGTTTCTTTATTCCCTTTCTGTAAAATATGGGTTAGCCTAGAGCTTTTTCTTAATTTCAATAGCAAAAGTTACACAGGGGATACCAAAAATATCAGGCCGTTTTTCACCTGATATTTTTGGTATCCCCTATGTACCTTTTGATAAACAACAGCAAATCTCTCCATATTTTGTCAGGTTGTTTATTGTGGACTATTAAACACACAAAATAACACCCATGATGACAGGACAGACCCTTTGCATGTTAGGAATGGGATACATAAAATATCAGGTGAAAAACTGCCTGATATTTTGAGTACCTCCTATGTAACTCATATGGTAGACAGGTGAAAAAGTGTTTAATTGAAAAGCCATATTAAATTAAATTAAATTAAAACAGAAATCACGTTAGAGGACAGGGGGGATACGCCTATCAGTCCATAATATTAAACGACGCTATAAACATTTGACACGTCGCCTTAATGTAACAGACAAATACACGTATTTATGTATGTAACCCAGGTTTACTTAGTTAGCAAAATAAATATATTGGTTAAAAGGAAATCAACCAATAAATATGTTAATATGGTTAAAAAATCATTAAGAACATCTGTAATATTTTATTTCATTCAGTATGTTATTTCATGAGTTATTTTGTATTTAAAATGCATTTGGACTTTTATTTTGAAGGGCACGTTGCTGCGTAACCCAGGTGACCAGCAACCGCAAATCGGATTGTCAATGCGGAGCGGGCTGCAGATAAAACTTTGAGAGAGTCAGAGAGGAAGGTGAAGAATCTTTACTTGTTAGAAGCCAATTTTGTTGGATTTTTGTGAAGAAGATATTTTACGTACTCGACCTGTCCCTGTGTGGAGACGATTAGTACGTTGGAAATCGGGACTTGGTGAGTGGGAAAAAGAAATTGTTTTTTTTCTTTTCTTTTCTTTCTTTAAAAGGGAAAAAATATATGTGCAATGTATTTATGATTTTGCGAATATGTAAAGCCGAGGTAGTGATTTGAAGTTGATTAATGGTCAAACTTGAAGCACATGCTGCAAATAAGCTAAAATGTTCGGCAACCATGTTAAGAACCGCAATTGCGACGGGAGTTGGACAATTTTTATTTAAAGGTACCTGGTTATTTATGTTGATATTTATGCACGTTTTATGTTGTTACGATAGGCCATTTAGAGTGGGTTGGAGAAATATTCAACTGACATCGACTTGGAAAACACGAGGTTGAAACAAGATGGCGAGCCACCCAGTGACCTGCTGAACTGTGCAACTACCTGAGTAATGGCGCCTCTATTGGACGGTGCTCATGACCTTCTGAACTGGTAGGATTCATCCAACTTCTGCAAAGCTGCAGCGGACTCTAGTGGCGGTTTTCCACTGCGTGGTATCTACTCGACTCGCCTCGACTCTACTCGCATTTTTTGGTTTTCCATTACAAAAAAAATCCCTGGGACCTGCTACCAGGTACTTTTTTTCGTACTACCTCAGTCGAGGTTCCAAGCGAGCTGATGCGATACTAAAAGGTGACGTGGAAACCTGCAGACTGCTGGTCGGTCGGATCGCTGCGTTTTTAGCAGACAAGAGTGCGGAGTGTGTGTCCGGAACAAACATGACATTAAAAAAAAAATTCTAGCCAGACACCTACAGATTATCTACTCTCTGCACTATTCTCACTTTCCAACTGTTCAATATTAAGGGCTATATATTAGGGGATTTATGTCGTTTCCAATATTGCACACGGTTACTTTAAAAAAAACAAGACAATATATCAAAGAAAGGTTTTTATTTAGCTCTTCAAGTAGCGCATCAAACCCTCCCTTCCATCCCGGTCTTCTTCCCCTGCACCCTGTGACAGTGTCACAACCGGCTCTGCTGTCCCAGGTGCATCCCAGTCGTTGTCATAAGCCATGACTCTCATAAAGATTATACGAAGCCCAGCAGGTCAGAACCAGAGATTTCACCAGTCGTACATCGAACGCCCACCAGACGGTCTGCGGCGGTGATTTTGCAAAGCGTTAATGCTCTGAAACACAAACAGTACACAGCAGACATATTTTGGTGTGTAATCATGGTTGCTAAAGTTCATGTACTTTATATAGCGTATAGTAAATACTGACTGTGACCCTAACACTTGCAAATGTTAGCTAACGTTACCAGGAAACTTAACTTACCCTTTCGTGTCGGCGAACAATGGTCATGTCGACGTCTGAACACCGTAGGAATTCCCAAACTCCTGTTTTTTTAGCGGTGATTTTTGTTGCTTCCTTCAGCTTCTTTTGAAACAAAACATTGACAAGTAGCCGACGTGCTGTTGTGAAACACGTTGAAAATTACGTCATCACGCGTAGCTATGGTGACCAGCCACGCTGAGGCGTTACTCAATCTGCAATGGAAAACGGACGCAGAATGCGTCGAATCGAGTAGAGGCGAGTCAAGGCGAGTCGAGCTGTTACCATCAATGGAAAAACGCCATGTGAACCCTGAGTTGCTTATTGAAAAAAAAGAAGATAGGAGAGAAGAGGACTCTCGTTTCTTTTGGTCCTGTATTGCCAATTTATTCAGTCTTTTGCTGAATCATTTTAGTTTTATAACCTTTGTATTTTTTTTATGAGTACAACAAATTGTAAATAGTGTTTTTATGTTATTTACTTTTATGTAAATGAGTACATTTACTACATGTGAATCCTCTAACTAAAAAGTGAACTTCACTGATGTGATTTAGATCAGCCTGAGTTAACTCAATAGATCAAAATCTTAATTGAATTGATCAAGAACTAATTTGAACTAAACCAAACTAAAAGGGTTGCAACCTGATACTAGAGTCTGATATTAAAATCGGATATTAAGTCAAAAGTCAGAGGTTAATTCAAAAGGTTAAAACCTTACTTAACAAAAAGGGGTTAATTTTTTTTTGACTTTCTATGACAATCTATACTATGACTTATTTAATTTTTCATGACATACTATACTATCGCTTATTTATAATTTGTTTAATGTATTGCTAGACTCTGATTTTTTTATGACATACTATACTCTGACTTTCATGCCATTTCATGCCTTTCGTACTGTATTGTGACTTTTTGATATACAGTACTATACCATGACTTCAATTATTATTTATTTCATGGCATACTGTACTGACTCATTTTGTGACATTTTAATGCCATCCAGTGGCTGTAAACTGAAAATAGGAAATTAAAATTATTCACATTCAAATCAATCAAATAATGCAGGTAAGATTTGTACAAAGATTTAATCTTTAATTCTAACAAACACATAATTTATCCTCTGGCATACATATATACAATAATTACATTTTATTAGATAAATGTCTCACTCAGAATCAAGTCAATATGAAACATTTAAACACATTACATTGACTTCAAAGCTCTGGAACTATTGGTGTAAACTCTACTGATTGTTAAATTATTAATGCATCACAGCTTTTATTAACTTACATCAAAAACAATGTATTATGTGTGTCAAACTAGCATGTCTGATCAAGCTAAAGTCACACGTTGTCCAGGTTTAAATGTGACTGAATGAAGAGATTCCCCGTCTCCTGCACCGCCATAGGCTTCGTACCTACAATAAAAAATATTTATTAAAATTTTACAACATGTATAATGTCTTAAAACATTTTTTGTATAGTAACGTTTACAGTTACTATACAAAAAACAGATGTAATAGATTTTTTTTTCTCAACCAGATATTTATTCCTTCACTAGACACATGAGCGATGAGTCAGCAGCTATATATAGTTGACTGTGCAAATTCTTTGCTGCAGCTCAGCTATAATTCCAGCGAATTAACAAAAACAAAACACAAAGTAATTTAACTTAATAAAAAATGGTGAATACTATGAGAGGGATTTTAATAATTATTCTATTGCTGCTACTTGCCAACAGCTTTTTCAGCTCATTTCCTACTGTAGGTGAGACCCCAATTGGCTCATTACATGCTTGATAAATTTCATAGCCAATTAAATATAATATCTATTTATATCCCTCTCTCTCTACATCTCTTTCTACATCTACATCTCTCCCTCTACCTCTCCATCTCTCTCTCTACATCTCTCTACATTTACATCTCTCTCTACATCTCTCTCTCTCTCTACATCTTTCTACATCCCTCTCTACATCTCTCTCTCTCTACATCTTTATCTTTCTAAATCTCTCTCTCTCTACCTCTACATCTCTCTCTCTACATCTACATCTCTCTCCATCTACATCTCTCTCTCTTTCTATCTCTCTACATCAATATCTCTACATCTACATCTTTATCTTTCTACATCTCTCTCTACATCTCTTTACATCTACATCTCTCTAAATCTCTCTCTCTCTCTACATCCCTCTCTCTCTACATCTATATCTCTACATCTACATCTCTCTCTCTACATCCACATCTCTCTTTCTACATCTCTCTCTTTCTATCTCTCTCTACATCCACATCTACATCTTTCTAAATCTCTCTCTCTACATCTCTCTCTCTCTACATCCCTCTCTCTCTACCTCTCTCTCTCTACATCTCTCTCTACATCTTTATCTTTCTAAATCTCTCTCTCTACATCTCTCTCTACATCTCTATCTCTCTCTTTCTATCTCTCTACATCTATATCTCTACATCTCTCTCTCTCTCTACATCAATATCTCTACATCTACATCTTTATCTCTCTAAATCTCTCTCTCTCTCTACATCCACATCTCTCTACATCTACATCCCTCTCTCTCTACATATACATCTCTATCTCTCTACATCCACATCTCTCTCTCCATCTACATCTTTCTAAATCTCTCTCTCTACATCTACATCTCTTTCTATCTCTACATCCACATCTATCTCTCTCATCTATCTATATCTCTCTCTACATCTCTCTACATCCCTCTCTCTCTACATCTCTCTACATCTCTCTCTCTCTCTACATCTCTCTACATCCCTATCTCTCTCTCCATCTACATCTACATTTTTATCTCTTTACATCTACATCTCTCTACATCTCTCTCTCTACATCTCTCTCTCTACATCTCTCTACATCCCTATCTCTCTCTCCATCTACATCTTTCTAAATCTCTCTCTCTACATCTACATCCCTCTCTCTCTCTACATCTCTATCTCTCTACATCCACATCTCTCTCTCCATCTACATCTTTCTAAATCTCTCTCTCTACATCCACATTTCCATCTACATCTTTCTAAATCTCTCTCTCTACATCTACATCTACATCTCTCTCTCTCCACATCTCTCTTTCTACATCTACATCTCTCTCTCTCTCTCTACATCTTTATCTCTCTATCTCTCTACATCTACATCTCTTTACATCCACATCTTTATCTCTTTACATCTACATCTCTCTACATCCACATCTCTCTCTCCATCTACATCTTTATCTCTCTACATCTCTCTCTCTCCACATCTCTCTTTCTACATCTACATCTCTCTCTCTCTTTCTACATCTTTATCTCTCTCTCTCTTTCTACATCTTTATCTTTCTACATCTCTCTACATCCACATCTCTCTCTCCATCTACATCTTTCTAAATCTCTCTCTCTCTACATCTTTATCTCTCTACATCTATATCTCTATATCTACATCTCTCTCTCTCCACATCTCTCTTTCCACATCTACATCTCTCTCTCTCTCTTTCTATCTCTCTACATCTTTATCTCTCTCTCTACATCTTTATCTCTTTACATCTACATCTCTCTACATCCACATCTCTCTCTCCATCTACATCTCTCTAAATCTCTCTCTACATCTCTACATCTACATCTTTATCTCTACATCTCTACATCTACATCTCTCTCTCTCCATCTACATCTCTCTCTCTCTACATCTCTCTCTCCATCTACATCTCTCTCTCTACATCCCTCTCTCTCTACATCTCTCTCTACATCTCTCATCTCTCTCTCCATCTACATCTTTCTAAATCTCTCTCTCTACATCTACATCCCTCTCTCTCTCTACATCTATATCTCTACATCTACATCCCTCTCTTTCTATCTCTCTACATCTACATCTCTTTACATCCACATCTTTATCTCTTTACATCTACATCTCTCTACATCCACATCTCTCTCTCCATCTACATCTTTATCTCTCTCTCTCTCTCTCTACATCTCTCTCTACATCTACATCTTTCTAAATCTCTCTCTCTCATCTCTTTATCTCTCTACATCTCTATCTCTATATCTACATCTTTATCTCTCTCTCTACATCTTTATCTTTCTATCTCTCTACATCTACATCTCTCTCCATCTACATCTTTCTAAATCTCTCTCTACATCTTTATCTCTCTACATCTCTATATCTACATCTTTATCTCTCTACATCTCTTTCTCCATATCTCTCTACATCTACATCTCTCTCTCCATCTACATCTTTCTAAATCTCTCTCTCTCTCTACATCTCCATCTCTCTCTACATCTTTATCTTTCTACATCTCTCTTCTCTCTTTCTACATCTCTCTCCATCTCTCTCTCTCTCTCATCTTTCTACATCTCTCTCTTTCTACATCTCTCTAAATCCCTCTCTCTACATCTACATCTCTCTCTCCATCTACATCTTTCTAAATCTCTCTCTACATCTCTACATCCCTCTCTCTACATCTACATCTCTCTCTACATCTCTCTCTCTACATCTCTCTCTCTACATCTCTCATCATCTCTCTACATCTCTCTCTCTACATCTCTACATCTCTCTCTCTCTCTCTACATCTTTATCTTTCTACATATCTCTCTCTCTCTCTCTACATCTCTCTCTCTACATCATCCCTCTCTCTCTACATCTACATCCCTCTCTCTCTACATCTCTCTCTCCATCTACATCTTTCTAAATCTCTCTCTCTCCATCGCTCTCTTTCTACATCTCTACATCCCTATCTCTCTACATCTCTCTCTCTACATCCATCAACATCTCTCTACATCTCTCTCTCTACATCTACATCCATCTCTCTACATCTCTATCTCTCTACATCTACATCTCTCTCTCTCTCTACATCTTTATCTCTCTACATCTCTTTCTACATCTTTATCTTTCTACATCTCTCTCTACATCCCTCTCTCTCTCTACATCTCTCTCTCCATCTACATCTCTCTCTCATCTCTCTCTCTCTCTACATCTCTCTCTCTCTCTACATCCCTATCTCTCTTCTCTCTCTCTCTACATCTCTCTACATCTCTCTCTCTCTACATCTTTATCTTTCTACATCCATCTACATCTCTCTCTCTACATCTTTATCTCTACATCCTCTCTCTCTCTACATTCTCTACATCTCTCTCTACATCCCTCTCTCTCTCTACATCCCTATCTCTCTACATCTCTCTCTTTATCTCTCTCTCTACATCTACATCTACATCTCTCTCTCTCTACATCTCTATCTCTCTACATCTCTCTCTCTACATCTCTACATCTCTCTCTACATCTACATCTCTCTCTCTACATCCACATCTCTCTACATCTACATCTCTACATCCCTTTCTACATCTCTCTACATCTCTCTCTCTACATCTCTTTCTACATCTTTATCTCTCTACATCTATATCTCTACATCTTTCTCTCTCTCTCTCTCTACATCTTTACATCCCTTCTCTCTACATCTCTCTCTCTACATCTCTCTACTTTATCTCTCTCTCTACATCCCTCTCTCTCTCTCTCTACATCTCTCTCTCTACTACATCTCTCTCTACATCCCTCTCTCATCTCTCATCTCTCATCTACATCTCTCTCTCTCATCTCTCTCTCTACATCTTTCTAAATCTCTCTCTCTACATCTCTTCTCTCTTCATCTTTCTCTCTCTACATCCCTCTCTCTACATCTCTCTCTACATCTCTCTCTCTCTACATCTCTCTACATCTACATCTCTACATCTATCTCTCTCTCTCTCTACATACATCTACATCTCTCTCTCTCTCTCTACATCTTTATCTCTCTACATCTCATCTCTCTCTACATCTCTCTCTCTACATCTCTCTCTCTACATCTCTCTCTCTACATCTTTATCATCTCTACATCTCTCTCTCTCCTCTATCTCTCATCTATATCTACATCTCTCTCTCTCTCTACATCTTTATCTCTCTACATCCCTCTCTACATCTTTATCTTTCTACATCTCTCTCATCTCTCTATCTCTAAATCTCTCTCTCTCTCTCTACATCTCTTCTACATCTCTCTACATCCCTCTCTCTCTACATCTCTATCTCTCTACATCTCTCTATCATCTCTCTCTCTACATCTCTCTCTACATCTCTCTCTCTACATCTCTCTCTCTACATCTACATCTCTCTCTCTCTACATCCCTTTCTCTCTCTCTCTCCATCTATCTTTTAAATCTCTCTCCATCTACATCTCTCTACATCTCTCTCTACATCTACATCTATCTCTCTCTACATCTCTCTCTACATCTTTATCTTTCTACATCTCTCTCTCTCTTTCTACATCTCTCTCTCTCTACATCTCTCTCTCTACATCTCTCTCTATCTCTCTACATCCTCTCTCTCTACATCTCTCTCTCTCCATCTCTACATCTCTCTACATCTTTATCTCTCTACATCTATATCTCTACATCTTTCTCAATCTCTCTCTACATCTTTATCTTTCTACATCTCTCTCTCTCTACATCCCTCTCTCTCTCTACATCTCTCTCTCTACATCTACATCTCTCTCTCTCTACATCTCTACATCTATACATCTCTACATCCATCTCTCTCTCTCCATCTCTCTCTACATCTCTCTTTACATCTCTCTACATCTCTCTCTCTCTCATCTCTACATCATCTCTCTCTCTCTACATCTTCTATCTCATCTACATCTCTCTCATCTCTTCCATACATCTTCTACATCTTTCTCTCTCTATCTCTCTCTCTACTCTCTCTCTACATCTTTCTCTTTCTACATCTCTCATCTCTCTCTCTACATCTCTCTACATCTCTCTCTCTCTACATCTCTCTCTTCTCTACATCTTTATCTTTCTACATCTACATCCTCTCTACATCTCTCTCTCTCTCTACATCTCTCTTCTACATCTCTCTATCTCTCTCTACATCTATATCTCTACATCTATATCTCTATCTCTCTCTCTCTCTACATCTTTATCTCTACATCTCTTTCATCTCTCTCTCCATCTCTCTCCCTCTCTCTCTCATCTTTATCTCTACATCTCTCTCTACATCTTTATCTCTCTACATCTCTCTCTACATCCCATCTCTCTCTCTCTACATCTACATCTTTATCTACATCTCTCTCTACATCTTTATCTCTCTACATCTATCTCTACATCTCTATCTCTCTCTCCATCTACATCTCTCTCTTTATCTCTCTCTCTACATCTTTATCTTTCTACATCTCTCTCTCTCTCATCTCTCTCTCTCTCATCTACATCTCTCTCCATCTTTATCTCTCTACATCTCTCTCTCTCTTCTCTACATCTTTCTCTCTCTCTACATCTTTATCTCTCTACATCTCTCTCTCTAAATCATCTTTCTCTCATCTACATCTTTATCTCTCTCTCTACATCTACATCCACATCTCTCTCTCTCTACATCTCTATCTCTCTCTCTTTCATCTTTATCTTCTACATCCACATCTCCATCCCTCTCTCTCTCTATCATCTTTCTACATCCACATCTCTCTCTCTACATCTACATCTCTCTCTCTCTCTCTACATCCATCTCTCTCTCTCTACATCTCTCTACATCTCTCTCTACATCTCTCTACATCTTTATCTCTCTCTCTACTCTCTCATCTCTCTTTATCTTTCTCTCTCTCTCTACATCTCTCTACATCTCTACATCTCTACATCTTTATCTCTCTACATCTCAACTCTCTCTCTCTACTACATCTCTCTCTACATCTTTATCTTTATCTACCCATCTCTCATCTTTATCTCTCATCTCTCTCTACATCTTTATCATCTCTCATCTCTCATCTCTCTACATCCCCTCTCTCTCTACATCTTTATCTTTCTACATCTCTCTCTCTCTACATCTCTCTCTCTCTCTACATCTCTCTCTCTATCTCTCTATCTTTCTACATCTCTTTCTCTCTCTACATCTCTCTCTCTAAATCTCTCTCTCCATCTACATCTCTACATCTCTCTATCTCTCTACATCTCTCTCTACATCTTTTCTCTCTTCTATCTCTTATCTCTCTCTCTACATCCCATCTCTCTCTCTCTACATCTTTTATCTTTCTACATCTCTCTAAATCTCTCTCTCTCTCTCTACATCTCTTTCTACATCTCTCTACATCCCTATCTCTCTACATCTCTTCTATCCTCTACATCTCTCTCTCTACATCTCTACATCTTTATCTTTCTACATCTCTTCTCTCTACATCTTCTCTACATCTCTCTTTCTACATCTCTATCTCTCTCTACATCTTTATCTTTCTACATCTCTCTCTACATCTCTCTCTCTCTTCTACATCTCCTCTCTCTCCATCTTTCTACATCTTTATCTTCTACATCTTTCTCCATCCATCTACATCTATCTCTCTTCTCTTTCCATCTTTATCTCTCTCTACATCTCTCTCTCTCCTCTCTTTCTACATCTTTATCTCTCTACATCTATATCTCTACATCTCTCTACATCTACATCTCTCTCTCCATCTACATCTTTACATCTTTATCTCTCTCTCTACATCTTTATCTCTCTACATCTCTCTCTCATCTTTATCTTTCTACATCCCTCTCTACATCTACATCTCTCTCTCTCCATCTACATCTCTCTCTCTCTCTCTCTCTCTCTACATCTTTATCTTTCTACATCTCTCTCTCTCTCTCATCTCTACTCTCTCTCATCTACTATCTCTCTCTACATCTACATCTCTCTACATCTCTCCATCTACTCTCTACTCTTATCTCTACATCTACTCTCCATCTTCTACATCTACATCTACATCTCTCTCTCCATCTATCTTTCTAAAACTCTCTCTCTACATCTCTCTACATCTTTATCTTTCTACATCTCTCTACATCTCTATCTCTCTCTCTCTCTACATCTACATCCATCTCTCTCTCTCTATATCTCTCTACATCTCTCTCTCTACATCTATCTCTCTACATCTACATCTCTCTCATCTACATCCATTTCTCTCTCTACATCTCTCTCTCTCTACATCTCTCTTTCTCATCTCTACATCTCTCTACTCTCTCTACATCTCTATCTCTTTCTACTCATCTTTATCTCTCTCTACATCTACATCTTTATCTCTTCTACATCTCATCTCATCATCTCACATCATCTCTCTACTCTACATCTTCTCTCTCTACATCTCTCATCTCTCTCTCTCTCATCTCTCTCTCTTTCTCTACATCTCTCTCTCTCTCTCTCTACATCTATCTCTCTACATACTCTCTACATCTCTCATCTCTCTCTACATCTTTATCTTTCTACATCCCTCTCTACATCTCTCTCTCTACATCTTTATCTCTCTCTCTCTCATCTCTCATCTCTCTTTCTCTCTCTCTCTCTCTCTACATCTTTATCTCTCTCATCTCTCTCTCTACATCTACATCTCTACATCTCTTCTCTACATCTCTCTAATCTTTATCTCTCATCTATCTCTTTATCTCTCTCATCTTCTACATCTCTCTCCATCTTTCTCTCATCTCTCTCTCTCTCTCTACATCTTTCTACATCCATCTCTCTACATCTCTCTCTCATCTTTCTCTCTCTACATCTTTATCTCTCTACATCTCTCTCTCTACATCTCATCTTTCTTTCTCTTTTCTTATCTACATCTTTATCTCTTCTACTCTTCTCTACATCTCTCTCATCTCTCTCTCTACATCTCTCTCTCTACATCCCTCTCTCTACATCTCTCTATCTCTCTACATCTCTCTCTACATCTATATCTCTCTACATCTCTCTCTCTCTCTCTCTCTCTCTACATCTTTATCTTTCTACATCTCTCTCTGTCCTCTCTCTCTCTCTACATCTCTCATCCCTCTCATCTCTACATCTTTTTCTCTCTCTCTACATCTCTACTCTACATCTCTACATCTCTCTCTCTACATCTTTATCTTCTCTCTCTACATCTTTATCTCTATCTCTCTCTCTACATCTCATCTCTCTCTCTCTTTCTCTCTACATCTCTCTCATCCATCTCTCTACATCTTTATCTTTCTACATCTCTATCTCTACATCTCTCTCTCTCTCTCTCTCATCTACATCTTTATCTCCATCTCTCTACTCTCTCTACATCTCTCTACATCTTTATCTCTCTACATCTCTCTCTCTACATCTATCATCTCTACATCTCCATCTCTCTCTACATCTTTACTCTCTACATCTCTCTCTCTCTTTATCTCTCTCATCTTATCTCTTTCTACATCTCTCTCTCTACTCTTTATATCATCTCTCTCTCTTTCTACATCTCTCTCTCTCTCTCTACATCTCTCTCTCTCATCTCTTCTCTCATCTCTCTCTCTCCTCTCTTCTACATCTCTCTCTTCTACATCTCTCTCTCTCATCTATCATCTTTACATCTCTCTCTCTACATCTCTCTACATCTCTACATCTTTATCTCTCTACATCCCTCTCTCTCTCTCTCTCTCTCTACATCTTTATCTTTCTAAATCTCTCTCTACATCTTTATCTTTCTACCATCCTCTCTCTATATCTCTCTCTCTCTACATCTCTCTACATCTTTTTATCTTTCTACATCTCTCTCTCCATCTACATCTCTCTCTACATCTCTACATCTCTATCTCTCTCTCTCTCTCTCATACATCTCTCTCTCTCTACATCTTTCTCATCTCCTCTCTACATCTCTCTCTCTACATCTTTATCTCTCTCTCTCTATCTCTACATCTCTCTCTACATCTCTCATCTCTCTACATCCTTTCTACATCTCTCTCTCTCTCTACATCTCTCTACATCTCTCTACTCTCTCATCTCTCTACATCTCTATCTCTCTACATCTCTCTCTCTACATCCATCTACATCTCTCTCTCTCTCTACATCTTTATCTTTCTACATCCATCAACATCTCTCTCTCTCTACATCTCTCTCTCTACATCTACATCCATCTCTCTCTCTATATCTCTCCATCTTTATCACTCTACATCCTCTCTCTCTCTACATCTTTATCTTTTCTACATCCATCAACTTCTACATCTCTCTCTCTCTCCATCTTCTTCTTTCTACATCTCTCTCTACATCTCTACATCCCTTTCTCTACATCTCTCTCTCTCTACATCTCTACATCTTTCTCATCTCTCTACATCTACATCTCTCTCTCTACATCTTTATCTCTCTACATCTTTATCTCTCTACATCTACATCTTTCTACTCTCTTATCTCTGTCTCTCTACATCTACATCTCTCTCTCTACATCTTTACATCTTTATCTCTCTCTACATCTACATCCATCTTTATCTCTACATCTCTCTCTCTCTCTCTCTACATCTCCATCTTTCTCTCTCTCTCTCTCTTTCTACATCTTCTACATCTCTTTCTACATCTTTATCTCTCTACATCTCTCTCTCCTCTCTCTCTCCATCTCTTCTATATCTCTCTACATCTCTCTCTCTACATCTCTCCATCTTTATCTCTCTACATCTCTCTCTACATCTCATCTCTCTCTCTACATCTCTCTCTCTACATCTCTTTCTACATCTTTATCTCTCTCTACATCTCTCTCTCTCTAAATCTCTTCTCTACATCTTTATCTTTCTACATCTCTCTACATCTACATCTCTCTACATCTCTCTCTCTCTACATCTCTCTCTCTACATCTCTCTCTCATCTACATCTCTACATCTCTCTCTCTTACATCTTTCTACATCTCATCTACATCTCCTCTCATCTCTTTCTACATCTACATCTTCTACATCTCTCTCTACATCTCTTTATCTCTCTCCATCTCTCTCATCTCTCTCATCTCTCTCTCATCTCTTATCTCTACATCTTCTACATCTTTCTACATCCACTCTCTCTCTCTCTCTACATCTCTATCTCTCTACATCTCTCTATCTCTCTCTACATCTCTCCATCTAAATCTTTCTACATCTACATCTCTCTCTACATCTTTCTACATCCCTCTTCCATCTCTCTCTCTACATCTCTTTCTACATCTCTCTACATCTCTCTCATCTCTCTAAATCTCTCTCTCCATCTACTCTCTACATCTCATCTCTCTCTCTACATCTCTCTCTCTTTCATCCCTCTACATCTCTCTCTACTCTCTCTCTTTTATCTCTACATCTCTAATCTCTCTCTCCATCTACATCTCCATCTAAATCTATCTTTATCTCCATCTCTCTACATCTTTCTAATCCATCTCTCTACATCTCTCTCTCTACATCTACATCCATCTCTCTCTCTCTCTCTCTACATCTTTATCTCTCTACATCCTCTCTCTCTCTCTACATCTTTATCTCTTCTCACATCTTTCTCATCTCTCTCTACATCTCTCTCATCTACTCTCTCTCTCTCTACATCTTTATCTTTCTACATCTCTCTATCTTTCTACATCTCTCTCCATCTACATCTCTCTATCTCTTTCTCCATCTCTCTACATCCCTATCTCTCTACATCTACATCCCTCTCTCTCTACATCTCTACATCTTTATCTCTCTACATCTCTCTCTCTACATCTCTCTACATCTCTACATCTTTATCTCTCTCTACATCTTTATCTCTCTACATCTCTTTCTACATCTTTATCTCTCTACATCTATATCTCTACATCTACATCTCTCTCTCCATCTACATCTTTATATATTTATCTCTCTCTCTACATCTTTATCTTTCTACATATCTCTCTCTCTCTCTCTACATCTACATCTCTCTCCATCTTTATCTCTCTACATCTCTCTCTCTACATCTCTCTCTCATCTCTTTCTACATCTTTATCTCTCTACATCTCTCTCTCTACATCTCTCTACATCTCTTTCTACATCTTTATCTCTCTACATCTCTATCTCTACATCTCTCTCTCCATCTACATCTTTATATATTTATCTCTCTCTCTCTCTTTCTTTATCTTTACATCTTTATCTTCTACATACATCTCTCTCATCTTTATCTCTCTCTACATCCTCTCTCTCTCTACATCTCTCTACATCTCTCTACATCTTTATCTCTCTCTCTCTCTCTTTTATCTCTCTCTCTTCTCTACATCTCTCTACTCTCTCATCTCTACATCCCTCTCTCTCTACATCTTTATCTCTCTCTCCATCTACATCTTTCTAAATCTCTCTCTCTCTCTCCATCGCTCTCTCTCTCTACATCCCTATCTCTCTACATCTCTACATCTACCTCTCTACATCTCTCTCTACATACATCTACATCTCTCTCTCTCTACATCTTTATCTTTCTACATCCATCAACATCTCTCTACATCTCTTTCTACATCTTTATCTCTCTACATCTCTCTCTCTACATCTACATCCATCTCTCTCTCTCTATATCTCTACATCTCTCTCTCCACATCTCTACATCCCTCTCTCTCTCTACATCTTTATCTTTCTACATCTCTCTCTCTGTATCTTTATCTTTCTACATCCCTCTCTCTATATCTCTCTCTCTCTACATCTCTATCTCTCTACATCTCTCTACATCCCTCTCTCTCTACATCTCTCTCCATCTTTATCTTTCTACATCCCTCTCTCTACATCTACATCTCTCTACATCTCTATCTCTCTCTCCATCTCTCTCTCTCTACATCTCTTTCTACATCTTTATCTCTCTACATCTCTCTCTCTAAATCTCTCTCTCCATCTACATCTCTACATCTCTCTATCTCTCTACATCTCTCTCTACATCTTTCTAAATCTCTCTCTACATCTTTATCTCTCTACATCCCTCTCTCTCTCTCTCTCTCTCTACATCTTTATCTTTCTACATCTCTCTCTGTCCTCTCTCTCTCCATCTAAATCTCTCTCTCTCTCCATCGCTCTCTTTCTACATCTTTATCTTTCTACATCCACATCTCTCTACATCTACATCTCTACATCCATCTCTCTCTCTACATCTCTCTCTCTACATCCCTATCTACATCTACATCTCTATCTCTCTCTCCATCTACATCTTTCTAAATCTCTCTCTCTACATCCACATCTCTCTACATCTACATCTCTCTCTCTCTACATCTCTTTCTACATCTTTATCTCTCTCTCTCTCTACATCTTTATCTCTCTACATCCACATCTCTCTCTCCATCTACATCTCTCTACATCTACATCTTTATCTCTCTACATCCCTCTCTCTACATCTATATCTCTACATCTACATCTCTCTCTCTCTCTCTCTACATCCCTATATCTCTACATCCACATCTCTCTCTCCATCTACATCTTTCTAAATCTCTCTCTCCACATCTCTCTTTCTACATCTCTCTCTCTCTACATCTTTATCTTTCTACATCTCTTCTCTCTCTACATCTCTCTCTACATCCACATCTCTCTACATCTACATCTCTCTCTCTCTCTCTCTACATCCACATCTCTCTACATCTACATCTCTCTCTCTACATCTTTATCTTTCTACATCTACATCTCTCTCTCCATCTACATCTTTCTAAATCTCTCTCTCTACATCTCTATCTCTCTACATCCACATCTCTCTCTCTACATCTATATCTCTACATCTCTCTCTCTACATCCACATCTCTCTCCATCTACATCTTTCTAAATCTCTCTCTCTACATCTCTCTACATCTCTCTCTCTCTCTACATCTATATCTCTACATCTACATCTCTCTCCATCTACATCTTTATCTTTCTACATCCCTCTCTACATCTCTCTCTCCATCTACATCTTTCTCTCTCTACATCTTTATCTTTCTAAATCTCTCTCTACATCTATCTCTCTACATCTACATCTCTCTCTCTACATCCATCTCTCTCTACATCTTTATCTCTCTACATCTCTCTCTACATCCCTCTCTCTCTCTCTCTCTACATCTATACATCTACATCCATCTCTCTCTACATCTCTCTATCTATCTCTCTAGATATATAGTTGTGACTGTTTCAATGCAGTCCAATCTGGTGTTCTCATACTCACAGTTTTGTGTATCTGTTCCAGTCGGCTTTGCTGAGGGACGGTCTGGTCACAGCCAGGGCCGAGTTCACATGAGCCTGACATAGCAGCAGGCCTGGCTGGATGGAGGCTGAATGCACCCGGACACCGTCCTCCTACACACAAAGTACAAGAGTATTCATGCACACAGTGGCTAACATAAGCAATCTAACAACACTAGTTGATATAATAACTATGAGTAGACTAGTACAGAATAAAGTATAAATCAATAGAAAAGTATTACAGAAAGTAACAACAGTTTCTACTCTATTGCTTTCTGTATGGCTCCGTTCAACAATGCAATCAGAATACAACAGCATTTAGATATTTTTTAGTCCATTATTGTCACTTACGTTGGCTCTCCTGTAGTTGTTTTTGATGTTTTTAATGTCTTGTTGTAGGCGCTCCAAGTGCTCTGGGCTGAGCTCTTGGTATCCGCTCTGAAGAGAAGACATGAAGGCAGGGGGGAGTGAGCCGCCATGTTCCCGACCTGTTGCCCTTGTTACGTCATGGGTCATGGAGTTTGGTCCAGAGACACACTGGGAGTTCTGCCAAGTGAGGCAGAAAAGAGAAAATGACAAAAAAATCTTAAGAGATATCACTGAAAAGCACCAATACATTTAGCATAACGTAGTTACAAAGGTTTGTGATGATGTGTATGCATACTGTACTGCAAGTCCGGACAGAATTTTGTAAATTCACTACTTTGACCAGATGTGTTAAATAGTTTAGATTGCAACATCACACCATAAACGTTTGTAGAAAGTTCCCAGTGTCAATATAATACCATTTTCATTGGGATTGCTGTAGTAACATGGTAATACTTTAAATACTATATTTATATATAAAAGGGATAGTTCAACAATTTTTCAATTCTCTTCTTTATGACTAAATCAACTTCAATTTTATCTCCCAGTACAGAGCTGGAGTCGAGGTGTTATTAGCCTAGTTTAACATAAAGACACCATGCCCGGCTCTGTTCAAAGTTTAAAAATACACCTACTGTAGTGACAACTCTAAAACTGACATGTTATATCTTGTTAATTTAATTTGTACAAAAGTAAAACCAACAAGTTGTGGTTTTAGGGGGTGGTACGTACTGTAACTATTTTTTGTATGGATTAAACAAACAAAATAAAGCATTTTAATTAGTGATTTTCAGACCTGTTGAAAGGCATTCCTTCACACTGAATAGAGGCAGGCCAGCTGTTTCCCCTTGCCTCCAGATTTTATGCTATGCTAGTCTAACTCTCATGTCCTTATTGCAGCTCAATAGTTAATGCACAGACACAATACTAATATAACTTTGCATCTCACTCTTGGATGAAAATAACATTTCTTTACATAAGTTGTTAAGTTGCCAAAGGTCATGGCATCTTATCATGCTTTGGAAAAATGTGTGATCATATTATTGACTTGTAGTTATAATTGATGTACTGTGTTGTTGTTGACTAATGTGTTGGTTAACATAAATTGGAATAAAATAGTAGAAAAGGGTTTTTTGCCAGCACTGCTCACCAGTCCTGAAATTGGTGAATTCCCCAACTCTGATTCATAGGAGCTTCCAAAGTAGATTCTCCAAACATTTCTACGATGGTGTTCGTCTTCTGCTTGAAGCTCACTGGGCTCCAGGAGAACCATGGACTGGTCCAGCCCCACGCCTGGGTCACCCTCCCCCACCGAATCATCTGAGCCACTGCTGTTGTTTGGGAAGATCATGGAGGACAGGCTCATGTCGCTGTCTGAGCCAGAGATCAGCTCCTGATTATCACCAAGTAACAGAGAGCCAAAGGTTAGATATGAAAGTACACAAGGCTTTGTAGTGCTCAAAAAAATATATGGACAAGCAAAGTGACTTTATTGTGTTATTGCAGCTTAAGGTTTAGGCTCATTCTGCAATAATTTTCTTGTCAACATGATTGGGGATCATTTGAATGATGTTGTAAACTGATAATGAAATAACAAGTAGAGCAGCTCAAACATGCTGAGATGCATACAAAATCCCTCATTAAATAAGCCCTGAAGTACAAAAAAACAGTTCCCTGCCTTCTTGCTCTTTTAGCCTATGACAACCCCATTGCAATAAAATGAGCTCTTCAGGGTTTGCTACCCAGGCGCTAACCCTAACCCTTATATATAGACGTTTACTCCACGACGCAGCAACCGCAGGGTCGACTCTGCCCTGCGGCACTTTGCTGCATGTCATTCCCACTCTCTCTCCCCTTTCTTGTCTTCAGCTGTCCTATATAAATAAAGGCCTAAAATGCCCCCATCTTTAATGTGACGCATACTCATAGGTATAATAGACTCACGTGTGGTGTGCTGGAAGCCATACTGTTGTGGACGGCCTCCAGCTGGGCATTGTAGAGCAGGGCCTTCAGGTCTGCCCCGGTGAACTGCTCTGTTGCTGCTGCCAGCTGCTCCAGGTCCACGTCAGCAGCCAGAGCAGCACCGGTGCTCAGAGCCTTTAGGATCTCCACACGAGCCTCCTGAAAATGTAACAGTTGGATTTACTACCAAGGACACGTTTTGAACAATCTCTGAAAATAGATTTCTGCACATACAGTAGACATATCAACATTACATTAAGTGTAAGTGTTAAAAAAGTGACACTTAGAAGTAGTATGCAACAGACCAGATCAGGAGGGGGCAGTAGAGGGACTTGTCCAGTCGTCCAGGTCTCAGCAGGGCTGGGTCAATCAGATCCGGACGACTGCTGGCTGCAAGCACATATACACCTACGAATGCGAACATGAAGGATTCTTATTTACATTAAATGAATAGTTTTGTAGTAGTCATTTTGGTTAATACAGTGGGTACGGAAAGTATTCAGACCCCTTTAAATTTTTCACTCTTTGTTTCATTGCAGCCTTTTTCCAAAAATCAAAAAAGTTCATTTTATTTCTCAGTAATGTACACTCAGCAACCCATCTTGACAGAAAAAAACAGAAATTTAGAAATTTTTGCATATTTATTAAAAAACAAAAACTGAAATATCACATGGTCATATGTATTCAGACCCTTTGCCGTGACCCTCATATGTAACTCAGGTGCTGTCTATTTCTTCTGATCATCCTTGAGATGGTTCTACACCTTCATTGGAGTCCAGCTGTGTTTGATTATACTGATTGGACTTGATTAGGAAAGCCACACACCTGTCTATATAAGACCTTACAGCTCACAGTGCATGTCAGAGCAAATGACAATCATGAGGTCAAAGGAACTGCCTGAAGAGCTCAGAGACAGAATTGTAGCAAGGCACAGATCTGGTCAAGGTTACAAAAAAATTTCTGCTGCACTTAAGGTTCCTAAGAGCACAGTGGCCTCCATAATCCTCAAATGGAAGACGTTTGGGACGACCAGAACCCTTCCTAGAGCTGGCCGTCCGGCCAAACTGAGCTATCGGGGAGAAGAGCCTTGGTGAGAGAGGCAAAGAAGAACCCAATGGTCACTGTGGCTAAGCTCCAGAGATGCAGTCGGGAGATGGGAGAAAGTTGTAGTAAGTCAACCATCACTGCAGCAATCCACCAGTCGGGGCTTTATGGCAGAGTGGCCCGAAGGAAGCCTCTCCTCAGTGCAAGACACATGAAAGCCCGCATGGAGTTTGCTAAAAACACCTGAAGGACTCCAAGATGGTGATAAATAAAATCCTCTGGTCTGATGAGACCAAGATAGAACTTTTGGCCTTAATTCTAAGCGGTATGTGTGGAGAAAACCAGGCACTGCTCATCACCTGTCCAATACAGTCTCAACAGTGAAGCATGGTGGTGGCATCATCATGTGGGGGGTGTTTTTCAGCTGCAGGGACAGGACGACTGGTTGCAATCGAGGGAAAGATGAATGCGGCCAAGTACAGGGATATCCTGGACGAAAACCTTTTCCAGAGTGCTCTGGACCTCAGACTGGGCCGAAGGTTTACCTTCCAACAAGACAATGACCCTAAGCACACCGCTAAAATAACGAAGGAGTGGCTTCACAACAACTCTGTGGCTGTTCTTGAATGGCCCAGCCAGAGCCCTGACTTAAACCCAATTGAGCATCTCTGGAGAGACCTGAAAATGACTGTCCACCAACGTTTACCATCCAACCTGACAGAACTGGAGAGGATCTGCAAGGAGGAATGGCAGAGGATACCCAAATCCAGATGTGAGAAACTTGTTGCATCTTTCCCAAAACGACTCATGGCTGTATTAGATCAAAAGGGTGCTTCTACTAAATACTGAACAAAGGGTCTGAATACTTATGACCATGTGATATTTCAGTTTTTGTTTTTTAATAAATATGCAAAAATTTCTAAATTTCTGTTTTTTTCTGTCAAGATGGGTTGCTGAGTGTACATTACTGAGAAATAAAATGAACTTTTTTGATTTTTTGGAAAAAGGCTGCAATGAAACAAAGAGTGAAAAATTTAAAGGGGTCTGAATACTTTCCGTACCCACTGTACCTGTAAACATATTATTTTTCTTGCCAAGAGTTGGATGCGAGAACAGATACCACTCTCATGTCTGCTCAATAAATAGCTTAGCTTAACACAAAGACTGGAAACAGGGGAAACTACTTTGCCGGTTCTGTCCAAAAGCAACAGAATCTGCCTACCAACACCTCTAAAGCTCACTAATTACCTGTGGACAGAGCTAAGTGGTATTGATTTTTTCATCTAACTCTCTGCAAGAAAGTGAATAAGCACATTTCCCAAGATGTCATGACTACAGCACTGATTACTAAAACATGTCAATAGAATCTGTGCAATTTAAAATGTATTGTCATAATACAAAACTCATAATATGTAGTATACTGCTGTATGACCTACCCTGCAGTCCCTCCACCCCATCCAGCTGGGTGAGGAGCTGGTTGACCACACGGTCGGTTACACCTGTGCTGTCGTGGCCCCTCCTGGGGGCCAGGGAGTCAAACTCATCGAAGAACAGAATGCATGGCTTGGCAGCTTGTGCCCTAGAGCAAAAAGAGAAATCTTCATGAATAAGTGTTAGTGGAGCTTACAATTACTATAATTAATTGATGTTACTCATAACTAACAACTACAAAGGCCTGCTGGGGTCATAAAAAAGTGAGTGTGTGTAAATGTTGACTAACCTCTGGAAGACATTACGGACTCCCTGCTCACTAGCTCCAATGTACTTACTCAGAAGTTCAGGTCCCTAGAGAGAGGTGAATATCCTGCGTCACTGAAGATGCAGGTTGCTCTGATTAAGAAAGACTGTCAGTGCCAAATCCCGTCTTACCTTGATGCTGATGAAGTTCATACCACTGTCTTTGGCCACGGCCCTTGCTAGCAGGGTCTTCCCTGTACCAGGAGCTCCATACAGCAATATTCCTGAGCGATGGCGGATAGGAAGATTGGAGAACAGGATGGGATACTGCAACGCCACAAAGACCCACAGTCAATTATCAAGAATTTACTTATTCTTGTATTTTCCACCACAACAGTAACTGTTGTTGATCTGTGTTAAAAAAAGGTCCTCACATACACCATGTTTTAATGCAAATGAATATAAAATATGGAAAAGACTGTATGATGGTTATTTGTTCCTAAAAGTTACAGTATATCATTACTATATTATTAGGCCGATATAATTTAAACTTAATTTGGCCAATATGGTGCTGTGAAGAACAATTAACTGTGAATATGCAACATTTTCACCACTAACTTTCAGGCTTGACTATGCGAAGAGCACTTTCTTATTAAGGACAGTTCTTAGGGTAATAAGATATTAAAGTGTTTCTGCCCTGAAGGCCTCAATTTCCAGGATCTGCTGTCGGGTTTGGAACAAAAAAACAGCAGTAGAGAGATTGAAGACTATGAGAGCTGGCAGCTTTGCTGGCAATCAAAATGATTAAATCAAACCATTTCATCACCAGACAGCCTTGTGTGTTTTCTAATTACTGTGTTATTGTGGGTTACACAAGAAGTGGCAATAAAAAATAAAAAAGCTAACCATAAAATTAACTTAACAACTTTCATCATTTATCACCTCTTTCTATCATCAATCATATGATGCCAAAATGATAATTGGTGAAAAATGCATCGTAATGACATTCAATTTTATCATTTGATCACTTTTGTTCCTCCTATAATGGTACAGTGGTGATTCCATCTCACTGAAAACACCTGGTTGTCTAGGTGTTTAGTCACACTGACACTGACCTTAGCAGGGAGGAGTATGGTGTCCATTAGCTGCTGTCGCACCTCCCTCAGGCCCCCCACGCTCTCCAGCCCAACTCCACTTGGAGTGTGGAGGTCTACACCCCACAACGAGGGAGGAGTGAATCCTTTGAGAGCCTGCACAAAGTCCCTCCATGACAGACACACACCTGAGAGATACAGAGCACAAAGAAATAATTTGAAAGTGGCAAAATAAACTAGCATTAGCTTGATTAGTGACCTGGAGTGCAGAATTTAAAGAACACCTTGAAATCAGCTTTACAAAATCAACTTTACAAAATAGAATGAATTATGAATTCTATAATGTTAGCCTAGTGTAACCAAAATCTTTGGTACCCTGGTCACTGTGTCCTCTTTGTACAGTGTTGGCATGGACAGCCCTCTCCAAAAGTAGTACAAGGTCTTGGGGCGTGTATCCCTCTGTCTCCTTGGCAACAGCTGCCAGGTCTAGAGTCTGTAAGGTCCCCTCAGATAGGGTGGTTTTTCGGAGTATCAGACGGCACAGGATTTCTGCTCTTTGAGCCTACAAACAATAGCAAACAAGGTAGCTGTGGGTTTTTATTTTTTTGTCTGTCTGTGTATGTGTCTGTGTGTGTGTGTGTGTGTGTGTGTGTGTACCTGGGTGGGTGGCTGGATGTGTGCAAAGCCCTGGATAAAGTGGCACCCCTGCACCTCGGTCAGGGAGGGGTGGAGGGAATGCTCACTCTGGCTGGTGATGATCAGACACACCAGCCTGGAGTGAACCAGCACCTCATCCACCACATCCTTCAGACCTGCAGCCACAAACAGACAAGAGGAATCAGCATCAAGGTCTGTGATAATCACCAATCTTGCCTGTGAACATACATGACAACAGAAAATCCCCCACACACATACGAAGTAAAGAACCTATGGTTTACTTTGTGCGATGTGCTGTTGCAGCAGCACCTCAGGTCCATGCTCATGCTCTGGTGAGGTTGGTGTCCCAGTTATATGGTCCAAATCATCAAGTAGTACAACTGAAGGCTGCCTCCACTCCGCCTGTTCAAAAATATCCTGCAGCATCTGTCGTACCGTTTCTGCCCTTTTACCTGAAAATAGAAAAACACAATTTCTATTATAAATACACTCACCAGATGTCTTTAATACAAACTATCAACATGTTTCTGTTAACCTTGTAGTTTTTTGCAGTCCACTAGCTCCACATGTGCATCCAGATCTTCTCTAGCTTTTCTACAGAGGGCTCTGGATAGAGTACTCTTTCCACTTCCCTGTGAGGATACATAACAGTACAGTATATGTTACATGATATACAAAGCAATATTGCTAAGGATACAAATACATGGTTACTTTGCTGTCTGACAAGTTTGGGCTGTCAAAACCATTTCTTCAAAAACTCTGTAAAGTCTAGAAATTTCTGTGATGTGAGTAGTATTATTATGATGGTTATCTAAAGAGATACCTTAGACCCAGTGATGAGTAGAGCGCCTCCTTGGAGTCCCCGTCCAGTGGCACCAAGCTCTCTTGAGAGGGGACTACCCAAAAGGCTGTGGGAGATGAAGTCAAATCCAGTCTTACTCAGCTCATCAATCCCACTAGGCAAAGACAGAAAGTGAGAGGAGTAAGGGATGTAGAGAGAAATTAATGCTTAAAAGATCCTTGTTTAAACCACAGAAAGGCCCAAAATAACCACACGCTTACCCAAGAATACTGAGGGAGGGAAGCTCTGGGTTGGACATTTCATCTGTAGATTTTACATCTGGCAATGTCACTGGCTCTCTGTCTACCTGTGGGTTACACACAGTGTGAGTTTTTTTTAAACCATAGCAACATCACAGAGGCTTTGACATATTCTGTTTAACAATCACCTGCATGAAATTATGCACAGAAAACTGCATGCAGCCATCAGATATTATAAAATATTAATTGGCAATTACATGACATGCATGCTTGTACCTGTATGTTTTCCTTCTGGATAACAGCAGGTGATAGTGAAAACAGCTGGTCTGGAGGATCACTCTCTGGCTCTGGCTCTGGCTTCAGAACAGTTAAAGCAAACTCTAACTTTGCTATAAACAGGAAAAAAGTGGGAGAACAGTGATTTATTGCAGCTGAAAGTAATGTCATCCTAATGTGTGGGTTATGCAATATGTGTCTTCTTTTTGGTATTCAGTAGATTAGTAATTTCTATCATAGTGCCATCGCTGGATTTGTACAATAACTTGTAAAAGAGGAGTACAAATGAATCACCATCAGTTCCATGTAGGAGGATGGTACCAGACCGTGCAGTCAGACAGGCTAAAGGTTCATGACTCTGAGTGTGTAGCCAACCAAGGAAAGCTGTCTGGATCTCCTCATCGTCCTCTTCTGGCTGAAGAAAAAATGTCACGTGGGCATAAAGCAAAGAGGTAGATTAAATTGTATGATCTTTGACAATTTATCAATTTGATAACTAATAGTGGAATAAATCAAATGAAAAAAATCTTCTAACACCACACTGTAACCACATATAGCTAATCTAGGACTCACCAGTGGCATTAGGGGTTTTAGGCGAACAGAGGAGGCTACTTGGATAGTTGATTTGACAGGCTTAATTCTAACTGTTGAATGTGGAATGATATTCAACCTGATGGCCATGGGTTGTGGGATCTGAAAATCACATTTTTTATAAGAGATATGACTGCATATAAAAAAGTGCCATAGTTAATCTTAAGTAAGGGTGGATAAATTAACAGCATACTCACCAATACTCTTCCACTATGGATCTCTCCCCTGCTGTGACTTTTTTCCTTATGTGCTAGCATCTCAGTACCATGGCACACAACCCTGACCACCACGGCGTCCTCTTCTTTCATCTCCTCTCCTCCAGCAATTTTAGTAACTCCTGTGTTCTTCTTTTTCTCCATGGCCTGTTTGGCTCTGTCCCTCGATTCTTTAGGGGAGAGAACTTTGGAGAGCAGACCATAAGTCACTGGTGACTGACTTCCAGCTGGCCCGGCATTCAACCCGTGGCTCCAAGGAAATATATGAATAACAGCAGTTGCAACATGGCACATAGTGCAAAGTGAGTCTGGAGGTGCACCGCACACTCTGTAGATAGAGTCAGAGAGGAGGACAGGGACGTCGGGTACAGGTGGTAACTCTCTAACTGGGTCATAAGAACCCTTTTTCATATAGCGTAGCAGGCTCTTCAGGTCAGCTATGCCACCCCACTGGTGGCTTTGAGGAACAGGGGTGGTACTTTCTAATGACGGTCCTGAGAGGGAGGAAAGATCCATATTTTTCTGTCTGTGAAAATGCTGCTTCTCACTGTTTCTCACTGGAGAACCATCAAGGTTGCCAATTCCAGCACGGCTCTTAGGAGAGACAACTAGTTCTGTGAACTGCTCCAAGCGGCCATAGGGCACAGATGGCGAAAGCGAAGCTGCACAAAGTTAAAAACATCATACTGTGTTCATGAATACTGTATATGACCAAACATAACATTTAAACAAAAGGAGCAGTACAAATGTTTTAGTAAGTATGCTCAACTAGTTGAAACCACAGAACCACACAACTTCTTAGGATTATTACATAATGGAACATAAAATGTTTGCTCTTCATAAATATGTCTTTCCGAGCACTGATACAAACCATACGGTTATAGTGCAAGTTTGGTATCCTCGGCATGAATTTCTCAGTTTGGAAGAAGACGAGGCAGATTTACAGACTATTTGCTACCAAGAAAAGATAACAATTATTGGATTAACTCTGACCTATTTGGATGTAGATGGCTGTGTGGCTGTCCACCCACACAGGAAACACAGCATTTTGGAAGACAACTCTGATCTGATCCAACAGCTGCTGCTCCAGCGCTGCACTGTGGAGCTCCTAGGGTTGTCAGTCACAGAAAACAGATGATAAAATATTGCTTCATGTGAGTTTGGCTTACAAGTCCATCACTAGTGTTTTTCTTTGTAGTGGGAGGATTGTCAAAAAATAAATTAACATTTATTTTTTTCACCATGAAGACAATGTGTTACTAATTTTACTAATTCATTATTCACCCACCAAGATTTCCCAGTCATCAGATGACAGAGGCTCCACAAATACTTGATGCAGTGATGAGACCTGGTGACATGGTCTCAGGAAGCCCTAAAGGAAAGCACACAACCAGTCAGTCAATACTAACACCTAGTCAGCCTGGACAGTGGAGATTATGGACTATTACGGTGAAAAAAACGGAGCACAGAATGAATTGCTCATTGTCAAGTCAGACCTGCTCTCCATCTTTTAGGCCAAGCTTTTCTCCCAGTTGTCGACACAGCTCCACTTTATGGCTGTCTAGGTTGGAGGAGGTTCTGTTTAGAGTCCAGCTCAGGAACACTGGAGATCCATGGGACAAGGTCAACTCCAAAGCCTGGTTCTGAACACAGCCACAAAAAGTTTTTGCTGTTGTACATTTTGATTGCCATGGTACTTTATCTATTAAATGTCTGCATCATGACCCTCCTTTTTCCCCTTTTCTGCTCATTTATAGTTAACTCAAGTTTGATAAAGATATCAGAAGTGGGTAAAGCCAGTAATTCACCACACCAACTGTCAAAACCAAAAAGGAGGGATGCTTGTGCAATTGTCTTGCAAACTATCTCATGTGTGATCCTTCACATCATATCACAGAAGATCATCTAAAACATAGTGTTCTTTGTAAATTGTTAAATATGCTAATGGCCCAGAGTGAACAGGATACAAGAACAAGCAGTAATTTATAAGAATGCGCTGGCATTTACCCAGCTTTCTGTTCCATCTCAAAAGTTTTGTAACCACCAAGTGAAACTGCAAGGGAACTACTTCTAATAATGAATAATAGTAAAAAATAGTTGTAAACCAAACCTCTGGCATCTTTGATAGGACAATTTATTATATCTGCTTAGTAGGGCTGGGTACCGAACCTTTTAAGGCAGTTTTACCCGAGTATCGAAAAATTCCTTGTCATTCAATATTCCTCCTACTCCTTATTTTTAAATCCGATCAGCGTCAGGGAACCAAATGAGCCTTGCCTTGAGTAATATTGTAATGTGGACTTTGACAGCAGCATTGTTCCGAATAAAGCAATACAGGAAACGAACAATACACGTTCACAGATGGAATAAACGCCGTTTTCACAAACAGGCCGATATGTTTTACTTGAACGTTGTTGAACAAAACTAAACTTCCACTTATGATAGCTGGCAATGACAAATAGATAACGTTAGCTAGCTATAAGCTAACGTACCTCGTTCAGGGAAAGATGCGATATCAACTTCTCGGAGAGCTGAAGAAAGCAGTTTTTTGTGTTGTTAAAAACAACAGTTATGGGTTGAATGCCCTGATTACTAAACATTATTTTCAATTAGCCTGACTAGCTCTGCAAATATAAGGCACGTTACTCTGCTACCGATAAATGTGCAACAAACTCATTGCCGATCGATGTGCTCTGAGTTAGCCTAGCTAGATAGACCAAAGCAGCTGATATCAAGCTCAACTACGTTTCAAAATAAGATATTACACATGGACACGCAATCGATGCATGGGTATTCAAAGGAGCATGAGCTCTTATTTTGAAGTATGTCAAACGGAAAGTGTATTTCCAGAAACATGGCGGCACCTGGCAACAACAGTTCAGGCTGTTGGGGCGTTCCAGATGTTTATAAACACCACGAACAGCGGAAAATATGCATTTCTCGCCCTAAATATAGAGAGGGAAGGAAAGAGAAAGCTGTTAAGGTAAGGTACAGCTAAATATAAGCACAAAAAACGCAATATATCTTAAGTTATGAGACACTGCAACACCTAGCTAGTTAGTTAGCTAGAGGGTAACCGTCACTAATAATTAATATCGTTAGACTCTACAAATAATATAGTGGCTATTATATATTACATTGTAGAGTAGTACATTGTAGTGTCATTATATTTGTCTTGTGCATCATTAGGTGTACACCATCAATTTAGAGTCTCGTTACCTGATGATCCAAGGGGTCCCAGCCATTGGACTGATGACAGAGCTGGTCCAACTGTGTGCCCTTTACGGCGCTGTGGAGGAGTACAGGCCCCTGGACGAGTACCCTGCTGAGGAGTTCACGGAAGTCTACCTTGTCAAGTTCCAGAAACTCACCAGCGCCAGGTACAGGATGTCACATACCTTGTTCGTTATATCGAATTCCCCCGCAAAGGTGTATTAAAACTTTGCTTTAAACTTTTTGTTTTAGAGCAGCTAAACGACGCATGGATGAGAAGAGTTTTTACGGTGGTGTGCTGCATGTGTGCTACGTCCCAGAATATGAGACTGTGGAAGACACCAGGCTGAAGCTCCAGGACAGGAGAAGATATATAATCAGGGCTGTTCAGAATAAAGGTACACGTTAACGTCAAATATAGACTTACTTTTAGAGAAAACACGCATCAACGTGTATGTTGTTGTCCCTTGAATGCACCTTTTATGTGAAATAACTTTTATTGCACTCCGGTTTTTCATGCACTTTAGATGTTTTATTTTATCTTTATAGTTGGAATGTTGGATAGTTTGATATAGTGGCAAATAAACTTGATGCTGAACTATTTGTTGATGATACTAACCCTCCCCTACCCCTCTGTCTAATATTGTTTTAAAGCAAGAGAAAGGGAACAGAGGGAGGCTGTAAACGAGGAGCCCACGTCATCAGACACAGCCACCACATCAGAGATGGTTATTGCCAGACATAATAAAGCCTCTGACAATATTAACACAGTGAAGACTTCAAACATTAGCCATTACTCAGGCTTTCCTCTATTGCCATTACCTCCCCAGGAATATCATTACTACAGGCATAGAAATCAACATGGAGGTATACCAACAGAGGACAAAATGGGGACATTACATAATGCTATCATTGACACAAAACAGCAGCAAGCACAAGAGCACAAGAGTTCAAGCTCCACCCAAACCTCTTCAGACAGAGACAGAGGCACAGAACATAGACTGACCTCAAATCAGTCTTCTGCAGCAGTTAGATTGGTCCCAAGGACCACACACTTGGAGATGAGGAAACGCAAGATGGAGGACTCTGCAGAGCACCCACTGACTGATGTTACTAGAAACAATGAGCCACTTATTGGGCCTAAGCTACCAGAACCCCCTAAACTGGACATGGAGGATGTGTCACTGAACACAACTGTAAGCCTGATCAGGAACACAATGAAACAGGTATCCTATAATCTGATCTTGGATTAAAATTCAGAATAAAACAAGTATTCGCTGTGGCTTTGATGCCTTTACTTGTGTTAGTAATCCAGTTTTGTTATTGTCTCAGGTGGAATTGGTTCCTGACCTTAAACCAGTGGAGAAAAAGATGAAACCACGTCGTCGAATTTGATCAACTGAGCTGCTTTGGTGCTGGAATTTATGCAGAGATTACTGCTACTACTGTACTTTGAAAATGACCATTCAAACTCTTTTGGCAGCTTGTTTTTATTTACCCATTTTGCACCAAATGCAAACAGCTATTTAACATGTTAATTAAAGTCTATTTCTGGAAATGCATATGAATGTCATTTCTTCACTGGTACAGTTGTTCCTGAAATACACGCTGCTCAAATGCCTCAATACTCTGAAAACAGAAAGGAAATAGAGTGTAGGATTAGGAATTTCTGACTTAGAAATTTAAGTTATTACAGTTTTTCAACAGTATTCGATTTGTGATTACCGTAGTGTCAGGGAGGCAGGTTCCAAAAGCCTCGAGTAGAAGATTCTCCTCTTTCACTGACTTTTCAAAGTCTGCGAAAGATAGTTTGCCGTCATGGTCATGGTCCTACAGAAATAAACAACAATGTGCTTGTAGCCAGTTGTGTCCATAAATTAGTGAGATATGTACCGATCCGGGAATGTTTTTACCTATTACCCCCTGAAACACTACAATTTGACGTTTGAGGAGGTGGTGCAGATGTAAATCAAGGAATAAACATTTAAACCATTAGGGCCAGCAGCATCCATCCACTAACCATCTTCTTGAGTATGATCTCCACCAAGTCTTTGATTCCTTCGTCAGGGTCCTCCTCTGTAGGCTGTCTGATGAGGCTGCTCTTCAGCATAGGAAACATCTCCTCTCTGGAGAGGGAGTTATCGCCGTTCAAGTCATATACACGAAAGCAGTCTGAGCCATGCAAAGAGGAGAACATATCTGGATTAAAGCTTGTAACCAGATTTCTTTTAATGTCTGGATATGTAAATCTGAGCACTGAAAGTAAGGTTCAGAGCTTACATATTATGTGTTCATCCAAGGTCCCTCGAAGGAAAACAGACAGTCCCTCAATCCATTCTTTCATACTGACAAAACAGTCTTTGTCTTTGTCAAATACCCTGAAAACTGGGCAACAGATAATTAGTAACAGTCAGAACAAGGATGCCAAAAAATCACAATACCCTGTATCCATCCAAACTGCTGCTATAACTAAATATGTATCTCTGTCACCCTGCACGCTTGTGAGATAGATATAGATATAGATATATATATATATATATATACAGTATATATATATGTATACACACACACACACAGTGAGGAAAATAAGTATTTGAACACCCTGCTATTTTGCAAGTTCTCCCACTTAGAAATCATGGAGGGGTCTGAAATTGTCATCGTAGGTGCATGTCCACTGTGAGAAACATAATCTAAAAAAAAAATCCAGAAATGTATGATTTTTAAACTATTTATTTGTATGATACAGCTGCAAATAAGTATTTGAACACCTTTGTTTGCAATTCCAGAGGTCAAACGTTTCCTGTAGTTTTTCACCAGGTTTGCACACTGCAGAAGGGATTTTGGCCCACTCCTCCACACAGATCTTCTCTAGATCAGTCAGGTTTCTGGGCTGTCTCTGGGAAACACGGAGTTTGAGCTCCCTCCAAATATTCTCTATTGGGTTTAGGTCTGGAGACTGGCTAGGCCACGCCACAACCTTGATATGCTTCTTACAGAGCCACTCCTTGGTTATCCTGGCTGTGTGCTTCGGGTCATTGTCATGTTGGAAGACCCAGCCTCGACCCATCTTCAATGCTATAACTGAGGGAAGGCGGTTGTTCCCCAAAATCTCGCAATACATGGCCCCGGTCATCCTCTCCTTAATACAGTGCAGTCGCCCTGTCCCATGTGCAGATAAACACCCCCAAAGCATGATGCTACCACCCCCATGCTTCACAGTAGAGATGGTGTTCTTGGGATGGTACTCATCATTCTTCTTCCTCCAAACACGGTTAGTGGAATTATGACCAAAAAGTTCTATTTTGGTCTCATCTGACCACATGACTTTCTCCCATGACTCCTCTGGATCATCCAAATGGTCATTGGCAAACTTAAGACGGGGAACCTTCCGTGCCATGCATGATTTCAAACCATGACGTCTTAGTGTATTACCAACAGTAACCTTGGAAACGGTGGTCCTAGCTCTTTTCAGGTCATTGACAAGCTCCTCCCGTGCAGTTCTGGGCTGATTTCTCACCTTTCTTAGGATCATTGAGACCCTATGAGGTGAGATCTTGCATGGAGCCCCAGTCCGAGGGAGATTGACAGTCATGTTTAGCTTCTTCCATTTTCTAATGATTGCTCCAACAGTGGACCTTTTTTCACCAAGCTGCTTAGCAATTTCCCCGTAGCCCTTTCCAGCCTTGGTGTACAATTTTGTCTCTAGTGTCTTTGGACAGCTCATTGGTCTTGGCCATGTTAGTAGTTGGATTCTTACTGATTGTATGGGGTGGACAAGTGTCTTTTTGCAGCTAACGACCTCAAACAGGTGCATCTAATTTAGGATAATAAATGGAGTGGAGGTGGACATTTTGAAGGCAGACTAACAGGTCTTTGAGGGTAAGAATTGTAGCTGATAGGCAGGTGTTCAAATACTTATTTGCAGCTGTAGTTAAAAAATCATACATAGTGATTTCTGGATTATTTTTTTTTAGATTATGTCTCTCACAGTAGACATGCACCTACGATGACAATTTCAGACCCCTCCATGATTTCTAAGTGGGAGAACTTGCAAAATAGCAGGGTGCAGGTGTTAATACTTATTTCCTCACTATATATACACACACACACACACACACACACACACACACACACACACCGATTACCTCCATCCATGATCATGTCGTCGGTCATCCTAAAGATGTTGTGCAGTATGTTTCTGAACTGACTCCTGTCCAGACCGGTAACTGCTTTTCCGTGGATAGTCTGGTCCCCCAGAAGCATGTTAAACTCTCGGATAAGGCACTCCACCTCTGTTTTATTGACTGGGATCATTGAAATGGTGACTGACATTTTACAGTCTATTATATAAGCTATAACATTTAGTTATATTATATAACAATTATTTATAATATTATATATATATATATATATATATATATATATATATATTATATTATATATTATATTTAGTTAGTTAAAATTGCATGGTAGCTGGTAACGTTACCGTTAATTGAAAACAAGGAAACGCATGCTAGCATATGCAGAGGGTGCATACTGTAATCACAACAGACTAGTTAGCATTAGCTAGATAACGTGCTAGGTAAGTTTAAACTGAATACTCACAGTGCTGCACTTGCTTTGAGATTGTTTCAGCGAGAGTTTGTATCACTTTTCTGTTCATAGCAGACATTTCTGACATTTGTAGAGGTGGCAAACCGGACAGGCACAGCAAGAGTCCTCGATCCGACGTGGGCGATGTTGACATTTTGTTGCCACGGCAACCGTGGGGAATAGCATTCAAGCCAGTTTCAAGCCACAAAAATATTTTGTAACGTTACTGGTTACAAAGAGACAATATACTAAACAGAACACGTTTTAGGAGAAGTCTATGTAGTAGCTAGGCTAGGCCTATGCACAAAGAAAAAAATACCGCAATTTCACAATTTTTATCAACTGTCAAATCCTCACAACTCACAGTCTCTGTGTGTGAAGCTGCACAGAAATAAAAGGCCACTGCATCCTGCTGAAAACTTAGGTAAAACGTATTATTGCACGAGTAAAATGGGTTAGAATTCTGTGAAGTAGGCTACAAACTGTGATCAAAAAGATTATTATGTAATTTTATAAGATACATGCTTAACCATAACCACACAAGTGACTGGGCAAAGTAAGCAAAGGCTTTAAAGGCATTGCCACCTAATTTGCCGTATTGTGGTATCCTCAACTTAGTAAGTTACATTTAAATAAAGATGCAAGATCCTAAGAGTGACCCTTTATCAGGGAATTAAATGTTCTCTACAATATATAACGGCCAATCAATGCTCTAGTGTTCTTGAAAATACATATAGATCTAGGGAAATGAATACAGATTCAGTAACATAAGACTGAGTAGACTTATGGGGCTCCATTGTCTGGCTGGCATCCAGTCAAGACAAAAGATGCAAAAGATGTGACCTTACATTTAAAAAGATTCATGAATCACAAAAGGATTCACTTAAGGTCTCATTCCAGCTTGAAGCAGGAATGGTAAGATTGCCATCTGCTGGACAGGAGTTCTAACTCATATTGTAAATGCCTTTACTGTCTGTTGATGATGAATAAGAGGATGGATAAGTGATGGAAAGAGCGAGGACAGATTACAGGAAATCTTCTCTTCCTGTGCTCTATACCTTTTTCTTCAAGGTATCTGTGTAATGTGCTTGAAAAGTAGGCTATTTAGAGGAAGTATAAAGTCTGACCACAAGGTGGTAGTCAGGTCATTTATCAAAAGAGAAAAATTACATATGCAACTGCAGACCCATTCTATCTTATCCAATTACAGTAATGACACCTAAAATTCTAATAATTCTAATAAGAAGAAGAAGAAGAAGAAAAAGAGCAATACATGTTCCTTTAGGATGAAATTGATTAGGCAAGTGCTCTGGGAAACAACTTGAAATAAATATGCGGGTGTGGTTATTTATATCTTAAAATTATCTCTCCATGTTTGTCTCCTTGATGTAATATTTTAAATTTAGGAAGTCAAGAAGAAGCATGTGTGATTCATCAGGTCAGGTTTAATATGTAATTAATAATCTACAATGGATTACACTTTTGTCAGATAAGGCACAGACTAAATCAAAAAAACATACAAGTAAAGATTGTACAAGTATTTCTAATCTATGCCAATTAGTTCATAATTTTGCACCACAGCTCTTGTGTTGTTTGTATGTATAAAAAACAGAAATTGGGACAGAGGTTAAATGTGCTGATGTTCTGATGGTGTCCTTTCAGACCCACCATTATTGGAATGTGTTTTTGTGTGCAAGCCGAGGTGTGAGTCAGTCACTCGGACCGGTGTGCAAGGTTAGTTCTGATTGATAGGGTTGCGTCGACCCAGTTGTTTGGGTTTTCGATCATGGAGGTCCACACAGCGACCTCCTCTCCAGTAGAATCCATCCAGCTGACATCCTCCCCATAACTCTGACCTACCATTAAGAAAACACACTTATTATTTATGTTGAAGTCATTACCACAGAAATCCTCAACGCAATCCCAACAACTGACCACTGTTCCTGTACAGTACGTACACATGCATGCATATGCACATTTACTACCACAGCCCCCCAAACTGAAAGCAGTATCAATCCCAAAAGTCTACAGAAGTAGGCCCTGCCCTCTGAATACTACAATGTTATGTTAAAAGTCTGTTGACAATAAGTAAAACCTCATCAAAGTTCTCACTTCCCACCACTCTACTGACATCATCTTCCTTCAGGAAACCCACAATGAGACCGAGGCTGCTGTTGCTCCATCAGCTCTATCTTGAGTTCTACACACTCCTTTTTGAGCACCAACTATGCGCATAACACAAAAAAAGAACTAATTCACAACAACTACATTTCCACATTGCTCACATTTTTAGCAACATGTGGATATTTAGCAATGCACAGTAACGTTTGTTACCTTGAAAGGTCCTCTGATGACAAGACCATCTGAAATGCCTGAAATGCCCGAGGGACAAAATGCAATGCAATGGGAAGCACTACTGTAGATCAAGCATAAAACTGTTTTTATGGCAACATCTACAAAGCTGACCAACAAATTAAACAACTCCTTTAATGTATCATCCCCTGACATAGAAACTGCAGCCCTTCTACAAGCCTAAGAAATGTCAAGTGACTTATAAGGTAGCATTGGATGGATTACAGCTCGGAAAAGCTGAATTTTAAAAGTAGATGCTCAAGCTTTATTCATCACCTTGCAAACCCCTAGTCACCTACTGACTTGTAGAAGACAGCCCAAGATAAACAGTGAGTGAGTTCATTTAAAAAGCCCACTGCCAACAACAGCCCGGAACTTAGTGACTTGATAAGATCCTCAGCATAGACCAGGCTCTACAAGGACTGAACACAGGAGAACAAATACAGTTCCTAATCACCAATACTGACAGCTGCTTTAGAACAAGGTAAAGATAGGAGCATTGTTCCCCTATCTGGTCGCTTATTAGTTCATCTGTCTCAGAAGGCTTCACTGAAACTAGAAAGAGCCCCTCCAAATGACCAATCTTTCAAAATGTTCACTTTTGTATGTTCATAATGAAACCAACACACTACCCAGACACACATGTTAATTGATTGTATTAAAATATGCATTAAAAAAAGCATCTCTGTGATTTTGAGTGTGCATGTCATTTAGTGTAGAGACACCCACCAGTTCCACAGCTTAAACGAACCCCTCCCAGGACATGCTGCTTTAACCCTTCGCGCTGCCAGACAGTCAGCTCAGCGCAGGCCTCTTTCAGGTCGCTGGAGTGGAAGCCATCATACACCATGGTGTGGTTGTAGGTGGGGCTGATGGAGCGCTTCACCACCCGCGTCTTCTGACCACTCTGCCGACTGGCGTCTGGGAGAATGTAGCTAGTGGATTATGATAAAGAGACAATTAAATTCAGATTCAAACCATAATTCAGTTATATATAGATATGGTAGGTATGTATACGCATATTAGCTGTTTAACCTTACATTTATTTACATTAGTAAATAAATAAGTCAAATTATAGGATAGAGAGATTACAAAATATCAGGAAACATGTTGAAAGAGCTTATGCACCTTCTGACAAAGGAGTCTATAAAGCCCCCTTTGTTGGCTAGGAGACCTTGAGCCTCCCGAAGCCAGATGTGAAGCTCTCCCGTCAGAGGCAGTCCACCACCTACACACACACACACACACACACACACACACACACACACACACTATGAGACACATGATTAAGGTGAGACATAACTTCCATCCATGATGTGGTAGCTCTGCTCACCCTCAAATCCGTCTGGGATGAACTTTATAGAGAGCAAGATGGTCCCACGACTAGTAATGGAGTCTGGATTCAAGTTAATCTGTGTCAAGGGGTGAAGGGTAAAATAAGGAAAAGAAATATAAAAGGCAAGGGAAAAAGATACAGAAAGAAAGATATAGAAAAAGCAAGGGGGGAGGGAGGCAGAAGTGTGCAAGCAGAAAAAGATTAAAGTTACATAAGACCTTAGTTGAAATTCACAGCATGTCTTCCTCTCCCAACTGCCGCTATTCTCACTCTCTAACACACTTCATGTCAGCTCTTCCATACCCGCGGCTGGAGGTCCTGCCACAGAGGCATAGTGCAGGTCCAGTCCCAGAGGCCCAGAGACACCTCCACCTCACCCAGGAACACGTTCCTGCTCAGGTGCTCGGCGTGCCATACGGACAAGTTCAAGGTCCTGCTCCGCAGCTCTCCTATCCGCACTTTATACTATGAGTGAGAAGACCAGAATAAAAAAGTAAACTTTCAATCTGGTCATTTATTGATAGGATATCTTCAAGATACAAGTGACTGCAGTACATGTTGCAGGACACGTGAAGGAGAGCTGAGAGACACTTTATGTAATATGTAAATGAGAGTGTCTCACTCGGAGCGTCTGATCATAGACTGGGTTAAGAGTCTTCTTCTTCACTGCAGTTTTCTTCTTACTGTGACTTGACTTGTCCGGCAAAAGATAGCTTTTAACGTATCTGTGAAAAACGCACACACATAAGACATTTTTTGACTTTGTAATGACGTTGTTGCTGCAAGATGCACATTCACACATGTACTGTCACTTACGGATCAGAGCGATTCTTGCGTGCTGGAGCGATGTCCTCGCAGCGATACACTTTGACTAGCAGCTCCTCCATCTGGGTGTCGTAAACCAATGAGAATTGGATACTGCCCCTCACCTCCACCAATCCAAAATCCCCTGAGCTGAACAGACTCATCATGCTCCCACTGAGCTATAACACATGCAGAACAGAGATCAGCTCCTGCGTCATTGTCCGGAGCTGAGTCATCTTGCGTCGCTGGACAGCCAATTGATCAAGAGTGTGAGTGTGAGAGAGTGAGAGAGAGAGAGAGAGAGAGTGAGAGAATGAGTGAGTGAGTGAGTAAGTGAGTGAGTGAGTGAGTGAGTGAGTGAGTGTACCGTGTAGCCTGAATGAAGGCTGCCGGTGGAGCTGCTGGTTTTCAGAGAATTTGGATCCGGCTCTGTCAGGCAGCTGCTCAGAGAGTCAGTGTCCCCATTGTGACCGTCAACGTCTTCCTAAACGCACACACCAATTATTCTCAGATACAGCGTCACTATCAATCATCTCTGGCACTCTCCTTATTCGCCATATATCATGTTCTTTAACTACTTATAATATAAATACGTAATACTCCCCTATTATAAAGGCAAAAATAGTGAGATAATTTAGATATTTAAATAATTCACCTCAGGTTCCTCTGAGTGGCCGTTACTTCTCCTTTCACACTCTATGAGCAGAATGAGTTGAGAATGAATTAATAATAATACTAAGAGACAGCTAAAGAAGTACAGAGGCATTGATTGAGAAACAGCCATACCTTTTGATGATGAGGAACTATTGCTATGCTGGAGACCCTGGAATTAAAGATAATTATTCATATTAAGATGATTTGTTTTTCAAGCGTGAAAAAAAGAAGCAAGCATACATACAGACCTGTGCTAAGAGTGTTTTTGTTCTGGGTATGGGTACAGGTTTCAAAATTCCACTACTCCTGAAAAACACAAATAAGATGTTGGAAAATGCAGCTCCACACACATTGCAAAAGTAAAGAAAACATTTTAAAATACATTTTCTGTGACTCACTAACCCGCCACTCTCCTCTTCTTTTCTGTCCTTCAGTCTTCTCTCCTCAGGAGAGGTCTCATTGTTGTGGGAAGTTTCCTCTCTCTCTTCATTGAACAGTTCAGTCAGGGGCACATCTGTTACCATGGCAACACATGGGATATCCCTATTACAGTAGAGAAAACTGCCCCACAGGCCTGTAAAAGTAATACTGCATTATCTGAAAACGTACCTCTGTTCTTGGTCTTTCTGTGGCGTATGGTGGCATTGACAAGCGCACATCCTGACGTCCAGTTGCGATGGCGTTTGCTGAGTTCCTCACTGAACCATGCTCCTGACAGGAAGCGCAAACGTGACTGATTTGTCTCGGTCTCCTGGAGGACCCTGCAGCATTGAAATGAGTTAACAAACAAACAACAACAGCTAACAAACATGACCAAATGTCTGTTAAAGTCAGCTGATGCCAGCCATTTTCCCAAACTAAACAGTCACAAAGATGTGTCAATTCTGCTCATTAAAAAAAACACTACATTTGACTTGCCAGGTTCCCGTGTATATTAACATGTTCACTTCTCTTTGATACATTGTCCACCCTGAGAGTAGCGCTTAAAGGATTAGTTGATTAATCAATTAACCAATTGATTTCTCAGATACAGGATCAGCTCCACTCTGTAGGCAGAAACAATTTCATTGTGTTGTTCTTTGACTTCCCCCACTGAGGCAGCAAGTTTGGCAGCTGCCCCTAGGCCCCAAACCCTCAAGAGCCCTCAAGGGCCCTCAAGGGCCCTCAAAAGAATTGGGTGCACAGTGTTGCAATTAATTTGTTGTAATTGAAAGTTTGTTCGGGAAACATGCATTATTAAAGCACAATATCAACTGACATGATAAAGGTCTTAAAGTTGGTCCTTTATCATAGAGGTATCAAAACCCTTATTATTTCAGATGGTATTAAGTTTACATGCTTTCATATTACCAAAACAGTTACACACCAAACATGCACTCGTACAAAAAGTGTTTTTCAACCTTAATCTACAACAAATAAACAGATGAATTAAAGGAAATGAGTGGAGAAACAAAGAATGTTGGTACTGCATAATACAATCAAGGGATTATCATTCTATCAACTGTTTTGACTTGACAGTGAGTTGCCCTTTTGATAGGAAGCATCAGATCAATAGAAAGTTATTCTGAGAGGTCATCTTCATCCAGTGATGTAACATTTCCAAGAGTTTTATCCTCTGGGATAACAATGGCCCCCATTCACAGGGCACGAGGGGTCACTGAAAGTTTTCACGAGTATGAAAATTATGTAAATCAGTCACCATATTGCAACCCAACTGAACACCTATGAGATATTTTAGTCTGATGTGTAAGACAGCTCTCTCCACCACTATCATCATCAAAACAACCAATGAAGGAACATCTTTTGTAAGAATGGCGAAGAGACTTGTACAATCTATCTATCTATGCAACCTTACTGATACATTTAATGTAGTTTTTTCCTTTCATTTGCCACCTGTCTGTATGTAAGTGTAAATCACTAGACAAAACTGACAGCTAAAAAGGATGAACAATCACCTCTGACCTTACACGTCCTTCATCGCGTTGACGCAGATCCAAGTCCCGCTCTAAGACCTGCAGGATGGTGGTCTGTTCCTCTTCTGTCAGGTGGCTCAAGTCAAGCGAAGAGTCAACCAGCTCCCCCTCCATCCCTGAGTGAGAGACAAAACAACAAGGCAATCTATTTGAATATGAGTCCCTCCTCACGGATTCCTGAACAGTATGGCTTGCTAGACCAGTGTTTCCCAACCTTTTTGTCCTCTGACCCCTTAAAATGATGCACTGTCCACGTTCGCTCACATGTTACATATGTCAATATAAGTTGTGAGTAGATTTTTCCTTCTTAGATTGTTTAATTGGAATAGTTATTGATGCTTTAAGAGTTAAAAGTGTTCTGTTTCTCAAAAGCAAATAAATGTCAAGATATTATTTTTTTATTCAACAGGCATATGTTTTATCTTCTGTTATCCTGTAAATTATCCTGAGATACCTTTGGAGTTTATCTTGTGGTTTCCTATTGTTATACCATTCAATACACTTAATCACAGATCAGTGATCGTTGACCTGCAGCTTTGGTGCCTCAGTGGGCGAGGACACATGCTGTATCAGGTACGCTTTTCCTGGTTTTAAATGGCTTTCCTTTGCTCCTGCTCGAAATGCTCTCTAGAGTACTTAAATTACAAAAAGGCATGGAAATGAAACAAGCTGCCATTACGTGCGTTGACATTTAGGAGAATAATGTTAAAAAGAAGGAAATCAAACGTCTGTCTGTAATTAACTAACCTGCTGCAGCACAATATAAACCTGTGTGTGTGTGTGTGTGTGTGTGTGTGTGTGTGTGTGTGTGTGTGTGTGTGTGTGTGTGTGTGTGTGTGTGTGTGTGTGTGTGTGTGTGTGTGTGTGTGTGTGTGTGTGTGTGTTGCCTTGAGGCGGGTTACCTTCGAGTAATTAACGCATGCGCAAAGCGATCCTCCTGGGGTTGTGAGTTTAGCAAACAGAATATCATGCAAGCGCACAGCTTTCACAACCTGACACCGAAACCAACACAACAAATTAAAACATTAGAGTTTGTAGTGGATGACATTAAGTGTAGGCTACAAAGTATTGTAATAAGTAAGGTTTGCATTCATGTACTTATCTCATTGCTTTCCTTTTTTACACAACGTAAAATGACTATATATATATTATAATATTTATTTTCAAAAGATTGAAGTTTCCTTAACCAAAAAGAGGCCCATGCAGCACTTTCCTAATGAACAGCGCGAGAGACAGAACACCTGTCGCCACTTTTGGATTAACTCTCCCCGTTTACATTAATTACAAACACACTCACACACACAGAAACATAAAGAAAGAACTGTTTTACCTTACTTGAGAGGTTCCGCCTCTTCCATCTGTGAAAAGTTTCGTGAAAAATTGTCCAGATTACGGTGTGTGTCGAGGTAGCTCGATGTCTGTGTGCAGAGTAAACGGAGTGAACACGCCCTCCACACAGAGGCTACAGTCAGCTGGGAGGCGAGCATGAGGCGAAACAAACAGAAAATACAGAAAGGAAAGTGTGTGTGCGCGTGTGTGTGTGTGTGTGTGTGTGTGTGTGTGACACACACGGATGTTTTACCAAATGGTAGGGTGGAGGTGGGATGTAACTTTCCTTCTTGTCCACACCTGCTAAACACACATTTGGCCACACACTAAGGTTGCTGCTGCACCTACTCTGCAGTAGTCTACTATACACACATATGTCGATATGACACATATATTTGCTTGTTTTAAAGGGAGTAAAGCCAGTAGCACCTGATGCCTGCCTCAACTTTTTGTCAACTTCTATGTGTGTTTGTGTGTGTGTGTGTGATGGGGGATGGTGCATTCAGAGTGAGAAAGACCTGTATTCAGTCGTGTCCTTTGTCAACAGACTTGGATGACAGCCACACTCAGTTGCCAGTTGGGAAACGTTTTTGTGTGGGCTTATTCAAGCCTGTATAGGTCCTGGCTCAGACTGTGTCTGGTGCATCCAACCAGCTATCCTGCTGCTCCCCTGAAGGCCTCCATCAGTGCTCTGTCCCTGCTGTATGCCAGGATCCTATCTACAGATACTGGGAGTATGTCTCTGGTCGCACCCAGATTACAGCCAAATCGGTTCACTCACTCTGCTGGTATGAGCAAATATGCACTCAACACATACTGAACAATGTCTGACTGTGATTAGTGGTTACTAACTCCTCATTTGCATGCAAAAAAAGTTGACATGACACACACACACAGTAATAAGTGTTTATCCATAGTTTAATCAGACTGCCAGCCTTTTTAAGCATTTTTTCATTTTAATGGTATCCCAAAGCCAGCATTACCACGAGTAAAAAGGGTCACATCACTTTGACCTGTTATTAAAGGGTTAAAGCTGGTATGTATATAATATAATTATGAGCAGTCAAACATAAATCTCCTTAATCTAAATTAATTTATAAAAAACAATCCCTATTGAGCTATTGACAAGTCAAAACAAAAACACACAAATCAGAGGAGTGGTGCAAAAACTAAATTGTAAGTAGGCATGAAGTTTAAATGACTATTGCTAAAAATATAAGGCTTAATTTCTATGTTCCCAAAAGTGGGGTCTACAGGGACCTCCAGGAGTTGTTAAGATGTCTCCTTAGGGTCCCCAGCTCAATCTATTAACTCACTGCAAATAAATTAAAAGATATAACATACATAAAATATTTAAATATTTGGTTCCAATAAAACACTATAAAGTTATGCAGCTCCTCATTAAAAACACAGACGTCCTCTTAGACGATGGACAAAATCAACAACAGTCTCATTTAAATGTATTTCAGGGTTCTTGAAAAACGTTTAAATGCCTGTTATGACCTTGTCTGACCTACTGTCTACATTGAGATTGTATCACTCTTACCCATAACCGCACTGTACTATTTACACAGTTGAAACAGCGGATTTGATACAGCTAGTTGCTTGTTGTTTGTAGGACAAATATTTAACACTTATCATTGTTGAAAATATATGGTGGGTTTGGTCACAAATATGAATCGCTAAAAGTGCTGGGAAAATCAGAGCCTTTTTGTTTCTCATTTGTCAGGTTGTAGGAATAGCAACAGCCTAAATGTCTCTGGAATATAAATACTATACAAACACAGCGTACAGACACTCGTTACACAATGGGGTATTCTGAGAAAAAATATCGTCCTATGAACACACCTATCCCATAGGGGTACACATGGGAACAAAACCAAAAATGACACGAGCCCAGGAAAAAAAAAACACTGTCGTCAGACCTCGATGACTCACTGCTCTGCTGTCCTCAATTCTCTTTGTCCTTCATACATCATGTCTTCACTGTGGTTGCTCTCTGCACGAAGACAGGCAGAATTTTGAGAGAATGCAAATACAACATAGAGGAATGTTAAAGGTGAATCACATTGCACATTGGGTGCTGTTGATCACTCCTGCCACCAGAGGCTGTTGTTGCACTAACAGACTGTCACTTAACTCAGTGACATAGACACATTTACATGCACGCACTTAAACTGATACAGTCACGTCAAATTCTTTGTTCTCTAACACCTAAGTGCACAAACTCACATGGGGTCATAGCTGCTCTGCTCTTTGGATTTGAGGAAGCGCATGGCAAAGAAGCCGCCTGCCTGCACACACAACACCAGTATGATGCCTCCGATGAAACTGGACATGTCAAACTTGGCCTGGGAGAACTCAGAATTGGTGTTACTGTCATCACCTGGAGCGAAAGAAAAGGAAGAGTCAGTGAAATGACATGAAAGAAGAGTGAGGTGGGAAAAGTTCTTTTTTGTTTCTGGTAAAAATGACTGAGGGGCATTGGGGCACATTTTACTCAGCTCCTATGGGAATAATAAATGTCTGACTCAAGAGGAAGGGAAGGGGGTGGGAAGGGATGCTGGAGTTGATACAATTTACCTGAGTCACCTCCTCCCTCAGCTACAGACTCTACAACTGGGAAATAAAACATCCAAAAGAAATGAGAATTACTGACGTTGCAGATAAATACATTTTGTTTGTTTGTTTTGTTGTATTGTTTTTTTAGCCACCTGTGCACAATTCAGGCACACTAGTCCAGCTACAGTTCATGCCGTTTTCTGCCGGGTTGGCCCCATCCGACACACACATGCCTGTACCATTACCTGAGACAGAGAGAACAAGCATTTTAGTGTGTGTGTGTGTGTGTGTGTGTGTGTTTGTGTGTTTGTACGTGTGTGATGTCTACGTTGCTGGCATACTAAATAATTCAGGCATCTTGTATAAACCTGGGAAGCTTATGTTACAGCAGCTTTGATGATTGAATTACTATCAAAGGTCAGGGCGGTGTGTGTGTGTGTGTGTGTGTGTGTGTGTGTGTGTGTTACCATCTGGACAAAGCCTCCAGACACAGTCTGTCAGGTTGAGCATGGACTCGCCAACGCACAGGTCACATGACTCAGCTTGAGAACAATCTGTAGGAGAGATGTATTTGGCAGTCAATTAGAAATGTCAATCAAACCAGTTAATTGATCGATGAACAATTATCTTCCTACAGACACATTTTAACAGCTTTTAATTATTGCAACACATCCCACCAGTCTGGAAAATGTTGGGATAGGCAAAAAGTCAAGAATAATCCCAAAGAAAAGGGAGGAGATTCTCCTTTAATTCTCACAAGATGACAATAAGTTAAAATGTACTGGAGAATAAGCCATCCTCACGGTTATTAGGGGAGATGTTATCAGGGACTCTTGAAGGAGATCAAATGGTGAAAACATGAGTAAAGGAAAGGAGATATCAAAATACCAAGTGTAGGAAGACACAACAATAGGTTTCTGACAAGACCAAAATACGCCATACAATAAGTAAATAAATGCAAGCCATATGGATGGACCCATACCTGACTGTGGGTACACAGAGGGCACCACTGCTAGAAGCAGCAGTGTGGAGCAGAGGACCTTCAACACCAACTGTTGCATCCTGACAGCCACGGAGTGCCTACACCTGCAATTGACAGCTGAACACAACGCGTTTGGAGAAGAATACAGTGTCACCAAAACAGTTTCAATAAAAATATCTTCTGTAAGTCCTCAAAGGGGTATCCAATAGTTGCTTACAGTATAGAGAAATGGCTCCTGGCTGGGACACAGAGAGAAAGACAGGAGACACAGAGATCTGTGTAACATGAGTAATACCCAAACTTGGTTTCCTGGTAACCAACTGGCCCACCTCAACCCTCCTGAAATATACACCAGTTTGGACAGAGTGACACCTGTTTACTTCTGCAGGCAGTGCACACACACTGCATTCACACATGTGTCCTTACAAACACCATTAACAATGTTGGGACACATGTGAACATTAACTGTACAATTTTTGCAAATAATCTGCAGTCAATAAACTTTTGTAGTGGTCATGCTAGTCATTAGGGATTCAAATGTATCCAACATTATTATATTAATCACATTTCATGGTAATCCATTCAAAGTTTTGAGATATTTCAGTGTGGACCATTAGAGCACCACCGCTACCATTGCTAAAATATATACTTGTTAGACAACATTCTATTTTTTCTGACTTTTTTTCTTTACAAATACAAGATACTTTCACCTATCCAGGCAACAAAGTCTTGAAATTCAACAACCTAAAAGGAAAATCCCTCCTTTGTTCACTTGAAGGCGAAAGGTGTCAAGTATCTTAAGCACTCACAAGCTTGTTCTAGTAAATAAACTAGAAGGAGGAATCAGCAGAAATGAATTTGGCTCAGTTTGTCCTGTGAAGAATCACAACATCATGAATTACACCATGCATCTGCTGGAAAACATCTGGTTAAGACACTTTAGCAGCACTATGACAGTGCATGTTTCAATCAGGGATGGGTCTGAGACAGTTGTTGGGAACATTAAAATTACAAATAATAATAATAATAATCAGCTTTATGATTAATCATGCACAAGTTGAAGGAGCTAATGGGATTACATATAACTAGATTTGTACCTCTACAATTTCATGTGACAAATAAAATTGGCTGATTGATTAAATATGTGTCTTGAGTGATCCAATCCAAAAGGACAGCTATAGTTATACTGTGGTGTGAATGCATTTAAAACACCTGACAGTTTGAGACACATTCTAACAGTCACAACTAGACATAATCTGAATATGCAGCATTTGGACACATGAAAGGTTTTATATTATTGATATGGATTGATGTCTAGAAGTCTAATGGATCACTTTGTGGAATGGTGATGTGGAAATAAAACAACAGTAAAAGGGTGTTCAGAGCGACCTACTCCAGCTCAATGTACACACACCAGCACCAGCACAAAAAAGTACAAGCCTCTGACCTGCAACGTGCTGCTTTGTGATGTAGATGAACTCATAGCCCCGGCCGCAAGCCCTCAAAGTCAGGTGCATTGAGCCCGGAAATACGACACTCTTTTCAACTTTATGCAATGAATTCCACCATCAACACCTCCTCCATTCACACCGACGTGGCTCATGTACACCCACACCTCTACACATTTTGTGGGTACATGTGCAGCTCTACAGGGTGGCTGTGTTTTGTGTTTGGGTGTCGACGTGCCAAAAAAAACCTCAAAGGGATATTCCGCAGTCCTGTCGATCACAATCTCTTCCTCGACGGATGCTCCCACTGCTGGCCAAAAATCGAAACACCAGTGACAAACTAGTGGATAATGCAGTAATTTACGTGCAAAGGACCTGTTAGTATTACAGTGTTACAAATACGCAAATGTGATATAACTGAATAAAAGACATTAGTGTAAAAAAGAGATCCATTACATTAGTGTAATAAAGTACGACATTTTTGAAGGTGACAAGTGTTGCATTTCAGCTCCTTAAGGTGACGTAGGAGGGTTTTATAGGCAGGAAGCGTGTCCTAATATGGCTCGAGCAGGACTAGATTCCCCCCAGTCAGCGCATTGATATGCGCGACCACGTAGACAACCGTGCAAGCCATCCTGCAGCACCCACGCTCACTATCAAACCGGGGAAGCCTTGAATTCCCTACTGCTGTTAAAATACTGTAGGTCGATTGAGGGACTGTGTTTCTATGTTTCTGGATGCTCAAATAAAAAAATAAATAAACCAGAAACCCCTCCCCATCCACATATATACAGACACGGTCCCATATGATTTCTAAATTATTTTAGGGATATTTTTATTATTATAATTATTATTACATGTGTGAACCTCATTATGTACAGTATAATCTAAATAAATAGTGTCAGAGAGGCGTTTATTGACGTCTATGATCGACTGTGAGGCTCCTGTTTGTGCTGATGTTAAATTAGATTGGATTAATGATTATATAGGCAATTGTTCTGCCCATCCCTGTTGGCCTAATAAACTCCCAATGTACTATACCTATAAACACCAATACTTATTATTATTATTATTATATAAAAGTCATAGCCAGGTTTTGGCTATGAAAGGTACAATTATGTCGTTGTCTGTTCATTTAGGTGGGTTGTTTTCACTTGAAGTCTCAATTTCCCATAGCTGCTCTGCAGGACGCCTCCCCATGACTCATCTTGATGCGTTTCAGCACCGTGGACAGCGCCAGTCCTGAGCTCGGTCCCACACCTCTACACCTCTGAGCCCTGCCCAACACAAAAGAGTATCATCTCATTTACCAGGCCCTCGGGTCTTATTGATAAATGTGTGTGTGTGCTGGAAAGAGGGGGGTCTATTGATGGTCATTATTTACAAGAAATGAGAGCAAGCGTGAACCGCAGTGGGAGGGGCGCTAGAGATGCCGCATTTTTCTGAATGAAATTACTCCTTGTACATCCCCTCCCCAGTCTCCCCGCACTTCAATGCCGGAACCTCATTGGTCGAGCCTCCCAGTCACTGACGTCAGATCGGCTGTCTTGTGGATAAGTCCGCACGCAAGAGCATCCATTCTTCCTCCCATAGGCGCTCCGGAGAGACAGAAGAAAAAGAGATGCAAGAGACGCCAAGTGAGAGTTTGGTGCAACTTTGATGAAGACAGGAGCACGGAGCGCTGTCACACACAGGGACTGTCTTCCTTTTTTAGACTGGTACCGAGCATCACTTCGGACAGCGTCACCACATCTCCATCATTTGATCGTATAAGAGGAGAGAAGAAATTGGTTTAACTCTCGCAAAGGAATCACGAAATCGCGTTAATAAGGTAAGATTAATACTGCATTATATGCATGTTTTCGTGTCTGTGCAGTGTGATCGTTTGTGCGTGAGGGAGTCGGGGATACCCTCTGTGGTGCAATGAGCCTTCAATTGTATTATACAACAGGGTCCTCCGCACCAGGAGGATATACCTTCTTACTGAGATGCGATAGGGAGAAGAATGAAAGACTCCTGGTACCCCCCCAAAAACTCCTCCTGTAGGTTATAAGGAAAAAAGAAAGAATCGGAAAATATGTTAAAGTATTACAGTCACGGTGTGGTATTTCCTTTTAGTAGGCGTGCAGTACAGTTTGACATTTTGCTAAAGAACAAGCAGATAACACACCAGAGTGCACAGGCATCTTAACATTGTATCAGGCGAATTCCTTGAATAACTGTAGCCTCATTACTTTACAGTGTAGTATCCCTCATGTTTGGACATTGACCAAAAGGGAGTCCCCACTGTAGATCACTAACTTCATCTGGAAGTGAATACAGATTCCATTTTAACCAGCCACCCTATAAATGGTATATCAGATGTTTGGATGCTCCTGAAACGTGTGTAGGATAGAACCAAAAGTGCAAGCCAGTAATAGCCACTAGATTTAGTGTGATGTGCTAAACATGAATACAGGTTATTAATGGTTTATTAATTGTAATCAATGAGACAATATATTTGATCCATTCATGTTTTAGTAACTCTATCAAGTTGAATTAAGCCTACATGTCATGATTTGCGTGACTTCCTGCAAGACTACAGATGGTGACGTCACTGACATTTCAAGGGCTTCAAGCAGTATTACTATATAAAATGTATTTGAGTTAATAATAATAAAACATTTATGGCCTGAAAAAAATTACAAAAAAGTCTAAGTTTAATTATTTTTCAGCTTGTAATTTGTATTTTATATTATTTGTTTTAAATAAATCTCACCTAGGGACACAATAAGGGTATATCCTTAGCCTAATTAGTTTGGTTAATATACTATGTCTTTTATTAACCTTATTATTGCATACAGTATCTGTCCCAATAGGCTACTAACTAACTAAATACATTTTTTTATCCCTCTGTACAACAAAAACAATACAAGGGAGCTCAGGGTATGACTATCACTAATACCACTTTATGCATTCATCTATTGTTATTTTGCTCAATTGCTTTAGATTACAAGAGCATAACATGCCCCATCCAGCCTCCAGCAGCTCCACAGGCTGAAACCACAGCTTTTGGTTAATGAAAGGCTGTAATGGACAGATAGAGATGCTAATGACCCATTAGAGCTAATGTCGACATGTTTTTCTTTTTCTCTTTCTTAGGTTGGATTTTTGTGACTGCTGACAAAAAGCCATGACCCTGAACGCCTCTGACCTGGACTGGGATGAGTCCTCAGGTGCAGACCCCTTGCTTCCTCTGGATCGACTGGATAGCTCATATGAAGTCCCGCCCCTCACAGTGTGGGGTGTGGCTCTCTGTGTTTCGGGAACTGTCATTGCCACTGAAAATGCAATAGTTGTCACCACCATCCTGGCCACCCCATCTTTTCGTGCCCCTGTTTTTCTGCTGCTGGCTAGCCTCGGATTGGCCGATCTCCTGGCAGGTGTTGCTTTGATCTTGCACTTCCTTTTCCTGTTCTGCATTGAGCCAAGTGATTGGTCAGAATTGCTGACCTCAGGACTGCTGGTGACATCACTGATCGCCTCACTCTGTAGCTTGATGGGTGTTGCTTTGGACCGATACATGTCTTTAAGCCACGCCCTCACCTATGGTTCAAGCGAATCCCGTTACAGAGCCGCCATTCTCCTGCTGCTGATCTGGTTGGGTGCGTGTGTCATTGGGGCGGGACCTGCAATGGGATGGCACTGTCTGGGAGAGCCAAACTCCTGTTCTGTAGCACGCCCTCTGACCCGGACATACCTATCGCTGCTGTGTGGTGGCTTCCTGGTGGTTGTCATGGTAACCCTGCAATTGTACGCTGGGATCTGTCGTGTGGCAAGGCGGCATGCCCACGCCATTGCTACCCAGAGGCACTTCCTCTCTACCAACCAATCATATGCAAGCAAACACAGCAGTGGAAGGGGCTTTTCTCGGTTGATCCTAGTCCTCAGTGTGTTTGTGGGCTGCTGGATGCCTTTCTCCCTCTGGGGGCTGCTAGGAGACGCGTCCAGCCCTCCTCTGTACACCTACGCCACCTTGGTGCCAGCAGCAGGCAGCTCACTGCTGAACCCCATACTCTACAGTCTGAGAAACAAAGACATTCGCAAGGTGCTGCTCCAGGCCTGCTGCCCACACAGATGCACACATAACGCACACATACATTACCCTGCTGATGTGTAGACTGCCAAACCTCACCAGACTCAAACCACCACACAATCTATGCCAGACATATCACTGTTTGTGTGCCAATACACACATAGCTGTATTGACTATCATCCAGATCCAGAACATGAAATCTCTCACAAACAAACTCCCACACACGCAATAAGCGCTTCTCCAAGAGATGAAGTCCACCTGCAAATCAGAATGTTCCTGGATTGTCCTGGCTGGCGGCCATTTTGGGAGTACTAACTAAACGTACTGTCTTGTGTGTTCTTGGTGCCTCATCGTCAGACAATTGTAATTCCACTGGATCCCCAGATTAAAACAATCACAAGGGTGCCATTTATGCCCACACTCATAGAATGTGGATTTAATCACCATTGGCACTTTAAGGTGAGAGGAATGGATGGGGTTTTAATGTAAGCCTGTCACAGTGTAATGTGATCCAAAGTCCTAAAATTATTAACTTGATTGTCTAGAAAACACAATGTTCTAGATCTTTGAGATTCTATTTTGCACATGCTGTTACAGGCACTTTGAAAAGTACTGACCATATGTTCGTGTTGCACAGCCTTTTTTTAAATGAATGAATATTTTATACTGATGAATAATAAATATACTTTTTTTCTACCGGGCAATGTCAGCACTCTTCTCTTTACTGCTGCCGAGGCTTTCAGTGTGTTTGTCTCCCTCTATTGCTCAGTCTTTACCTCTATTAGACACAAAATGCTGCTCTCTATTGTATCCTAAACTAAGCAATCTCCAACATAATCCTTCTGCAAACCCACAGTGTCATTTTGAAAACTACAAAAACAGCCTTGGTTATAGGATAAAGTGATTATGCAAGAGGTTTTACTCTCCTCCTACTCATTTTCTGAACTTCCATGCAATGTATTCATGTTGTCACCCCCTACACAAGTCAGAACTGTGCACTGTGAAAAGGTGTCCACCACTGATATGAAGAAGATGAGTCAGGGATAAAGCATGAGGAGTCTTATGCCAAGGCTTGACACTTGAGAACATGTTGTTCAACACATAGCATACACTATTCATTCTCACAAAAATAAATCTCAACAATCACTGTAATTCACTCTTTATTAAAATAACTATAATCATTTGGAAATTAAAGACAGGAGAAGCTTTGGCAAAGCATGTTATGTGATTGTGCTTTAACAGAGGCACATTTAAAATAAAGGCACTTGAGAAATATGTGGTCCACACTAAACATCAGTCGGTTCTACTGTACATTTGACTCATCAACGGGAGCTGATAAGGTTTATAGAAGCTGATCAGTGACAATTGTGGATAACCAAAATAAACCTGCACTGACACTGAAATGCAGTATAAAAAGGCACTCATTTTAAATAGCATAGTGATGAAAGCAACAGAGCCTAGTTGATCCCCAGAAATGTTCAAAAGAAAAACTGCAGCAAAAAATATGAAACAGAGCTGAACCACAATTCAAAATGAAAAATGTGATCTCATCAAACACCCAGGTATCTGTCATGATGAGCCAATACTTCCCCTATCATACTGAATAATTCATTCATGAATTTGTTTATAAACTACAACCATGTCACATCCACAAGTGAATTGTTCCCATGACAACCACAGAAAGAAGACTGAATATAAATGAGGAAAGGAAAAGTGGCAAAGAAAACTGTGCTTTTAAGGGATATAAAAGGATTGCATTATCTTTAGTAGATATAATTCAATATCTTATATAAACTTTACATCTATATTGTATAATCTATGAGTGAGCGAAAATGTTTTGACGTCAACACATTGTGTCTTATCCACTGAGTCAGTACGTACAAATACTGTGCATGGAAAAGGTTGCGTGCTTGTGTGTGTACTCCCTCTCTATTGTCCCTTTTCTTAATATACTTAAGCGGCTAAAATCAGACATTTGACCCACAGCAAAGGACAAACAATTCTAATAGACACTAAGAGGTGTCTACATACAGACTCAGCAGAGAGACGTGCATCACATCACACAATACTCATATCAATAACATCCAATTAAAGCATCAAGGTTGGGGAAACAACCAGGCACACTCACACTCTCTCAATCTTTGGACTTTTGCACCTCTGATCAGAATAATTTTGGATAAACAAAACTAAATGGTTCAAGGAATGTGATTTGTAATAGGTCACCTGTACATACTATTAGTGCATACACTAAAAATCTAAAAGATACACAGAATATGGACCTGTGCCTCTCCGGTATTAAGAATGGAATCTGAATAGGATGCTGTTTAAGGCTAAGGAAAGATACAGATGTGGTAGTGAAGGTGAAATGGCACGACAATCACTCAGACCACTCGTCATCGTCAAACTCTGAGGAGTCATCCTCGCTGTCGCTGCACTCTACAGCAATACGACGGGACAGGATGGCGGCCACGTCATTGCCAGAGGTATCTCTTTTCTCCTGCTCCCGTTGTGCCTCCGTCTTACGCAGGTTGAAACCTTAAAGGGAGTTAGTGAGGACAGTTACAGTGAGTGTGTGTGTGCAGATGGGGGATCTCTCTATTTTTATTCTCAATGTATGTATGTTATTTGCATTTACAGTATGTCCACTTTAAAGACAAACTTGATTGCAATGAAAATTTAAGACAAAATGTATATTTTACAGCTAACCAAAAAGATATTATCAGTCCCCTTTATATATATATATATATATATATATATATATATATATATATATATATATATATATATATATATATATATGTGTGTGTGTGTGTAAAAGGGAGGGGATGTCATCATGTTGTATTCTGTTATAAACAAAAAAAATCCACTTTGTCAATTATTTTTGAGTCAGGAAAGCATTTAACAAGTTTGCTGGCCCACAAGGATACACACAATGTGTTTTGGTTACAAACACTAAATGTAAGTATAACTTTATCTGTTAGAAAACTCTATGGGGTAACTTTAAGGCATAAACAAAGAGATACTCATAATGCAGCAGGCCCCCCTCAGTTTTATATTAAACATATTATTGGAAAAGCTTTACCGATGTCTTAATGTGTGAGCAACAATTTAATGTTGGAGCCGGTTGACGTAAAGCCAATTTTAGATATTTCATATCCTGTCAGGTGCTGCATAAAACTCACTGTAATGTATATGCTCATTAGAAATAAGTCCACTCTATATTGATCTGTTTCCTGTAGTGTCCTACCTTGTCGGATGGCCTGCAATAGGTCACTGCGAGGATCATCGGCAGCAGGCTCTGGCTGAGGTTTAGGAGCAGAGCTTGGTGGCACCCCACCACCAGAGGGAAGAAGTGGAGCAGAGTGGTTAAAGGATGAAGGAGGAGGGCCAGGCGGGGGTGGAGGAGGAGGAGGAGGTGGTGGACCACCACCTCCTGTAGGCATAGGTGGGGGTGGAGGAGGAGAAACAGTGGACATAAGCGGGGGAGGAGGGGGAGCAGGTGGGGAGGGATAGGCAGTGGAAGAGGCGGAGAGTGGAGGAGGAGGAGGTGGGTTGTCAAAGCCAGGAGGAGGTGGGGGAACCCCAAATCCAGAGGGTGGAGGTGGGGGAGGAGGTGCAGGAGGAGGAGAGAGGTTAGGGCGAGAGTTGGGAGGGGGAGAGACCATGGGGGGAGCAGGAGGTGGGTGGTTTGGACTTAGCACACTGACACGCTTCTGGGTTGGTGCTCCGTACCCTCCCTCATTATACCTGCAAATGACAGAGTGAAAGTTATTTAAGAGGATAAGGGACAACATGGACCCTTCAGTTGGCTTATAGGCAAGATGCTACTTACGCCATGTCTGGAGGTGGAGGAGGCAGGAAGTCATCATTGCCAGGCGGAGAGAGAGGGGAGCCAGGTTCATAAGCGTAGGAGTCGGTACTCATCTCGAAGCCTTCAGAATTGAAGCCATCTCCAGATCCAATACTGCCATTCAGAGCCTCGGAAGAATTCCTTAAAACATATTTAAGACATCAGTATCAGCCCAAAATGTTGTACTTATACATATTTTTTTATAACTTCGCCAACACCGTGAAACATTTTGGTGCATAAAAAAAAGTCTGCGAGGGTTATTTCCTATTGCTGGAATTCAGTGGTTGAAATGAATGCAGAGACAGATACATTTGCGAGATGGAGATTATTTAGAGTTATTACGCTGCATTGAACATTGAAGCGAGCTGTCCTGTTACTGTTCCCTCGACCACAATTCAGAGCCAAGTAGGCTTATTATACGTTTTACTTCACTATTTATTTTAAAGCTTTAGTTAATTTGCAGATACAGATTAAAAATACAAAATATCATGAATGAATTATGATCTATTATAGTGAATAAAGATGAAAATTTGTTGATACCGTGGTGAAATTCATACGCTACCTGCTAAGTCAGACTTCTGCTGTTACTTTGGTTAAAGTAACTCAACAGTAATGCTAAATTAGTGCAAAGCATTACAATTCAAAAACAGTAATATTGTATTATAACTAATTAATCTCAAATGACAGTAACTAGTAATCTATAATGTATTACATTTTGGAAGTCATACATACATAAGTACATGCACACACACACACACATGTGTGTGTGTGTGTGTGTGTGTGTGTGTGTGTGTGTGTGTGTGTGTGTGTGTGTGTATATATATATATATAAAAAAAAAGCAGAAGAACAAAAATAGTGATGTTGACACTTGTGGTGACTGGTCCACACAGCTATTAAAACAGCATAAAGTACAGTCACTTACACAGCAGAAAAATTGGCTCATCCTTCAGTTGAAGAGCTTGAGGGAGTTTTTTTCCTCATCAGGCCTGGCTTGTGATTGAGTTCCATGCCAGTAGGGCAATTAAATAGTAAATTACTTTGAAAACAGATTGTTGTTTATGTGCTTTTCAAAGTATTGCTTTTTAATATTTCTATGTTTTTTATTTTTTCTATTAAATTTAATAAAAACAATACACCAAAGAATAAATAACAGCAGAGAAAACACTACCCTATGGCCTGCTGTGACTCATGCATTTGTTTACTGCAATTTGACATTAACAGCCACTTCAACACCCAACCCCCTGAGAACATTTTCCGACAGGACATACCACCCATATCACTGTGTACAGACTGGTTGATAAGATAGGGGCAAGTGGAATTTACCATGCAAGTGCCCATTCAGTACTTTTACCGTGTTTAAGGGATAGTTTGCATGTTTTTAAAGTGGGATTGCATGAGGTACTTAACCACTGTCAGTGTAATAACTTGAGATGGCTGTCAGCATGCCCACAGTATCAAGAAGCAGGCAGTAGTAACAACACAGATGCTAAGCAATGTACTGCCGTCAGATAACTCTCTTCAAAGCAACCGGAAATGGCTGTCTGAAGGAAAGGTAAAGCCGTGACGATTTGCTGTGTGGCCCAGTCCACAGTAGTATATTGCCTAGCTTCAATGTTGGGACAAAACTGGGAGCGCGCCAACAGCCAACTCCTGTAGGTAACAGCTCATAAAACAGGTAGAACCAGTTAAAGATCAGTACTATCCTTTTAACTAAAACTAGAGAGAGAAATGATAAAATCATTCAAAAGTAATTATTTTGTATTGTTGCTGAAATGGATTCAAAAGCCTCTTGGGCCTGTGGATGACCATAACTAATACACACTCCACCAAAGTGCAAAGATATCCACCTCACCTCAATTTCTCAACTTACATCAAATCATTTTTTGGCACCACAAACTCCGCCCCCATCTTACGGCGTTCCCATTCATCCTTTCTGGTCTTGATCTTTCGTGGATTAAGCGTCCGTTGGTTCAAATGGTCTTTCTTCTCCTTCTACTCAGAAATGAAAGAGTGAAAAAGAGTCATGGAGGGTTGGATCCAAATGCTTTCATTTGATGTCATTAACAATGTTCCAACCCGATGGCTGTTGTGTTACTTGTTTTGTGTGTTTGAGCATGTTTATGTGTCTCACTCTGTGTTTGCGTTTCTCCTTCATGATGTCCTTGGTGTCCTGCAGCATTTTCTCCTTCCACAGGTCAAAGAAGTAGGAGGGATCAGTGTAAAACTTCAGGGCCTCTTTTCCATCGTCCCTGGAGACAACCATTTTACAAACATTATCAATACATTTAGATCTCAGTTACACTTCACACAGTGTTTGTAGAAGTGTCAAACACTTCCCCTTTTTTAGCTCAATAAAAGAAAAAGGCCGTTTTTGTTACATACTACCTAGTATTCAGAGAAGTGAAAAGGAGTTCCATATTCTGTTAATATCTGTCAAATTAATACCACTTTCACATTCAAAACAGTCACAAACATAATTGGACTAGCTTACACTCTTGCTCTGCTTATCATTGATGCCACTGCTGCGATAACTTACTGCACAGACGTCACCCTCTACTGGTCCAGCACCCTTCTGTTCTGGTTTCTAATTAATCATACTTCCGACGACATGTCATGCCTTGTGCTCAATTAATATTCAAGATCTCAAGGATAGGTGTCAGCTTGGTTGTGACACATATAGTTGTTTTTTTCCCACAGAATGTCTTCAGTGCTGCATTGATTCAATATACTTACAAGCAGAGACATTTACATGCAATATAAATAATTTAGTCTCTTTTGCCATTGAGTCTATCTGAGTTTAGAGTGATTTGTCATTAAGTTTGCTTGTTTGTTACAAAATTTTTCAACAAAACCAATCAAGAACTGCCTGAACATAAGTGGCTCAAAATGAATTTCTCTATAACATATTGAAACACTAATTGCACAGAGTACTGCATAAGCATGATACAGCTCAAGGATCTTGCAAATGTGGGCAACATGTCTCCTAAGAAACAGGATAAACATACCAGCAAATTTGACATTTTCATGATATTGAGCATTATAAAATTATATTTAAATTTTTTCCACTTTTTTTTCCACTTTTTAGACCCACTCCTTGTTGCATATGCATTAGAGAGGTTGGTTTAAATAATGTATAGTCATGACAAAAATATAGCATGCATTTGTGTGTTTCCATGTGTGTACATATGCATGCACATGGTCTTAATATGTAATGCTTGTTATGCTACAGTGTATGAACATGACCCATGGATGAGCATATGTGCGTCTACTGAGCCCTACCGGTATTCGCTGAGGTAGTTGAGGGGTGGGGGTGGATTACAAGTTTTGTAGGTGTCCTGTACAGGCATTGGCAGAGATGGCCTGGTGAACATCTGCTGGTCCTGGGTCAGACTGCTTCGGAAGGCCTTACGGGTAGTGATGGCCTGCAAAGAGACTAAGAGAGAAACATACAGATTAATTATATATATATATATATATATATATATATATATATATATATATGTATAGTGCTCAAGGGGATCAAGGTTATTTAAATAGCAAAGTTGTGTAAGTCAATGTTTCATTTCATGTTAAATTTAGCCTTTTACAAAATAATGAACTACTCTTATACTAACATCAGTAGAAATATTAGTAATAGTAACATGTGGGAGTACTTACCTTCCTCTTCTTTGGGGTCCAGCTGGGTGACTTTTACCTGCAGTCGATCCACTCTTTCTCCCAGTGTATTTACTCTGATCGCAAATTCTCCAGCCTGGATAAACAGTTCCCCAAACACATCCTCTGCATATTTACCTACATAGACACAGACACAGACACACAATTTTCATTGATTGAAGTATTTGTCTCCCACATGCACAAAAAATGCATATTCACAACTACATCCAAATAAAACTTTGTATAAACATGCAAATATACACAGGTCAATACACATTTGCCTAGTGTTCAACAATTTACATAATATTTTAATGACAGGAATAATGACACCCAACCACACACAGCAGAGACTCACTAAGGCTGCCGAGCTGGCGGATGATGTTGGCCAGGCTGATATTGGTGACACATTCCAGCTCACTGCGGATGTTAGAGGGGATGGTCTGCCGACACACATGCCGTGGCTCTATATTCCTCGTAACCAGAGGCATGATGGGGTGTTGTGTGCAGGGGGGCCCAACCCTGATGGGAAAGAGGAGGTGGGACAAGTGATGCTTTGCTGCTTTTGTTTTTGTTTATGTTTTATATCACTGTAATTTAAATCTCTTTGGGTTTTGGACTGTTGGTTGGAGAAAACATGTAAATGTAAAAGGCATCACCTTGGGTTTATAACAATTAAGAAAGAATAGACTAAACACAATTAATCAAAAGATTCTAAAAACAAATTATTTGATAATGAAAATAATTGTTACTTTCATCCCTATGAGTCACATGCTCACATTACCCAGACACGCATGTATAAATAAACCCTGAACCAGACAGAGCTAAAGCAGAAGCAAAACTAAAGCCACATTTCTCAGAAAATATCCAGCACCCACCCAGTTTCTGTGGAACAGGACCATTTTACATAAGAAAAGAGAGAAAACTGGTGCAATAATGATTGCATCGTTATGCTTACAGCAGTGTAATTATTTCAAATTATATTGGATGAGTCACATTTAATGCCTGAAAAAGTAAACTCCCCACACAAAGCAGTAACTCTACAGTGCCATAGGAATCTGTCCAGAAAATGACAACTCCCATAGGTGCTCAGAGATGTGCAGTGACTGCAGACTCTCACTGTTACCAAGACAGTGCAAGTAGGCCGAATTTAGCTAACTGTAAGTATACCCTGCAGTGCTTCCTATTCCCCGTTCCGTTTGCCTAATTACAAGTTTTCATGTTAACGTTCAGACAATGATGAGGTCATGGAACAAATGGCATTAGTAGGTGGATTCAAGTCTCCACTTTTCTTTGCGTTGATAGGGGCATTTCTATGCGTGTTTTCAAACCGAGAATGATTTTACTCTCTGAGGTTTATCATTTATTTCATTGAAAGTGGAGCTTGTGGTGATTTCTAGTTCAAATGCAGCTCCGCGCTGTGTTGTTCGTGGCATGTTTGGCAGACGTACAGTCAACCGTTCTCTGTCAAATGGACACATTGAAATTATGAATGTTTTACCAATAAGTTTAATATCTTAAATACACTCGAATAATTTTTCCTAGATTGGCAACTACAAGAGAAGAAATTATTCGGAAACGTTACGCTTTTACGCCCACAACATTAGCGAAAATGTAACTTGGGATCTCGGCCTTGTTAGAGCAGGAAGTAACTTGTCGGCGCCTCTTATCTCGAAGAAACACCCAAACAAAGTAAGTTTACATCTTTCACTTCATGAAGACAATACTGACTAAAATACTTAACTTACCGTCAAAATTGGCAGCTGTAGACTCTCTCTATACAGTCTGGTTGTTATCCTGTGTCAAGATTTTCACAAGAAATGTTGAGCTGTACAGTATACGGACGAACTACTAAAGTCCCGGGATTGTGAACTTCTGATTGGTCGAGCGACTGAGTTCCTGTAAGTTGATTGGCTAGTGCGCCTGTTTTTGCTGAAAACAGGATGTGGACATTTCAACGTAAAAAGCGCAACTCCACCCTAACTAGTGGCAAACAGCTGTGCGTAATTTACGTAACGAAGGGTGGAGGCAGAAGCACATTTCTACGTGCGTTCCAGCGAGTTGGAACGCGTCCGAGGAATGACTGGCATTGGCCTTCATGCATAAGTGTGAGAAAAAAACACTGTGAAGAAAAGCACTTAGCTAAATAGATGAATAGCTGTCATGTGAGTCTTGCTTGGTCCCGTGTGAACTGGAAGTACACGGTTTATGGGAGGCGAGGCCAATCAGTGTCCAGTAAAGTTTAATTATTTATTAAAGTTTAGGAACGTACGGTAAAAGGTAGTATTGAGACAACGCGTTTGTTTGAAAGTTGCCGTTATAGCCTTGTCTTGCGCTACAATGCATTAGACTTATTTATGTTAGACTAAACAGTTAAGCCTATTCTTTTATTTAGCTTTATAGATTATGTGCAAATATGGAACAAACTAACTCTATACTTGAATTACTACACTTAAAACTGTATTGGAAATACACACATTAGGTATCACATACATCAGATTTATAGCTAATATTCTTGTATCTACGTACATACCTCTCCACATATGTCCATCTTTGTTTTCTTCTCTTATAATAAAACAGAATAAACTTCCATATTAAGTCATGAGTTGTAATTGTATACATCCATATACACTACAAGGATGATTTGTATAGGTTTGCATGTGGGTGCAAGGCCTATCTGGTGAGGAAAGGGACAGTCAATTAGCTCATCATTTCATTCAATATTAATCTAACACCCTTTTTAAATTATTCACATATCATAGAAACTAATGTAAAACATTGTTTCTGCCAGATGCCACAAATGTCAATGCACAGTAATGTAACCCTAACTGAGAAATATAAACCATCTTCTTATGTTTGTTAATGTGTTTGGAATGATCAAGACTCTCCATGTACATACAAAGTGATAGTCAATGACTTTTGGGTTTATTTGGTATTTTATTTTAGTATTAATGCACATTTATAACACAGTTTCATTGTTTTCTTCTTTGTCATGCAGTAGACAGTGGAGTGCAAAAATGCATCAGTACAATGGACGCATTTCTGTATATTTCACACTAGGCATTAGTCTCAATATAATTTAATTGTCTCTTCAATGTAAATAATTATTGCACATAAAAGAACTTTAAGGCCTACAGTGATGTACACAAAATCAGTTCTATTTCGTATAGGCTTTGCCTTCTAAGGCTACGCTACTGGGTCCTATCCCTTTGTGCATGCGCAGTCGTAAAGATTTTCTTTCCCGCCCTTGCGTCCAGCACAGGCTTCAACTACATCCGCAGATACTACATATAAACAGAGCGGACCTGTTGCTCGTCTCCCACTTTTTGTCCACTTTTTTTCTAATACAATATCAAAATCATGATACATGCACACCAATAATCATGTCACACCGTTGCATGTGTATTTTTGCCCGCCCGCACGCATGCGTAGCCTTAGAGATACGCCTATACGAAATAGAACTATAGTTGCATATTGTAACTCCAGATTCTATGAGTATAGGCGTAGCCCTCTAAGGTCCGGGCCACCTGCTCCAGTAACATTAGCTGAAGAAAAAGCTGATGTTGGTAGACAAGCAATGTGGGGGGGGGGGGGTCATCGTCTTGTGTTGGTCCAGCTGAGTGTGTAGGAGCTGTGAACATTTGCTACTGTCTGTTTTAGGACACTGTGACCCTCTCCTGCAAAGCTGTGGACCAGATTGAGTCCAGAAGCTTGGAGACCAAGTAGGACACTGAACCAATAGCGGAGCACTTCCTCATTGGTTCCACCCACCTCAAACCCTGCCCATTGCAGGTGCACTGTGGCAACCAGATGATGGACACTCTGCAGAGTTCCCAACTCAATCAAGTTCTGGAAAACTCTCCACTCAGCACTTAACAGGTCAGCATACAGGAAGTGAACCTAAGGAGAAAAGAGAATATAGAGTTATAGAGTTATAATAAATAAATAATACATTTATTTATAGAGTGCTTTCCATTAAAGTGCTTTACAGCAAGAATACAATATAAGACTATATTATATTGAGTTATATTTATATAGACTTATATTGACCCGTAGGACTACACAATAATGATAATTTATTCACAGTACAAATAAAAGCACAATGTGGTTTATAAATTAATATACATTATTATTAAAATAAGTAAATCAATAAATAATATATAAATCAATTCAATAAATTATAATCATAATAAAACAAATTAATATTTTTTTCAAATTAAAAAACTGTAATATATTGCGCAAAATGAAAGGTAATTGAGAGAGCCATCCTAAAGGTATCATGCATCTGTTGTTATTGCAAGAGAAAGGTTTGTTGAAATTGACAAGAAGTTTTGGACATATTCAGTACAATTTATCATATCTGTATTCCTAATAAGAAGATAATATTGTGATATTGTGCAGCGTTACTGCTTTCCATAGCATGCCTGTTTGTTATCTTAGACTTTTGTAAAGTAAACTACTTGAAAAGCTAATTAAAATCTTCATTGAGTTTTTATAAATAGACGTCTTTCGACACTTATTATAGTTTCAACCCACATATACACAAACTATAGGTATGTAGTTCCCTCTTGTGGTTGTAGGATGTAACTGAGCCAGTGTGTGATTCACTCAATGAAATTGTTGTCATGGCAGCCAGGGATGGCCTAGAGCCCTGTTGCTATGGGAACATACAAGTAAGAGCTTGGGGTGAAAAGACTCTAAGGTGTGGTTGTTCGAAAATGTTTCTCCAAGTGTGTGTGTGTGTGTGTGTCTCTCTCTTACTGTGTGATGTCCTAGAGCTGCCATGATGTCTGACAGTGTTTGAGAAACACTACCCAAGTTGCCTCTTGTTTTCTGCTTGCGCTTCCTTGGAGCTCGCCACTCCAGCCACATCTTGTGCTTGCTGACCACGCCTCCATTACCATGGTTATTGGCCAAACTATTGCCAAGGTGACGACCAGATGCATTGGAGTTGCTGGGATCAAAACTGTGGACTTCACATCCCAGCCCTGACACAGTCTTTAGAAAGTGTGCATCACCCCCATCCATACTAGAGAGACAAACACAAACACAAAAAGATAGTCAGAGAAGCAAGGGAGCACAGAGGTGGTTTGAAGATTATTGCATGCATGATTAAATATGCATTGCATTGTTTATTCCAACTCTGCCAGCAATATGAATGCATATGCATCATAGCATATGCACAGACACGTGGACATAGTGTACAGACATAGGGGCACACCTAAAGGAGTAGGCAACACACAGTCTATCTGCAGCTGGAAGGAGCCAGTCCTCGGCACACAGCAGCCAGTGGGGTGAATCTGCAGGGGGCTGTGATGCCTGAGCCTGGCCTGGAGACAAAACCCTGGAGCAGTTCAGCTGGAGATGGACAGGACAGAAGAGAGTCACATAACATGGGTGAATAGAAGTCTGAGAACAGTCTTACACAGAATAAAGGAAGTTAAAAAATAACTTGTGTGAAAGCTTATCTTGTGAAATGTGTGAGAACATTTCAGACAGTGAGGGGTGTTTCCAAACATTAAGCATGAATTAGTTCAGGTCAAAATGACTCTGAAGTGTGAGATAATGAGTTAATGATAATCATTTAACTTAAGTAACTCATTGTAATTTCTTGGTATTGAATAATTACAGAATAAAAACAAAAAAATATACAGTACATGGTTAAATAATTTCCCCTCCCAGTTCCCCAGCATTTACATACTGTATGTCTTAACTCTTGTATGGGAGTTTCCAGTCTGGAACCGAAAGTCCTCACTGGCTTTAATTTTGAAGAATTCTGCTGCCAGGATACTGACAGTGCCTGACTGATTATATTACTGCTATGTTAACCCCCATACTGGAAGTCTGCAGTTGGAGAAGTGAAGTAGTTGTAAACTGAAGTTTTTATTGACTACTCTTAAGGCTTGGTAAGATCTAACTCCTGGATACAGTATCTGTAGACCCCTTGTAAGCCAGAGTGTCGCTTGCGACCTTCAGGGAGGTCCCAAAATATTGTTGTTCATTTGTTCCCAACCTAAGGTAGGACCCCCTCAAGGGGCAACAAGATAAATATGAGGGGTCACAAGATAATTACAAACACAGTCATGTTATATTTTTCTATGAGGTTCCCGTAAATGTTTTTTTTTACCCTTTCTTTACCCTTTCATATGAAAATGATCTGAAACGAGAAATTAAGGTTAAATTGCTCACCGCTAACTATGTAACCTTTGATAAGAGATTAAAAGCAGACACACCTTATTTAAAGGGTCATGAGCCAAAAAGATTGGAGACCCCTACAGTAGTATGTGATTTGGTATAGCTTCATATTCCTTCATATTTTCACATTTTATTTCATTTCATCTCAGAGATTAGTAATGCTCATCTTGTCATTTCGCACTGCTTATCTGTGACCTATTATTATTTTGCAGTCTGTAAAATATAGTAACATTTTAACAGAATTTTACATTTTCACACAGTTAGATATGCCATATTCAGTAAATACAAATTAGAATTGTTTAAACTGTTAGGTAATGTTATTAGGGGCCTTCAAAGTGCATTCAGACATTTGTATACATTTGTGAAATATACATGTGTAAAATGTTTCAATGCACACATTGACGGCACTACAATGTTTAACGTGATGTCCTATGTAGCCTACCTGTGGCCTGGTGATATATGTCACGATACGATTGAGTTCTGCTGCAAAGGACGGCTTGTCTGTTGCCCAGGGCTGGACTTCCAGTGTTGTGGGTCCCATCTGGGAACATGCACACATATCAATATATTGATACTACTGTGCAAGGAATAACAACAGATTCATGGGAATTAGTAAGGGTTCTGAATAATGAATAGGAATGACAGTGTGTGTGTGTGTGTGTGTGTGTGTGTGTGTGTTACAGTGCCTCAGGAAAATATGTTACCAGCAGGAATGAGGTCAGAGGTTGTGGCCTGCCTTCTCAGCACTCATACCTGAGGCAGGGGAGTGTAGCAGAGCAAATACACACATACACACACACACACACACACACACACACACACACACACACACAAGAGAAAAAGCCCCCACCTAACTCAGTTGAACCCTGTGGTCAACATGGCAACCTCGGTGGGCTCTGTGTGTGTGTGTGTGTGTGTGTGTGTGTGTGTGTTACAGTGCCTCAGGAAAATATGTTACCAGCAGGAATGAGGTCAGAGGTTGTGGCCTGCCTCATTAGCACTCATACCTGAGGCAGGGGAGTGTAGCAGAGCAAATACACACATACACACACACACACACACAGAAAAAGCCCCCACCTAACTCAGTTGAACCCTGTGGTCGACATGGCAACCTCGGTGGGCTCTGTGTTTGTGTGTGTGTGTGTGGTGGTGGTGGTGGGGGGGGGGTTGATGATTCACTACAATGAGTCAGAGAGTTTAGCTTTGGGCAGAAAAAGAGAATTAAAGAGAGAGAGGGGATGAGGAGTGATTGGAAGAGTTTTGAGGACAGATGCACCCACACAAATACACTAGATAAAGGTTGGAGCTCTATGCAACTGGTGGGCAAAGAAAGAAAGAGAGAACAGCTGTCACGTCTCTCTGATCTGGGGTCAGTGTTGTGCTCGCCCTCTGCCCTCACCTTCAAATTCAGTACATTTAAATAGTGTTTAATTGGCGTTAAGGTAAGAAAAATTGCTTTAAATGAACTTAGGTGTGAGTAGTTTCACCTATTCATACTGTAACGTTGGATGAAGACTGCCATTTCCCCTAAAAAAGTCATAATTGCCAACACATTCTTTAGCAATTATGCAAACATTATAAAACGAATCAATTAAAATGTATCTTGAGTGTTATTCAATTTACCTGGCGCGAGTGCATCTCGTTCTCATCCTCATAGGCGCGTGCTTCCTCCCTTCTCTCCGCATCTTCCACCTCTACCTCCTCCTCTTCCTCCTTCAGACCCGGACGCCGGGACGGGGATTCCTGTTGGCGCGAGTTCCTCTCCGGTTCAATGCTGATAACCGAAAAGGCAATTTCTTGTTCCTCCACCCCCGCCCTTGCGCCTCGCGGTAACCGTGGCCCGACGACAAGGAGCTGGAGCGCTAGGAGAAACGGTGGGATTAAAATAAGTAGTATTCCCGGACGGAGGGGGAGACCACCGCGGCCCCACCGCAGCGCACAGGCCCGCATTTCTCCTCCGTGGCGACACCGGGTAACATCTCCGGCACGGTGCCCTGTGATTCAACTTTTTTTGGAGGGCAAATGAGGAAAGTCCCTGATGAGAACAAACCTCCTCCTATTCCCTCCCCGACCTCCTTCTTCTTCTCACCCCCAGGGGAAACTTGTTATGACGAAGCGCATTCCTCGGTCGACGGTGGCCTTATTGACACAGTGACTGCTGCTTTATTTAGCCCATAAGTAACTCATACATATTTAAATGAACGTAAATGCTGGTTAAAAGTCCCCTTTACATTCTCGTGTTGTTACAACAAATACAAGGCTAAGAGACTCCAGTTAAGATAATGGTTTATATGTGAGAACGGTTACTAAAGTTGTTGCTAAGCGATAAACAAGCAGCTCATACATTCATGCTCTCACCAGTATGAGCGGTGACTAATAACACACAATTTTTATTATTTTATCATTATCAGTAATATTTGAATTAGTAGCTAATGCTATTAATGAAGTACTATGTACTTTTACTAAAGTAGGTAGTCTACTTTTACTCATGTATTTTAAGTAGGCTAGCAGAGGAAATGTTGGTTCTTTTACTCCACTACATTTGTTTGACAGCTAGACCTACTTAGGATATTCAAATTTTACATAGGCCTACTAAAGCTATGATTAGTTATCATAAAAAGATACAAGGCTACCCTACCTTTTGGTGATAATAGCATACATACTTTTACAAAAAATAAATAAATAAAAAGATTTGAATGCAGGACTTGTAATAGAGTATTCTGTGTGGTGTCTTCACTTTCTTAAAGTAAAATATCAGAATACTTCTACCGATGATTGTTGAGAAATAACACTGGCAGGCTGGCAGCTTATAATTTGCTGAGAGTATGGGTTTTAGTTGGCTGTTATTTTGTTTAATTTAAGCACAAATAATCAATTGTATTCGAATGAAATACTGTTATTCTGTAGGCATATAGTACTAAAGAAAAGTCTGAAAGAGCGGCACCCTCTTCCTCTCTGTCATGTAGTGTTGTTGACAGTGCGTGTTCCCTTCCACCATGAAGTGGAATGTCACAGCAAACACACTTCCTCTGGCCATGTCTGAGTCTATTTAGTCAGCCTGTTGACAAACTGTACACAATATGCAGCTTGTAAACTCCCCCCATCTGCTTTCTTTCTCTCTCACTCTCTCTGTCTGTCTGTCTGTCTGTCTGGCACGCGCACACCCCCCACACACACAAGCTGCAGATGTACAATATTTGCTCTATTATAGCAAGTTTGCCTGTGAGGACATCAAATGAGCATGGGGTCCCTTCTTGTCAGCTCTCTGGTACCACCAGCTTTTACGAGGTTACGCTATTTCCTTATTTGGATGAGGAATTTTGAAACAGTACATTTTTGTACATTTTTTTTTCAGTGGCTTTAAAATGTCTCTGACACTTTCTGATTTCCTCTGTCTGTTTTTTTTCTTTCCCCTCCAACACGTCCTCCCCTCCCCACCATCCATTCCTCTCTTCCCCTCCCTTTACTCCCTGTCGAATTGTGTCCTTGACTGAACTCTCATGCTCACAGTCCCAGACAGCCTGGGCAAAGCCCAATGCTTAGGGAGGCTCTAAAACACACACGCTCACACGTTGCATAATCCCTTAAAGACCATCATGCTATTGACAAGATTACCAATGGCAAGAACAGAATGTGTATTTAAATATTTTGCACCTCAGATACATACATGATATGTAACAGACAGATATACATTTTTTTCATCACAAAAACCACTAAACAACACAAGACCACAGAAAAAAGAAGGGAGAGAGTGAAAGATAGAATGAGACCCCACCAAGACTTTGGTGTCTGAGGTCACTCCTTTTGACCCCACAGGCACGCACACACGCTCACACAAACATAAATGCACACATACACACAAATACATGCATTACTGCAGTCACACAAACACACCCGCTTCTGCCTCACATTTGCACACAGAAAACAATAGTCTCTTTGGGGCCATTGTGTGATTCCAATAGCTTTCCCTTGTAGTTAAAACAGCAAAACACAGGATGTTGGTTCTCCATGCTGCAGTCCTCTCCCCCCGCAAAGCAGAGAATCCATGGCAGAACGCTGAGGAGGGCATGTTGATGACAGACCCTCAGAGTGAAGAGGAGGCCTCTGGCTTGGAGCTGGAGTCGTATGTACAGATGCTGGTATTTCAAGAGCAGAAACTGGTTTAGTCCAATTTTCTCTTATGGGACACAACACGAGTGCACAGAGCTGGACATTTGCTAGGCTTGTGGTATTTAAAGTTGATTTGGGCTCAGATGCGGTTCAGGTTTGGGCACAAGACAGAAATGCAGGGTTAGTGTAGGTTGAGTGCAGAACACAGTTGCTGGTTTAGCAGAAGAGGGGAGGTTAGGAGAGAACACAGGAAAGAAACAGAAAGAGAGAGCGGTGTGATCGTCCATATTGCAGATGTACAGAACAGGATCAGAAATATTTGGCAAGAGACAGACATCTGGGAAACAGAGTCCTCTGTGTATCAGAGCAGGATTTGAAGGTTTGTCTCTGTCCATCAGTGTCTGGTATTCATCTTGCCCATTCCCTCATTCCAGCATAGAGTGTGAGTGAGTGTACACATGAGATTTTATGTGTCCATGTATAGGTAGTAAATTAATCTGTGTGTGTGTGTGTGTGTGTGTGTGTGTGTGTGCGTGCGTGCGTGTGATAGCAGTTTATCTTGATTGTCAATGCTGGAGAATAAAAGCTTAACTGTCCAAAGCTGTCAGCTAAATTCTCACCCTTCATTTCACAACCTCTCACAAAGAAGTCTCCTTAACAAAAAATAAGACAAAAAAAAAACGTAGCAAATCTGTAAAAGCTTGGATTGAATGCACCTGAAAGAAAAAGAGAGAAAGAAATGAAGAGAGATAACATTAGATGTTATGTTTGACAGTCGTAAAATGAAAATCATGCTTGACAGTATTTCACAGATCTTTGTATTTGTATTTAATTTTTCCAAGTGATTTGGTGCTAAGAGTAATGGTAAGTAATGTGTGCACTGTGGTGTCATTGCTATTGTACCCCCTTTTTTATTTACACATTTGTACTTCAACTTAAGAGTTTACATGGACTTTCACTTGAACATGTTTTAAGACACAAGATACCATAAAACACATTCCAATCCACCTAGAACTTCTAGTCTTTTTTCTCAATCATTGAACTGCTTTCAAAACAAAAGTATGGTCATCCTCAATAATAAGATGCACTTCTCTGGAAATTTCTATTTATATAGTGGTGGGCCTTAGTTTTAAGATATCCTTATTGTTTGTACAATGGTCAAATAAATGTACCTGCTGTTACAGGCTGGTAACACTGAAGCTGTCATCATTGGCTGTGTCAAGGAGCTGGCACAGCACCCCACCTCCCTGAGTTGCTTGGGAGGGGTAGCGGTGTCCCATACCCTGGTAGGATTGGTGCGACAAGGAGAAGCCACCAGTGTCCTCCTGATGGGGTGAAGAGTCCAGGGGAGGTTTGGGGTAAGGGGAGTGAGGCAAGGGGCCCTGGCGATGGCCTGTGCTCATAGTGTGGGGGGTCAGATCCCGCTTGTGGGGTGTCACGGTCGAGGGAGGACTGCACTCCTCATAAAGCCCAGGTGTTAAGTGGGGGTGGATGCTGGTACTGGGGCTGGAGTGTGTGTGGGAGGGAAGGTGAGGGTTGGTGTGTGTATTGTGGTGGGGTTGATTGTTGGTGTGGGGGTTTGAGTGGGACAGGGGGTTGTTCTGAAGGAGGGAGGTGGAATGGGTGTGTGAGCTCAGGCTTGCGTGGGGCTGTGTATTGTGATGGTGTGGGTCATGGGGAGTCGGGTTCACATGTGTGTGTGTGTTCACATTTGGGCTAGCAAGCGGATTACCATGTGTATTTCCATGAGGACTTGAGTGTGGATTGCTGTGTGTGTGCACAGCTGTATTTGAGTGTGTGCTGTGAGAGTGCGGGCTGGGGCTGCCACTGTGCGATGTTTGTCCATACCAATAGGGGGAGCTGCAATAGCTGGGAGAGTCATACTGCGAGAACTGTGGGTCTTTTGGAGGGGGGCGATGTGAGGGACTCAGTGCGGTGGCACAGTGGGGTGTTATCCGTGGGGAGGGAGAGCAGGAGGGGGAGAATGTCCTGGAGGGGACAGGGTGGTAAGACTGGGGTGGAGGAGGGGTGGGCTTGGGAGGGTAAGGGGGAGATGAGACACTGGGTGAGAGGGAAGAAGAGGACTCTCCAGGGTATAAGGCTGGATATCGCTCCTCAGAGGAAGGTGTGGATGGGTGGGCAGAATAGGGGGAAGGGTACTCACAGGGGTCCGGGAGGTAGCTGGAAGATGGTGCAGGATTGGGAGTGGCCAGGGGAGAGAGACTACTACTGTCTCCACTGTAATAGTCCAGCCCCTCCTGGAACAGCCCAGACCCCTCTGGACCTGCAGCAGTCACTGCTCCTCCAGATGTTGAGGCAGCCTTGCCCCTGCCCTTGGCTCCGGATGGCCGCTCTCTCTGACATGGAGACAAACCCCCTCTACCTCCTCTAGACCCTCTCCCTCGCCCTCCAACCCCTCCCCGCTTGGGTCCATGAGTAGGTGTTGGGGAGGGACTGGATGGGGAATCAGAGTGTAAAGCAGAACACCCTTCTTTTTCTGATTGTGGTTCAGTACGTTTCCTTCGACCGCGACCGGGTTTGCTGGTTCCCCCGCCCTGGAAGAGGACGTTCTGGCTCCAGTTATACGAGGGCCCCGAAGCACTCTCATGCCAATCCATCATCAACTTCTCCAAGCTGGACAGACTTGATTGAACACCCTCTCCACTTACAGAAGCAGCCTCATTTAATTTGTACGTGCCGCATGTGGAGCTAGGTCCACTACCAGTGGCTGCAGAGCCAAGATGTGAAGAGTCAGAGGAGGATTCTGATAGACTTTCAGGAAAAGGTTGTCGTTTGGCCTTCTGGGGGGTGTAGTTTGAGATATCCAAGATGTCTTTGGACTCACTGGAGCCATATTCACTGTAGCCATGGTACTGCGGTCCATAGCTGTCTGTCCAGCTACCAAAACTGTGTCTGAAATAAAAACACAAATTATAAAACACACAAATACCCTTAAGGAATATGTATGCACTTTGTATTTGTGTTGCAATTTAACCAATCAATAAGAGGAACCTGATGAGAAAACTATTAATGCAGGTTCTGACTATAGAGTCCTAGGTGGATAAACAGTGCACATTTTATCCCTGAGTTAACTGATATCAGATATCAACTGTTAATTAGCACATGGTGGACATGGTAAAATAGGAAATGATGTGCAAGGGTTAACACATTCACATTTCTTAAATCCTGCTGTGGCCAGACTTTTATTAGTTGTTAAAAAAATTAATTTAATACTATGAAAACATTTAATCCATTATTCATTAAAACCCTTTCATACGAAGTCAGATTATGTGTGAAAAGGACACTCAGAATTTTCCTGAATTCATTGTATTCATTTTTGAATATCTGTATGATGACAGGCCGCACAACTGATTTACCTGTAGCTCCACTGATTGGAGTTGTACTGTTTGTAACCTTCTGGAGAAGAGGAGGAGCTGAAGGGGCTACTTTTGGCCACGGACATGTACCCTCCTCCTGGTGATGTGGGTCCTGTTGACTCCCCCCGCACCATTGAGGAATGACCTGCTGCAGAATATCCACCATAGCTTCGCCTGGCTACTGCCTGGTAGCTAGAATAACCCATTTGACCAACAGTGGGAGCCTTGCCACTGCTGGGTCCAGATCCATATGCAAAGCTGCAATCTGATAATCTCTGTGGCACTGCAGGAGAAGAAGATGAGTAGCCAGAGGAGTAGTGGCCAAAAGAGGATGGATGGGGAGAACTAGGAGAGTGTGAGAGAGATGGAGGAGTGGATTTGGGATAGGAAGAAGTGGTGGGGGAGGTTTGGGCAAGGCTGCCATAGCTGTAAGGAGGTCTAGCTGAGGAGCAATGTGTCTGAGCTGAACCCTCTACCCCAGAACCTGCACCCTTGGAGCTCCACTTGGGGATTGCAGGTGACCAGCTGTGACCTGTAGCTGGATTGGATGGCTCATAACCAGGGTTGGAGGAAGCTTTTCGGGGGGTCTGACTGTGAAGAGGAGATGTCCAACAGGTCTGATGAATCATCTGAGTCAAGGAGGGACCGGAAATATCCAGCAAACAGGCTTTGTGAGTCCTCCCCAGCTGGCCCAACCCCTCTACTTCCTCCTGAACTGCTGTAGGCACCTCCCCTTCCAACCTCACAGGAGGAAAATCCCCCCCTTGGAGATCCACAGAGCTGATATCCAGTCAAACCTTTCTCCTTGTCCATACCACCCTGCCCCCAGCCACCTGCCCCATTGGGCCACTCCTGCCCCATGGACACCCCATCACCTTTAAATGCACCATTTCTTCTTACACGTCTCTTCCTGACTATTTTCTCTCCCCCAGGCTCAGTTCCTACGATACCCCCTCCCCTACCACCCACACCCTTTCCCCTTTTCCTAGGTAATCCATGCTCAGACAGGGGGCTTGGTTTCCGCTTCTTCCCAATGGATTCAAAGAAGTCACTGAAGGTGCTCTTATTGCGCTCACTGCCCCCAATCCCCCCTGCTCCTCCTCCACCTCTTCCAGTGCCCCCTCCTCTGCCACCTCGGGGGCGTCTAAACCCAGTGAGCCGGTGGAGCATGGTGGATATTCCAGGGTTTTCCAAGGGAGTATGAAAGCTTTCTGGCTCACTGGGTGTCCAGCAACGTGGGGGAGAGCAGCGGCCAGTGGCAGGGGGCTGGCGGTTTAAAAAGGCCAGCTTGGACAGAACATCCCCATACTCTGTTTTCACATCATTGGTATCATTAACATAGGATGGATAAGGGGAAGGGAGTTTAGTCCGCCGCCGCCTCTGGGGCTTCTTGGGCTGGTCTCCATTACCACCAGCATTCCCTGCATTCGGAAGCTCTCCCGGTATTCCTGGCACAGCCTGTTTAGGTGGTCGTCCCCGCCTACGTTTGAGAATAACAGGCATTTCTCCAGGAGGGAACATCACCATAACACTCTTTCCATTGTTCTTCATTCGGAGAAGTGCGGTTGGCTCTCGAACTACTTCTGAGCCCTCTAGACCTCCGTCATTGCCTTTCTCTGTCCCTGTAACTGTCTCCAAATTAGAAATCTTGTAGCTCTTCTGACGGCGGCTAAGGCTGACGGGAATGCGAGCTACCTTGACAACAATCTTCCTCATCTGTAAAGCAGAGAACATCAAACATGTGTATCACAAATCCATTACAAATTGTGTAAACATCTATTTCATTCATGGTATGAAATTGTGTGTTATGTCAAGGAGCAACTACAATGATATGTAACTATAAATTTACTTACGCCTACAAAGCGCCCACGTCTCTGGTTATTAGGAGGAGATACCCCCAACTCCGCAACAGGTTCCTGCTTCACAGTTTGCAGAGATGCAGCGATGGTGGATGTGTTGGCAAATGGGAGATGAGGTGAGGCACGATGAACTATGGACTGGGCTGCCTGACGCTGTTTCACACTTTTAGGAGCTGCTTTATGAACAGATTTCGGTGTGGGTCTAGACCTGGATTTAGGTCCAGGTTTATGCCCAAGTCTGGGACCATGTTTAGGGATAGCTTTAGGAGCATTTTTGGGTACAGTTAGGGCAAGAGCAATGTCTGTAGGGCAGGGAGATGTGGGGAGAACAGCCTCCACAGACGAATGCTCTTCATTCTCTCCAACGGCCACTTCCTCCTCTTTAACCCTCCAGATTTTCTCCAATACATCATCATCCCCCTCTCCTCCCCTCTCCCTCCCTGCTCTCTTCTCCCCATCCTCTATACTTCGGCGGAGGCGGGAGGATTTGCGCAAGTGACAGGGAAAGCGGGGACGACCAGAGCTGCGGAGTGCATACTTCTTCTCTGCCTCCACAGGTAGAGGGGAGGAGTCTGTGTTTGGGGTTGGACCAATAGGGACTGGACAAAAGGTTGAGGGATTGTCTGTCTCCATAGTGAGCACTGGGGCTGCCCGCTGGTTAGAGGAGGCAGGATGATTGCCAAGTGCTAAAGACAGGGGTTGAGGTGAGGTTGTGTGTATGGCCTCTGGTGTAAGAGTTCTGGAGTGTTCGGGCACTACAGAACCCGTATGTGGGTTGATATCCATGTGTCCACAATTATCTATGTGTGCGTGTGAAACAACCTGTGCATGCACATCTGGTTCAATGTGCGTTTGCATGTTTCTAAGTTTCTCTGCAGATATATGTGTCTCAGCTGTAGTGTGAGTCTCCGTCTGCCTGCGCCGGCAGGTGCTGAGCCCCAGCCTTTTCTGTAGATAGAGGCCGTTGGCCAGGGAGGAAAGAGAGGACGGAAAGTGGTCGGAGGTCACCGGTGCCAGTCCATCGTTAGAGGGATACTGGGACCCCTCCTGAAACCTGAGCTCCCTGGACCAGAGCTCAGGCCCTGTCAGCTCCTCCAGCCCCACACACACACTTTTTCCTTTGCTTGAGTCTCACCAAAACCCACTGGAGCCCCAGTTTGGTCTGAATGTAGGTGATCTGACAAGCCACTCATTCAGTGGACAGTCTTGCTGGTACTGTGGGAAGTGTTTCTTCTTTGTAGCTGTATTTCCTTCAACAACAGACAAGATGCTTCAATTACCTGAGGACAGAAATAAAAACAATATTATCAATATTATATTATAATATTATCAATTGGATAGGAAGTCCACAAATGTATTAACATTTCCTTGTTGCATTTGAGAACTTTTATCTAAACTTCTTGCCACTAAATGTACTGGTCATTGTAAGGCATTAAACACTATAAATATAAACATGTTCAGCACAGATGAAATTGCGGTTGTGTGATTTTTGGCAATGGGCCATATACCTAATTCGTAACGCACTCTATTCTATTAACCCACACAGCAGCATGACAACATTAGATTACATTTACCATTCATAATCTGCAGTTGCTTTTACTCAATGGTTATGGCGCTGATTCTGATTTTAATTCTGAGTTGAGCCTCACTCTGTCTGCCTGACTGGCTCTGTTCTGCAGGGGATCATTGGGTCATCAATACTGCAGAGGAGAGCTCAAATACTTCTCTCTCTCTCTCTCTCTCTCTCCCCTCTGCTCCTGTCTTTTGCCCATTGTTGCTACAGGGACAGACAGAGGAAGGGACATAAAGTTGAAGAAGGGGTAAGAAATGGTGAGTGGGGAAAAGAAAAAGTAAGGAGTGAGAAGGAGGTTGGAGCAGGAAGTAAAAGAGAATAAGAGATTAGAACATGATGTCACAGCATGCTTCAGACCAGACTAGAATCAGTATTTTGGTGAGGGCTGCACCATCTCACATCAGACACTATTTTTTTGGAGGATGACTTGCAATATACATTTTTAAACTATTTTTCATTTCAATGTGAACCAGCAGATTGAAGGTACCGGTCCACATAAGCCAGTGCCACATTATCTATTCTATTGGAGGAGCATCACTACATGATGATGAACAGACTAAGGTATTGTGTGGAATTGAGTGAGTTGTGACAAATCTTTCAATTTCACCATATTTGAGTGAGTAGATTTACATGTTGTAAAAATACACAAAATTATGAAAAGCAATTGAGTAGTGGTGAAAAGCACACATACTCACACTGCATGCCACATTTCATCCAAACTATTGAAATGCATTACAAAGCACTAGACTTGGAGGGTGCAACAAGAATGAGAATGTGTGAATAACCACCGGGGGGAAGCAGAGAGGTGATGAATAGAGTTGTTGAGGGGATGGAGAGATGAAGGTGACAGAAAGACAGGAACGATAGAGGGATTATAGAAACCCAGAGCAAAGGAGAAATGGAAGTACAGACTAACGAATGTCTTACGAAATCTGGACCACACGTGCTATCAGACTCACACGTGACTTTACACATGCACATATTCAAACACAAATACAAGCATGTGTGCCACACTTGCACGCATATACACGCACGGTTGGCTCCAACACTGTACCACACTGCACATACAACACAATCCTGTCCATCCTCAAATCTCTCTCTCTCGCCAACATATGGCTCTGATTAGGAGGGAGGGAGAAGGACAGAGAGCGAGAGGGAAAGAAAGTGGGGGACAAGGATTGGAAGGAGGGAAAGAATAAGTGTGTGAATGTGCGAGGAAGTATGGATGAGGGCGAGAGACAGAAGAGCAGGGAGGTGAAAGACTTGACTGATATGGATGAAGGATGATAAGTGAAGAGATAGACAGAGGCAGACAGATTTAGAGAAGGGAGAAAAAGTTGAAGGAGGGGAAAGGAGGAACAGTAGAGGAAATGAAGGAGGAGTATAAGAGTTTTGCTGTAGCAGAGTTTAGGGCTGCACACATGGAGCAGACCAACCTCAACGTTCTGCTACTCTAAGGAATGACACAACTAGGACAAACACACAAGGAGATAAACACACAAACACACACACACACACACACACACACACACACACACACACACACAAACACACCATACTTTCTTTAACCCCTTCACCCACTCCCTCCTGTGCCCAGTGCTGCCTCCCTGCTTTGCTTCTCTCCCATTATCTTTCTCACTTTCTCTCTCATCTTATTAACAGCATTCCCTAATTAAGGCTCCATCTGACCGGTGTATGAGAGAAGGAGAAGAACACATGCTTTAATTAAACGTTGCTGCACGTGTGCTTACACATAGATGCACACACTGTCACTCACAAACACACAAAGACACATGCAAATATGCCCCCACAGCTTCATCCTCCCACACACTCACACATTGCATTTGCACATATAGACATGCATGTCACACACTCACACACACACACACACACACACACACGCACACATATATAGTATGCACGATCACACATAAAACAAAGACACACATGCAAATATCCCTCTACTGTGCTTGGCAGGGGACTTTCTGACAGAGCTTAGATGCCAGCCAATCAAACTCTCCCACTATGATTCATTGTTGAAGCAAACACTCCTGGCATCCATCAGCTTCCATTATATATGCCAATATATTCACCGTCATACGTAACAAATGATTTTTGGTGCATTTTACTGTGAATGGCTGTGGGGCTTTTAGAACACACAGTGGCGTAGTATTGTCTCTGTGAAAACAGCTGATGGTGAGCACAGCTCCCACATGATGATCTGTTGAATCTTTTTCACAAAGAGCAGACTATTCTGCCTGAAAATGTTTGATTATGTATATTTTTCATCTGCAAGTGAAAAGTTTGTTGTGCTTGGTACAGGAAAGGAAACAACAGCACAACACTAATGACACACTTGTCATTTTTCAGTTTGGGCAGTTGCCCTGTTGTGCAAAGTATGAGAAGAACAATCATTCTGTACATGGTATCTGTACAGCATATATATTCTCTCTATTCTCTTTCCATCTGTCTTAAAGCCACAAAGGCTTGCAGACTCACAGGCCTGCCAGCAGCAACCCTCAATGAAGAACTAGACCCTGCATGTGTGGGGATGTGTTTGTGCTTGCACTCGCATATGTGTGTGTGTGTGTGTGTGTGTGTGTGTGTGTATGAGAGTGTCTTCCTGGGTGTGTTTGTAAAAGCACTCACTGAGCTCTAACGGGTGTGCAGTTGTTGCTAAGAGACAGGCAGCAGCACCGAAACAGCATGGAGTGGGGGTGGGGGGGTAAGGGAGGGGGAGAGAGAAAGAGGTAGTGAGAGAGAGGTGGTGAGGGGAGGAGGGGGGAGCTCCACAGAGAGGTTTAGACAGATAAGAAGAAGAGGGGATAAAACAGAGATGGAGAGAGTGTATGTGAGGCCAGGAGAGAGAAAGAGGTGGGGTTGGGGGTCCACAGAGACTGAGTGACACAGTGTAGAAACTCAACTACCATCAGCCTCTTGTTCTTCCACACCACCTGAACTCTTATTCAACCTCAATCTTCATCCCCAACAGCCTCAAACCTACATAAAACACACAACAATGCACAATGTTTTATACAAAAAAATGATTAAGAGAAAAATAATTTAAAAGACAATAAAAAAAACTGTTGTTTAACAACGTGATGACCAACTGTTTTGGACCCGTGCGTTGTTTTCAATGAAAGACGGTGTGGAAACAAGTGTGTCCTGTCGTATTCCAGATAATAAATGTCTGTCTGACTTTGTAAATAAAACATTACACATTATATGACATTACACAGCATCACTGTAAAGTGGCTACTGAACTGTAAACACTTACTTTCTGTAGTAATCAAAGAAAATATTTATCCATGAATTACAGGTCTCAGAGTTAACTTCAGCAGCACTATTCAACTTCAGCAGCATCACAGAACACAAAGTCGTTTAACATGAGCACAAACTAAAACAGTGCCTAGACATCATCTTAAAATTATCTCACAACTGATTCTCACAGTGGGAAAAAACGTTTTCAATATTTTTCTAAATACAGCCAAATAGTGCAGAGTTTTATATATATATATATATATATATGAAAAATAACCCATTGAAATTTAAGTTATAAGGTTTTGCCTTGACTGCAGTGTATATATATGCCTTGAAATTTAAGTTATAAGGTTTTGCCTTGACTGCAGTGTATTGTAGCCTAATAGGCAGTTACATCGAACATTGAGAATTTCAGCACATCCAAACTCAACAGACCTGGGTTTTTTGAGAGCTTGAGGTGTGCGTAAGTGTGCCAAAGGGTGCGAGGAAGGTTATACACATATATTGCACTACTGGGGCAGACATGCTTGCACACAAATTACCACCAGCAACCGACAAAAACAGAGTTGAACTTTGGGCGATGGGATGCAGCGCCATACACTCACCTCAGTCAAACAGAGACTGTCCAACTGAAACACTTACATACAGAACCCCCCCCCCATTCACTCACACTTTTCTTCACTCTGACCTCTCCTCTTTCTTTAACCCACTCACATCCCACCCATCCTGCCCCCCCCCCCCGCATCTCCCCAGCTGCAGGAAATTCCTAATGATCTCCATCATCAGTGTGCGTGCTGTATCTCCTGCCAAGAGCAAGCATGTGTACGCACACACGCAACAAACACGCACACAAAGCATATAAATGAACAGAGTGCAAAACATAAACCATATGTGCAGACAAACAAAAAGGCAGACAGATGAACAGACAGACAGACAGACACACATACGCGCACAGAACTAACGTAAACAGACTTCACACAGACCAGATACAGTGGCGGCTCAGCCATGGATGCACAAGGGGGACTGGAGAAGTAGCTCAAAACACTAGTCAACACAAAACCAGGACCCCCCACCCCCATCTGACTTTCTGTCTTCTGTTGTTTCTGCAGGAACATACATGCTGTAGTTATTTTAAGATTAGGAGGACTGTATTACCCCTTCCTCTTCCTCCTTCACCCCCCTCCTCACTTCTCTTCCTCACTGTTCCCTCTCTCATCTCTCTAGCACCCACCCACACACATCTCCCACCCCCAGTTTTTCTCCCACAACACACACTCCCACTCCCCAACACCCCTCCCTCATCTTCAACTCAGCCTGACACTCTCTCTCCTCTCTTTTCCTCTCTCCTCTCTCTTTCTCTCGCTCTCTCCTCTCCTGCAGGCAGTTTCCTGGCGCTGCTGATGGCCGCCCCTCAGTCAGGTCATGTGATCATCCGCCCCAGCTGGGAACAGCTAGGAGTGTGCACATGTGTGCATTCAAAAACACATATGGGATTACAAATACGCAGGGATACGTCTGCAAACACACACAAACACATGCAAATGCAGGAAGATGAAACCAACCACTTAGGTGCAAACACAGAAACGCTCCTACTTAAAGTTCATACAGGTGCACACACACACTGAACTGACATGTACACACAAATAGGGAGAAACACACAAGTGCGAGCAAAGATGCACGCTCACACTGACGCAAACTGCATGTATTCACGCTGGCAAGAACTCACAGACGCACTTAAAAACCACACATACCGACACACATAAGCACAGTCAGGCATATCTACCTCACACACAGAGGACACACAAACCAGATGCTTGGACCCCGACACACTCAAACCTTGAGGCCAGTGTTTTGGAGAGGGGCCTCTGTGCTGCGCCCTGACTCTCTGACTCCTCCTCTTCCCTCCATACTCCTGTTCCACAGTTGCTGTGGGAGACGCTGCTGCAGCGCCCGTTGCCAAGGAGAAGGCTGCTGGCTGTTTGAACAACAATGGCCGCCCTGTGAACATTCCAACTGTAGATACTGACAGCTCATCACGCACAGCCTCAACATACACACCGTTTAAAGCACATGCATGCTGCTTACAATACACATTGATGCTGCACAACTGTACCTCTCTGATTCTTGGCCTCAAGCTTGAATGAAGTAACACTCTCACACACAAACACAATAAGGCATGCACACTAACACACATCTGTGCACGCTTTAAGAAATTATGACTCCTGCTGAGAGAATAAGAAACCCTTCCTTTCCTCTGTCTACCTGCATCTCTCGACCATCTCTCTTTCTCACTCACACACTCACTAACACACACACTCAGTGCGCAGTACATTCATCCATCTTCCCCCTTCTCCCCGACTACTCTCTGTCTTTCTCTCTTATCTCTTTCTCTCTCCTCTCCCCCTCCACAGCCTCCTGCTTTCACTCTCTCACTCGCTCTTCACTTGCTCATCCTTGTCTCTCTCTCCCTTTCTGTCTCAGGAAGTGTGTGTTCTTACTCTCACGCACGCACACACATACACATGTTGAGGACACACATTCACACAACAAAGAAGCACACACAATCTCTTTCTCTCCTGGAAGGTAGCAAATCTTTTCGTCCCTTGGGGGCATACACTTCCTCAGAGAAGGAAGGAAAAGGGAGAGAAAGAAGGAGGGAAAAGGGAAAGAAGAATGAAAACTAGAAACTAGAAACAGGCAAGAGAGGAAGAGGAGGAGAGAAAGGGAGGAAGAGAAGATAGAAACGGAAGAGGGTGAAAACTATATAACCAGTAGGGATTTATAGACAGACCCCTTAGTGCTCTGATTATCTGTTCATATTGATAGGACGACATTGAAGCCACGCTGGTGGAACATTGAGACGGTGCTGAAGCCAAATTGGGTAGAAGGGGGGGAGGGAGGGGGGGGATGTAGAGGAGAATCACTAACAAGTCACTGCTTATCCTCTGACTCACTGTTTTTAACACACATATTCAGACACATCTAAATGCATACTCACACACCGCTAAAAACCAAGATAACTCTAACACGCTGACGCACAGGCATAAGAAATCAGACACACTGTACATGTGTAAGTATGTTGATCTGGAGATAGGTGTGTGTGTGTGTGTGAGAAAGAGACAGCGAGTATGTGGTGTGTGCCAAAAATCAAGAGATGTGTGTGTGTATGTCTGTGTGTCTGCGTGTCTGCGTGTTTTCCCCATCTCTCGCTCCTCTTTAATAATTGAGCTGATTCTGTCCAGCTTGTTAGGGAGGTACACAGCAGCTTCACACTATGTCTTTCTCTCCTTCTCATTCTCTCATGCGCTCCAGCTCTCCCTCCTCATCCTTCCATCTTGCCACTGTCCCTTCATTTATCACTCCTTTTCCTTTCTGACCCCTCTGTCCTCTCTTTTTTCTCTCTGTCCCTTCCCCCAGCTCTCCTCTCCCCTTTTCTTCGCAAATCCCTACTGTTTCTTTGACCTCTCCCTCGCCACTTGCAGTTTCACCCACTCCAACCCCCGCTGCCCTCCATCATCCCTCTCCTCTTGTCTCCCTCCCTCCATCCTCTGGAGGTGAGAGGTCGAAGCTTCCTTTCCACTGTCAGACTCAAACCGGCTGAAACCAGCCTTGTGTGTGTGTGTGTGTGTGTGTGTGTGGGGGGAGGACATATAGGAAAGGTAGGAAGGAAGGAGTGGTGGAAGAAGAAGAAGGGGCTGCCTAAAGGACAGATACATGGGGGTGGGGGCAAAGGGGTTAAAAAGCAAAGGAGGCGAGATAAAAGAGAAAGAGAGATGCCTTCTATTGAGTCAGTGGCTTTGGCGCGGAGGAGCCGTTTTATGAATGTATCGTGTGGGAGGTGACAGATGCGAGCATACAAACACTGCTTACACTAATGCTAAATGTAAATGGTTTCTGTGTGTGTGGGTGCAGATTCTGTGTGTGTTTGTGTGTGTGTGTGTGTGTGTGTGTGTGTGTGGGAGGGAGGTGAATGTTTACCTGACTGTGACTAAAGCTATTTAACGTCAGGTGACGATTAGATTAATAGGAGTTGTGAAAGACAGGACCCTTCACTCCAAGGACAAAGTAATGACTAATAAGTGTACCCAGTATTATAGCTTGTTGCATAGTGGAAAATACTAAAAGTTGTAAAATATTCCTAAAATGTCCAATTTCTTAATAATATAATAAGAGTTCTTATTGAATTCTTAAGTTTTTTAACAGCAGACCATGGAAACCTTGAAGTACAGTATAACATATTTGATGTGGATACAAGAGCAGAAAAAAAATTCATATTATTATATTTGCATCCAAATATTACGCTTAAAGCCATCTTCTGAATATATTGTATAGCTCTAAGCTCTAAAAGACCAGATTTTGTCAATATGAATAGATTGTTTAGGTGAATGTGTGCCTTAAAAATCAATTCCTCATGTATTTTGGGAGGCTTTTCAAGTGCTGAGTAGTATTGGCCTCACTGATTCACATAGAAATGGCAGATATAGTAATATATCTGTTGTTGAATTCAAAGGGTAGTGCCTGAATGATCTTAATTTGACTTCTACAAAACACCTGTAACCAGCTCTTTGTTGCATTTGACAAATCTTGTGCACAGATAGAAGACAAATTCCTGAAATTTGATGCTTTGTAGTTGGAAGGAGAAGCCTGAGATTGTTTTTGGAGAATCAGCATTTGAACAAACTCAATCTCTAATAGGATAACTTTCTAATTTAGATTTGAGCAAGGTTTGTGTGGTCTGTATATATTAGGGTATAATGATAAATTATAACACCACAAAGAGCTTTAATGACTGATTTTGTTTCTTTAGCTAATCTGCTTCATGTTTAGACCTGATGCATCAATAAAGTGCCACTCTCCTAAACAACTGTTCACCCATTCAACAGGTTGCACCATCCTGAACATAACTCAAAATCAATGGAAGTTAATTGATTTACTGTACAGATCAATGTTTCTTGAGTGAGTGTGTGAGCACATATGAATGTGTCCACCCTGTCTTCTCCATCTCCATGACGACCTCCATATCAAGAGGACATCTGACTAGAGAAACCTCACATGCTGATAGGCAGAGAGAGAAAACAGGTGATTGGATGAGCTGTCGGCTGTCATATCTGCAGGGTGTATCTTTGTGACACTGCAACACACACACACACACACACACACGCACAGGCTTGTCACTGCCATCAACCCACACACCTACAAACTGCAGCAAGGAGCAAACAAAAGGTACTTACACAACACATACACACACACACTTACACATGGAAGTACATGCATGCTTACACAAAAAAAACACACACAGTTTTAAGACGAGATGTGGTGTGTTAGGTGTGCTGACCCTGCCAATGAGGACAGGAGAAACATCAACGGAGCTACAAGGCCGTTGCTATGACAACTAGCCCAGCTCACACAGGTAGGAAGCACAATAGGTCTAAGCTGTTATATGTTCACATTCTGTTTGTCACACACACACACACACACACACACACACAGGGCCATGCACTCAAGACAAGTCAGACAGATTGCAGCTGCATGCCAAGGTAAGGCCATTTCCTTTTCATTCCAGCATTCAGAGGGTTGAAATTATTCATTATGTCCAAGTGGACCTGCCAATAAGACAACCACACTCTCTCAGTTGCTGCTTTAACCAGAAACTGAGAGAGTGATCCTGGCTGAATGAGTGAGACAGACAGACAGATATACAGACAGAGCATCACTCTGCATTCTAACAGCACCTGCACTAGGGCAGCCTGTGCACATCTCTGAGGGGCCCTTAAATAACAAACTGCCACTGCCCAGACACAGACACCGACATTGACTTCTCTCTCTGTCTTCTTTTTACTCTTCTCTCCTTCAGTTTCCCATGCACTCTTTATTCCTTTGTCACCCCCCCTTCACAGACAAGAGCTGATAATCACCACCATGAGTACGCCATGTCTCTCCAGCACACCGGCCCTGCTGCCACTGCAGGATGTGCTGATTCGGTGTCCTGCCTAACTGCCCTGACAACTTAGGGGGTTCGGCTGCCAGGGCTGGACGGATCGACGGGACTCTTGGTGTCTCCTGTTTATATGTAAAACAAACACCTGTCCATCTTCAGGAGCTGGGCTCATAATTAAACCTCTGGTATGTATCACTGGCATGTAAATTCAGTCACCAAAAGAGGTACAGTCAATGGAGACAGCAAATTAACAAGACACGCGCGTGTGTGTGTGTGTGTGTGTGTGTGTGTGTGTGTGTGTGTGTGTGTGTGTGTGTGTTTGTGTACACTGTATATAAAGTCAGTGATAATGAGGCTAGTAGGTGAGAAGACTGTAAATACTAAGAAAAAAACAGGTGGGGGTACACAGTTCATTGTGCGCACATTCAACCAAATTATGTGTGTGTGCGTGTATGAAAATGCTAATTTAATACCTCACCACACACCGCTGCATGCCCACAGTAAAACCCAGATGACCCAGAAGCACGAATGCAGGGCTCCGTTCGTCAGCGGCACCGATGTGGTTAATGTAAAAGACTCAAACGGAAACGTAGCCAGAGGTGCGCAGCACAACTGGCTGGGCGGACAGTAAGCAAAATTTTGGTGTTGTGTACACAAGACGCTGCACACGCACTCACCGAGGGAAAGAGAGAGTCTGGGGCTCGCGCTGGCCGCTGGAGCTGTTGCGGTGTCAACGCTGGCTGGGCTGTGGGCTCGGCTGTGGTTGTCGGTGACGGTGCTTCGCGCCTCTCCTCTCCCGGGTCACGGAGCCGTTGCCTTAACGGCTGCAGCCGTCAGCTCGCAGCATGTCCCTTCATTTGGGCTCCCCGCATCGGAGGACGATCGCCCTCCCACATCAACGTAAACGTTGTCTCCTCCTGCCGTCGCGCGACAGCGTCTCGTGCGGCTTAACGGAAAAACCGCTCCTCTGGCTCACATCAATATCTGCATTCACAAAGATGGGAAAGAAAAAACACAAACGGAGGAAACAAATGAAAAAATGGTGAGCAGGGACGTTGGTTCACAGTCTTGCTCCCAATTAAGGTGCTGACATAACCGCGCTCGAGCCGTGTGCTCTGGTTGTGGTGACAGACACGGGACTCCCCAGTATGCGGGAGGCGAAAATCGACCGTGCGCCCGTGCGTCTCTGTCCCTGCAATTCCAACTCCCTGTCTCTCGTGCGCCCCAGTCTCCGCTGTGCCTCTCCAACGTGCCTGCCTGTTAAAGCCATCCGGGCACCCGTAACTGGCCTCACTTTGCACCTGTGGAACTATGGGAACCGTAGTTTATTGAAGACTGAAATAGAGCGAGCGAGAATGAGAGAGACAGCGAAGAGAGTGAGACAAGAGTGCAGTGTGAAGAATTTTGGAGGACTGTTAATAGTTGCCATGCAATGCCAGCAATGAAAATAGCACAAGCATAAATAATATATAATATAATAAAAGCTAAATCTCCAATCTGTGGTAATATCAGACTGTATAAAATAGGGTTTATCTATCTATTTAGATTAAGTTATCTGTCACACAGCTATTGGCTCAAATGCCACAATTGGTTTTTCATTACTTTTTGTGCTAATTGTTTTGTGTACCTGGAAATGTTACATGCTGTAGATTGCACACATATGCTATTTAGCTTAAAGCATAAAACATCTGAAGTTTCCTCACATTAGCCTTTGGAAAAGTAAGAAAATACTAAAACAAATAATAAAAATGTAAAGGCAGACTAAGAAGGCAAAGAAAAATATCATTCATTTTTGTATATTTGAGTGTTTTGCATGTGGTGGCACCTGTCTTTAGCATTACCTATGAGGAAGCATCAAATAAAATAGCATACATGTCCAAACACACATAGAATAAGAGACATGTCATAACCCAGGAAAGATATTTGATATTTATTACAATAAAATGGGGAATCTCATAAAATCACATAAAGGTTACACTCACAGATTGAAAACACTATCCTTCCAAAGTCCACTGACACTGATCTTTCCTCTTTATGTGTAAAATTTCACCCTGTCCTCCCAATGGATGAAAACTGTATACACGTTTAACTAGATATAAAAGTCTTTGTGATGCACAGATATATCTGTGTTAAATTAAAACAGCAAGAGAGGCAGTTACATACAAAATTGTCATACATATTATTAGACAATGAGCATTCCTTACCATCTCTCTCAGACTTTAAAATAAACCGTATTAAAGGTAGGCTACAAAAAATCTAAAACAGCCCTTAATTTGACCACTTTAAGGCACATGTTGGTGCAAGTTTGAAATCAGTTTCCTCTTTCAAGTGATGGACATGGATCGGTACAACAGCCTTTTTTATATGTACGTAAGATTATTGTAAGAGGAGGCATCTTGATAAATCTTACAGGGTCTGTGTACATAATCAACCAAACAGGTTCACAAGGTTCATCGACTGTTGTCTCAAAGCTGTTGCAGCTTCTATAATTTATATATCAACATATTTATCTCAGGCAAAAAGTTAGCTGAGTAAATTGCTCTTCTTAGAAACAGGAATCAATAGGACCTGAACATATATTGCAGCTAAACATATCATGTACACACTTGACTTTCCCCCCACCTCAACACAACCATCTACATCTTCTTTCAGTTCCTTGTTGTCATGGTTACAGAGTGAAGCAACATTTCTTCAAGGCCCGAAAAGCAGAGCTCCGACTCTGCTCCTCAACATGGTTGACTGATCCATCCTGAATGGGCTGCAGTGATCAATAACCAAAAGGAGGAAACTGTCTAAACTAGGCAATGATATGTATCTTAGTGTGTGTGTGTGTGTGTGTGTGTGTGTGTGTGTGTGTGTGTGTGTGTGTGTGTGCTGTACACATGTACTGTGACATGCCGAACACTGTATCTGTATCTGCATTGTGTAAATCCATGTCTGACCGTGTGTCTATCTGTCATTCTCTTTCTGTTTGTTCGTTTATTGCTCCAACTGTCATACACATGTGTGGTCACAGGTTTTCTCCGGGCTGGTACTGCGGCTCTGTGGCGGTGAAGTAATCCTCCAGGAAGGACTGCAGGTACTCAAAAGTGTGCCTCTCATCAGCCTCACGCCTCCAGCACTGCAGCATCAGTTCATGGAGCGAGGCGGGGCTGCCCGGGGCACAGGGCATCCTGTAGCCTCTCTCCACTTGCTCCAACACCTCACGGTTGTTCATGCCTAAAGGAATGAAAGAGGGAGGGAGGATGTGGAAACGGTAGGGATTCGAATCATAGGGTAACTCAAGATACAATGCAAAGATGATACTGCAACTTTAAAATTATCAAGGATAAATCTCATTATATCACAAATAAAGAAGAAACATACCTCAAAACTTACATCATAAAGATAAATAACAGGAATAATTTACAAGTAATTATGCATGCAGTAACATGTTTACAGTACATGTGGCTTTATTGAAATACAAAACAATTGATCATGAATGTTATCGGTTTGAGGAAATTTCTTTTATCTATTTTTTTTGTAGTTCTGATTTTATTTGTTTTTTGATCTTTGATTGATTAATATTTTATCTCATTTATCATAAGTCTGTCTTACAATTGAAAATTAAAATTACTGCAAAAACAAAATATGTGAATTTCTCAATCCAAATATTTATTTATTAAAATTAGCAATACTTGGTGTTGATAACATATTGCAAGAGAAATTATTGTGATTTATTGCAGCATCAGTCAAGCCTTATAGCATGATCTGTGTGCTAATTAGCGCAGCAGGGAGGCAGGTGCTTAAGAAAGGGTCGCTCCTTCCTTTCCATCTACTTTTGAAGCCCTTCGAACAAAGACACTGAGGCCCTAAACTGACCCAGTGATGTAATGTAATTTGTTCTGGTTGAAAAAGTAAGCAAACTGTCAAACACTCAATTGTTAACTGCAACCACCTTTTTTTGCTGAACTTGTCCCCTTTTTGATAGTGAATAGCTGAAAAATAACCATTCCTGGAAAAAAATGACTGCCATGGATGAAGAATAAGAAATACCCAGTACCTGGATATGGCACCCGTCCCTTCGTGATGAGTTCAGTTAGTAAGATGCCAAAGCTCCAGACATCTGACTTGATGGTAAAGCGTCCATACAATGCAGCTTCTGGAGCCGTCCACTTGATTGGGAACTTTGCCCCTGAAACCATGGCAACACAGTGGAGATAATAATATATTAAGAAAAGATTATGTATAAAAATATAGACACGAAGGCAGAGGCAGACGCTTTAAATCATTGCATTGTGCAAGTGTGGTTCTCTTCATCTGTCTCTCTCATTCAACATGCACACTCATTTAATATCTCATGCTTTTACCTTGTCTGGCTGTGTACTCATTGTCCTCGATGAGTCTAGCCAGGCCAAAATCAGCGATCTTGCACACCAGATTGTCTCCAACAAGGATGTTAGCTGCTCGCAGGTCACGGTGGATGTAGTTCATCCTCTCAATGTATGCCATTCCAGCTGCAATCTATAAACACAAAGAGACAAAAACAGCTCAGAAAGATAGAGTGACATTTTTTTTTCTTTATATCCCTTAATTTCTGTCAATGTGTGGAGTATCTTTGTGTCTGTTTAACTCGCCTGTGCAGCCATATCCACCAGTTGAGGCAGCTTAAGACTCTGTCCCTCCCCATCTTTTAAGAAGTCCAACAAACTTCCTGAAAAACAAGAAAAAGATTGCAACATCATAACCAGTTGTCATGCCTCCAGTAGTTAACTCATATCTGCTGTGTATCATGGTGGGTACCAAATATAATTCAGTAAGTCTTATTAGATAGATGCTTGTAAATGCATAGTCACACTTTTGAATGAATACAATACCAACTTTGTCTTTTTTATTTTAGTTTTTTTAGTTAATATTGACAGAATGTTCCACCTGCCCCCTGGCCACCTCCACACGGTCAAAGGTTAAAGGAAGAAAGAGAATTCCTGGGTATGTAGGAATTCAGTGTTTTGCCCAGCAGGGAGGCATTGGGGCGTGAACTCTGGTCTTCCAAATAACGAAGCCTCCCTGATCACTGTGCCACCCTTCTGCCAATTTGTAATGTTGGGTAAATCCCTTGAATGTCAAAGTTAAAGCTTTAGTGAGTAACTTTTTTCATATAAATTAATGTCCATTACATTCAAGCCATTGCCAAATAAGTTGATACAAAGCCAATTAAGACTATCAGCTTCACACAACACTCTCTGTATTTCTCTGCATGGCTGCGTTTAGAAATTGTTGTCGTCCGGCAACTTCCGCGCACAGTAACTTAAGTGAAGTCAATGACTTCTTCTGAAGAGTTCATCATGTTTTTCTTAATCCTCGTGTCCTTCTTGGCTACTAGCAACTGCGTGGAGGAGGGGTGGGGGCACGTGCACAATTATAGAAGGCTTGTGTCATGTGCACGTTACAACAGTGGTGTTGGCATTACTTAGAATTCCTCATGGGGATGACAGGAACATAACAGTAAAGCTATAGTGCGTAGTTTCTATTTGTTTGTTCGGCACTCAACATATCACAAACGTATGAATGGTTGAAAGTTAGGACAGGTGTATATCCCGGATTTTGTTTTTTAAGATTTCAATGCAAGATCGAAATGCCCTATTTTATCATGAATGTCTGCACTTACTTAAATGAAAGAAATGTATCATGTGTCCCTTAATTATGACAATGTGTATTTTAAGGTGATCCAGATGCACATTAAAAACTTAAAACATCTATTATTTTTCCATTTTGCAACCTTGGTGGCTATATGCAGTCTCTGAATGTTTTACAGTTTTGTCAACTATGCATTAGGGAAAAAACTGTTTGAGGAGCTCACTTCTAGTTAGTAAGGCTTCTAACCAACTGCAGTGATTTACACTGTATCTACAGTACATCACAGGCATGACAGTTTACTCAGCCTGATACCTTGGCTCATGAACTCAGTAATAATGTAGATGGGCTCCTCGGAGACAACGGCGTAGAGCTGAACCAGCTTGTCGTGACGGAGTCTCTTCATGATCTGAGCCTCCTCAAGGAAGGCCTCGGGGGACATGGTTCCTGGCTTCAGAGTCTTCACTGCTACCTTGGTGGTACCGTTCCACATGCCTGGCATAGAGACAAGGAGATGTTAATGCACACATAGTGCATGGACACACACAGACACATACTGTGCAGGCATACACACCAGTTTTCTGGTATACTACTTATACTTGGACACAAAAAACCATACATACAGATATAAATATTAAAAATAGAAAGAAATAAACACACCATGCAGGATGTAATAAACACACACATTTGGTCATACTTCTGGTGCATGCAAATGGTTGTTGTTTTGGAGAGCATGCATGATATGAGACAGTAATGTAAGGGGGGAGGTTATCTGCTCCTATATCAACACCAGCAGTACCTGAGTTACAGTGAAAGGCTCCTAGCTTGGCTGAGTTCAGGGATAAACACGTTTGGATTTAGTCAGTGAAACTGCATGACAATTTTTAATCCATATTGGTGATACATGTAATAGGAGAAACATCCTGTGGGAATACCAAGTGATATTGGGAAAAACATCCAACTTTACACTGACATAAATTAATTTAAGCATTACCAACAATCTTTGCTACAGGACAGTAACGACACTACGGGGGACAATGCTGGACACACAGTTCTCCCTCTAAGCCTGTGGCGGGCATCAGAGGTTGGCGGTGTCACTCTCACCCATCCAAACGTCCCCAAAGCAGCCCTGTCCCAGCTTCCTTTGCATGGACAGCGTTTCCCTGGACACCTCCCAGGCATCTCGCCCAAGGCCCATGGTGAGCGGGATGGAGTTGAGACAGGGCTTTGTCAGGTAATAACACAGCCCATCATTTGTGCCTATTAGGGGGGAGGAAGTGGGAGCCAAGGAAGGTGGAAATGTAGAGAAAGGAAAGAGTGGAAGTTGGTGGTGAAGAATGGGAGAAAAAGGTGTAGTGATGGGTGGAGAAAATTGAAAAAAGATGGGTGTGGGTGGTGGGGAGGGGTGGGGTGGGATGGGGGGGGTTGACAAAGAAATGTGGTGAGATGATGAAACATGCACATGCAACAACAGAGGAGGAGGGGAGCAACGCTGCACACCTGGATGTAAAACAATCCTACCAATCACCTAACTGTTGTCTGTGCAATTGTTATTACCCACACAGGGATTTACTGTATTAGGGATGAGTTTCATTGCTGCAGTTTCTATTCAACACACATTCAAAAACTAGTTCAAACTACATCCATCAGCTGTGTGTGTTGTCTGTGTGGTCCGACTTACAGGTGTATTCCTTGCAGGTAGACCGACTCTGAACAACACAGTCAGATAAACAGGGTTTTACTGTGTATGTTTGTGAGATTGCAGGTGTCTTTACACCAGAAGCGTTTACAGATGTTCTTGTCAACTTAACACAACCAAGACTTTAAAGCCTTATATGTACTTGCTCATCTTTTAATACTTTATTTTATCCAGGTGTGCTCCTGCTGTCACCTTCCCCCACTGCAACACAGTCCCCTCATTCCTACCCATCCAGACTTCTCCAAACTGGCCGTTGCCCAGTTTCTTAATCAGCTGAAGGGATTCACGGGGAATCTCCCACATATCCTTGGTCTTCACTGATAAATCGGCCAGCTTAGGCATGCCCCGCTTACAGCTGCCAATCAAACGGCAGCAGAGTCCCGCTGCTCTCTCTGAGAGAGAGAGAGAACAGGCAAACAGGCAAGCAAAGGAAACAAGACAAAAAAAAAACAAATGGGGAAAAAGCAGCAAATGCAGAGATAAAAAAAGAACAAGACAAGTTGCTTATGTGCTTATGCAACTCACAAGTTAACCAAAAACTAAAGTACAAAGGAATAAGGAATACTCAGCAAACAGACATAAGCACACATTTTGAGCAGTATGATGTACAGATACAAAAAAGGCATGCAGAGATACAAAAAAGACATACAGAGACAATCCAGTTCATAGGAAAAACAAATAAACAATGATATATGTGGCCAAATCTCTGTCAGCTTTCTTTGATGATCGTGTCATGTTATGTCGCAAACTGTAGAATGTTTGCTTTATCCATACACACCACTAGGAGGCAGATTTCCACTGACAGAGAAGAGAGGAAGTGGAGGGTGTGAACCCTGCTTGTTACAACAACTCTGAATTAAGCTTAAAAAGTCACAGTCAGTGCTGTTAGATGTATTTCAATCTTTTCCTAAAGCAAAAGTAAGTAACTATCCAATACAAGTCAAGTTCGGGATTCAAAATCCTACTAATGTAAAAGTACACATTAGAAAAATGTACTAAGAGTATCAAAAGCAAAAGTCCTCTCAAAGTTTTGTATTACCGTATTGTACATATTCAGTAGATTTTTGTTTTTGATGCATTGATATATAAGCCTCATTTTAATGTTGTGTCAAGGTGGAGCTTGTTTAAATTACTAACTGCACTTTTGGGTAGTTCTATAACAATGCATCATATTTTAAAAGCTGATCATATACTTTTTATGTAAAATCAGTATCTGAAGCTGTGAAGTAAATGTGTTGGAGTACAAAGTACAATTCTCCCTCTGCATTGTAGTGAAGCAGCAAATGGAAATACTCAAGCAAAGTACATCAAAATTGTGCTTATGTACTTTAAAAGTGTGTACTGCCTACATTTTTCTACTTACATACTTGTAATTGCAGTATGAATCAAGTAGAAACTGAATAAGGCTAATTATTTCTTCCAGCTGGGCAGAAAATTATTGGGCAAAGAGTCAAAACAGGTTTTTGATCAAATCCATAGAAGCAGGAGCTTTGGAGCATGAAGGTGCATCAGAAAATGGCAACATAACTGTTTTTTTCTCTTTCAAGGAGAAGCAGAAAAAAAGAGGAGGAATTAGAATCCATGTGCGTGTGTTTGTGTGTGTTACCTGTGTAGTGCTCTACCAACTGCTGCACAGTATCAAACTGTGATCTTGTGGTGATGTAATAGCCACCATTGTCTAGTTTGCGGATCTTATAATGTTTGACGTGGTCTCCCTTGTTTTCGTCCCAGTCACGGATAGACAGCGAGTAAGCACCTGTAAAGAGAAAGGACAAGAGAGGAAGAGGGAGGGAACAAAGGAGTATATCGTGGGGGAGAGGTGAGATATAAGAGAGAGAAAGTGTATGCTTTGATATATTTTGAGCAGTAGTGTGTGTGTGTGTGTCCATTTTACCCTTGGTGGTCTCGCTCTCTCGTATGAGAAAAGTTCCTCTCTGGTTGCCATGGCCCAGCAGCTGTCTCTCCGCATCCTTCCTCCCCATCTTGCCAAAATACCACCTGTCACCATGACAACAACACATGAGTCACCCGCAGCAACAGCACACATCTTGTGACCTCTGCCCTCAGACTACATGTCAATTATTGACAACATTTTTCAATGTAAACTGTCAGTACTTATATTTCAGCATACGTACTTTTCACTACTGTGTGTGTGTGTGTGTGTGTGTGTGTGTGTGTATACATACTCTTCAGCCTGTATGGAGTCAACAGGAGCTACGTAGTTGGAGGGGATGTAACCTGTGTGGTCTGTGTCCAAAGAGCGAGCCTCCCACCAGTCACCCTCTCTGCAAAAAGACAGACACAAAGCGTCAGTCTGCCCAACATGAGGAATGAGGTGTAATAATACAGTCAGCTCACAGTTTGGTAACACATGATGGAGGGTTCGTATACATTACGATAATTACATTATGATAATAACATTATGATAAATGTTAAATTTAAAAGGAACAATTACATTGTTAAAAACTGTACTTTACAAAAACAATTGTCTGATAGGTTTAAGTGCAAAATACACTTATCTAGTGCATTAAAATGAACAGAAGCGTAAAGGTGTCTAGAAATTTGGAGTAACATTCACGCCAAACACCTCCCAATTTAAACGTCATCATATAAACTGATTTTAGATTAATAGAAAGAGACAAGAACATGAGCATGTCAACATCACCAGCAGCAGTTGACACCCCTGACAGTGCACAGTGTTAACGGGTGGTACTTAATTGCTGCCTGCAGCATGTTTGCAAACAAAATGGATTACCATTATCATTACTGACCTCATTTAACACATACAGTAAGCATTTTGTAAAAAATGTATGCCACAGTGTATTATTACAATCCTGAGTGTGTTTTTTCTTCTTCCTAAAAACAGCAACATCTGTGAGCAGATGTTCTTCAAATACAGCTGTATTTGTGCTTACGTGTTGTTGATGATCTGAAATTTCTCTCCTTTCTGAAAAGTGAGGTCATCTTCAGTGCGAGCATCATAGTCATACAGAGCTATAAAGAGAGTGACTCCACCACCTGCACACGTGTTCGCACACACACACACACACACACACACACACACACACACACACACACACACACAACACACAAAGGAGTTATCAACTTCCAGTACTCTAACTACCATCTATAGTTTTACTGTTTTAAATGTCCTGAAGGATATATAAAAGGTACATTAAAATAGTTAATGGAGTAAAAGGACTACATTTATATAGCGCCTTTCTACCATACCGGACAAAGAACTTAACAATTTTGCGTCATATTCATCCATTCACAGACACACTCATACACTGATGGTGGCAGAGCTGCATGCCAATCAGGAGCAACTTGGGTTCAGTGTTTAGGTACACTTTGACATGCAGAGCAGGGGATCAAATCTCCAACCTTGTGATAAAAGGAAGACCCACTCTGCCTCCTGAGCCACAGCTGTTTATAATTAAGTAAGGATTCATTCTGTCCATATTAGCTGTAAAAAGATTGCTTCCTAGCACGATTCCAATGTAAGAGACAGAGGACGACAACCATAGTCCTATGTATATATACAGTAAAAATGAATTTAACAGTTCAGCAGAAGCTAACATTAGGCTTAAACGTGAAATTGTGTGATCAATTCAGGGCCAGTATGTACAGGAGAAACAATTACAGCAGTCAACGCAAACACACACACACACACACACACACACACACACACACACACACACAGTCCTACTTGTTACGCCTCCAGGCCGCTGGTGTGTGTTGGTGTTGGGGAATATGGTGCTGGATGAGAAGCCCTTGTTAAAGTCTGGGATGGTCTGAATGGGGTCAGGACAGTAACGGCCCTGAGTCAAGGCCGTGGACAACCCTCCATCTGCGTTGCTAGGAGACAGATCTGTAACGTCTACTGCTGCTGATGTTGATGCTGCTGCTTTGACGGACTTCTTCTGCTTGCAACAGGCACACCCCATAATAACCAGCACGGAGACAGCGTCTGTAAAATCAAACAGATATCAATATGTAAATGTGAATTTCTTTATTGCTGCTTAATGCTGTACAATAGTGATTAAAGCCATATGCAGTTTATAAAAGCAGGTTTTACCTGGCATACGTATGGTATAAGGATGTTTAGTAACAGTGTGTTTTTGTTTACAGAGATAACAACAAAGGTTTGATTAGAATAAAAAATACAGAATTACCCATTTCCCATACTGCAACTGGATAACATCTTTTGTGAGACCATACACATTTCAAACTCCACACCACCAGTTTGTAACAACAGCTTTCTGATAAAAAATGTAAATCTTAAGCCCAAACTGAAATAACTGAGATGACATCATCAGGGTTATTTTTTTTCCAACTTTGTAAAGCTCCAGTTTCAGAATATAACTCTCTGCAAACTGGACTTCTTGTGTAAAATTGGTGCGAGGCCCCTTTAATTACAGTAATTACTCAACTACTAAATTAATAACATGATAAAGAAAACAAAAGACAAGAATCTAAAAGATTATCTAGAAAAGAGTCAATATAAGAAATTAGTAAATATTCTCAATTTACTAATTCCTGTCTATGCAACCTAAGACTTCAAACACAAGCTGGCAGAAAGTGAAAGCAGCACGTATCACCAGCACACAGAGGGTCACTGAACTAAAGAGAGCTGTTAGGTGGGAAGTAACAAACTTTAAATAAAAAACTTTACTTCCCTCGAGCGGGAGGAGGTTGAGTGGAAGTAGGGTTGGAGGTAAAGCAGAAAGGAGAAGTTAACTTTTTTCTCACCTGGAGTCTTCCTCTGTCAGATCATCTGTCAATCACCATCGGCACTGAAAAAAGAGGAAAGTGGTGAGTGACGAGAGGCGGAATAAGAGAGAGCAGGGCAAGAGAAGGTGAGTGGCATAGAACTGGAGAGGGAAAAGGTTTTGGAGAATGCAAGAGAAAGGCTCAAGAGCATTAAAGCGTGAATAAAGAGAGTTACGTGAAGGCAGACACAAAGAGACAGAAAAGTTTAAAAACGAGACGGAGAGAACTCAAGATAAGGAAAGACAAAGAGAGATGTGGGGTTAGCCACTTCCCCTTTTGCTTTGCAATTTCCAGAAGGGGTACTCATTCTCTCTGGTCAGTGTGTGTGTGTGTGTGTGTGTGTGTGTGTGTGTGTGTGCGTGGGTGTTTGTGGTGAAATTGAAGTCTGTAAATGTCATCATTAGACAGAGGTAACTGAAACAAAGTAACAGTCACTGACAGTGGGAAATGGGTTTCACAATGATCATTGTGTAGATGTGCACACATGTACACAATCCTGACTTCCAGTTTTGAGCAAACTGTTTTCAACATTATTTCTTCAGGAAAACAAATATGCCTTCTGCTAAGTGCCTTGCTCAAGGCAATCCTCAGAGCACTAGTCAACAGTTTATTAGGCACAACTAGCTTAGAGCAACAGTTTGACATTTTGGGAAATACTCTTATTCGCTTACTGGCAGGGAGTTAGATGATACCACTCTCGTCTGTACAGGAAATATGATATGATATGTTGCTACAACCAGCAACCAGTTAGCTTAGCTAGCAGTTAGCTAGCCTGGCTCTGTCCAACTGGAACAAAACTTGCCTACTGGCACCCCTAAAGTTCACTAATTAACGCGTTATATCGTGTTTGTATAAACTGAACAAAAGCAGACTACAGTCCTGCAATAAGTCCTACACTCATGAACTTAGATTCAACTACAGCTGAAACAAATAGTCAATTAGTTAAAGCTAGAGTGCGTACTTTCTGTTTCCCCCTTAAGGAATTCTAAGTAGTGACAACAAAACTGTTGGCACATACACATGCTACAAGCCTTCCATGATCACGTACAGCCCCCACCCGTCCTCTACACAGTTACTAGTAACCAAGGAGGACACTGAGGATTTAAAAAAAACAAACATGATGGACTCTTCAGAAGAGGTAATTATCTTTACTCAATGTTTTGCATGCGAAAGTTGCTGGACGACACTGGTTTGTTAACATAGCTATAATTAGAAATACAGAGAAAGAGAGATTAGCTTTTAGCTTTACATCAACTCATTTGGCAATGGCTTGAATGTAATGGACTTCATCAATATAAAAAAAGTTACGCACTAAAGCTTTAATCAACAGATAAAAAACGGCAGCTATTTTAAGGCATTTTTTTCTATGTCTTATGTGATAGTAAACTGAATATGTTAAGGTTTTGGAGTGGTGGTTGAACAAAAAAAGCTATTTGACGATGTCAAGTTGGGTTTTGGGAAATTACGATTGGCCTTTTTCACTTTTTTCTGACATGCTATAGACATTTCAATTGATTGGCTGATTAACCAATTATGAAAGTAATCCTTAATTGCAGCCCTTGGTTCAACAGGGTCCATGGTTAATTTGGAGGCTGTAGTTTCTAATATTAATCTAATCTAAAAGACTATTGTTGTAGATATTTAAATGGGGTTGCACAACATATTAGAAACACCTCTCCGGATAACGCAATACATTTCAACAACACCCTAAACTAGAGCCTCCAAACTGACCATGAAGTTAAATCAACACCTTCATGAAGGGAAAATGTATTGCACGGCTGTAATATTAGACAGCATTTGTGTTAGCTACTGTAAGTGTATCAATAAATATAGTAATGTGCTGTTGTTGCAAATCAATAAACTCGCAACTAAGTGTAGAGCAGCTCTAGGATCTAAAAACTATCCAAGCTGACTAAACCCCAGGCTGCAGCCTCCCCACCTGCTGAGGAATGTGAGGGAAGTCACACACAGGAAGAACCATACAGGTTGTGACAGTGAGTAACAAAAATCAGAAGTAATTAATGTTCATTTTAAAAGAACACCACCAGAACTCCCAGTGAACCCAACAACTCCCATACACAACACAAATTTCCCCAAAGTCCTCTCAATCTTATGGGCTTCATCCAGAAGAGAATAGAGCAAAATATGCTAAATGTTACCTGCGCACAAGCCTGCACGCACACACTCAATCACTATCAGGTTGGCCATCAGAGCTACAGGAAGTTAGCCCTGCTTGAGTTTCCTGTCAGCCCTCCTGATGGCTCCCCCTTTTCCTGGAGGACGGAGTGCACACACACACACACACACACACACACACACCACACATCTTCCTCTTTGTTGCTGTTTTTTTCTTCTCTGTGCCTACACCCCTCCAACAATAACCTTTCATTTTCTCTCTATCCACCTTTCCACTCGACTTAAGCTGCTGCCTTTATCGTTGTGAAAAACATTAAAAAGGAGAAGGGACAGAGGGTGTAGAAGAGGCCTCCTCACTATGATCTTTATCTCACCTCTACCCTTTCTTTCATCTCTTCTTCTCTGCTTTTCTAAGATTGGCAGATGACCAGACAGGCTCAGCACAATAACATACAGTAGTCTCTCTCTCACACACACACACACACACACACACAGAGAGAGAGAGAGAGACGACACCCATACAATCATTGTTCTCCGTTGAGTTCCTGTTGATCAAATATCTGTCTTCCTCTCTGCACACAGAAGCTGTGATGATTCGTAAATAGCACCTGCGAGTTCAGTTTTTACATATAGGAATAACTTCAACACTAAAGTCACACATGCAGCGCAGTACACAGCCCAATGATTCAAAGACTCCACCAATCAAGCATTTACGACGAGCCAAAGTATGCAATTGTGCACCTAAATACTTGCATATAACCTGCAATGGTGCAGAATTAAACACTAACCAACATTTATGTGTGTATTTCCTCATGTTTGTCTGTGCTTTATCGTAACTATTTGGATGTCTCTTACAACCAGCCACAAACATTAAAGGTACTAGAGCAAAGTGTGTGTGTGGGTGTTTGGTGGTGATGGGTGGCTCGCTGGGTTATGCATTCAAATTGGCAAACTGCACAACTTGTTGCTACTTTTGACACTAGGTCTTTGGTACAAGACAAAAGTGTGCATAAGTACTGTCAGTTACATCGAAGTAATTTAAGACCAGTTCCTCTTTTCCTGTTAAAATCTTAAGCAAATAAGATGCAGTATGCAAGGCAAACAAACACCATGTTCAATTTCTAAAAATGTATCTGTGACTGGAAGGTCACAAAAGCTGTAGTAATACATTTAAAAAAAATTTGACTACAATGCCTGTCACCTTATCTAAAATATGTTTAGATTTCTGCTACCAGTTGCAAAACTTACATATGGTGTAACAATAAAATGGCAGTCATTATTTCTCCATGATACAACGGTCCTTAATGCTTGCCACAAATATACACAAAAAAATACTTTTCAATCATAGTCATTCCACAGAAATACCAGTATGTTATTCCTGTTAGCCGTTTCAAAATTCACCTTGCTTCTTTGACAAGTTGCTTAATGACACAGTAGATTTTTATAGCAGTTAGGAAGAAGAAATAATTGGAATACAGAAGCAGCTTCTTCTGGTGGGGGAGAAATGTGGAATTGGTTTGTGATGAGTCTGTCTGCAACAACAGGTTCTTTTACAGCACATAGTAATAACAATCTTTAGATAATAAGCAGCAGTGTTTCATGTCATTTACAGTTTTTCAAGGGTTGTTACAAAAAATAATTGCCTCACCTACTTCACCTATGGTATAAAGACATGCATATAGTTGATATAATATAATAGCTTTTTTACCCAGGTTTTGAAATATCCGCTTCCACCCAATACAATGGAGATGAACTGAATTTCTTATCTCACAGACTTTACTTGAAATACTTTCTACCAAAAAAGTTCACTGTCCTTGTTAAAATTAGTGCATTACAGAACAGCAGTAATGAAAAACGTATTCTGATTAATTAATCAAGTACAAGTAGCAGTACTGCATTCCGTTACAAAAGTCCTGCATTTGAAAATGTAAACATGTATTAAGAGCAAAGTGTATTTAAAGTGCCCTAAGTAAAAGCATTCAATATGTAAAATGGCCCCTGCAGTGTTACATTATGTTTGTATGTCAAATATTTATTTGAAAAGCAAGAAATACCTATATTTATGGAATAAAACAAGTGGAATGTCTACCTCTGAAATGTGCAGTAGAGTTATAAAGTAGCATAAAATGGAAATACTCAAAAGTATAAGTACTTCAAAATTATACTCAGTTTCTTTCTGCAGAAAAGTATATTTGTATACTCTATAACATAAATTCTGACCTACGAAGCATTAGTACGCATTGTGTCACAATAACATCACCCTTCATCGTCACACTCGCAAACATCCAAATCCAAATGACACACCCTTTCCTGCACAGTGGACTGCAGATAAGTTACTCCCAGCAGGAAATTCACTGCGGGAACACAGAGGAACACACACACACACACACACACACACACACACACACAAACACAACTGTTCAGATCTATTGGAGTTTCTAACATTTTACACCAGTTCTTTCTAGACTTTCTTCAATCCTCTTTTCTTACCTTTGTTATTTGCTCTCTCTGAGTCTCTCCCTCATAAGCAGGAAGCCCCACAGGATGCAGAGGGTGAGTGGAGCAGGAATGATAGGACAATGGGAAGCAAGCTGTCAGCGAACCCTCACACGCATAACACACACTCATAGAGTACATACACACACACTCAGAAAAGGGTGGGAGAGAAACTAGAGGGGGGGTGGGTGCAATGGAACAGTAAGGTGTCTTGGTCATTGGGATGTCCTGTTTCCACATGATGTCATCATATCCTCCAGATACAGAGGACTGAGGTGGCTTGTTGGAAGGCATCACGTGAATTAAAGTCTAATCCTGTTTTTAAGCATTAGGGGCTCAGGGCCTGCTCCTATGGGTGCAACAAGAATAAGTCTGAGTCTTCCTCAGTTTGCACCAGTGGCTAACAACAGCAAATCCCTTGTTCAAAATGACAGATATAGCTGACTCCCTCCATCCAGGGGTGTCTAACATCAGGGCTCATTTTGGACATTTGGACACAATTGTCCCAGTCCTCAGTTGCTTGTTGGAAAAGCTATGTTACAATGTTGATGTCCATTTCTTAAACCTGCCCCCCCAACTAAAAAACATATTCATGCCCCCTTCCTTCCTGCCTGGGCCCGAGGCTAAAGACAGGAACTGCCCTCGTAAAGAAACAGGAAGTGATGAAGTCCGGCCTTGGACAGCCTAATCGCATTTTTCACCATCCGACCCTCAGAATTCCACAACAACTCCTTCACACAGACACACAAGTGGCCTTGAAATCAGTAGTAAAACAAGGATTCAAGTTGATTACTTTAATGAAGGTGGTGTGATTATGTCTAATCTTACCACGACAAAGCCACACAAAAAACTCAGATAGCTGGACATGTTAAGGAAACATCCAGCCCTGCTTTTTCCTCAAGGTGGTTTCCTGAAGGCACATTGCCAAATAAATCACAGCCACATTTACTAAAGGAATATTCTGCCTCTGAAGGTTATTAACATAGTCTGACAGACATAAGGCCCTCAGCCTAAATTACTTTCAGAATTGATCTATCAAAAGTTTGACAAATGTGCAGTACACTTGATGATGAAGTCAGCCACAAATCCATATCATATAAGTTATTGTTTGACCCTTTGACATTTTCCATTTAACACAAAATGCTCTGTTACTACAACCTTATAACAGATTACCCTTACTAATAGGTTTTTGATAGGAAGAGAAACGCCTTTAAATAACTTGTGACTAAACTGTGGTAATTCCACTCATTCAATATTGCAATGTAGGCTGGTTTCTAAATAGCACTCTCTGTGGTATCCTTAAAGCATAAAGAGTGGAAGTACTGGTAGCCACACTTTCCTTTAAGTTTTAACTTCTTATCATTAACTTCTCACAGGCAAACCACCCAAAACTTCCTTTTCTCTAACGGTAAACATTCCAAAGTTACCCAATTTTTCAGAAACACTGAAAACAGTCAGTCGAGTTCTGACTATTCTATTTTAAAAAGGTAGAGTGCTGCTGAAAATACCCATCTAGGTTTGTTTGGTATAGTCTCTTTAAAGTTACCTCGGTTACATTTACAGTCTACTACAAGGCGATTTCATCCACTCATACAGAACAAAACAATTTAATAAGCAATGTGGGGAAACTACCTATCCATTTGTCCTTTCATCTTTTACGTGGGGTTCCCACAGTTTACTGATAAATAGGCAGTTCTTCAAAAACAAACCACTCATTCGTTACTTATACTATAGCTAATGTACATTACGTTTTTAAGATCACCCTATATGATAAACATCAGACATACCTGACACAAAATACGTTGTTATCCCGGGAAATCCTGGTGTCCCGAGGTAAGTGACAACGGTGTCCGGTGACTCTCGAGCGCACGGTGAAAAGTCGAGAGCTGTCGCGCTGTGCAAGTGAGAAGTGAGCGCGCGCATACTCCGGAAGACTTTGGGAAAGTACTGCAGGCGCGCAATGAAGTCCACCCCAGAGGCACGCGCGCGTGTAGTGGCCCGTTGACAAAAGACCTATTGGGATTATCTTGAATAGAAAATGATGTTATGATTCTTATCTTAAATTTAAGAAATGTGGATAGCTCTTTCAACCTATTTATGGAGAATTGCTCTCCTGTAAAATATAAGGATACATTGCCTCAAATGATACTGGATGTTCTTGCTGTAAATGCACACTAAACACGTTTGGTATTTTACGCGCAGTTTGTAGCCTTTATACACCCAGAAAACCGTCAGTAACTGGTGCTAATGCAGTCTGGGTGTTTTCAGTCGGACTCTGATGCATGGCTGAGATGCAGGGTGAGATGCAGGGTGAGATGCAACGCGTGCACTCTGGTGCGAACTTCAGGAAGAAATGTGTGATATCCGCGTTTAAAAACAATAGCGTGACGTTTTAGAGCGCTTTACTGGCATGTCACTTTTGTTTCTCCGGCTGATATCGGTTCATGCACATTCAGCTGCAAATGAAGACGATTGGCTATTGTAACACTATTGCAATACATCTCGAAGAGTGACTTCGCAAAGTGAACTGTAGTGACATTTCACATTTCTTTAAGTCTTTGTCTCCATCTTGTGGCGTGTCAATAGAACTCCTGTTTGAGTTTCTTGATTATAAAATATAAAAAATTTAATGTTACTTGCATAACAATACATTTTAGTTTTATTTTTTTCGCATTGTTTTTCTTAGAAAATGATGTCCATACACCACACTGTTTTCATTTTGATAAAGTAACTTTTTATTGTATACAAAAATACAAGATATTTTTTAAAGATCTCAGCCTCTGTGTGCTGCAGACAGAGCCCGAGGCCTGAGTAGTCATGATGTGGTGAACAGCAGTTGTCTGTGGGTGACCGGTAGGCTTAACAGGAATGTTTTTAGATTTCTGTTAGGCTAACTACCGGAAGAACTAATCACATGATGATGATGAGTTTGTTATATCAGACCCAATTCCATTCCTGGCATGTAGCATGTAGATATGTCTGTGTGTGACAGAAACCTGATAAACTTCAGTGCAAAATAAGTCAACTTTAAATATCAGATATCCCAGTTCCAAAGCAGCATCAAAACATTAACACTGAAACATAAGATATGCATATAGAAACATTCCCTGTAGTGTGTGTGTGTGTGTGTGTGTGTGTGTGTGTGTGTGTGTGTGTGTCTGCAAAAAAAACGTGTGTGAGAGAGTGTGTCATCTCATGTAGTGTGTGATGGCTCGTAAGGTATAAAGAAGGGCTGCTTGTAGCCGGGCTTCCATCACTATTAGGTTTGCATGAACCTGCAACAAAAAAGAGGAAAAAAACATGTTATCACCTTCAGGATACTAGGAGACACACTTTCAAATCCAGAACGAAAAAAGAGAAGACACGCTGAAATGTCAAATATTCATTCTTTGTTGAGAAGGTACCAAAGAAGAAGACATGTTGAAATGTCAAACGATTCATTCTTTGTGGCTGAAGAGGCTGGGTCAGGTGCGTGTTTGAACTCATTCATACCTTTTCTGAGTGTCTGAAGTGTCTCCAGAAGGCGTGGTAGATACGTGCTGTGGTCTGCTCGGGGTGACATGCCATAGTTTTAACAAACACCTTCAAAGAGCGCTCTAACAGCACATTCACACTGCCGTAGTCATAATCATCGTAGCTGCACAGGTACAATGATAAGAAGTTAGTTATACAGCAGAGACAAAACCCAAATTAAATTTTGTTGTGTATTGTGGGTGTCACTGACCGTATCCCATACAGACAGTGGATGTAGTTCCACAGAGCTTTTCTCAGAGTGTGAGTGTCCACACCTTCATGCATGGCCATCCTGTTGTAGGTCAAGTTGCTTACGACCTGCAAAAATACAGTTCATCCCATTATAATATTTGGTCATATTTATTTCCCAGTGTGCTCTGCTGATCTCTTTGCTGGGTTGTGTAGGGTGTAGACAACTATCCATCTTCAATGACAGTCCTTCCATCCCAAACCTTTTGCATTTTTTTTGCTTGTGACCCCTCAATACAAAGCAATAAGAGCCATTTTACCTTCTCATATGGTTGAATATAAAAACTGTCCAGTATTTCACTCATTGAACAACCCAAACATTAGAGAAATGATCCTTATGTTGCAATCCTGTTCTCCGCACAGCAGTTATGTGCACTTAATCAGCTGATTGTTGTTTATTAGTGTACTTCTACAAGGTTAAAGGTGAAGGCACCTGAAATTTTTCATCCAGGAGTTGGCCCATGTCGGGCAGTAGTCTGTTCACCAGAGAGAAGCCATGGTCCTCCCATGAATAGTCCTGCACACATCAGACACCAACATTAACAAACCCAGGTCTATGCAACTTGGCACAAGCAGTTAACAGGCCCTTTATACTGTTAGAAGTATAAATAATTAACTTGGGAATGTGTCTCCTAATCTGCAAAAATGTAACCAACTTGAACAACCAGAAATGCTCCAAACTACCTGGGCTCTCATGGTGGGTGGTGACTGCTCTCCTCTGGGGGCAAAGTCCTCATATCTGAACTCTGGCTCTTCCACCAGACGCTGCACCAGGTCAGGTGGTGCTCCCCGCACCACCGCTAGCCAAACACGACAAAGAGGAAATAGTAAGTAAGCAAAAGTCAACCAAGTAAACAACCTGCATGGGATAAACAAGGTTATGTTTGTACCGGTTGGAATGCTCTCGCTCCTCTCCCTCTCAAAGCGAGTAACCATTTCCTCTTGTGTGCACTCCTCCTCCTGCTGCTGCAGCTCCACCATCTTCTGCATCAACACCTCCACCTCTATCACCCCGTCAACCAACTGGAGAAGATAAAAAGACAGTCAAGCTTTTTTAAACAGTAAATCAATACAATTAAATATGCCTTGTCTTCTACTTAACTGGTTTGACTGGTGAAACAAAGATGGAAAAGTATCAAATACTATTTTGTACTTTTCTTGTTGACCTTTTGAAGTTTAGACCTGTCAGACCTGAGGGGGAACATTCCTGCTTGACTTACCTCTTGCCTGCCATCCTCATGAGCAGGGCTATGAGGGCAACAAGGAAGGTGACTGGGTGATGGGAGTTGGAAAGTATAACCTCCAATGTGGTCGGGTTCAGGGTTTAAGCTGCAGCCCCACACAAAAGAACAGAGTGAGTGAGCATGTGCCATCAGCACCACGGCATGGATGAGTTCAGCGAATGACCAGCGAGGTTCTGCTCCGGGACACACCAACTCCTGCAGGGCAGAGGGGAAGGTGTTGGGTAAATAAACTAAAATAGTGAACATTATAAACATTACACCTGTTAAACACCATGATGTTTGCATTGAGCTGAGCACCGCTGTGACCTACATTACATTACACAGCCTCACAAAGCCACTAGCATGGCTGTAGACTCTTACTGTTGTTAAGTTGCGACGGATAAAACTAAATGAACAACTGACAATATGGTGCAATTCAATAAGACAAAACACAAAGGAAAGCCTCAAATAGCACCACAAAAGTTATATTTTTTAATGTATGTGTGTGGGTGTATATATATATATATATATATATATATATATACACATACATATACACACACAGTATATATATACACACACACACAGTATATATATATATATATATATATATATATATATATATATATATATATATATATACACACACACACACGCACACACACGCACAGTGAGCAAGTAATTAGATACAGCCTCTGTCAAAGATCCTATGTATTAAATCATATTACTAATCTATGATGAAAGACAAAATAAAGAGACAGTGAGTGTTTTTGTGTGTGTGTGTGTGTGTGTGTGTGTGTGTGTGTGTGTGTATGTGTTGTGTCTGACCTGTATGTGCTGCTGTGTGATGAGCCAGGGTCTGTGTGCCAGCAGCTTGTTGAGTGTTTGCAGGCTGCGGAGCTTGGTGGGAGCGTGCTTGAGGCCGCTCAGCCAGCTCTCCTCCCCTCCAGCCTCTAGAAAGCCTGCGCTGTGCTGCTGCACCTGGTACGAGCAATGGTGTCGAGCTGCAGCCTGTGGAACATTATCAAACATGGCACCCCGTCCATTAAAAACAATAGAATATAGATGCAAATAAACACAAGAAAAACACAGAATTGCTACCACTTAAACACTTATCATAGGCTTTTGAATTAGATCAGAAAGTAATCACTTTTTTAACATCCTGATTTAATTTGCAGTGTCACTTTTTGCAGCATTTAGCTCTGCACACTCTATTGGGAAATCTAACCAACAACGATTATAACCCGTTTATATTGAAGGAAAATTTGAATGTGCACTAATATTAATAATTATTAATATGTCCCTATTATGGTTGAGCGTAGATCAACATTGTAAACAGCAAAGAGAGCAATAAACAGTACCGGAATCTCATTCCGGACTCTTTACCGGTTTGTTTTGTTGACTTACCGAGCTTAGTTGCAATTCTTTACAAGCTATCCAGCTATAGTAGTTATAAAATGGCTACAATCTTATTGGGAGCTGATTGTGTGGTTACATTTAGGAAGACATGCTATGGCCAAATTTCCTCCATTCATGCACTTAGAAAATAGACCATCTATTAATATCAGAGATTTTGCCAACCTCTGTATATTCATTTATTCAAATGTGTTGCTCCTACAAATTTGATATATTACCATTTATTATATTCTGCTGTATACTTTAGTCATGCATGTTGGTATTACAGGGAGAACCAAGCTTGCATTCCTCACATGGAACCTTTGGAAAATGCGGACTCAATTTCATATTCGTTGTCTGCAAAATAGTTTACAGCATTTTTCGGATATTGATTTGAAGCGCTTTTTTATTGTGTCTCTTTAAGATAAAAGCTAATATTTTTCAATCAGGAGTGTACATGAGGCTCTTACTGCCATTGATCTGAGAGCTCTGATAGGTGTCACTAGTAACAATCATATTGTGGTTTTCTTACCATAACAGCAATGTAATGTCTCCAGGGACGGGGCAAGGGGCCATCCATCTCTAACAAAGCATGCTGGGTCCTCAGGAAGCAGCTGAGGTAGGCAGGGTGCAACGCCATCACCATGGTGATGTGGTCCACGCGACCCAATGAAAGAAAAGATTCGATAAGGATGTCCTGGTCCAGCCCTTGTTTCAGTATCTGAAAAGAGAAAAAGCAAGACAAAATTGAAAACTGTAAAATGTTTCTCTTACAGACTGAAATAAGCTGCCTTGAAAACAGTGAGTTAGATTTGAAAGCATCTTTAGTCATTAGCTTATGCAACATATATTGGCAGTTGCTTCTCTCTAAGACATGAAGTAACAGGCATTTCAGTATTGTGGCAGAACAGTTAGCTACACTACTTATACTTGCACGGATCTGACAATTGATCAAGATACCAGCCTGCAACAAGCCCAGTAAAATCTTTGGAAAAAACGTGGAGGCCAGCTGTGAGAAACACTGATATCCACTAGTGAAACAACATCCCAAATATGAATAGTTTTAACAATAAATACATGGTAAAAAAGATTCATAAAAAAAAAAATAAAAACAATACTGGTGATACACTGCCCCATGACTCATGGGATTTATTTTTGGATTTCACAACTTCAAAAAGAAAATTAAAATTACAAACATAATTCTGGAAGACAATTTAAACTAAATATAACAGTTGATATCTTTATTTATGGAGCAAATATATGTACTTTTAAAAACAAGCCACACATACCTCTTTTGCAGGAATAAAGGAGCTTGGTCCTGAGGCCACAGCCCGAGGTACTTCAACTCCTTGTTCCTAAGAAAGAAGACACTGAGGGTTACTTAATTATACAGTGGAATGACTACTAATTTGTGAATAATCTGATCTTCTTGACCAATCACTTGAACTACTATCTTAAATGTTAAAAAATAGTGAAAAATGCTTGTCACAATTTCCCCAAGCTTAGGATAATGTTATCAAATTGCTTGATTGGTCTGATCAATAGTCCAAAAGGTAAATGTATGGAGTTTACTATCACATTAGACAAAGAAAAGCAGCAAAATCTCACAACTGACAAGCTGGACCTACCTTGGCATTTTTGCTTAAACAACAACAAACAAATCAATCAAAATAGTTCCTGATTATTTTTCTGTTGATCGATTGACTTATTGTTTGAGCTTCACATTGAAATGTCTAAAATTGTAAATTTTTTGATATGACATTATGTCATATAAAAGTTCTTTTTTTAAGAGTTTTGCAAAGAGTTTTGTGCAAACAACTAAAAGGTTGGCTTGTTAATGAATCAACAGTACGTGTTTTCTTTTTACGCACTTCAGAATCGGAATAGGAATTATTGCCAAGTAACACTTGGTGCCTTGGTGATTGGTGCATATTAAAAACAACTTAGCAAAGTAATGCAACAGACAAGAACATACATATAGAATAAGAATAATTATACGGATGTCATACATATGATAAAGATCATTTAAAAGATAAATGAAAAAAATCGGCATACAGTTTCAACCTTCAACCTTGACTAGCCGTATTGACTATAGCTCTACTGTAACTGGAGAGACCGTTTCATAACTCGCAGGCAGTTCATAAAATCTGTAATAAAACCATGTGTTAAACTCACAGACATCATTGGAAGACCCCGCAGCAGAATACCGCAAGTCTACGCTTGTTACTTCAAACAGAGCAGACACATAAACTGAAAATAAGTCAAACGCAGTGACTTATTTCTAGAAGCTAGTGGGCTGTGAAAAGTCTTGGGGGTGTGTCTGATGTGTTTTTCAGAGCACCGGGAGGGGGCGTGTCCGGCCTTTCTTGTTGTTTGTGCACAGTCACACAGCAGCAGTCTTGCGTCACCTCCTACAGTTCAACGTCTGATGAAATATCCAGCGATCTGATAGAAAGTGGTACTCAGCTGATAACTGTGACTGACTAGCTTCAAAATTATCATACGAGTATTAATCAATTATTCACATACTCTTCGAATTAATGATAAGAAGCAATTAAGCAATATTTATGCTGTGTTATGTGGACCTGTGTCTGCAATATAAATAAAGTTGTATTATTATTTGTGGCTGGGAAATGCTGTTTAATTATTGCGTCTCCCTCTGGTCTTCAGACATTGTGAATCAGAAAACTCAATATGGCAACATTACCTGTGCGGTTCGCAGCAGCTCGGTTGCTCTCACCCGAACCTCCTGCAGTGGACACGACCGGGACAGCCGAAGCAGATGTAGAAGTGTTTGTTTACTCAGCTGTGCCGAACCGGGTCGGTCCAGTTCTAAACACACCAGAACTCCTCGGCTGAGCTCCTCCAGAGCCGCTGCTCGCTCCTCTTCGTCCCTGCTGCACAGCCGTGCTAAGCTCTTGTCTGTCTGGCCAACATCGGACTCTGACTCGGACTGGTGGCGACATGAGCGGCCAGAACTGGACCCTCGTCCTGGTGTGCTTTCACCGTTAGCATGGCAGGTATAGCCTGCCACAGAATTACTGGCCATGTCTTGAATTAGTCCCGAAGCACATCGGAGTGACTCCTGAAGTACCTGGGTTGAGCTACCTAACGTTCCCACTAGCTACTGTTAGCTGAAGTATTGGCCTAACGCTAACCTTAAATGTCCGCTTGATGCAAACGTCGGCTTTCATAAATTGTGCCGGATACAGAAGGTGTCAGTTGCTTGTGTTCCACCAATCATTAACGCAGACGGACCGCCTTCAAAGCTCTCTCACATACCCGGCTGCCTGACCGTAAAAACGGTCTACCGGTTAATGTTGGCTCGCTAAGCTAGTTTCGTCCAGACTCCAGCTCTCTTGAGTTCCGGAGGTTTTTTCCCCTCTTATGCAACGTCATTGTGACGAGACTGACATTTTTCAATGCACTCCAGGGTGTATTAACACTTAATTATGTTGCACTACTGCATTACTTAAAAATTAAAATGGTTCCATTTCTTCACCATTCAACTAACGTTTTAATTATTTATGTATTGGAGGAGTGTGCTGGTTTCTGGCAAACACTTCTATAATTTGTTGCGGAATTTAACTGTTCTTATTTAGCTTTTTTGGTTGTTGTTTTTGTGTTAAATGTTACTAAATGTTATGTAATTAACTAATAGATTAAATTGGTAAATAATAAAAATAGAAAACCTGCACATAAACCTGTTTGCAGTTTTCAAAAAACCACTAGTTTACATGACTATAACTACTACCACCAGTTTACTGTTGCCAAGGTAGTATTGCCCATTAATCTTTTAATTGATCAATTATTGTAGTCTATAAAATGTCAACACTAATGAAAAAGGCCCATCTTATTTACCAGAGCCTAAGACAATGTCTTAAATTGGCAAATTAACTGTTTACATTAGACCTACTTCCGTGGCTGCACTCCAATGCAGGAGTATACCTTTTCTTGACAGGGAACATCAAAAATTACAACACTAGAGTATGGATCCTACTTTGTATAGTCTGATCACTGCCATCTAGGAAGAATGTTACTACTTCTAAGACCCTGTGCAGAATTACATTAAAGTTTTCAGTGTAAAGGACTGCCGTTGTGGAGATCTTTGAGTTCACCATTTTACTGGAAAAACCTGTTAAGCCCTTGTGGTCCTTGGAGCCCACATTTTGGAGCCTTTGGAATATTCTGTTAAATTGTTATATTATTTATATTTAATTAACTAAAACTGTGTAAAAGTGAGCATTACTTTGTGTCTGTGTGTGCATACAATAGTTTCACAATTTATAATATTTACTTCCTGAATCACCTTTATTTAGGAAAATAAAAAACATCAATGGTGTACCCCTATTACCAGACATCTATCTTATATTAATTTACCTGTATATATTAATACCATATATAATATATGATAGGTGTGGGGCTAAGAGAAGAAAGTTGAAGCCTGAAGATATGTGAGAAGAGATAGAAACAATACAAATAGAAACAGACAAACAAGTGAGGGTGATGTGCTGCTGCGTTTAAAGACACAGACTGTGGGATTTGGGAAAATTCAACATTGTTGCAGCAACAAAGGAAACCCCTTCAATGTACCGTCACCGTTTCCCTATGAGGGAAGACTTTTATTAACAAACACACAGGCTGTCTATAGAAAATGACCTTCAGAGCACACGCAAAGGCATGGTCCCCATGGCAACCGGCTCTTCGTGTCCCAGGAGACCCACAGGTGATAGAGGTAAGACCGAGAGAGGAGGGGGCAGAAGTGGCTGGGCAGAGCTCAGAATACAAGCAGAGGTCAGGGTTCACACACAGGTTCCGCCTTAGTATTTTACAGGAAGTAAAATTTGTTTGTGTGTGTTTGTGTGTGTGTACGTAGGTGTGTGCGGATGTATATGAAAGAGTGGGATGTGAGTCCTCAGACAATCTTGTTCTCCAGCAAGGCGAGCCTCTTTGACATACTGTCTAGTAAGATTTTTGTTAAGGACAGCAATTATGGAGAAAAACAAAACAGAAAATATGATAAAAACATTAAAGCGCTCTTTCCCAACATCATATTTTCACACTGTTTCACCTGTTGTAAAGGATATATTTTTTTGTTAGTGCCTGTAGGGCCTCTTCTACTTTCTTTTGGAACTTTACGAGAGAGTCGCATTCGCAGGGTCCTCCTCTGTGGGAACAGAAAGCAGAAAGTTCTGAGTTATTGTACCAGTATGTGTAGTGAAATACATATTCATGTTTGTATAATCTGTATAATATAATGTATGTATAATCATGATGTGTGACCTTGACAGATGTTAATCTGCAGCTTCTTGGCGATCTGGGTCATAGCCTTGAAGTCAGCAGTGTAAAAGTAGTGCTCTCCAGTGGGCTCAGAGGCAATTTCTTTCAGCTCATCCTCCACTGCGTTGCCCACTCCAACAGCATACATCTTGAAACCTGTAACATAAACATACACAGGTTTCCTTCATATGACTGGTAAAAAGTATGCTTTGTATGCTTATACTACACCCATGCATTAAGAAGTAATCTCTCACCATGATCCTTGGCCTTCTTGGCGGCATCTCCGATGTAGTCCTGGCTGCGTCCATCGGTGAAGACAATGCCCACCTTGGCTACTCCAGGCCGGGCACCCTGACCGGCGGTGAAGCTGTTATCTGTCAGATAGTGGAGAGCCTGGCCTGTCATGGTTCCCCTCTCCATGTAGGCCATCTTCTTCACAGCGTCCTTCAGGTCTTTTTTGTTGTTGAAGCGGCCCAGGGGGAACTCCTGCATGAGGGAGACAAAAACATGATGTTGACACAGTAAAGAAGGAGGTTGATAATGAGGTGACACTAAAATGCCAAACATAGACACGTGCCTGTCTGACTGAGCTGGAGTACTGAACCAGTCCAACGTGAGCCTTGCTCTCAGAAACATCCAGTTTGTCGACAATCTGGTTGATCCACTTCTTGACCAGCTCAAAGTTCTCAGGACGCACGCTCTTAGAGCCATCGATCAGGAACACCACATCTGTCGCAGAGTTGCTGCAAGCTGGTAATGTCAGACACAAAGGGGCACGTTACTCTGGTAGCACAGTGGTTGCGCTTGGACAAATACTTTCATACACACACAAAAACACACAAGCACTCACCACTGCAGCTGCGACCATTGTCCATGAGGGTAAAGCCTTCTTTGCAGGCACACTTGAATGATCCAGGGGAGCTGATGCATACCTGCTCACAGTCATGATCCCCGGTGGCACACAGGTCCGACACTGTGTGTTATGTGTGTGTGTGTGTGTGTGCGTGCAGAACACACAGTAGAATATATGTTGAGGCGCACAAACACACACACACACACACACACACACACAGAGGTGCGGCGGGGGTCAGGTGTGTGTGGGTGTGTGTGGGGGGAGGGGGTTGGAGTTAGGAGGAGAGAATAAAACTATGTCAGTTTGAAAATGAAAAAATCTAGCATTAACTTTTAAGGATCCACTGGGACCTGCATGCAACAGTTTTGAATATGCATTGATGATGCACAAATCCAGTGGATCATTAAAAACAAACAGGTGGAAAAGATTGGAGTAGCCTTAAATACACAAGATCCATTTGTCTGTTTCTAAGTGTGAGGCACAAGCTCGTCCAATAACAATTCAACACTGTGATCATGCAACTCTGCCCTTGGACAAAACATCTGCAGCCAGAGTGGCTGCTGCAAAATAAGTGGCAGGCAGCAGTCAACACTGCCGCAGACTGGGAGAGCCAAAGGGCATCGCTAATTAGAAGTTTAATGATTGTCACTAATGGATCGGTAATTACCGAGAGAGTCTTGCCTCTCGGTTATGTGAGAGTTGACTGAAGAACAGGAGCAAATTTACTTCCTTTAAGGTTGTTCCTGCCCTAATGCCCTCATGCAGTGGGAGTGTTGTTTATGAGTTTGAACGGTTAAATTCATATACTGTAGTCGTGTTGAGGACAAAAGGAGGGAACAACATATAGGAATGAAAAGATGACAGTCCTGACACCTTACCCTCAGTATAGGGAGGCCAGCAGACAGCTCTCTCCACAGTTATGAGTGAATGATGATGATGACCCGTCCTGACAGTAATTCTTTTCAACCATCTTTGTCTATTTCCTTCACTCACGACTATAATCCCTGTTTTCTGCATGTGTCCCTCTAATTTGAAACAATAAAGTCCTCATCTTTCCTTCTTCTTCTCCCACTTCCTCCTCCCATCTTACCACAGAAGGCCTCCTTGAACTTCTTGGTGAGCTTCTCGATGACGCTGTAGCTCTCCACGTAGTCCACGTGGTCATCCAGAGAATCACTGGCCATCTGCCTCAGAGTGCTCATGTCCACACGTCCCACACCGATGGCGAAAATCTCAATACCGGCATCCCGTGCACGTTGAGCCACATCTTTCACGTTATCCTGGGGACGCCCGTCTGTCACAATGATGGCAACCTACAAAGAACGAGGAGCAAAATTAGAAAAAAACATTATGATCATAATGATGGAATATATTGATCTGCATGTGTAAATGCATGGTAATGTGTGTCTGACCTTGCTGATATCAGGAGATTTGACACGTGCGCCCTCACCCTCACTGAACGCAACATTCAGGGCAAACTGGATGGCCAGACCAGTCATTGTTCCAGTGGACAGGGGCTCAATCTTGGTCACAGCTTTAATTAGCCCGGCTTTGGTGCGATGTGTCTTCAGAGACACCTACAGTTGCATAATAGCAAGGTCAGTGATGTTAAATAGTTTAACCAATCAATAAAAACTTTGCTCAGCACTAGTTTAGGCTAGCTGAGCACCATACCTCATTCTTGACGCGGCTGGCGTAGTTGACAACTCCCACACGGGTGGCGTTGGGTCCGACATCCAGCCCCTCGATGACCTTAGCCAGGAAGACCTTGACCTGCTCAAACTCGGAAGGGCGAACGCTCCGACTGCTGTCGATGATGAACACAATGTCTGTGGGACGAGTTTTGCACAAACCTGCCGCTACACATGAAAGGACAGAAAGGAGATTATGATGTATTAATTTCTTAATAGTTTGCATAGCAAATGCTTATCCACAAATTGATTCACACATGTTGATTGATCAAGAAATTAAACTGACGAAGGAAGAAAAGGGGTGAGGGGAGCATGGTCTTGGTTCACACTTATCGCCATTTCTAGCCACTGGGGAACATAGGCAGGCCAGGGGAACGCATATTAATGTTAAAAAACCTCATAAAGTGAATTATTTTTCATGCCATGGGACCTTTAATAAATTAGTATTAGAATGACAACTGAACAAAATCAGGAAGAGGGTAAGATGTGGTTGAAAGCTCAGAAAAAGTGTATCTTGAGTTAAGATTTTCATTATATTGATGCAACATTTTTGCTGAAAAAGCTATTCAGCTGTAACTGTAGCTGCAAACACCCAAAGGGGCTACCTTATGTGTGTGTGCAAAATACAGAAATAGTGTTGTGATAGTGTCTGGTAGTAGTAATAATAGTAATAAAGCTGTTTGCATCAGGGAGGATGTGCTGTGTTGTCAGTGAGGGTCTAGGCATTTTAGGCGTCGCTAAATTAATCACTGAAACGCCTAGTGTTTGTTTAACATCACTGATCTCCCTTCTCACCCTTCACCTCTCTCCCTCCCTTCAGTTTTTCCTCCTACCAACTTCTTCATCACACACATATGCACAGCATACCAACTGCCACAGCCTGAAACAGTCACGCACCAGCAACAACACAATAACCACTACTGTCTTTAAGACTGGCTGACTAATCACTCCAAATCAATAAATCCCCAAAGAAAGTGAAATATATATAAATAATATAACTGTGGAATTTTATTACTTTGCAATTATCCAGACCAATTTCACTGTAAAATTATGTTACCTCTGGGAATTTATAAAACTCTACAGCAATGCAACACATCATACCATTATACAGATTTATGGAAAGACTAAACTCAGACTCTATTCCTAACATGCTGTTACCTATGTATAAAGTCAAATATTTTCTTAGCTTAATCATGTTATAATGTATATTTCTGAGGTTTTGGTCCTGTGAATATTAATAATTAACATAAGGAGTGAAAACCAGTGTCATGTCAGGTATCACACCATCAGAGATCTGGAGTTAGAATCAACTTTAAGGGTAAAGGTTATCATTCTTACCCATGGCAGCGGCTGTGCGGACGTCCAAGGTGGCCTGAGCCCCTATGAGGCTGAGCAGCAGCAGGAACAACGGCAAGGTTGGTGTCATGGTGACAGCGTCCAAGGGGTGACAAGTAAACGCGGGAGTCTGAGGGTGTCCACAGACAGTCCTAGAGTGAGAAGCAAGAAAGGAGACAGAGCAGGGCAAAGGGAGTTCCAGGCGAGGGGGACGGCCACAAAGTGAGACTGAGTGACTCTGAGCTGCAGGTTATCAATGCAAGTGCTTTACACACTCAGCACATAGATCCCCCCCCCCTCTCTATAGCTTCAGTAAGTGTGTGTAAAAGTGTGTGTGTGCGTGGGTAAAAAAGGGAAATACCTGCTCTGGGAGGACCTAAAATGGTGGGGAGGGAAAGACAAACACACCTTGATATGGTTAGGATGGGCAGGTATATATATATATATGTGTGTGTGTGTGTGTGTGTGTGTGTGTGTGTGTGTGTGTGTGTGTGTGTGTGTGTGTGGCTGGGGGTACAGGAGCGACTGGGGTTTGGTGCAGACAGTGCGCCAATGCAGCTGCCCCAGGTTGGATTTGGCCAAAGCTCAAATAAACACCAACATGAATTCCTCTTTTCTCCCCGTGTTCCCTCGTATAGCAAACACACATTTATGGTGCGGAAGCGAAGGAGAGCCACCATACACAGCCCACTGTGTTCCTCGCTGCTCTGCCCGTTGGGAGGCGTGTGTGTGCATTTTTGCATAGGCATGTATTTTTGTATACCTTGAAGTATGAACTCCAATTTATGGATTCTTAAGTTCAGCTCAGTTCAGGTCCTGAATTACACTTAACTGTTTTGTGTTTTTCTATCACTTGTTTATTTTCTCCAATCCATCTTCCTATCTGTCCTACTTTGCATTTTTGTAACTTTTTAAGCGTTGACTTACATACTGTATATTTTAAGATCAAATTTACTAAGAACAGATCACACAACAAACATAAAAACAGAATGTAAAGATTCCCGATTGCAACCAGATCAAAAAACTTTCAACCTGACTCTTTTTCCCGCCTATTTCCCATAACTCCCTTCTCCACTGTCAGGTCGGCGGCGGGCCCCAACGGGGTAAACACAGTAGGAAAACACACCTTCATCAATACATACACACAACTTTAATCTCTCTGTAGACTCCACATACACACTAAACAGAGACCCCTCTTTTCCCTCCGACACTACGCTCCACCCGCTCCACCCGACCGAACCCTGCATTCCTCTGCACCTCCCCTTCCAACTTCTCCACACACACCTCCACCCACACACACACAACCTGAACAAGCCACAATTGAAGGGGTAAGTCTGAAGTCCGGGAGGGGAAGAGGAGTTTGGGCTCAGCCTGTACAGTAAGTAGCCAGACAGATTTCCTACTAAACTGAACAAGCTGTAAAATGTGTGTGTGTGTGTGTGTGTGTGTGGTGTCAATGGTTTAGAGATGAAAGATTAGAGATATTATTCCTGGACAGTATGTCATTTCTTGGAATGAGCTTTTTGGCTTATAAGAGAAGACAACAGACACACACGTACATATATTTGTGAAAACACACGAACAAAGTGGATTCACACACACACACACACACACACACACACACACACACACACACACACACACACACACACGTTGTGTAACACTCCCCAAGAAAATAACAATAAAAAAATAAAATGATTATCAAAATTGTTGTTAATTAATATCAGCAGCACCAAAGGTTTTCTAACTCGGCACCAATTCAAGTTGATTGACATTCTGCAAATATAACCCCAAAAGCTCAGATAATTTCTGTTCCGCCCTGTTCTCTTTGTCCTTATCCTTTTTTAGTAGCAACATAGAAATCTAATATAAAGACACAGCATATTTGCTTTTTTACTGAAAAAATAAATCTTCCTGTAAGTCCACTTTCAATGCCAACAGCCAAACCGCCGCAGTTCAATTTTGAGAATATTCATCACAATAGCACTGCCAGACCTGTAGAGTAAATGGAAACAAGTCTAAAACACTACACTACATGCCATTAGGCATTTTTTATACAAGGCCACATTCAAATAACACAACTCCCAGTAAATATATTTTCTATCAACATGGTGAGGTGAGATATTTTATCTCTGTCAAATCTGGGCTTTCCACTGTTTGTCTTCATGTTTACACAGCATGTGAACAGGCAAATCTATTCATTTTATCCAGTAAGTTGCTGTTTTCCAACAGCCACTCTGCCTCATGTTGTCTGTTCCTCCAAACCCAACACAAGTCTATTTGTTGTATTTTTTCAATACTAAAAGTCAATACCCTAATGTCATCTGAACCAAAGGCCCAAAGCACTGGAGGATCTCCAAACCATGTTTCAGCTTTGTTCCACAACCAACATTATTATTTTCAATCTGTTATATCAATAAACTTTATCCACCAATATCAATAAACTCCATTACTTGACGGTATCAAAGCAGTGTGTGTGTGTACAGTCACAGGGTTTGGAAAGACTGCAAGGATTTTGTGTTCGACCACATCCATAAATATTGAAACAAGTTCCCTTTCTTGAAATCTCAGAATACTGAATAAATATTGACACGGTGGAATTGGGTTGGACTGAAGCATCCCATACCTGTACTCACACACTCTCATACGCACAACACACACACACACACACACACACACACACACACGTACACACACACACACACACACACACACACGCCCTCAGGCTGTGCTCTAAGCACTCTCTGTTCACACCAGGGAAGTCCTGGAAAAATTAATTACAAAGTTAAACCTACATGAAACCCTCCTCAGTCACACATGCACGCTCATTGACACACATGTGAAGAAACTGAAACTGTAAATACTGACACAAGAAGACACAGATACACACAGTCATAGGCTTCACCTATACACAAATAAAACTAAACTCCAGCATTTAAACTAAAATGAATGTGTTGTGTGTTTCTTTATGCAAGCGAATTTGAGAAATGAAGTTTTTATGCATGTGTGTCTGTGTGTGTTTATGCTGTGCTTCTCCTGCCAACAGCAACAGCTCAGAGGCCAGTGAGCAGCAAGAGAGAGGTTCATTAAAACCCCAAATACAGCCGTTACATAACCAACAGTTCTGTTCATCCAAGAACCCCCTGTGCTACAAACACACTCCTCCCTCATCCCCATCTTCTTCTCCCTCCCACGCCTGCTGGCAGAGCCCACCCATCATCCTCTTCTCCTCCCATAGCAACAGCTCATCTCAGCTCTCCTCCTATGTTCCCAGACTAACACATTGTCTCACTCTTCCCTCTCCCCGCTCCTTTAACTGCTCTTCTTGGTCCCTGCCACCTCCTCCTCGCTCTCATCAAACAGTTCCATCTCTTACTCCCACATCATCATCCAACTTCACTTTAAACTTTACTTTACATATAGCAGGACAATGAACCAGGAATATTAACTAGAGTTAGGACAGGAAACTATTATGTTTTACTTTTACCACTGAGAGCAAAAATGACACAATAGTACCAAACATCTTTTCTAGTCTCAAGAAAATGCCTTCAGCTTTTTAGAGGCAGAGTTTCATATAGGGATTTGGTTTCCACAAGCCCTCACAACTGACTTGCATACTAAGAATAAATAGTGCGGAAAGTGCAGTTTGTGTTGGAACACAGCAGATGGCAACACAGATTAGGGATATGGGCTGTATCGGTGATTGTCTGGGATACCTCTACCCTAGAAACAACTCTGTCTTGTTTCTCTTCCATCGGATTAGCGACTGTCACACACACTCCCAGATGGAAGGATGTCTGAGAAACCAACATGCTGTTAAAAACCTCCCAGCATGCGGTCGTCTCAAATAAAGAAGCAGTGCCCTCTTTAGACCTAAAGACAGATCTGAAGCCTTATAAACAAAATATCGTATTAAAATCAAAGGTTCCCAACCCAAGGGCTGTGGACTGTTACCAGGCCCTGGAACATTTGCTACCAGGCCACAAGGAAACCATATATGGTTAAGCAATCAAAGCTCAATAATAATTATACAACCTTGGAGGTGATTATAATCTATACATTATTTTACTTTGGGTTGCCTTAATTATCCTGCCCAACAACAAAAACATACTGATCATAAGCACACAAGGTTACTGGTCCATCACCCCCATCTTTTTCAGGAGGCCACAACCTGAGTGTTCCTGAGAGGTCTATTTGTATTTCATTTTTATACAGACAAAATATATATATCAACATTTCAAAAATTGTTTATAAGACATTTTTCTACATGCTTAGTAATCTACAGTAATTGCCAACAACTATAAATTCTCCTATGAAGAAAAACTGTGTTTTACTACATTGTTAATCATCATCGGCTTATACACCAGCCTCTTATGGAGGAGCTGTAGTTGTTGACAAATACATTAACATAAACACTTATATCTGTTTACAACTACATTACAGGTTCTTATTATAAATTATTATTGTTATATGCTAATTAGGGAGACTTAAATAACCTTAAAGTGTTGCCAGTTTCTGTTAAATACATTATTTAGTTTGCTACTCAACTTATGTGCACTCTTTTCTCTGTTTTTCTTTCTCTGTCTTTTTCTAACTTTGTTAGGCTTATTTGTGTGTTGGGAATCAACACTGAATCCAAAATTTCAAGATTTGTGAACATACATGTATACTGATGGGGATGTGGAGACGGTTGCCGATTAACCTCCCATGCCCCTCTCCATCCATATGTTGGCTCATTTAAAATGTAGCTAAAGTGGCAATCCTTAAGATTTTAGTCATGGTTGCTTTAGAATATGCATTTGAGTGAAAACAATGGAATTGGGCTTGAGGGTATAACAGTCTGGAGTCTTGATACATACATACACAGTCTTGTAGTTGACACATGAGCTTCACATTTTCAGAATTGTGTGCATAGTTCCATTATTTGTGTGTATATAATGGAGAAACCTTCAACGCAACATTTCTTCACAATAGAAATGCAAGAATGCAAGAAGGTCCTTCTTCTCTGACATTATCGCCAAAAACAATAATAATTCACATGCTTTGTTTGCTACTGTCAATAACAAACCCTCCAGTACCAGTAGCATCTGAACTTTTATCCACCAAGGCCTGCAATGACTTTGCCTCATTTTTCAAAGACAAAATTCAGAAGATTAGACAGTCAGTGCCTCCATATCAAGTACAGGATATGCTTTGTCACAATGTTCAAGCAAAACTAGTTCCAAGACAGAATTTCATACAATCAACCATATAAACCTGGAGGACATTATACAACATCTGAAAACCTCCTCCTGTTGCTTTAAAATTCTACCAACGGGGGTTTTCAAAAATGTTTCGAATTGTTTGGCTTCTGATCTTCTACAGATTGTGAACACGCCTCTTCTCTCAGGTATCTTTCCACAGGCCCTAAAAACTGCAGTAATCAAGCCACTCTTAAAAAAGAACAATCTAGACACGTCACTAATGAGCAACTATAGGCCAATATCAAATCTTCCGTTTTTAAGTAAAATCATTGAAAAAGCGTTTTTTCAACAATTCAACCATTTCTTGTCACTAAACAACAGTTTTGATACCTTTCAGTCGGGTTTCCGACCACACCACAGCACCGAGACAGCTCTTGTCAAAGTCTTCAATGACATCCACCTTAACACAGATAGTGGAAAAATTTCAGTCTTAGTATTACTTGATCTCAGTGCTGCATTTGACACGTTCGACCACGACAAATTACTAGACCGATTGGAAAACTGGACTGGCCTTTCTGGCTCAGTAGGTAATTATGCATCTGAGCATACAAATATGACGTGCGGAGTTACACAAGGCTCCATTCTGGGGCCTCTGTTTAACATCTACATGCTACATGCTTCCACTGGCTCAGATTATGGAAAACAACAAAATAAGTTACCATAGTTATGCAGACGTCACACAAATTTACATAACCTTACCGCCAGGGGGACTATAGTCCAATAAAAAAACTGACTAAGTGCATCAAACAAATTAACGGCTGGATGTGCCAGAACTTTCTTAAATTAAATGAAGGAAAAACTGAGGTGGTTGTTTTTGGAGCAAATGAGGAACGATTAAAAGTCTGCGATCAGCTTCAAACAACAATGTTAAAAACAACAGACAAAGCCAGAAATCTTGGTGTATTCGTGGACTGACCTGAATTTTAACAGCCACATTAAGACAATTACACAGTCAGCATATTATCACCTTAAGAATATATCAACGGTTAAAGGACTTTTGTCTTAGCAGGATTTGGAAAAAATTGTCCATGCTTTCATCTTCAGTAGACTTGACTACAGTAACGGTATCTTTACAGGTCCCCCTAAAAAAATTCTATCAGACAGCTGCAACTGATTCCGAACGCTGCTGCTCGAGTCCTCACTAAGACCAAGAAAGTAGATCACATCACACCAGTTCTGAAGTCCTTACACTGGCTTCCTGTGCCTCAAAGAATTGATTTAGAAATACTTTTGCTAGTTTATCAATCAACGGTTTAGGGCCAAAATACATTTCTGATCTGCTACTACACTATGACCCACCCAGACATCTCAGGTCATCTGGGACAGGTCTGCTTAAATCAAGGCTGAAGACCTTTCTTTTTGATGTTGCCTTTCTTTAAATTATTGTTCATTACTTTAATGTTTAATTTCTTATTCTGCACTGTAACTTTTATTTTCTCTGTTTTTATTTTTTTTACTGTTTAACTGTTTTTGTGTAAAGCACTTTGAATTGCCCTGTTGCTGAAATGTGCTATACAAATGAAGCTGCCTTGCCTTGCCTTGACACTCAGTTCGTAATATTGCAAATATATAAATATTGCAATACTTTGGGCACTAGGCTCAATCACCTTTTTCAGCAATAGATAGTGACTTAAAGGAGAATTCCGGTCGATTTCAACACGTAGCTCTGTTGTTTGGAAACTACACCGCGTTATCCTTCTGCTAGAGTTAGCATCCAAAAGGCTTAAACGGGGCAAGTTTAAACGCGTTTTAGCAGAGACAGTTAAAGAAATGGACCAACAGATCCGATGTAAAGTTATTTGCTGTCAAAGTGGCGCCAAAATGAATCGCAGTCAATGGAATGCTAACGGCAGGTGAGTGCTTTGTACTTGTACTTAGGAGCTACGTTTTGTGGACGGCCGCTTGCCCCTTGGTTTTCAGTCTCTAAACATGTTCAAAATGTGATTACAAGTGCCTACCCATGTGCAATAATTCCTTCAGAGAGAACACAGCAAATCTGAGTGCTCTGTTACATTTTGGAATAATGGATTGTATGAGTTCAACAATTGACTAGTGTTGACTTCACCGGAAAACAGGAAATAAACAGAGGTATGGATTAACACAACTTTTATGCCTTTCTGTCACATCTACTGCGGTCAGATTCTCTGTGTTCCCTCGGAAAGAATCACTGCACATGCGTAAGTACTTGCAATGACATTTTGAACATGTTTAGAGGCTAAAAACACTATAAAACTTGCACTGTTGAAGCCTGTTGGGTGCTAACTCTAGCTGGAAGATAACAGTGTAGGCAGCACCGATTGTTTTCGTTTTTCTTACTACTGACAGCACATTAAATTTCCAAACAACAGAGCTACGTGTTGAAATCGACCGTAATTCTCCTTTAACAGACATGTATTTAAATAAAAATCTTTGAGATTACAGAAATAAAATGATTGATAGAACAATGGGCATTTATTGCAGCCAAGCAGAAAGCAGCCCAAACAAGAACATCCTAATAGTAATACAAATTGAAAATACTGAATTACTCACATTTACACAGGATATGTTAACAAGGATACTTCAAACACACTCTCTTACACAAACAAACATGAGTCAAAAGTGTATAGGGGAAAAGTCGCAGTGAAAATGACTCTGAATCTCTCGAGGGCTGTCATACTCAGTCTTGACACAAGGGGGCCCTGGAGAGCTGTCTGGAGAGGCAGGGCTGACCTGAGAAGGCAGCAGGGATGCAGCTTTGGTTGGAGTTATCTCCGCTCTGAGAGAAGGCCGCAGAGTGGACACAGGAGGGAGGAAGGTGATACTGCTGTTGCTGCTGCTGCTGGTGGTGTGTGTTCGGTTGTGTGATGAGTGCTGGGAGCTTGCACATGAGGGCCCGTGGTCCCCTCGGGTAAAGAATGAAGGTGGAGGCAGGGTGGTGGAGGAGGGTGGCTGGTAATCTCGAACACCTCCCAAGCTGCTGGGGTAAGTTGGAGGGCACGGAGTACGCTGGTGGATGGCTGGTTGACTGTACATGCTACTCCACGGGTATGAATGGTATGCTGTGATCCCACCTGCAAGGAAACACACGGAACAGAGATGGGACAATTGAGCTTTATTGGATTTAATTTATCTCACAAGTTCAAGACCACACCTCAATCCCCCCTTATCCTGTCACATGTTTATAAATGATTACTTTTCTGTTCCCCACCAACCCAAGCCCATGGTGGCTCTTCCCCAAAAGCCTTTCCCATCCTTCAGAAATCATCCTACTCAGCATTCTCATCTGCCCATTTGTACTCATACATTTCATATTAAACACTTATACTGGTGTGTTGTGATGTCCGAGGGGTTACGACTAAGACGCATACCATTTGTTGCACGTCTTCCCTCTCTCTCCCAATGTTTACTGTCTAGTTCTAATCTCATTATCAATAAAAGGCAAAAATACCAAAATAAAAAAAAATTAAAAGCAGTTAATGGTGTGCTCCTTGATCAAGAACTATCTATTTTTATGAATAGATAATATTAGGATACTAGGACTCTTTCAGTTTAATCATCAGTGTTAATGATGATTATAAATATAGAAATATAAAATATGATATTATAGAAAATATCTGGTTCTTAGAAAAAAATAATCCCAGTGTCTCACCATTATGACCGGCCGACTGCAGCAGGATTTGTCCTGCGCTCTGTGACTGGAAGTAAGGGTGGCCTCCAGTGGAGTAGGTCACCATCCCAGTGGAGTTCCCCCCAGGGCCAAAGGTCAGGTAGGAGGTAGGGTTGGAATCTGGAGGGTTGGGTGTGAGGTAAGGGGAGGGGGTGAGGTAGGCCACGCGGGGCAGAGATCCTTGAGGTTGGTGCTGGGACTGGCTGGTGGGGTAAGAGGTCTGGAGCTGGTAGGAGAGAGGGTTGTTCTGCTGGCCTGAGGTCATGTAGTCAAGCTTCTCCCCAAAGTCAAATAGAGCACTAAGGACAAAAAGATACATTTAGTCACAACCCCCCACACAAACACAAACACACACCTATAAGTACATAGTGTTTCTAAAGGGATGCCTCTATGGTATGCTCAGATACTTCCATGATCTATATAATGGTTATTTGGTCACTCACATCAACTAGCTGTCATCACAGCCCCCCCTAAAGAGTCATTTTACCCACATTACAACAAGGCCTAAGAGCCATTCACACATACAGACTTAAATGCTGAGACAGCGATAAACAGTCCTTTAATTGTGTATGGGACTAGGGATGGTATCGTTTGGATTTTCCCGATGCCGGTGCTAAAACAATACTTCTAAAAACGGTGCCGGTGCTTAAACGGTGCCTTAACCAATACCATAAAAAAAATAAAAAAAATTTAAAAAAAGAACAGCTCAAAATGCCAGTCACCAACATTAAAGAAAGATGGTTAAAATTAAATAATTTAAACTTCTAATGCATCACAAAGCTCAACAGTTTTAAGTAAATGCACCATCTGTGTTGTTTTTACAACTACGGCAGCTGCAGACTGTTGTACGTCCTGGTGTTGGATCCTCTACAGTTAAATATAGCCACACACCATTTAGCTGTCAGCATTTTAACCGTGTTTAATCCAGCTACTAGCTACGGAAGTTAACACCATGCTGCCAAATGTAATGTTAACTAGCATCACATGCAGTAATGCTTCTGTTGCCTCTAACGTCTGTTTCAAAGCATCAGAGATAAGCATAGGCATTTAAGTGGCACCAAAATCCGCATTGCTAGTCGGTCCAGTAGATACCTTTTGTTTACACACCCGTGTCATATTAGCACGGGTTTCAGTACCCCTCCCTCAATGTGACCTGCAACACACACATATAATAGTTTTTTACATTCTTAAGAAGAATGTAAAAAACTATTCTGTATTCCGGAAACAAACTGTACAACAAGAGAAAAACAACTCTGTAATGTGTAGTATATGGCAGCTATGTCAAAACAACTGTTCAGTTGGAGCAGAGTATGTAAACTGTGTGCTCAGCGCAACACACACTACAACTACAGCTTCATTAGAGGCCAGACAGTTCCTGCTACTTTGTATCTGTATACGCAGCATAAAAGTCTAAGTCAGACATGCTAGAAACTCTGTGAAGTTGTATTTATGCAAAGCGCTGCTTTAAGGTAAATGCTAACGTCAGCATACTCACATACTCAAAATGACAGATATTGTTCACCATGGATGAGATGGACAGAGATGTCACTAGGTTTTGCAGGTATTTGATCATAATATTGGACAAATTAAAATTTGCCTAAGACTTCTAGCGCCACTCCAACTCAGTGGAGGTGTATGCACATATGGTGAACAAATCAAGAAAAAAAAAAATAATTATTTTTGTTGATTGTTACAATGAAAATCTCTTACAGCAGTACTGGAACATTTATTAATGTTCATTGTTTTGTACTGGCTTGCATTGGGGAATTTCTTTAGAACTGTGATACATAATTTTAGTTAAAACTAACAAAAATTATTTTACACAAAGCAATTTTTAACTGAGACGTCTCCCAGCATGATTTCTCAAATATTTCAGAGCAACAACCGAAACCAACTCCCAGCTATTACAGGCGCTGTCTGAGGCATCATTATAGCACTATTTCACAGGATCCCGGCTCCTGTCTGCAGCCTCTGTCCCCCTGTCATCTCTAGTACTCATTGGTGCCTTCCAAATCATCTTCTAGTATTCATGTCACAGTCTGTTGTGAACCGAGCTAACCTGGTGTCAGTCTGCAGAGATTGGGTGTCACGATGGGCCATGGCAGAGCCACCCTCCAAAGCATCCAGAAACAGAGGTGAGGTGTGAGCCAGGGAGTTAAGGAGAGGTGGAGTGGGGTTGGAATGGTTGTAGGTCATTGTGAAAAGGGGAAGACTGGCTCTCCGCAGGGGGGGAGGGCTGTACATGGGCCGGGGGTGGTATCCCCCCTGAGATGAAAGCTGGTGCTGGCCCACATCTCTCAATCTGGATTGACCTTGGAGATGACACAAACAGATTTTAACAAAACAGATTTTTGTTTTTATTTCTTATTTCTTATTCCTGTCCATCCCTGTCTGTCTGTTACTTGTCGTATGTTAAAATGTATATTCTATGTGCTGCCTTCTTGGCCGGGGATCACTTGTAAAAGAGATTGTAATCTCAATGTGATTTTTTTCCCTGGTAAAATTAAAAAATAAAAATAATAATTAAAGCAACACTGTAGTTTGCTTTCTGGGGAATTTTACTATCAACATGTAGGGTGAAGGTCCACTGAGCACTGTTTACTCGTAGCTCAAGTCAATTCATGGATTCTTACAGCATCAAGGTATAGTTTCTCTTAAAGAAAATATTGCAAAGACTGATGGTTGGTCCAAGTTATAATGCCACCAATTACACCATTGATAATAAACTGAGATCCAATTTAGTTATGCAAAAACAGAGATGAACATTTATGGGACTTTGGTAGCTACAACCAAATAAGGCCCTTCATCTCAACATGCATAACACACCATCTTTAGGATTTTATTGTGACATGTATTGTAATGTTTATTTACTGAGAAAAGATTATTAAACCTTTAGCTGTGGAGAAGGTACCATTTGTCTGTAACATTTCACCATTTAGCAAACCCTAAATCCAGTTAGGTCAGGGAAATAGGATAGTTCCTCCGAAACCAAACTTATTTTGAATAGTAATTATGGAGCACAATGACCTAATAAGGAGCAAAACATTTAAAATAATTGTGTAAATGCATGTGGATTTTAATACTTGGGCTGTTGAGGCTGGCCAGCAGATTACTGTAAGAGGGTGGAGTTTGGTTGGACAGGGTGGTGAAAGGTGCTACAGGGGCGAGCTGGGGCAGCTTGGTGGCAAACTGACTAGAAAAACTGAAAAAGAGAAAAAACATAACTAAAAAATAAGTCAAATTACGCTTAAATACAAGTAATTTGCACCATGTGAGGCGTAAATAACTATCAAATACAGACGGATTAATCCTTAATACCTGTTGGGTGCCAGGTTGGGATTGATTTGGTGATGTGGGGGGCTGCTGCTGCATCCAGGTCTAGTCTTTGCCGTGATGGAGCGCTCCACTTTCCTCCATTTAGCCCTGCGGTTCTGAAACCAGACCTGGATCACAGAATGTGAACCATGCAGAGTGAGACCATAAAATGGATATCAGGAAAAATGACAGACGATGGTGTTAAGAAAATGAAAAGAAAAAGTAAGAAAAAGGTTGGTGAAAAAAGGGAGTCAACGCCAAGACAGGAAGGCTTCATTCTCTGTTTGATAATCATTCATTCTTCACCAAATAAGCCAGGTCAAGGAGTCAGGGAAATTTCCAACCATAATTCTTTGAGGTGTGACGCCAACTGAAGCTGCAATGACTTTCCTCTTCTCTGCATCAGGATAGTGGTCTTCCTGGAACAAGGCCTCTAAATGCTCTAACTGATCTGCACACATATGCACACGCACACAAACACACCTATTACTATAACTATTTGCATAATCAAATCTGAACACACCTGAACAAACTGACAGCTCAGTTACCAGTACTGTAGAGTGTTCGTGTTTTTTTTTTCGGTGCAGGCTGAAGCAGGCAGCTGTCCACGGTTTCTAATCCCGGCAGCAGAGGGAAGCTCAGAGTCCGGCCTCGACCCCTGGTGCTGTACCGGACGGAGCGTCGAGTGGAGTAGATCTGCGTTATCTCCATCTGCCATAAACCAGACAAATATTACCTAATCTCAGTCATAATCACATTTCTGGTAAAGCAAAACAAAAATGTGTCACACCACAGGTACATATGTTATTACCCACCCAACCTAATATGAATGATTATAAAATCCCCAAGTATTTAAAATCAGGTTTCAAAATAAGCAGTATCCTCTGCCCTGAGATGCTCGGGGTCCACGGAAGGTGCTGAGCCAAAACTGCCATGAGCAGTAATTGCTGGTGGGCCGGGTAGCCAATTTGGGCTAAAAGACTGAAAGGTATATTAGTGACAACTATTTTGCTTGTGTGTAAATGATTGTGGCATTAAACAGAGTTGCGTATTCATATATTAATTGTATAAATTCATATATTTATTGTATGCATAATAAATATGCATATGAAATACATGTATTTGAGACCATAAAATAGATATCAGGAAAAATGAAGGACAATGGTGTCAAAAAAAAAATGAAAGGAAAAGGGATGAAAGGATTGGTTAAAAAAGGGAGTCAACGCCAAGACAGGAAGGCTTGGTCTGGTTTGTAAATAAAATAATATATAAATGAAATGGAGTTAAATAGGTATATAACAATAAACTAAATTCACGATTCGATACACAATTTTATCAGGATTTTTTTTTAACAGAAGGAAATTACTGAAAAATATTCTTTTATTTATATAAACTGGGCAAGACAGATGTGTCCTCTTATCAAAATTGACACTGAAATAGTATTTATTATACACAATAAAAATAAAAAATAGATTTTATTAAGCACCTAAGCAGAAATTAACTAAGAAAATTGTCTTTTGAATGGCAAGTTCAGTTAAAATCCCTTTCAGATAGTTCTCTCGACAAGAGTAAAGTTATTTGCATTTACTGTCCATGTGAACGCCGTTACCGCCGGAGTAAGTTGTGTCACAAATACATTAAAAATGTAATTAATAATTGATCTGCAATTATTTTCTGAATTGATCAAAGAATTGTTTTGTTTATTAAATGTGAGAATATAGAAAAATGCCCGTAGCAATTTCCCAGAGTCCTATGTATTGTCTTCATATTGCTTCCTTTGTGAAGATTTATCATAATTTAAGAAAAAACAGCAACTCCTCACATAGCTGGGACTTTTTCCTGGTTACTTTTATTTTGTAAAGAGTGAAGTTTGAAATCAGTGGAAATGTATCTCTGATTATCTATGATTCTGGGTGGTGAGCATAATACAAAATAAATATTACTTCATGGTGGCAAATAATGAATGATGAATGAAATCCCCTTACATATTTGACACAGTTTGACATTGTCCAAATCTGCAGGTGGTTGTTTCAATGTTTTAATGAAGCTCTTTCCCCTACTGATATCCCACTAGACCATACACTGAGCCAAATATTCAAATCATGGATGCTATTTTCACAGCTGCATCATTAATATTGCAGAAGGTTGTAGGTGTGTATCATTTCATACATATTACACTGTAATATTACATGACAGATGAGTTTATTATTAGAAACCTGGAGATCTTCACATGCAAACGTGTCTGTTGGGCTGAAGAAGTTAAACCTCATGCTCTGCCAAGCATTATTCAAACCCATGGATGTTTGTTTGAAAGTATTGCAAACATCCCAAAGTTACCGAAGATCTCAAATCTGTCAGTCAGGGAAATATGTCTAAAATGAAGCAGTAGACATGCATAATATTTCCATTGAATTGAATAGTGCAGGCAGAAAAGACATGGTTATTTTAGTAAGAATATTTTATTATTATATAACCATCATATAGCCTAAATAAAGATCTTCCACAATGTCTGATGCTATCCAACACAACTGTTGAAATAAAGTCTACTTTTATGATAACTATAATGTCACAACGTCAAAGACGTGTTAATAAATTATATGTTTAAGCACTAAGAGCAAAAGGTAGTTGTGGTGTTGTACTATTGTTTCTGAGTTTCTAATTTCTGCACCCCTCATGAATGTAAATAAGGAGTACAAAACATTTACTCTATGTTTTATACCTTCTAATTTCACTGTATGCTGTTGGTTTTTTCTGTTACTTTTTGTAAAGCACTTTGGATACCTTCTGGTTGCTACAAAGTGCTATATAAATAAATGTTGGTTGATTCATTTGAAAACATCCTTCAATATAATGCAGTCCAGTATAACACAACCTTTTACTATGACCTCACTAACAAACATATTGTTTTTTGGACAATCCTGGAAATATAAACATGTCCAACAATGTCCCCAAAACTGAACATTATAAACTTCATAAAGGTAGACTTGACAGAGATGTTGTATTGAATTGCAATTGAATGTACATGTGTATCTAAAAAAGTTGCACAAAGCACATTGGTAGATCCAGAGAGAGCTGCGTAAAATCTGATAACATCCATCGGTTGGGTTTGAGGACAAGTTTGAAAATTAAACAAATCTGGGGTTGTGGAGTCAGACAGAAGTGAGTTTACCAGACCTCTGTAGTAGCTACTCATCTCTGCTTGAGGCTTGCTGCTCAAGGTTACATTAGCTGTAACTAGCATAAACACTTGAATAACTGACCCAACTGTCAGAAGTTTAGTAGCATTATAGGTAATCAGAGATGGGAAATAACGAAGTACAAATACTGCGATAGTGTACTTCTATATCAGTACTTCTACTTAAGAACAGAAAGTGAATACTTTTGTCATCTCTGTGGGTAATGTATGCACCAGGTTTTGACAAGGAAGAAGAATGCATGGAAAGAAAAAGACTATATTTCTGGTTGTGCTGCATCAATTTTGGTTACTTTTTTTAAACTGTCCACCATGATTCTGACAATATTATAGGAGTGCAATGCTAATTCAGTGGAGCACTCTTATAAGGGGAAATAAAGGTGTATTAAGAAGTTAAAAAGTTCTGGAAATATAGTTCAGGTACAATATTGCTCACTTTATGTTCGGGGCTCGTCCAGTGATTGATAAACAGTGACAGTCTATTCTTACCTCGAGAGGCTGTGGGCCCTGCTGGGGGGGACTGTGAGGCCTTTTTGTCCCGTGAGACTGAGGAGGTGCAGGTTGGATCGGGACTGGAGGTTGTGAGGAGTACAGCAGGGGAAGAGGAGCTGAAGGGCAATACAGCCCTGTACCCCCAGAACCAAGGTAGACAGGATCAGCCAGGTCGCAGCTGTTCATCAATCCAATGGAAGGCTCCGAAAGAGCTGAGCTCTCCTCTGAGCTCATCGCTGACACCTCCTGTATCTGACTCTCCTTTTTCTCCTCAAACTGCAACTCACTTACAGCTTTTAAACCTCTCTTGTTTCTCACTCGCTCACTTTGCTTCTTACCTCGCTTCTTCCTACTCTTTTTCTTTTCATCTTTCTCTGCTAGACTTTGTGTTTCTCTGTCCTGTTGCTTATCAGCAATTGTTTGCTTGTTGTTATCAATCTTGTCTTCCATCTGCACCCCCTGTGCCTCTTCCACTTCCAGCCTACTCTCTGGCTTTACCTGCTCCTCTTCTTCTCCCTCTACCAATTCCTTTTCTGACACAACATTCTTTTCTTTCACCTCCTCCCCCTCCACGTCTTCTCGGTCAGTCTCCTCTCCTGCCAGTTCCTCACACAGAAGGCTTGGACAGTCTGAAAGTGTGAAGTGAGAGTTGTTTTTTCTTTTTACTTTTGTCTAGGTTCTGTAAACCCTGGAATACTTTCATTTAGATAACATGGGTCAGTAAGGTATTTGTACTCTGTCTTAAGAACACCTACTATTAATTAAACCAGAAAATTCTAAATAACTTTGTAACATGTACCAGAATGCTGCAGCCAGATTTCTAACATGGTCTAAGAAAAAAAGCCATTACATATGTCCTTAAATCATCAAATTAGCTTTTGGTGCTAAAACTGACTTTAGGTTTCTTATACCCCTTTAACAACACCTACCAGGGTTGGGCTAGGATTGTTTGATCAGAGTTCAACCCTCCTTTTGGAAATTCAAACCAATCCAGTCTACATGGGTATATTACAATTCAGAGCTCACCTGGGTCAACCCAGGAGCAATGCATAACACTTACCTTAAGTGGTAGAAATGGGCGGGGCTTTCACGTCAAATTCAGTGAACAGCTAACATCACATACTCCAGTAGAACTGTTTTATAGCTACTTGAATCTATTGTTGTACAGAGAGATAAATTAAGCTTAGGCTACTTTAGGATTGTTTCGCAGTGATTACGTTCTATAGCACAGTAAAATAACCATCACACAATTCTTAGATGATTTTGTGCAGATGATTTCTTTATTTATTTCTGCATATTTATTGCAGCAGCTGGACAAGGAAGTAGGTGACTCTGGTATTGATTTTTTACTATTTTAAGACAAGCGGAGAACATTTCTCTTTGCTTGATTTCATCAAGCATCAAGCTTTGCTGTTAGCTTTTAACTAATTTAAAAAAGAAGACAAACAAAAAAAGAGAGCAATTCGCACTACCCAGCAGCTGCACTAAACTGCAGGCCATCTCGTGCCAGAAAGGGAGTAAGAGAAGCGGTGCAGTGAGAATTAAACAAAACTGATTTGTATACGTTTACGTTCTAATGCTGGGTACACTACCATTCTGCCGGCAGACTAGTGAAAATCGGGGCACCCACTGCCAGCCGACTGATGAATTGAGCCGCTCCTGTGTGCTGTTGTTGAAGCTGCCTGTAAAAACCTATATATGTAAAAACCTATATATACAGTGCCTTGCGAAAGTATTCGGCCCCCTTGAACTTTTCGACCTTTTGCCACATTTCAGGCTTCAAACATAAAGATATAAAACTGTAATTTTGTGTGAAGAATCAACAACAAGTGGGACACAATCATGAAGTGGAAGAAATTTATTAGATTTTTCAAACCTTTTAACAAATAAAAAACTGAAAAATTGGGCGAGCAAAATTATTCAGCCCCTTTACTTTCAGTGCAACAAACTCTCTCCAGAAATTCAGTGAGGATCCCTGAATGATCCAATGTTGACCTAAATGACTAATGATGATAAATAGAATCCACGTGTGTGTGATCAAGTCTCTGTATAAATGCACCTGCTCTCTGATAGTCTCAGGGTTCTGTTGAAAGTGCAGAGAGCATCATGAAGACCAAGGAACACACCAGGCAGGTCCGTAATACTGTTGTGGAGAAGTTTAAAGCCGGATTTGGATACAAAAAGATTTCCCAAGCTTTAAACATCCCAAGGAGCACTGTGCAAGCGATCATTTTGAAATGGAAGGAGTATCAGATCACTGCAAATCTACAAAGACCTGGCCGTCCCTCTAAACTTTCAGCTCAGACAAGGAGAAGACTGATCAGAGATGCAGCCAAGAGGCCCATGATCACTCTGGATGAACTGCAGAGAACTACAGCTGAGGTGGGAGAGTCTGTCCATAGGACAACAATCAGTCGTACACTGCACAAATCTGGCCTTTATGGAAGAGTGGCAAGAAGAAAGACATTTCTTAAAATGTGCCACAAGCCACCTGGGAGACACACCAAACATGTGGAAGAAGGTGCTCTGGTCAGATGAAACCAAAATCAAACTTTGTGGCAACAATGCAAAACGATATGTTTGGCGTAAAAGCAACACAGCTCATCACCCTCAACACACCATCCCCACTGTCAAACATGGTGGTGGCAGCATCATGGTTTGGGCCTGCTTTTCTTCAGCAGGGACAGGGAAGATGGTTAAAATTGAGGGGAAGATGGATGCAGCCAAATACAGGACCATTCTGGAAGAAAACCTGATGGAGTCTGCAAAAGACAGGAGACTGGGATGGAGATTTGTCTTCCAATAAGACAATGATCCCAAACATACAGCAAAATCAATGGAATGGTTCACAAATAAACGTATCCAGGTGTTAGAATGGCCAAGTCAAAGTCCAGACCTGAATCGGACCGGAGTTCGAGAATCTGTGGAAAGAGCTGAAAACTGCTGTTCACAAACGCTCTCCATCCAACCTCACTGAGCTCGAGCTGTTTTGCAAGGAAGAATGGGCAAGAATGTCAGTCTCTCGATGTGCAAAACTGATAGAGACATACCCTAAGCAACTTACAGCTGTAATCGCAGCAAAAGGTGGCGCTACAGTATTAACTGAAGGGGGCTGAATAATTTTGCACGCCCAATTTTTCAGTTTTTTATTTGTTAAAAAAGTTTGAAAAATCCAATAAATTTCGTTCGACTTCATAATTGTGTCCCACTTGTTGTTGATTCTTCACAAAAAAATACAGTTTTATATCTTTATGTTTGAAGCCTGAAATGTGGAAAAAGTCGAAAAAGTTCAAGGGAAATACTTTCGCAAGTATAGTCCATCACAGTGAGACACATTTTTGTTGTTTTGTCAAAGTGTGCGGCAAATATGTGACAACTGCCCCACTGTCTTTTTAAACCAATCACATACAGTAATTTGTGCCACACAACTGTAAGCGACCCAGGCCGTGCACAATTTACATTGAAATCGACCCGTCTACTCAGATCAAACCCACCTTGCTACCTGAGTTGCAAAGCCGAGTAGGGTTACCCGATTCAAACACACAGTCGACCTGTGCATAACCCTGATTGAGCCATTGGTGTGAAATGGGTATTAATCTGCCTTAGCCTTGCTCCACCATAAGTTAGATATACTTAAGAGAAATGAACGATATGTACAGAGACTCAATTAAATTTATTCAGTGAGTCTGCCTTTAGTTTTAATGCCCCCAGTTGCTGAAATAGATTCCCTGAGGACTCTTAATACTTAAAAGCAGCCTTAAAACCTTTTTTTCTGCCTTTTTCAATGGTGTATTACAGTCTTCCTCTGTGCTTCCTGTGAACGTCTATATAATTAATATTATTTTTAGTAGTAACATTACTGTCTTATTGGGTTTTTGTGTCTTTCTTCAATCTTTTTTTGTTTCCTTCTTAATCTTTATGTGGAGGATATTGAGTTCCCCCCAGTGTTTATAATTTGAGATATACAGTAAATATTAAGCTGAGATGCTGTGAGTTAAGTGCAGGGGTGGAAGTAAATTTATTCTTGTTACTGTATTGTGCTTTGCTAGATTTCAAGTTGCACCCATTAAAGGAGTAAAAACAAAAGTCACATTCAGTTGTGAGAATGGAACACAAAAAAGGAGATAAATCATGAGGGCAGAGTTTGATAGAGGTGACATTCTGCAATCAGCTGACACTAGCCGTCAGCTAGTCTGGATTAACGATAGTACATTTCCAGGATGATTGTTGCCACTGAAGTCCCTTTGCTTCTGCTCTCTGTGTGTTGTTGTTCTTGAAATCTGTTCGCTTCGAGAAACAACTAACTTTGAGCTAGCAAGCTACACGTTGAAAATGGCAAGTTTTTAAGAAATTTTGGATTGTGCAACAAGGCAGACCTGCTTGATTCATTTCAAGGAATGATATGTAAAGGTTCACAAAGAAAATATATACGGCATTTACTATCTAACTGGAGCATTTTGGGACCAATTGGTGGGGATTGCTAGCCTGGTCCCACTAGACTCTCTTACATTTCATTTGTATATAGAGTCTGGCCACTCTCCATTGACAAGTATTACTTCCTGTGACCAGGTTGGCTCAGTTGGTAGAGCAGGCACACATGTGAGGAAAATAAGTATTTGAACTCCGTGTTTCTCAGCGACAGCCCAGAAACCTGACTGATCTAGAGAAGATCTGTGTGGAGGAGTGGGCCAAAATCCCTTCTGCAGTGTGTGCAAACCTGGTGAAAAACTACAGGAAACGTTTGACCTCTGGAACTGCAAACAAAGACTACTGTACCAAATATTAACATTGATTTTCTCAGGTGTTCAAATACTTATTTGCAGCTGTATCATACAAATAAATAGTTAAAAAAATCATACATTGTGACTTCTGGATTTTTTTTTTTAGATTATGTCTCTCACAGTGGACATGCCCCCACGATGACAATTTCAGACTCCTCCATGATTTCTAAGTGGGAGAACTTGCAAAATAGCAGGGTGTTCAAATACTTTTTTTCCTCACTGTACATAGAGGTTTATGCCTCAAGGCAGAGGTCCAAGGTTTGAGTCTGACCTGTGACGATTTCCTGCATGTCTTCCCCCTTTCTCTCTCTCTCTCCTTTGTCACCTCACTGTACTGTCCATTAAAAGGTGGAAACGTCCCAAAAAAAACTTCCTTGTTAACTTCCTTGAAGGCGGGTACTCTGTTGCTTAGTTTAAAAACTATTGGATCTGCCCCGAGCCACTCTGGAGCTGCCATAACCAAACGCTAACGTTGGGGTGTGATATTGTCTTAGCATTGGCAGCGTTCGCCTTAGCCAATTCATTTACCACTAACGGAGCGAGCTGGAAAATCTTTTCTCAAACCCCGTGGGGAGGAGGGCGACAACATCATGGCTGTCGGTACACGATCCGTCCTGCGCATGTGCAAGATGTTCGCACATAGGCAGATGCCATCATGATGAACGCGGATTTACGACACTGCACCATCTATTCCCATAGACAATTTAAAAAAGTCTGTTTGCCTCCACCGGAAAGCTAACGTTAGTTTAGCTAACAGCTAATTCGGCGAACCACTAGCTGAGACAGCATGTAAAAGACCCTCAAAACTGAACATAGCCGTTAAAATATATAACAGCTGTTACGTCAGTTCTACTTTACTTGTGCTCATTTAAAATACGATCACTCAATACTTGTCTTTATTATTACTGTAAAGTCTTAATTTAGCTGTAGCTGCTTTTCCCACTGTTTAGTTTGAGTAACTTTATTTTAGACTGAATCAAGCTGTCAGACCGCTACTGTGGAACAGATCGTGCAGTGCCGTAAATCCTTGTACATCATGATTATCATCTGCGCGTGCGCGAACATATTGCACATGCGTGGAACAGATCGTGCAGGCAGCACGGATCGGGTACCGACAATGGCCACCAACAAACCTCAGCAAAGATTGTTCTTGCTCAGGCTTTAACTTCTGGATATTCTGCGGTGTTGCCACAACGAACTGAATAGCTTCGCTCGCATCTTTCTCCGCCGCCATTACGGAGCTACAACTCAAACAAGCATACAACTTCAATGTCATCATTTTTAGCCACTCCCTCTGTTCGTTGATTAGACAGTTAAAAATTGGGAGTTAGCCCCTTTAAGAAGCAGGAAGAAGGGAAGTTTTTTGCATTTTTTGTTAACAAATGATTTATGTACTTTTAAAATATTTTAATCATGTTGGGTCTAAATAACAACTTCTTGCATGTGTTAGATGGGATATGGACACATCCCCTGTTTAAATCCTGTCTATGGCCATGTTTGCAACCATTTAAGATATTTTATATCTGGGGGCAAAACTGCCTATAGTGTAAAAAACTGAGGAGTTATTTCTTTCATATTTCATGACTCATGCGGTGACCTGCAGGTTGAATAAAAATTGATATACGTCATCCTCACAAGGACCTGCTGCCTGCAGTGACTTAATTAGTGTCCCAGCTGTGCAGCGCCTCGTGCCACCTCACCGTACCGTTAATTAACTCTCAGCTGCGAGTTGCAGCTAAACTAGCTAACCTGTCCCCATCTACAAACACCGGGTCGTGAATGTTAATAGCCGAGTTTTAAATTCCTAAATTGTCTCTGTGGAGTTGAGCAGCACGGGGAGCTGCACCTCACAGGAAAGATTATAAGCTTTAATTACACCCAGAAAGTTTTAAAAGTCTTTCAAAGTTTAGAAAATGACACAGAAGTTAAGTAGCCTAAAGTATGTCTTTGGTGGACAGGTGAAAATTGCCAAAGCAGGCCAATGAAAAAAAACATTTAATGTGAGCCTATATGTCCTTACCAAAATCCTCAGCTTGATCACAGTCTTCGTCCATTGCAACGGTCAAAACCAAGAAACTTAGTACTAATAATCAATTAAGCAACGTAGGGTAACGAAGCGAATTGCTCCTGGTCGGGAGGCTAATGAGGTTGATTGAATGATTAGCTACCTTCCTCAACAGTGTGACGGAAAATTATCGCGTGAAGGGTGAAACTGAACCAGCCAATCAGTGACCAGAAAATTCCAAATAAAAAAACTGTAGCCTCTGAGAGATAATCATGTGATCAATTTTACCCTCAATTTACATTCTTTAAGAAAACTATGGTTTTAATTCACTTAATATGACAAGAATACTGACTCTCCGTTTTACTAAATCAATGTATTTGTTATTTTGGCCAACTTTTCTATTTATAAATCAATATTTACAAGTTTACTGAGCTGATTATCTATGTCAAACAATACATTTAATATATACCTAATTGTACCAACAAAAAGGTTGTTAAAACACAAAGCACCTGTAAACTTTACAAGGTTGTCACTTATTAATTGGATGGCGTGTTGATGCATCAGTATTAACAATCTTATTTTATCACATATAAGATTTGTCACAGGGGCATTATTTCTGCAGGAGTATAATCTTATTTTTATTTTTATATGAAGTAGTTTTACATTCTGTTATTGGTACTTTTACTTCTTCCACTACTGATATTCATAATACATGTGGCAGTGGCACTCAGAAGTGAATTTCAATGGGCTCCTTATAACTTCCATGGTACCACTAAAATAGTGAAATATACACATTTTGTTGGGACTCATATCTCAATAAAAGGGACTGTTATCATAATTTGGTTATTGAATAAACCCTAGCCCAATGTTAATAAAAGACTAGATTATTATGAATATTGAGTCATGTTATCCATTATAATGTGTTTTAGGGTTTCAATGCAGGTTGACGACACTTAAAAAAAAAGAAAAAAACATTCATACATGTATGTGCCCATAAATGTAAAAACAAAAACACTTCATTAAACTGAAGTGAAGGCTTTGTGGCTGATAGTAACAAGGCTCTTGGCTTGTGACCCCTTAATACAAAACAATGCCTACTTAACAAATGTACCCAGTTGTGACCAGTTCAACGAAAAAGTGATGTTTATATTTTGATATAAATAAAGGCCTTCAAAGTTGAAATTGTGTAGCAATTTACAAGAAAATTGAATGTCCAGAAAAAATAAGCAAGGGTTTGTGAATGTGAAATGTTTTTGCTGCTTTCCTCTGTAATCTTGGGACGTCTCTGAGTTATCCTGGGAGTCTTTGTCGGGTCCAGTACCTCAGATGGGGAACCACTGCTGTAAATTAACAGTATATAATGCTGATCTTTTGAGCTTCTTATTCCACAAAGACCTAAACGGAAGTAACAGCTCACTATTATTCAGCTGTTTCAGTTGTTCCACTGTTACCCACCAGATGGGGTACTGACTGGACCCCATGCACTTCAATACCTTCTACCCTTCTCAAACAAAAAAAACTCACAAAAAAAAACCCTCTGTGAGAGGCACATTTCTATATCAGCAGCCTAAGTTAGCAAGGCCAAGACAGCTTGTTGTCTTCTTTGGATCCACGAAAATGCCATGTGCAGACTCCCTGGTACTCCTCCAAATCAGGTAACCTTGGTTTTATCTGGTTTGATGCAAAGAATATAAATTAAAGCCCCATTTTGAAAAAATCCTTTTCTGTGCTCACAAATCCCCATAGACAGTTCATCCAATCCAATCACATAAGTATATTTTTATGCAATGACATGAAAATAATAATTTAATAACTCTGGCTGTTCCTCCCATCTACTGAGTAAAGCAAGTGTAAATAGGCTGTTATAGGTTGTGATCACACAAATATATAAAGTAGCTCTGTCAGATGTAGAGTCAAGGCATACAAGTGGGTTGCGTGTAATATTACTGGGTCAGAAATGCTGTGTGATAATACCCAAGTGAGACTTAATGTCTGCATGGGACTTCATTTGAATGCATGTTACTAAAATATATTCTCATTCTGAGCAGCCATTTCTTATGCAATGTTTCAAGTGTCTCACTGTTAAGTCCTGGAACGTTCAGTTCATCTAAATTGCAAAAAAATTCAAAGTGTTTTTGCTTATGTTTTGAGATATCTGTCTCTGAGATGTCTTCCTCCTCCCAAGCATAGTGGAAATAAATGAAATTTAATTTGTAACACTCACAGCATTGAAAAATCTGATTTAAGAAATACAACAGTAGTGTCTTTGCAGCAATGATGTCCTGGTTTGGTTTAATCCAAAGACCACTCTGACAACAGTTGTCACTGACAACAACTTTCTAAAAGAATTTTTAATGTTGCTAGCCTTTAATTGTGATTGTGAGCAAAAGTAACCAAGACACTGTATCTGGAAAGAGATATTGCTGCTTGTAAAGTGTTATAATTGATGTGAGCATCACAAATTGTATTAAAGTAGAAGCTGAAATGTCAGAAACAGATATTGGGAGAATACAATTAAGCCTGTATGCATGGCTACATACTACTAAAGGTTTTGTAAATATGTATTTTTTAATTCTGTGAAGTCACATTATTCATGTATTAATTAGGGGCTGGAGAGAGTAGTATTGAAGAAGGCAAAGCAATGGATCAATTTAAAGGTCCCATGGCATAAAAATGGCACTTTATAAGGTTTAATAACATTAATATGCGTTCCCCCAGCCTGCCTTTGGTCCCCCAGTGGCTAGAAATGGCAATAAGTATAAACCAAGCCCTGGGTATCCTGCTCTGCCTTTGAGAAAATGAAAGCTCAGATGGGCCGATCTGGAATCTTCCCTATATGTCGTCATAAGTGGAAAGGTTACCTCCCCTTTCTCTACTTTGTCCACCTAGAGAATTTGGCCCACCCATGAGAAAGAGAGAGAAATCTTGGCTTGCAAATGAGCAAAGCATGGCAGTTGGTCAAGACCACACTTTTTTCCACAGAGGGACAAGATCTTCCTAAAACGTAGTATTCCGGTGATTTATTAAATTATGAATTATGTAAAGTCTGTTAATCCATTCGTCCATTATCTATACCTGCTTATCCTTTAGCTGGGCCACAGGGGGTTGGAGTCTGTCCCAGCTGATGTTATGCAAGAGGTGGGGACATTCTGGACAACTCATCATTTTACTAATGAACAATGGATTATTTTGACCCCTATGGTTTTGATAATTCGACTATTGGTGTATTTGTTAGGGAATTGGCACAATTAAAGTGGGTCTGGTATTGTTGCCTAATCTTTTAGCCCTCATCAATATTATTAGTGTTAATATTGAGCACACATGGTGCAACTTCCTAAATCAAGTTGTGTTTATTCAAATTACTCAATTTGAGCCCCAGAAAATCTGGAGCCAGGTAGTATTTTTTCAGAACAGGGGTACTGGTTGGTTTCTACATCTCTAGGCAAGTAATGAAGTTGCACTGTGTTGTCTGGTGTGTGCACTATACTTAAAGCAATAGTTTGACATTTTGCAATATGCCGGGGAGTAAGCCAGCTGGCAGCTTAGAATAAAGACTGAAAAAAGGAGGAAACAGCTAGCCAGGCGCTCTTGATTTATCCACCACAATTAAAAGAAAGACAAGAGAGGACAGATTTACCCAACCAGGTTTTTTATTTGGAACAGAGTGGCAGATTAGTGACGGGCAGTGGCGTGGAGGATACGCCTCCTCTCGCTCACTCAGCCAATGACAGAAACTCAGCCTTAAAAAAATGCAAATGTATAAAAACAGGAATGGGAACAGCAAACATAGTAGTAGTGTAGCCCCCATTGGGCTTTACACACAAATGCATACCTACACTCACACACGTACAAATTTACCCTCTCTCACAGAAACACACACACACACACAAACACACACATGTCTTATTTGGCTATGCAGGCTTAGATGGGTACAAACAAACGTTTACACTTTGACAGTCACTTTAAAAAAGACAGTACGTGCTAAGATCATTCCTGCCTGTGAGAAAGTGGCGTGTTGTCTGTTCGTCTGTCCTGCAGCAGAAAGACAGACAGTCAGACAGTGAAAAGACACAGTCAGTGTGTGTGAAAGCCACTGTGAGGGACCAGCTGCCCCTCATTCAGCAGTGAACGGACTAAACACTCACACTCACACACACACAGGCTAGTCAGTGTACACAAGAATCTGCTGTGAAATACCAAGGTGAAACACTCAAGCATACACACACACATACACACAGGTGGCGCATTTAGATGAGGTGTACACACACACACACACACACACACACACACACACACACACACACGCACATATTCTCACACTGGCAAGGGGGCAGACAACATACATACACAGGAGTGGAAGAGGTGTGGCCGGGTTAGCTCAGTTGGTAGAGCAGGCGCACACATATACAGGTTTACTCCTTGATGTAGCGGCCGCGGGTTTGACTCCAACCTGCGGCCCATGTCATTCCCCCCTCTCTCCCCTTTCATGTCTTGATCTGTCCTGTGGAAATAAAGGCCTAAAATGCCCAAACAAAATAATCTTTAAAAAAAAAGGAGTGGAAGAGGTGTGTTACCTGTCTGTGGAAGAGCGTGAGAACTGCTGGAGTAGGTAAACACACACCCAACCACAGTACATTCCAACTTTAAATCAACCCTCATTTCTTTCAAACGCACAAAAACACAAACAGGCATCCACACACACCCAGACTAGTATAGTTTTGACTCCCATGCATTTTGTTCTACAGTACTGAGTTTAATAGAAGCTACTAGCCCAGTCGCACTGGTGTGGTTATTGTTACAATCTCTTAGATAGAAGCACAGCCCTCCTGTCTTCTCACATTCCCTTTCCCAAACCAAACCTTTCCCCCATTGTCCCCTCCCCAAACAGAGTCCAACAGCAGGTTAAAGTTGACCCCATAAACACTAATTCAAAGTCTGTTTCTTCTCTGCTTTAATGACAGAAGTTATGATTTTGATTGAATTAGCGCATGTGGGAGCAACTTCCCATGCAGATTCACACTTCCTGTTTGTCAAAGGCCCCTCCCTTCCCCAAACAGAGAGCCAATGGTGGAAGAAAAACAAAGTGAGGCATGCAAAAGGTGCTTTGTGGAGGTGAGGTGGAGGGGTGATATCGGATGACGTGATGACTGGACATGTAGTTGTGCTTTTACGCAAACAGACCAAACTCTAAACCAACCGACAACTGATCTATAACTAATCAATAACATATTGAAACCACCTGATCTCGCTCTTATCACAAGTGATGACTATCACAATGACGATGATTATGGGTCTGATGTATGTTTGAATGATATGAATAACAGTAAACTCTGTGTTTGTGTTGTGTATTTAAACAGCAAGTTATATGTCTGCACTTGTTTGTGTGTGTGCATAGTTATGCTTCTGTGTGTGTGTATGCATCTGTGTGTGTTTGTGTGTGTGTGGCCGACAAGAGCACAGCTCATCTAAAGTGATGACGGATGTGATGAATAAAAACTCTTTATGATCATGCAGATGGTTAGTGATGCCAGAAAGGATACGCTGATATTTACATATAAACTTTTTTTTTAAACTGCTAAATACACATCCTCCTGTTTAAGTGTTATTATTAATATTATTATTTTATTATTTATTATTTTTTATTATTATTCACCATCCAGCCCAAAACATTGATATATTATTGGTTATTATTACTATTTGTAACTAGTCTTTGTACAGCTTAGAGGAGCAGATTGGACACGTGAGCAAACCTCTATGCTACCAGCTAATGTTTCCACAGCGGCTCCTCGACGTTGTGAAACACACAGAGGGCTGAGCACTGTTTTCTGGTTGGCCGAGCACAGAAAGAGAGGTCCGAGCCACCTTAAAGCAGATACAAGTGTGCATGTATGCATGTACATGTATGTAAGCATTTGTTTATGTGGCTGTATGAATGTGCGTATATGTCTTTGCGCACCAGAGCCATGGAAGGCACAAAAGAGACCTTTCCTCTCACCTTTGACCCCGAGCTCTGCGCGGCCAACCAGACGCTCTGTGTGTTATTCGGGGGGTGAGGGGCAGAGTCGAGCCCATCTCTTTCCATTTCTTTTGCGAATCGCTCAGCTCGCCTCACCCCGCTTCTCTTTCTTTTTAGCTTTTTCATTCGCTCCATAAAAACAGAGGAAGAACTTTTTTTGTGCTGGAAAACACAGGTTAAGAGCTTGTGTTTTGTTTTTTTCTTACAAAATAACCATATCATTACATACAGAACAAGAGAATCTGTAGAATATTAATAACAACATTTACTTTAAAAACATCTTGTGTGTATGTGTTAATTCTGTCAGAATATATTTGGATTTTTTTTTTTCTTTTTTGGTCTCTTTTTTTAGTTTTCATTGAAAAGAAAGTTCCAAGTCTGTAGAGAGAGAGAGGCACTCTCAAGTGTTTTGGAGAAAAGAGAAGAGAGGGATAAGGAGAGGCGAGCAGATCAGGGGGAGGCGATGAAGAAGAGCAGGAGGAGAAGGAGTAGGAGGACAGGGGCTTAGAGTATCTTTCTCTCTTCTCGGTCTCACTCGTTCTCTCTCCCTCTGTATGCGGTGTGTCTCTCTGGCATACAAGTGTTATGCGTAAAACTCCTCCTGCTTGTCTGGTTTCTGGTAGGTGACGGTGGCCTGTTTGGGTTCCTCTAGTGTGTAGCTGCCCTCATCCTTCTTCTTCATCCTGTACACCAGCAACATCACCAGGAAGGCAGCAAACAAGGCGCCCACTACTCCTCCCACTATCACCGCTGAAGGAAGACAGAAAAAGAGGGTGGATATTTTAAAAACCTTCCACAACATTACAGATCCTAAAAACAGAAACATACACAAACACTAAAATACTGTTACATTCTGCGGCCGACTACATCACTACAAACACACTGCATCAAACACTGCTAGTCTGAAAGCAGAGCAAAGCTACCACAACATCACTATCACCTAGCTGCTAAGTGAAGACTGATAAGCCTGAATGTGCCAACATGCGTTCTGGGTTGCCAACAGCATTGTGCTTAATTGTGGCCCTGCAGTGCTACTTATGGGGCTGGTGGAACCAATCTGCAGCAGCTGCATGCATTTTACCACCTTCTTCTGCAAACATCGCTTATGAACTCTTGCTGCATGTGATAGATTAATGTGTGGTTATCAAATGGGTGGAAAACATTTTCTTTGTTAAACTAAATGGTATTGGTGCCAAAATGGAGAACATGTTTTGTTTCTAGTCATTGTGTGGGAGGTGTTTACTTTGTTTATTCCATTACTGCCAATATCAGAGTACACAGGCTTGGTTATTTAAAATAACATAACTTTTCACCATGCACTGTAACTGCAAAGTATTCGCCACTCTTGATTTTTCACACTATTTATTGTAAATAAATCGAATAAAAAATGAAATGACGTTATATTTTCTTGGTTAGATCATGCAATTTTGGGTTACATTGTGCATAAATATGTATTTTTACAATCCCTGATGTTACTGTGGTAGCAATTGGACATGAAAAATATTATTTGCCACCTTTCAAGTGCACCACGTGCGGTTTTTCAAAGTCAAAGATGGTAAATATCTGTATATCTCATGTTACTCCCACAGATGACAAAGTGAACACGGTGTTTATACATGTACAGCACTATACATGAACATGTGAGTCTGACATGTACAGTTGTGATTTGGTTCTATCATACAGTCTAGTCTAAAGTCTGTTGCCTCCTGCTCTTTACCGATGACCAGGAAATCAGCGAAAACCACCGCCAGCAGTCCACCAATCAGAACAGCTAAGGAAAGACAGAGAGCCAGTCAGGTCAGGCAAGTTGGCTGCTCCCTCACTTTCTACAACAGCTCTTTGGGATGAGGAGAGGGGGCACTTGAAAAGAAATTGGACTTACCCAGAGGGGAAATGATGGGAAAAACAGGGAGGAAGGAGGGGTTGGATAACCCAAGAAGAGGATTGCTTGTTCTCAACGGGTAAAACGGGGCTAAGCAGCACATTCACCTACCATGATAAATCTGCCCTACGTGAATGCGAGGTAATGCCAGTTTATCTTAGCAGCTCCCAGAAAGCAGGGAATAAATACAGGAGGCAATGGGGAAATGTGATCTGTTGATCTAAGAGGTGGCTACCATGTGGTTTATTTGACAGAAAGGCAGAACGACAGACACAGAGCTAGAGGACCATTTGACAAAACATTATTAACAATAACTTTACTGACAGCTGTTCTTACCTATTAAGACCTCTTTTCTCTCCAGGATGTTCTTCTGTGGCAGCTGGGCAGCAGAGCTCCCTCCATCCACTGTGTTACCAATCAGATCAGGATCCACTGGCATTATACCTCGACCAAGATCATTACGCCGATCATCACGGATTTCGAAATCTCCACTCGGTCCTGCAGCACCCGCCTCGTTGTTACCCTCCTGAGACAGAGAGAGAAAAGTGAGACTAACAACAGGAAATTTACATTTGATGTAATCACATTTGTTTCACAGAGCTGCTACACTGAAACCAAACCAACACAAACAGAGAACTTTCCATGGCACATGTTCATTCGCCTTTGAAACAATGAGCCTCTGTATGTTCTCTGGTGAAAAGTTGCATTTTTTTTCCAACATATACAGTATACACAGTTCATAAAATATAGCAGCACAATGTTGAAAACCAGACAAATCTAAATGCAGGAGAGCTGCAAATAAGCAAAAGCACGCCAATCAGAGACCTTACTCTAGTCTGTAAATAATTAAGCTGCCAGTGTTAAAGAAGCAGTAAGAAGAAAGATTGGGTATAAAACCTGAAACATTTAATTGGTACAGACCGAAATGAGTGCATTAGTACAAAGTATCGAAAAAGCTTGTATGTGAATACTTTCATCATTTGGTCAGTCTCACCTGTGTAGTTGTGGGCTGCTGTGGGCGGCTAGTTCTCTCTGTTGGCACCGCCAGAGTAGCTGTTGTAATGGGAACTCTGGGCCTGAAGGCGACCCTGGTTTTGACAGTAGTGGCGGCGGTGGTGGTGGCTGCAGCTGTCGTGGGCTCAGGGGTAGTCTCTGCTGTGGTGGATGTGTCTTCCTCTGTGGTGGTTTCCATGTCGAAGCCTGGGAAAAACGTTGAGGGTTCAGGTGACAGGTAGACATCCTCTTCCTCTTCTGTGGTGCTCAGGTCATCCCAACCGGCAGAGGGCGCTGTACTTTCTGCAGGGCTGGTTGCCGGGTTGGTGGTTACCACGGGAATGGCAGCAGGGGATCGTGGGACGGCGGTGGTCTGCGAGGTGGCCTTGATTCGCTCAAGCTCTCTCTCTCTTTCAAGCTCACGCACTCTTTGCCTCTCTCTCTCTTTCTCTCGCTCTCTCTCACGTTCCCTCTCTCTCTCACGCTCTCTCTCCTTTTCCCTCTCTCTCTCCATCTCTCGGACCCGCTCCCTCTCTCTTTCCCTCTCTCTCTCCCTCTCCAACTGTTTCTCCCTCTCTCTCTCCTTCTCCAGTTCCCTCAGCCTCTCTTGCTCATTTTCTCTTTCCCTCTCTAACTCTTTCTCCTTCTCAAGCTCTCTCTCTCTCTCCCAGAACACACCACTTTCTCCATCGGCCTCAGTGGGCAGCGGGGTGGCAGTGGGGTCCTCCGGGTTGGGGCTCGGTTCAACTGCAGGTGAGGCGGAGGGGGCGGGGCCGGTGGCTTGGGTGGTGGAGAGGAGGAGGGGCTCTTCTGTGGTCAAGGACACACCCACAGATGTCGGACTTATACTGAGCTCAGGAACTGGAGAGAAGAGAGGATTTTGAATTTGAAAATTACAGGCAGAAGAGTAAAAAAATCAACAAAAAGTAGGCTACACATCTCCCTCCACACGTCCTGTTCATCACTTAACCCTCCCACACAAACAGCAGATCAGAGACTATGGCTGTCTGAAATCAATCCCTTTGACGCTCGTTCAGTACTCCCTATATACCAAACACCTAATAATTCACTCTCTACTGAGATGTAAATTGAGATTAGTCACCTTCACTTTGCATCGTCACTAACAGGTTTAGTGTTGCATGGCTGTATTTTTGGGGATCTATAAAATGTGACAAATTAACAGAAAGTAGTGTACATGCCACAGATAGTAGTACTTATTTTGTTTTACAGTGGGGATATTTGAGCACACAATATTATGCATAAATGTCACACTGTGGGTGCTTTTGCATCAGACATTTTTTGAATCAGGACATTTGAGGGCAGAGAGATGGGGACACACAAGGTCCCTGACTGGATTCAAACTAGGGATGTTGCCGTTAAATAATGCCATATAGACCACTAGCCTTCCATGATGCCCCTAAGCCAGCTTTATCTGAAAATGCTTTATGTTCACCCTGTTTAGGACATGATGATGTAAGCCTGGTCAAGGGCTGTGTGGTAGTAAAGGGGCAGTTAAGCACTTTAGTATCACAATTCCATGAGGTTGGGGGACTCACGGTGCACTAGTTTAAAAAGAATGGTCAAAATCTGTAAAGCAGAGGACAAAATACCCTGACGTTTAGTTGCTTATATGAGTCAAGCTCCAAAAGGCTGGAAACTACATTTCCCATAATGCAACCAATATTGCCTTTTTTCCATAAGAGCCTTCTTGCCTGGTAAACACCCACATCTTTTGAACTCCATGCCCCTTGAGGTCCTTGTTGCCATTATAAGATGATTAGGGTTATTTTTTTGACTTGACAAAGCTCCTCCAGATCCACAAAAGACATTATAAAGCACAGACTGATTACTCTTCTCTCCATGAGCAGTAAGCTGACCTTTATGTGTAAAATCAGTGCAGTGCTCCTCTAAGAGAAGAAGACAACAGGCCGTCCCCTCTCAGTGATCATCTTAAATGTCAATACAGCCAATCACAAAGCACAGCTCTGTTTGTTTTGTCAAATGACTTCAGGATCATAAAGGAGTGAATTTATTGACGACTCAGCGCAGCAATCACAAATTGCTATTTTCTGTTCGTTTAGGTGTCTGACAACACAAACAAAGAAAAATAAATAAATGAGAACTGGAATTTGGCTATATTAAATGTAGAGCAGAGAAAAGGTTAAACCAACTGAGACCAGGCTGTTTGTCCCTCTCCAAAGCAGATGGCTGTCTGAAGAAGAGAAGAGAAGAGAAGAGAAGAGAAGAGAAGAGAAGAGAAGAAAAGAGAAGAGAAGAGAAGAGAAGAGAAGAGAAGAGAAGAGAAGAGAAGAGAAGAGAAGAGAAGAGAAGAGACAATGGTGCTGACTGATCCTTTTTCTTCTTAAATCTCATAATAGTGTTATACCATCTTTCATTTTGTTATAGCAGTGAAGCTACCTGGGTTGAAAGAGAAACAAATTGAATTTACAGGCACAAAGCCGTAAAGGCTGACAGAGGAGGTGGAGAGGATATCGAAATATGGACTCGAACAATGCAGCTTCTGTTAAACTTAGACGCCTCAAAATGCCACATTCTGACACTCTGTATCACGGTTTGAGATAAAGCAATTTGCCGGACTGCTGTATCAACCACAGGGGGTGCTTCTGCTGCACTTTCCTACTTTGAATTGTAATTTATTTTGAGTGCGCTCGCCACTATAGTGCAGTGCCAGAACCAAGGGCAGCCCTCAATGAGTCATACTTAATAAATAAAGCCATGCCCAAGCTTAAACAGCCAGATCAGAAAATCTGACTGAATTACACCAACGTGATTTACATAAAGTAGGTAATTCCTACATACGCAAACAGCCAGCTCACTCACAGGCAGACATATGCTTGCAGAGAGGTGCACACACCTGCCTAATCTGTGTGGACTGTAATCTGATTAGAGCAAATAAGATGTGGGGGAATCAAGCGCAGGTTGCTGTTTTTTTGCAAGGGTGTGTCTGTGTTTAAAAGTGCAATAAATCTGTATCAAAACTGTCTGTCAAGCCAAATGGCATGATTGTATTGTTTGATTGTGTGTGCGCGGCCTCCCTGCATGCGAGTCTAGCGACCAGAGCGACCATAACTCAAGGACACTGAATGGGTGGGGGTGGTGTCTTCAGGGTCAGCAGATTGAAACACAGCAGCTGTCGAGTTTGAAAAAACCAGGGCATGAGTGCGTAACCCCACACACACACACACACACACACACACACTTACAGCCAGAGCCGGAGCCTGAGTAAAGGTCCTCATCATCGTAGAACTCGTCTCTCGCCGAGCCTTCGTCATCGATAGACGGCGACCACGTCTGTCCCTGTGAGAGACACAGTGATGATAGAGATTGTCATTTCATTTGAATAGAAAAAACACTTTGGCAGATTACATGCACACACAGACACGCACAGGAGGTGCAGGGAGCATTATGGTGGACAGGGTAACATCTGTCTGTCTGTTGCTCCATGGAGAAGCATAGTTAATGAGTGATCTAAAGATGGGATTTTGGCAGAGAAACATCAAAGCCTTTAAAGAGAGAGAGGTTTCATTCAGTCTCTGCTTATGTGTCAGTTACAAGTGATGCTCAGCCTGTAAAGTAGAAGAGTACAGGGTAGAAGGGTTAGCTTTAAACTAAGGCTGCCACTCACAATTTTTTTTGATTTATCAATTGTTAGACAATAGAACTTGAGAAAACAATAGACAATGCTTTGTTCACATTCCCATAGCCAAACAGTCAGTATGAAACCCAGACATATTCAGTTTCAAATTATATAAAACAGAGAAAAGCAGCAAATCCTCACATTTGAGAAACTTGCACAAGATAATGTTAGGCTTATTTCCTTGATACATACTAATTTGCACTAAATTGTTAATCTACAAACAGTGAACAAGACTGTTAGTCCACAGTCATGCTAGTGTCTCTGTGAGGCTGTACACGGCAGTGCTTTGAGCTAAATGCTAACTGAAGCCTGCTAACATGTTCATTACAAAAACAAATTGCTTGTTTTATCGGGTCAATACACCAAAACAGTTTACTAAGGTAAAAGAAAGAAGTAAATCATCATGTTTGAGAAGCTGTTAAAATTACTTAAATAATCCACAATCAACATTGTTGATGGTAAATCATTTCAGTACTATTTTAAACTCCTTGTGTGGACTTTAAGTTTGAACATTTGAGGTTTACTCAAAGTGCTCTGTGACAGTAACTGTCATGGATCATTTCACAGCATCCGCCCTGCTCATCACTGCACCTCTAGGCCGATTTCATGTACGTCTGAGAGGGGAAAGCGCAACCTCTGGCAGGGTCAGGTAAGAGAGATTAGTTGTGGATCGTTCGGGAGTTGAACTTCTGAAGTGAGTGGCCTCACACGCCTCCAGTCACTTTGAAGCTGATCCCACCTCTCTTTTCATTCATCTTTTTCATCTCTCTCTCTCTCTCTCTCTCTTGCTTGACCTCAATCCCACATCCCTGCGATGCTTAAACACACACTTTAGGACTCACCCATCACACAGGGTCAACTAACACTGCTTTCAAATGCATGCATTTAAGAGACACCGCCCATCCAAAGATACATTTTGAACTGCAGTACATACCACACAAAGTTTCAAGGAGAAGAAGTATTTGCAGGCAAATATATTTCATGTAGAGATTAATTTAACATATACTGTCACTCTACTGATTTCTACCAATATAGTAAATGTTTTTTACTCAAGTAGCCTACTGTACATATAATACAATACATACGTGGACAGTCACAAGACATAAGTACATACAAGAAACTGTGCAACACAAGTGCAGACAAAGTGAGAGTGTCCATGTGTGTGTATACTCACATGGACACAAACTGTGAATTTCATGTTTTGGGACTTCACCAAAGGCTTTTTAAGGCTTTTGTAATGTTTGATATAGCCTGGTCAAAAACAGTAGATAGATAGGAAGTTACAGTAGAAGCCCAACACATGCAAGATTAGCTTTGTTCAATTTTGATGAACTTTATTTTTATATTTCCCCTTTTATTTCATACGTCTACTCCAGTACATTCTTATTTAGTAAAAAACTCAGAGGCCATTTTGCATAATGAGTACTTCTATTTTAATACTTCATCACTACAAGCGACCCCTTTTTACGTATGAGTAGTCTGCTGCTAATATGAAAATATGGATTAGATTGATTATTCTGTAGTTTTACTTATACTTATTCTATCACATTTTGTGTGTAGATTTAGGTCAGCAAACAGTAAGTAGTTGAGATGCCAAAAACAAAGGGCTCAGTTTTGCTCCAGGTACAACTGCTAAAAATGTGACCAAAACAAACTTATCTCCTCAGCAATCTTAAGCCCATCCTGAGGCCCTATAGATTTGTGTCTTTGCTAGCCTGTGTGATGCTAATTACACACACACACACACACACACACACACACTCATGCAGAAGCTCCTCCCCGGCTCCAGACAGAGGAAACCTGATGCCTTTAAAAGCCAATAAAAGCATAATGGAATCTAGAAACCCGAGCATCTCAGTCCATCACATCTCAGCATGAGGTGGAGTTGAATCGTTATATGTACCTCCTGAATATGAAATTGACTTGAAGTTGTTTGGAGGAACGGCACGCCAAGAATATGGGATTCACAAAGCAGAAGAATAAGAGTGTTTGTGCATCACGCTTCAAGCGTAAATGTGTGTGTGAAGGTCCTTGTGATCTCGAACCCAGAAAGTGTCTAAAAGTACTGAAAGACATTTAAGTGCAAGCATGGTGTGTGTGTGTGCCAAGGATGACTATTACAATGAAGGCCGTTGCTATGGGCAACCTTTGCCTTTCACAGAAATTCCCATCTCCCAGTGAGAAGCTACATACACACACACACACACACACACACACAAACATACATCAACACATACACTCTAACACACGTATAAGAGCTCTGGCTTCATAAGCAAAGGTGTTATGTAACGTCAAATAAACAACACTAAAAAACCAACATCAAAACATGTCTGCTCCTCCAGCCCCCCCCTTCTGCCTCCCCCCTCTGGATCCACAAACTCTGTGCCAGTATATCCCCGTCCTAGCCTCATTTTCCTTTCATCTTAAACTCCTATTTCTTATCTTGCGGCTAGCTTCCTAACCCCAAAACACACACACATACCTAAATAAACACACACCCCACCCCTAAGGCGGCACCAGAGCCCACCCCAAGGGCCCCTTTTACACAGCAACCTCCACATACCGTAGCTGCACAGGCTAGTCTGCTGTTTGCCCATTTTGTGTGTGTTCAAATGTGCATCATCTATATTTATCCTAACCTTTAACAGTAATTTGTAATCACCCTCTGTGCCCCAACATGTTTAATTTATGAGACAATATTATAAGTGTGAATTCACGGTATAGCGGGCAGTAGTGCGTCATTGTATGTAATTACAGTGTGTGTGTGTGAGTGTGTGTGTGTGAATGGGTGTAATCACAGGTTTTGTTTGTGGTGCGTGTATACATGCACAACCAAATGCCCCTCAGACCTATCTGTGTGTGTGTGTTTTATGTGATTTTGGGGGCGTTGAATAGGGCCAGCTCTGCATTTTGCCTCTGTTTCAGGAGCTATAAACAGCTGCCTGCGCCACATAGCTAACTAACCTCAACGAGACACAACGAGCTTTCCTCCACCGCACGCATAACCCGGGGCCAAAAACGTCTGTATGTTGCCCTCAATTTCCCTCCACCACTGCATTTTGTTCCCATTCGTTATAAAAGGAAACTGTAAGATGACAGCCATATTCCACAGGATTTGAGGATTGAATGCAAGCCTGGTTTTTGGCAACATATGAAACACGGCCACTGTAAGACATGCGGTGCTGGTTGGAATCATTTTTAAAACAATCTGGGAGCTTTGGAATATTAAATTATATTGGTTCAAAAGGAGATGCGGAAAACATAACATTAAAGGACAAAAAAAGCAGCAGGTAATGTCATGTTCTGACAAAGGGAACACAGGTGCGTTGCAACATTTGCAGTGATTCAGGTAGGAACCTGATCTAACGCTGACATCAGGCTTTGCTCTATACATTTGATCTTGGAGGCTATAGCTGTTCTGTCAGTGTGTGTGTATGTGTGTCAGCTCGTTTTACAGCTAGGCTGGATTTTATAGGAGCGCTTACAATTATGTGGTTTTACAGATATTAACATTCCGCAGGAGCTAAATTATTCCAGATTTAAATTACAATAAAGTGGCAACACTGCAGCAACCTGACAACACACACACACACACACACACACACACACACACACACACACACACACACACACACACACACACACACACACACACACACACACACAGTGCTGGTGGTAGATGTGTGTGATCCAAAGGGGATATTTTTGGGTTGATTTTCTGACTGGTCAAATATCTCCTTCAGGGCTAGCTGGGCAGATAGAGAGCTTCATTGTGATTGACTTCAAATACATTCCTCAGAAACCCGAGAGGCTGCCGCCGCACAATCCCTGGCACACACACACACACACATATTTTAAGTTCCTGATACAGTAGACGCAATGCAGCTCTGCTTTGGAGAAATAATCGTTAATTGTTCTTTTTAATATGTGAGATTTTATCGGAGCGAATGTTCTCGACTGCTGCAGCATCTTTGAGCTCTCAAAACTGTGAAGAATCATTTGAATACTCCCTCTGCCTTCTGGCAGCATCTGTGAGTCCCACTCCTCTAGCAGGCCCTCCATTTATTGCATCCACAGTGTTGAAAGAGAAGAGGGAACAGAATTACAATAACAGACATTGAGGTTACGTCTATTGTATTCTTTTGCCACACTACACGGTTCACTTAGGAAGGGAATAAATCAACTTTAACTGAAGTGGCATTACAGAAATTATGAGGAAAATAAAGATAAATTACACTCTAACCTCAGCATGCCATAGTGCTTACAGGTTGTATAAGCCTATGAGCAGTTTCACCAAAGAGAGATTGTCTTCTACACAGTAAAGTATAAAAGACATTTTCCAAATTCTAATGTTGTGTTCTGTTATCTTTCTCTTTTTATTTCAAAATCCATCTTGAACTCAGGAACATATACATATATTTATCTCATCAAATATGATTTTGGGAAACAGGAAACAAGCTAAACCAGCCTGTTGCATAAAATCTCAGTTGATCATAAGCTTTTTGATCCAATAAAATCTGAATGATTTGATTTAAATTTCCTGCATGACTATAACCAGCCAACATACTTTGTTCCACTAGGAAATACGTCACATTCTGAAGATAATGCTCTAACTTCCGTTTTACTGTGACTTCCGTTTGACTGTTGACATTGTTGGGATCAGGAAAGTTAAATTCATAAGAAGAAAAAATTTTAAAAAGTATTTTACTTCTTTCCAAATCCATTAAGCATCTTGCAACTCCTCAGATTTATCTTGTGCCCCACTGGAGGGGTCATGTTAACAACCTCTGGACAAGAAGAATGTCAATAGCGGTGCTTCAGGACAGTTCAGACAGGCATTGAAGATGTTTTGTCATCATATGTTCAATAGACTGTCAAATCATGTTGATGACAAGCCATCATTTTCATTAATGATGTGTATTTCAGGCCCTGTCTGTGTCTAGCTACTCCACAGCGCTGGTCTGGTAATGCAAGATTGGTGTCGAGTTTGCTCATATTTGTTCCATCGCATGTGCAGAGCCACATCCCTGAACTAATTGCGTATCATTGAATGGCTTAAACTTTGCTGACTGACTATCCTGACTGAACTAAAGTGCTGGATGTCAAACGTGTACTTGAACACATCATGACAGTTCTCGATAATAATTTAAAAAAATAATAATAATAATCATCTGGCAGAAATTTGAGACTCAGTTCAGCTGAGGTAAAGTGATCTTTTTGTACCACATTTCTAAACCTCCCTGCAGTTTAATTCACTGTAGGTGGAGTGCCCACGCTTCATAAAGCAGCTGCTGATTCACAGTCGTCTCTGTGTCTGCTCCTCTCCAGAGCAGACCTACACTGATTAGAGGTGGAGAGCTTGAGCCATGCTGCTCGCTGAGAAAAGTGGAACGTTGATACCTCTTTATCTGGAAACGGTCAGACAGCTTGGCACATGCACTTCAACTACTCGCACACTTACAGGAAAATCAACAGACTGTTTACGGTTGGTTTCTTCCACGCCCGTTTTTCTTTCCGGAGTGGATCCCCAGACCTTTAAGTAGTGACCTCTAATCTACCTTCATCTTTTGCTTTTTTGCCTCGTCTCACTCTCTGGCCATGCTCTTCGTCTCCTACCAGCTGGGCAGGTTGGACAGCAGCCAGCCTGGACGCTTACAGACTTAAAAGAAGACAAGGAAATGTGAGAGAGCAATAGAGGGCAGGCAGTGTGTGTGTGTGTGTGTGTGTGTGTGTGTGAGTAGGTTACCAGGGGATGGCCTGGTTAAGACACCTGCCACCTTCAGCAGAGATTAGCACAAAAGCCACTGCACTGTCACAGTGCTCACATGACACCTTATAGCACACACACACAGAGACGGTTGGATGTCGAGACAGTATCTTGTAGCAGTGATGTCAGGTTAACATTCAAACTGTTAACACCTGCACGCTACAGGTTCAAAGAAAACCTGTCTGAGTCGACCTAGGTGACTTCAAATCCTAAACTATGCTGCTTTATTCATGGCAAATAATGAGCCAATGGGCCCAAGGGCACATGCACATTTAGGGGCCCCTTCTCACCTGAGCACAAGCTTAAGCCCCACCTCCCAAACTAAATGAAAACGTAGTAGTGCAGATGTAGCCCTTGATGTAGCCTAACTGTGCCTCCGAATCCCAAAGCTCACTGTTAAGGCTTTAAAGGAAGAATGCATGAATTCTTTACACAATAAATAATATAATAACAGTCCTCCCCCTGTGGGTCAAAAACATTCAGCATCCATTGGAATCACCTCCTTACTCTAATACATAAATATACTGTCATAGTTTAACTGTCTGTGTACCCCTTTCAGCAGTAAACCCAGAAAAAAGCTTACTTAAAAAAAGAGCTTTTTAAGTTACATTGTAATTTATTGTGTAGAAATTCTTTGCATTAACAGCTGCAGCAGGGGGTCATAAGCAGGCACCACTGTGTGTTTGCAAGAAGGAACCCGCTGAGCAATGCTGCAAGATGGGAAGTGGTTTTGGGGGACTTAAGACTACCTGGGGATTAATACAAAACATGTTAGATGTCAGTGTTCAGACCTATTTGGGTCGTTAAACAAAAATAATGTTTGATATGTATTGCTGCTTAAACTGTCTTAAAATATCTGTCTGTCTTAAAATATGTAATCAACTAAAACTGCTATTCAACTAAAAAATATCCTTGTGGACATGTTGCTGTAAGTAGCGCTGAGTGGGAAGGTAGACACATTGATTTAGTCCCCTGCCAAACACATTTCTGATCTTTTCCGGCACATTTGTCCCAGTTTTTCACACGAGTGCTTACTGTGACCAATGAATCTGAACCACCGAGCAAACCTGTAAACATGCTCATGTACAGAGCCAGGAAATGAGCGAAACACTTTTTCTCAATCCACTATTTTTAGTCTGTTCTGCCGATCAAAATTCCTGATAGCGCTACTGTGGCTGAACCAAATTGCAGCCACGTTGGCCGTATTCATTGCCCTTACTAAACCTGTGGGAGGATAGCATTACATTGGCTCTAGTTTGTTATTCCAACCCGCTCTGGCCCTAAAGCTGTCTCAGTGCAGCATCAAACCACAGCTGAGAAGCATCCAAGCACTAATATTATCTTTCTAATATTATCTTTCTCCACTGAGTTATGGGGACAAAGATGATCTAAGTGATGAATGTCCTAATGGAAAGTCACGCATTAGCTAAATATGGTGTATGGAGAGAATGGCTTGGTCAGAGAGCTGCAGGGACAGAACAGGTGCACAGTGGAGAAAAAAATCATCCATCTGGAAAAAGCAATTTAAGTCAATTTTCATGCAGAAGACTTTTAATATTTATCTCATATATCTGTTATAGATCCAAATCCATTCTTGACAATGTTCAGTGTTCCTTCAACAGAGCGTGGTATTATTTTAAATCAGTCCAAAGCTTTTGCATTTGCTTCATTGTTGGCTCAACAAGTAATCTTCATTAAGTGGAGGGCGGGCTGTCCTACCTTTTTTTAAAAAAAAAAATTGATTATGGTGGTCATTATGAGTCTTAAACTTGAGCAACCAAGGTTCACATTAAATAAAATCGCTTGCAAAATAGTTGAAAATTGTTTTTCATCATTGAGTTTGTGGAGAATCTGTCCTTTAGCAACTTCATTGCTAATGTCTTTCACAAGCAGACATTTTGACCTCTTGCCAAATATAAGTTCATTTTCTGTTCTATTTTTCTGTAAAAACCCTTATTGGAAGTGGCAGAGTCTGCCATTCCCGCTTGGGATTCAAATCGCCGACCTACGCACTAGTGATTCACAGGAAACAAAGTATGCATGTAAACCTGTGCTATGTTATCTCATTGGTATCTGCCTCACTTTCTAACAGCCATATCAAAGCTGTATTATGTTACAGCTAATGCATCTGGAAAACACTGTCACTGCCTCACATTAAACGTGGCAAAACAGGGTGGCTTCATTGTGAAGGAGCCACAGGATAGAGTGTATTCCAAGCTGAAGGCAGATTGTGATTGTTCATCATAAAAGCTTAATTTAGGGGATTCTTTTCACCATTAAATCAGATTGCGGTTGTGACAATTATTGATAGACCTCTTTATTGAAAGTTTGTTTGGCTGCACTGATAAACAGAAAAACAGCTGCTCTTCTGTTGTAGGTCTGACTAAGTAGCTGCTTACGGGGTGTTTGCTGTAGTATTAAACTGCACTTTCCGTTACGTTTCCCCAGTAACTACAGGTAAAGCCAAATTAACCACAACTGAAATCTTAAGAAAGACAACTTTAAAACAGATACTGTAAATTAATGAATGACCCTTGGATGCAGATGGTGTTTAACCTGTTATGTTTAACCAGTGTTAGGGTTGGGCCAACATTAGTCCAACATCGTTTGCAGTGGCGCTAATGGCATTTATTGTAAATGCTTAAAAAGTAATAATTCTGATACATCTTCTGGATAATGCAACTCCAAATGAAGGTGGAGACTAAGGCTGTCACTTTTTCCAAAATCAAGTTCAAACACTGTTGTAATTGCATATTGCCTCTGGACAGAACACACAATTACACAACACTTTTTTTACAGTCTATGGAATGCTTTTCTGAAATAATGTCACAATTGATAAGAACACAGACATCCTTTTGTAATGATGGATATAGCTCCTGCAGCGGGTTTTGTGCCATATGATTTGACCAGTTTGGATGTCCCCCCAACAACAATGTCCTCGTCAATCATGATGTTTCACTGTGGACATCACCCAACCTTAATCCGTATCACTGACAAGACAAGCAGCTGACTCAGAAACTTGCCGCAAACTCAATAGAGGTCACATGACACATCAGATGGCCTGAAATGTAATGTATGTAATAGACTAGATGGACTAGAGCTATGAGACCGACACACACACACACACACACACACACGCACACACACACAAACACTAATGCTGAAGATTTACTCATCTCTTGGCCGAGTATAGGTGAGCAGTACAATGGGAAGAGGGGTGATACAGAGACAGAGTGGGTTAGAGATGTACTGTATATCTGTATGTAGGACCCAGCTGTTACACTAATCTGACAATCCAACAGGATTAAAGACCACCTCTCAAGGCTAGCTCACACACAGATATATACGCAAAAACGCAGACACACACATAACGCCTCTATGCGTGGAATCCTCCTCCATTATATATGACCTTATGAAACATGCATCTCCGAGTGTGTGTATGTCACTGTTTTGCTGCCAAAAATGCCTTGAGATTCTGACACAACTGCTGCTCCCACACTCCACAGTACGCCGCAGTGTATTTGTGTGCTTATGAGGTGGGTGTGTTGTCCGTGGTGTTCATGCAATGCCTGTGTGTGTGTGTGTGTGTGTGTGTGTATTGTATTGATGTTTGGTTGGAAAAAATGTTACAGTGAGCAGTGAATGCTGCTGGTTGGACGGTGTGTCAATGACTGTGTTTTTGTGGCTGCTTCTATGAAGTGTTGGTGAAAGAGAGGAAAAGGAGTGAGACTGAATGTCGATTTGTGTGTGTGTGTGTGTGTGTGTGTGTGTGTGTGTGATTACAGCCTGGCTCAATGGGCCTATTTCTGCAGGGCCAGTGGGAGGGCGTGGCGCCTGTGGCTGGAACTTTTCTCGTGTTTCTAAGGAACTTTTTAAAAGGGGCTCAGAAATGTGGCTGCGTGTGAGAGAGAGCGCCCTGTGGACCATGATGCCTTTGTGTAGCAGGGAGCCAGAGAGAGCGGGACTTAGAGTCCACTCAGAAACGGTAATCAATGGTCTGTTCTCAGCCCCAAATCGAAACACACACACACACACACACACATTTATGAGAATCACATTTCTGCCCATATACTGTGATGTGAATCACAAGGCAGCATCATATAATTACAGCTTGTGTAATCAGGCTAATGACAGGCATGCGACTTTACAGACCCCAAGGAAAAAGTAGCAAGGAAATGGAGAAAAATCTATGCATAAAAGCCAGAGTTTTAAAGAAGAAAAGTGGCAAATGGGGAATACTTGAGTGGAACAAGCAGGGGTGATGATGGACCTGGAAAACGAGAGAGGAGTGTTTTTGTCTTTGACGCAGAGGAGAGGAGAAAAATCCAATCAGCCCTGTGTAATTCAATCTGGAATGGAAAGATGCACCTTTGTGAGTGTGTGTGCAGAGGGCATGATGCATAGTATTATCATGCCATACCTCCCTTTTTCTCTCTCACCCACACAGAGGAGGTAAACAAATTGCTGCTCCAGGGGCATCCCAAGTAGCTGACCTAGCTACGCTCTCTTGGCTCCTTCCGATTGGTTGACTGAATTTCACAAACTGGCAGCCAATCTCAAGCCTTGGTGCGGTTTCCAGCCAATGCTTGTAGGCCAAGGGACTGTTGACGCAGCCAGATAGTCAATTGATTCTTCATGTATCATGACAGCTGTTGATATCAAACACTAATTACACAGGTTGTGAGATCTTGATAAGGCGAGAGAAGCGTATGGTCTCTGTCATAATGGGCCGCACAGGCTGAATGCTTGTGACCTAATCAGATGTTTATCATAAGATACTTATTAACTCTAACAAATCAGTGTCAGAAGACTTCAACGAATCAAGTTAACATGAGAAATAAGGAAATGAGACATTTGCTTTATCCAGATTATTTTCAATGAATGGCTCATGTGTTGTTGATGTTATTTCATAGATTGCATCATCGGATATGATTGTATAAAGCAGTGGCTCCCAGAAAGTGATCCGCACCCACCAAAGGAATCACAAGATGTTTAAGACAGAAAAGACACAACAATCGTTTTTTTGATCCTAAAGTTTTGCTTTCTTCTTGTAAAATATTAGATAATATTTCATCTTCAGACCTCTTAAAATGTTCAAATGAAATAATTTGAGCAGAAAAAAATCAGCTAATGAACATATGCAACTAGAAACGAGGGGTCACATTGGAGTAATTTAACATTTTGGGAGATATACTTCTTTACTTTGTTGCAGCTGAGCGCATCAACTGTGCACAGCATTCTGTCTGGACATTGTACTGAAGTTGCCAGGTTTGGTACCATAATGCCAGAGACAAAACCCTAACCTGTGCTTACCAACCATATCTGGCAACCCCTGCTGTAGCACTGGGATAAACTGTGGTACATCAATAAATAACTCTGACATGGAACTCCCCCTCAAACCACAAATTGTCAGCTTTACAAATGCATGAAGCGGGTAAGTGTAAGCAAGTAGATAATAATGATTAATGGGCAAAATTTTGCAACTTAGATAGTGATCCTCCTGATCATCCATCAGCCTCTGTTAAATCACCTCATTTAAAAATAAACATAACAAGCTTCAGGTGCGAGATTGTTCATCCATCTTTGATTGTTCTTTAAGCTGTATCCCTCGGTAGGCAAGGTTACTCACTGACTAATTAATTAAGAGGAGGATTTAAGAAACTAATGGCTGGAGAATGATTGTCTAACACATAGATTAGCTCCAGAGTGCTTGGTATAACAATTGGTGATCATTAATTCCTTGATACTGTGTGCTTACTTTAAGTAAAGTCTGATTGTGGAGCTTGCACGTGGCAAAGTGGTCAGTGTCAGAGTTAACCAATGGTAATGTGTAACTGGAGGACAGGGAGATATATGGGTTATGATACGATCTTGCTCTTACAGCCCTTCTGTCTCTTCCGTCTCGGTGTAATCCTGTCCAGGTTGTTCTCTCGATTCAATCCATCTCAGCTGCCCCTAAGCTCTTTACAGGCCTGCCTCTACCACCAGTCTCTCTTTCTGTCTCTCTCTTTGTTGCTACCAGGATACCAATCCATCCCATCCAACTCCCTTTCATTTTCTTTTTTATTCCTCGTCAGCTCCTCTGCTCTTTTGTCATTTCACTCTACCTAAAGCCAATTCCTCCCCATTCTCACGCTATTTTCTGATGAGCCAGTCATATCCTTTTACCACCTTTACATATTAACAATATCTAGTAATAATAATAATGTCTGGTCTCTCCCCTTTCTTCTCAACGCCTGCTGCATTCTGTTCTTCTATCCAATCTGGTTTCTTTTCTTTCCTTTTTTCTGCTGCACTTTAGCCACCACCCCTCCGTTAATAACACTTTTGTCTGTGATTGCTTCTGACCTCATTCCCCTTTCATTCCCTTCAAATCTCCTCTCCTTCCATCTCCACACAATATCCAATCACTTTCAAATCTGTCACCACACCTTTTATTCTTTGTTCATTTTTTGGGAACATTTTCGAAGAAGTTAAGATACAATTTATGTTCAGCAATTACTAAGTTAAGTTAAATATTTTTAGTCACAAATAGGGTTGGGTATTGAACCTCAATCCTGGGCATTAGAGGAAATGAGGGGGATAGAAAGGAGGAATGACGTGCAACAACAACAAAAAGGAATCAAACTGGGGACATTGTAATCATAGGCTATGGTACGCCTCTTAACCACTAGGCTACCATGACGCCCAAACCTCAATACTATTTTGGTACTGATAGAAATTTGTCTCTCACAGCAATAATAACAGAAGGAAGGAAGAACTGTTTCACAAGAAAAGACTGGAGAAAAGTCAGGATAAATACACCCAATGTGTTAAGAAGAAATGCATTTTTTTCTTGCAGCTAGGCCTGCTTATTGAACCTCAGTACGTTTTTTTACAGGCTGAATCAAAATTATGCCTATTTTAGACTTTATTTTAGTACTGAAACAAACAATAGAAAGTCAATAGGGAACAAATTTAAAAATCCATTAATCATTTCAGTCATTTATTAAGCACAAATGCCTAACATTTGCTCACGGCATCTTGTCAATTGAGAGGATTTTGTAAATATAACCGTCCAGTCTTGGCATTTTGAAGTTACCTTGGAGGAATAGCAATGAGCATTTTATAGACAAAACTAATCAAAATGTTAAAAAAAAAAGTTTTATTCCGCTTCTGTTTAGACAATAATTAACATCTGAGCTTCTTTTGTGAAATAAAAAAAAAATGCAAAAAAAAGGGTACTTACATTTTGTGTTTGAGCTAAATTTAATATGTCAAGAAAGGAATTAATGTCAAAATAAATCATGCCTTTCTTCTATCAACACCTCCTTCTCCTGCTGTCTTTAATGTTTAAGTGTTGTGTGCCCTGTCAATCTGTCATGTATATCTGCCTCAATCATATCATGTCCTATCAGACAGGCACCATACTCAGTCCAACATTGGAAGCAATTATCATGTCACACATATGGCTTAATAAGCAATGCACTCAAGGACACACATACACTCTAAAGGCCCGTACACACCGGGACGAATATCGCCGGGCGTTATTCGTCAGCGTTTTTCGACGCGTTTTTTGTGTTCACACCCAAGCGATTTTCGTTGACGATGAGCCGAATGAACATGCAAACTCATTATCTGTCACTAGATGGCGCTTAATGTAAAACAGAAATACCCCCGTACATAGGGTGGCGCTGCGCAACTTTGCGCTTCTGATACTCGCTTGCAACTCAGAAGAAGAGCAGAGAAGAAGAGAGCAAGTATTTAGAACATTTCTTCTAAATCAGATATAGCTCTTTATGTTCCGAAACCAACGAGACCAGCAGCTCAACATTTATTTTGGACATCGTGCTTTGCATCTTCCTCGTCTTGTGGCAGTGATGACGGTGGCGTATATATGTCTTCTTCGTTTGTGTGCTCGGTAAGACCGTTTTGTGCTTGAGCGCCGCCAAGTTGTGTTTTACTGTAACTTCAGAAGCACAAGACACGTGAGCAAAAGGGCCGATTTCATTGGTCGGATAGTTTTTGACGCGGCGCGTCAAACCAAAAAAACGAACCCGAGGCGTTTTTTAAAAATGACGCTTTTACGCGTGGCGATTTTCGCGTCGGTGTGCACACTCTCATTGACGCCCTTTGTTTAAGTCACGGCGTTAAACGTCGGCGAATATCGCGCGCGAAATTCGTCCCGGTGTGAACAGGCCTTAAGTGTCAGTCAGCCTTTCAACCTGGTTCTCTGCTGGCTAAGATTAGGGCTAATCCACAACTGTTGGAATGAAAGATTAAGAAGGAATCACCAGCTGCCTCAACCTTGTGTGTTGTGAAGGTGTTTCTATAAAGGCCCTATGGGAAAGAGAACCTGCTGCAGCCACCAAGCAGTATAACAAAATCCACATCCACACACACACACACACACACACACACACACACACACACACACACCTCATTAGCTTCAATGGCTCGTTCAAGCTACAAACGCCTTTGAAAGAGCTCTTTAAAGCACTGGGGTCCAAAGGTTTACTTGAGAAAGTCCACACAAACACACTCACACACGCACACAGCGAGTTTCAGTGGCAGTATCTAATTGGATCGATGTTCTTCCCTCATGACTTGCCCATAATTGAGGCGACATGAGTAACATGTGGGAAACCTTTTGTTGCTAAGTTCCTGTTTATTAAAACAGGCTGAATAAAAAAAACTCGTGGTGGAGGAGTAGGAGGAAGAGGGCTGGTGGGTGGAGGGTGTAGAGATGGATTGATGGAGAGAGGAAAAACGTTGCAGCAATGAGCTCCTGACCTCGTTCATTCCTCTGTCGGGACGTTGGGCTAAATAATTCAAACACACACATACAGTCACATGCCTTTCTCACACAGCATTTCTTGTTCGCACAAGCGGTCTCCCTGTGCTCCTTCATCGGCTCCTCTGCCTCTGTTTTAACATGTAAATAGCAAACACACACATGTAAAAACACACATCTAAATAAAATCCCGCCCCACCCTTTGTGCAACACTCAGGAAGCTCCCTCTTGATTTAAAGCTCAGAGGCCGGATCTATAAATACTTACTTCCTGTGTCCATCCTGTAACCAAGTGAGCAATCGTGACCACTTAAGCACACTAACAGAATATACACATCAGTATGCAAACAAGTAGATCTCTGTCCCAGTGTGAATCTTAATACAAATATGATGAAATGTTACTGCCAACACATAGGACCAAGTAAATGTCAAAAATCAAACTGTAATTAATTTCTTCTGAATAACTATATTTCCGGCTTGATGAAATAAATGCATTAGAAATGGATATCTGTAAATCAAAACTCGCAAAAATCTCTTCGTTATCAAAGAAAAACATGTAATGAAAATTGCGTTTGAAATTAGAAACTGTGACACTGACAGATCAAAGACAAGATAAAAGAGATGACAAATTGGATGACAAAACACTTATATTTCCAAGCATACGCATACATGCATCTTGGAAAATCTAACCGCTAACATGGTTCTTTTCTACTTCATATGCTGGCCTGAGTTTGCAACCATGAGAGACACTCCGTGAGAGATGAGAGCTGTTAGGTGAAGCAAAGTACTTACACAAATGTATCACTGTACAACAAGCCGTTCAAATTTTCCCACATTTATTATTGCTACCGTTTAGATTTGACTTGACGGTATTCCAATTTTACTTGATCTTCACCTCTTACTACAGGACCTTAGAGACAATCCCCCGGGACGACACGCTCTTTTTCTTCCACTGTGTCTTTATTTACGAGCACTCTCTACCACCATTAAGTGCAAACAAACTTAGCAGGCTTTGAGTGGCCAAGGTGGCCAGTTTCGAAGATGGACTCCCAGAGGAACAGTGATAGCATTTCTAGCCAGAGGCAGTCAAACCCATATTCACCAATGACATGCAGCCAAGGAAACAAGTTCCATGAACAGCGCGAAGGCAGAAAAGAGTTGGTGTCATTAGTGGCTGACTGGAGTGAAAGCTACAACCTTCTTACAAAAACAAGTTGCACAGTTGATCATACACATATTATTTTACCGGTAAATCAATACCTGTGAAGTGAGCATTGATGATTGTTTCCTTTATAAAATGTGAAAAATTGCCATCAGAAGTTGCCAGAGCCTAAAGTGATTATTTACAAAGACATAAATCATAGCAGAGCAGTAAATTGTCAAAGTTAAGAGGCTGGAAGTAGAGAATATCTTCTTTTTAAGGTCATTTTATGGTTTTATTTACTTGAGGAGTGAAACTTTTTCTAGAGAACTTGAAAACCAAAGAAGAAGATTTATTTTCTGTTAATCGACTAATTAATTGACGTTTCATTGCAGATCCATCTCCATGACAACAAGGAAAACTCCATCTGCTGATAAAGACCTTTTGATAATTGAATGCTCCAGAAGAAGCTATTAAGTGGACCTTTGTCAAACCACTATTTCCAAGATCAAGAATGAACATGATTAACTATTTGTTCACCAATAGATTCAGTTTTCAAATTCAACTAGACTTTAAATTGAGGCTGAACAGTTTTCAAGTTCAAGATACAAAACTGAGTAAATATAAAGTTGCTGACAAAATGATTATCAACCAACAAACAGGCCAACAGATGGAGAGGGAGATGGAGGGAGTTGCGTGTCGGAGGTCAGATTGAGGCCAGTCTCACAGCTTTGACACTGGGACTGATTTGGAGTAGGAAGGCCGGCCTTATCACGGCCTCAGCTTGTTCTTATCAGCAGCCTGCCAGAATACACGCATTTAAGCAGTCCCATTGGACAACATTGAGTTTCTCTCTGCATGACCCCGCCCATCCGGTCCTTCGTTAAACTAATTACCCCATCGTTAGGGAAACGTGTGAGGAAAGAGAGAGTAGTACTAAAGAGATATAAATACCACTTGTAAATAAAATGAGTGAAAAATCATAGGGCCATCTTAACAACGTTAATATGCTGGTGAATGGCATCTGTGATTCTCACTCTGTCAAACAAAAATCACACACACACACACACACAAACATACACGCACCCCCACACGCACCCACACACACGCCCTGTTTTTGAGGTTTTCATTTATAGCAAAAGCTCTGACACATTGAAATCCCAGAATGCTTTGTGGTTCTGGGAGACGGTACTGCATTTATGCTCTCTAATTCAGAGTCCTGTAATAGCACATCCAAAAACATGCATACACAAACACACACACGCACACACAATGGTAAAAGTGAACAAACTGTCATCTCTCCACTTCTATAATTATGTATATATTGTAGCGGAACAGGCGGACAAGAGAGGAGGAAAGTAGGAAAAGAAAAGAGTAGCCTAGTATAAAAACATAGAAAGAGAAAGGAAGAAGTAAAAGAGTGAAGTCAGAAAATAGAGAATGAGATATGAAAAGCTCTGAATGAAAGAAGCAACAGAGATGACACAAAAAACGAGGCAGAATGAAAAAGAGAAAGGAGAAAGACAGAAGCGAGGAGAGAGAAGGGCAATAAAGCTGTGACAAGCGGCAGCCATGCTGGTTGTCATGGCAACGGCCGCGGAGAGCAGGTAGAGCACGGTCTCCTGGGAATGAGCAAAGCACGCCTCCCTCCCCCACCGTTAGTTTCTCTCATTCGACATCCCTCCATCCTGGCTCTGTCTCCATCTCTCCATCGCCATCCCTCTGGCCTCGCTCCATCCCCATCATCCAGATCTCATTTCCCCCCTCCCCCTCTCTCCGTCTCCATGTCCCAATATCCCCCATCTTCTCCTCCTCTTGCCTCCCACTCCTTCTTACCACTCATAGTCCAATCCTTCCCTTAGTTTCTGGGCTCTACCCCTTTTTTGACATTCTCTCTCGATCACTCAGCGTTCAATCTGTTTCCCTTTTCTCTTTCCCGCTCTTCCATGTCTTCCCCCTGCTATCTAGCATCCCCATCTCGCCATTATCTTAACTTTTTCCATCCTTACCTCTCTCCATTTTATTACCTCCCTCCTTCTCATTATCTTGTGGTCTCTACACCTCCCTCTTTTCCATTCCTCTCCCTCCATCCTCTTCTCTCTATATTCATCTAGCCCCCCTCTCCAGAGAATATGTATGTGAGTATGTCTGCACAGTGCTGCCCAATTACAGCAAGGAAGACTGTGTGTGTGTGTGTGTGTGTGTGTGTGTGTGTGTGTGTGTGTGTGTGTGTGTGTGTGTGTCTACACAAGCAGTGTTTCTAGACTGTTTTGACCTACCTAAAACACCTCCAGCGTTCTCCGTCTCCCTCTGACTCACTGAATCAACAAAACTGCTGCACACCACCGCGACTATTCACTAGCACTGCGAGTGAGTGAGAGAGTGCGTGTGTGCGTGTGTGTGTGCAGATAATCAGGACTTTAATGTTAATGTGCATCCATGCACATATGTGAGCAAGCATGCCGGGACTTGTGTATGTTACTGGTCATAATGGAAGAGGAGCCAAGTTTCTGGATGAATTCAGGCTATAACTGCATTCTTTTTCTTTTCTTTTTAACTGAGTTTAATGTCTTCACATTACTGTAAGTTCTCATGGCTCCACCATGTAGTGCCTGAGAGTAAATATTGAATTTAAAACTCCACTGGCAGCCAATGGAGAGAGGCCAAAACAGGAGTAATTATCTTCTTGCACTTTAGTAGAAGACAGGCTTCAGCTTTTTGAACATTCTGCAAACAACCTACAGCACCATGGCAGGCATGAATATTATAAATTACAATAATGTAGTCTATAAAAGCATGGATTAATTCCCAAGCATGTTTGAAAGACAAAATATGTCTGACACCTGAAAATATAAGTATGCAGATTGACGTTAGATGTTAAAGGTCCCAGGTCTTTTAAGCTCCCTTGGGGACAATAATGACGGCCGCTGGTTTATCCTCACTCAAATTGATAGTTTTCTATACAGTGCTGAGCTTTCAGAACTTTCAATGTTCTTTTAGCTCAGAGGGAGGACACACAGAAATAACCGGTAGTGTGAAGTCAGGTTTCTCCCTCCCCACATGCCACTATCAGTCTAATAGTAAATGGGAAATTCTATTCCTTCCAAATTGAATCAGACTCTAAAACTAATTTCAGTCAAATGCGGCATATCTGCCACACCGGTCCTTCCCTTGTGATAAGAAATTGCTTTCAGATATGGGTTAGCAGCATGTGTACAAATCCAACACACACACCCAAAAGGGAGGAGATGGGTAGATGAAAGAGGGGAAGAGATGTTTTAGCTCCCTGAAGGCTTTCATTATTCTCTCTTTCTCTGTCCACACTCAACTCAAAACGTCAGCCCACTGAATGCAGCTCCGGGATATGAACTTCGATCCTTTTGATTTCCTCTATGCACTGGAAGGTGAACCCCATACTATCACCCATCGTTTTACACACACACCTAAAATACCTTCTCCACACCAGGAGTAGTTTCTACCTGCCAGCTTGTGTGTGTGTGTGTGTGTGTGTGTGTGCGTGTGTGAGGGGACTTTGTCCACCAGGAGTGTGAGCAGGACTCACTTCCTGTGTCAAATTGCCTCTCACATTCCACACTCTCCCTCAATTTGCCTCACTCAAGCTATTTTTTCCTCTTTCTTGCTCCTTCTCTCTTTCTTCATCTCTCTATGGGGGGCTTTGTCAGCTATCGGAGGCACAAAACACTGATTCATTCCATGAGTTAACCATGATCCCAAAGAACGCTTTTCTGCCGCACACACACACACACACACAAACTTTTCAAGGAGCGAAAGCTGGCAAGAATATGTTTTTGGCAGTGAAGATTCACTATTTTCGAGCCCACACACAGACAGATGGACAGTGAACGTTCTCATGAAGGCAGATGGATGCACACACACACATAATCTGTGTGACACAATAGATGTCTGTGGGAAAATCTGGCTCCCATGTGAAATATATCACCCGGATATGATGTCACAACTCTGATAACAGGAAATACCCACAGAGACATGACACCAGGGATCACTCATCAGACAAAACATACACAAACATAAGAGTCAGCTGGTTCAAGCCAAGAGCATCTAAAGAAAGATCTTGTCAGCAAATTCATGTGACTGTGGGTCATGTGTGCGTTCAAGGCTTGGGTTACTTCTGGTGCGTCTTGCAATTATTAGACTGCTGACGTGTGTGAGTGTGTTTATGTATGTGTGTGTATTACCAATTCAAGCACCACCTGGATCCATCTGTGCACTCCTAACACAGTGTATATTTAAGTGTGTGCATGTGTATATATGTGTCACACCTGTCTCTATCTGTACACTAAAGACAGACTGGGTCAGCACAAAGAAACTTCAGGATGTTGAAAATATGAATATTTTGTCCAAGCGAAGAAATACAGCCACGTTTGAGCCTAAGGTAGCTTACACTCCATGTCAATTGGTTTTGATAATGTAATTATTTCTTTTAGCATTTTTAAGTCATTTTGTGGCTGTCTTTTGTCAAAGTCTAGTTTTAAAAGCCTTATGTTTTGGTTTATTGTGCTCACATGTAACATATTCTTAAATAAGGTTCATGGTTTTTGTTGCAATGTGGTAGAAAAAAATAGATCTTAAATTATCATTACAGCAAAGGAATAAGCCTACTTAATCTGCCCATGAATGAAGTGTAAAAAAGGGGATAAAACATCAAGATGTAAGATTATTATACACCTACTGTTGAGCACCAGTAACACAGGGATATTATCAGTATATGCTTAGGGATATTTTCTTCTAAATTTAGGCTACATTCAAAATCTGCATTTTGACAAGTTTTGGTGCTTGCTTCCTTTTCTCTCAATGATTCAATGAGCTCCCATCCTCCTCTTCTTCCTCCACCTGCGCTTCCTCATAGGATAAATCTGGATTAATCGGTAGGGTAAGGGAAGGTGTGGGCGTGCTATGGGAGGGTGCGTGAAGCTCGGCGTGGATGGTTCCGGAGAGGTGTGTGTGTGTGTGTGTGTGGGGGGGGGGGTCGCGCATTCTTACTCAGTTTACCTCTTCGCTATTAGCTTACCGATGACATCATTCCATCCAAGGCTTCTTTCGCGCACCGCATCGCCGTTAACTTCCCCGTTACCCCACCCACTTTTCCCCACAAACACAAGCTGCCGCACACACACCTCCGGTTATAACGGGAGGATCCCCCTGGTCGGATTTTGGCACCCGGACAATGAGGCCGCCGTTATTAGGCAGCACCTTACAGGTTGGAGATCGGACATCCAACCCCCACCTCTTTCTCACACACGTCCTGTGTTACCCGGTAATAAATTCGTTAAAGCCGCAGTATGACTGGAGTCCCCTAAATTAACGACAGGATGTGAGCTGGTGACACAGACACCACATGCCGAGGCACCGCACAAAACCCGTAATCAAGCTCAATTAGAGATTACCCGCTAATTACCGACACACAACTGCAAGCGCACACACCTCCTGACTCGAGGGGACACAGGCCACAATAAACCCCGACACTGAGACACAAAGGCTGGCGTATGCGTGTGTGTGGGAAATCGGGGGGTGCACGAGAGTCGCCAGCCCCCCTAGCGGGAGTTACGGACGTCCAATAAGGGCTGATAAATAGCATAGCCTAGGTCGAGTGCAGGATTTTACCGATCACTGTCTCACTGAGGATAGCTCACCGCGCGCGCACGCACACACTCGCGCGCACACACACGCACACACACACACACACACACACACACACAAGCTACTGTGTGCACAAGAGCACCCCGCTTAACAAAGGATCTGATGCTTGTGCTTACCGTGGCGGTATGAGCAAGCAGCGCTGTGAGCGCCAGTAGCCAAGGCAGCTTCATAATCGGGGTGCGCGGGCACAGCCTCCCGGTGCCGCCGCCGCTGCCTTCACGGGTCGGGGAGATGGGGGGAACCAAAAGCTACTGCTGCTTGCAGTCGGTGTCTCGGTAGTCTCAGTCTGTCCAACGTCAGAGCGCGCAGCCCGTCCGCGCGACCATCCGTCTTTCTAGTCGGTCTTTTTAATCCAAGGCTTCACGTGCTGCTGCTGCTGCTCCAGGTAGCCTAACCCGTAGGTTTAAGCAATGAGATTTCTTTGAGACCTCTTCTCCCTCTTCTCTGTCTTTCTCTCCGAGTTTTTGTGCTCGAAACCTGATAGATTTACTACCGGGAGGTCTCTTTCTCTCGCTTAATACACAGACAGACTCTCTCTACCCCTCTCTCTCTCTGTGTGCACACACACAGCCTCTCTCTCTCCTCCCCCTCTCCGTTGAGGGCAGGATGTTCCGTATGGTGACGCTGCTTGGCCTGGGAGCATAGATAATATACAGTCTATGCCTGGGAGTCTGGCAGGAGGAGTGTGTGTGTGTAAGAGAGAGAGAAATAAAAAGCATATATGGACTACATGTGTGTGTTATGAGAAGCACTTGGGAGGATTTCCGCTAGCAAGGGCGAGGATGCCCCCTGCAGCTCGTTTAGGCACCCACTGGCCAGCAGCTCTTTAAACACACACACGGCAGTTATAGCTGCTCCCAGGTTGGGCCATTTGCTCAGATGGTTCCGGTTGGCTGCACGCCATTATTACACGCCTTTACAGGTCAGCTGCGGTCCTTCGCTGTGTTTGCCTGAGTTACGTTCAAGCCGTTTTGATAAACATATGTAACAAGAATTAATATTTATGCGCGCTACGCACTGTAGCTTACTTGTGTCGCTTAGCAACCGTGTAGTTTAGCCAATCTGTAATTGAAAAGGGTGCCAAATGTAAACCGAAACCTGAATGACACGTTAGCTAGTTCAAACCTATGAGTTCAACAACTACCTAACACGCTACAACTGCTTTATAAATTGAGCACAATCGTCACCAAAATAATCTCGACTCAAGGCTAGAATCTGACCTTGCTAAACTATTTGCCTGTCAAACACCCCAACTTGACTGTTTAAATGACGTCAAAGCGTGGTTAGCCCAAAATATTTTAAAACTAAATGAGAGTAAAGCAGAGATCATGCAGTTTGGCCCCACTAACTCCATGATAGACTTGGGCCCCCTCAATGATTTTGTGCATCCTGTTTTGCTAACTTTGGGGTAAAAATAGACAGTGATTTTAAACTTGACAAACAAATAAATGCAGTTGTGAAATCTAGTTTTTATCATCTTCGCCTTTTAGCCAAAGTTAAACGTTTTTTGTCTTTTAACAGTTTTGAACAAGCTACACATGCTTTTATTTCTTCTCGTTTAGACTACTGTAATGCACTTTAAATCGGTATTAATCAAAAAGCACTTTCACGCTTACAGTTAGTCCAAAATTCTGCAGCACGTCTTTTAACTGGAACCAAAAAGCGCGCTCAGATAACTCCAATTCTTGCCTCATTGCACTGGCTTCCTGAACGTTTTAGGTTTGATTTTAAGATTTTATTGTTTGTTTTTTAAAGCTGTGAATGGACTGGCCCCAACATATATCTCGGACCTCATCCTAATTTATAGGCCAGCGAGGTCCCTGAGGTCAGAGAGCCAGCTCCAGCTTGTGGTCCCCAAGACGAGACTTGAAAACTCGGGGGGACAGGGCCTTTTCTGGTTGGACCTAAACTCTGGAACGCTCTGCCCCCCCCATGTCCGAACAGCCCCAACAGTTGAGTGTTTTAAGTCTCGTCTTAAGACACATTTATATTCTTTGGCTTGTAACTCCATGTGAGTTGTGTGGTCCTCTGATGTCTCTTATTGTTTTTACTGTATTTTAGTATTTAATTTTATCTTTTTTTTTTTTTAAACCCGATGCTCTTATTTTTTTACAATATTTGATATTAATTGTTTTGTATGTTTGAGTTTTCTGTGCAGCACTTTGGTAACTTTGTGTTTGTAAAATGTGCTATAGAAATAAAGTGGATTGGATTGGATTGAAACAGCTAAATGTTTTCTGCGATGTTATAGCGACAAAACACCAGTAAAATCAGTGGCCAAAGAAAAAGCCTTTGTGATCAGTTAGGTGCCTATTTGGACTCCGTTGTTAACACAAATGTATTTAGGAATATGCATCATCCACATGACAAGTAGACAAAATAAGTTAAAACTAGGACCCAGTTTAAGGTTATATTATCCCAAACAGCTTTACAATTAACGTAATTCCCACAAACCAACAGCCAGTAGGGCTTTTGGGGCCACTGTGAGTCACGGCCCAAGGGTAGTTGCCCATTTTTAGCCTTTTTGTAATCCATAAAATAGCCCAACGCCTACCAGAGCCTACGCTTATAGAAACTTTCAGGTGGTTTTAGATCCCTACTGGGTTAATTATAAACCGCTTTAAGAAATAAACAAAGCCATGGGATTACTGCCACCAACATCACACCCAACCTGCCTTGTTTTTCTAAGTTAACTTCCTGGCTGTTCCCGCCAATGCTCCGAACAAAAGTTGGACAAGTAAAGGCAGGGTTATTATTTTGTCCTCTCTGACTCATGCTGCGTACAGGCTTATCACTGTGCACTGTGTCATTCATATGGCTGGATTAGAAACTAAGGCGCATTCCCTGAATGTCCTTTTAAAAAAAAGAATAAAAAATATGTTTTTATGCTCCATCCTTTCACCCTGTGTTTTCTCAAACATACAATTAAGCACACTTGAGACAGTTACATTTTCAAAGTTTTTTTGTTCAGTTTGGTTTCAAAATAAAGATCACACAATTGTTTAGAGACAATCTACAACAGGAGTTACAAAAAATAGTTGCCCAGGCAATAAGCATACACAGGTTCTGTTAACTATACACATATGGTTACAGGTGTGCTCGTAGTAAATATACACAAGGCTGCTCCAAATGTACACCGCACTGTGGCAGGCTGCCTCTCTCACCCAAAAGGACATGGACAGTATGATACAGCACTTACAGCACTAGAGAAATGCCAAAAAAAACAAGAATCTTCTCTGTACAATCCATGGGTTTACCACTCTGAAAACAGTCATGAGTAATAGAGGGGTTTGGGGGGTGGGGGAGGTTAAATGAGTAAAAGTTATTTCTCCCACCCATCCAGTATACCCATACACATGACACATTTCATGGGGTAAAGCATTCCTATAAAAAGATCTTAAAAAAAGGTCAAAAACAAAAAACCTTCAACATAAACCAGAATACACCACTAAGTCTAACAGAACGTGTCCAATTGGGAGTCAATGGGAGATTGACGTCTTAAGTTAAGCAGTGACAAGATAAAGATAAAACCAAGCGTGGCGAATCTTTGTACAAGTACTACGCTGTATAGAAAGGGCTTTTCAAAACAAAAAATTGATATTACAATTTACAATATACAACAACTCATATGTCACAACCAAGGAGGTGAGAATATACACTGAAATGCACAGGGTTTTTTTTCTAAGATTTTTCAGAGTGAGCTTTTTTCCATTTTTCTTCTCATACCAAAAAGGGTGGTAAAGCACTTTTACATTACAAGGGTTTACAAATGTACAATTATACAGTCAGAAGTATGTGGTCACTACTAGGATACATTATAGATACAGATTCAACATCAAAAACCAGAAAAACTACAAAGTTTTATATATATATTTATATATATATATGCAAAGGTCTACACCAAGTATACACGTTATATTTATAGAAGCAAGACCAGAAAACGAATCTCCCATGCTAAATGATCTGTCTGCTGGTTAGCTAATGGCAAGTGTGCATTCGTCTATGATTCTGTGATGTCTGACAAATTAAATACTCGTTCCATCTCATAGTGGTAAATAGCTAGGATGGGAGGAGGGGATACTAGGATTGTGTGTGCAGCAGTAGCAAAAAGTGAAATGACTTGAGTCTCTCAGAAAAGAGGAAATTAAAGGAAAAACAAAAAAGGAGGGAGCTGAGTGAGTGATTGGTGGAACAGGTCTCACCTCTCTCTCTTTACTCCGTCCTCCTACCCTCTCTACCCCAGCAGTACAGTGGGCCTGGGATCGGGCGGGGGATGGGGAAAAAAAAATCTGACAAACAACTAAGGCTGCTTGAAGCAACAGGCTCCTCCCGAAGGGTTGTCATGGAAACAAGGGTACAAGAGGTACTCAACGTCCTTGGTGAGTAGGATTTGGAGGGGGAAAGTGGGCATGATGTCCTCTATCAGACAGGGACATGAGGGTGAGGCTGGTAGCCATGACAGCTTAAGGAGGCGGAGGTAAAGGGTGGGGGGTAGATCATGTCGTAGACTTGATTTAAGGTGCGGGGGAGGGGGGGTTACATGATGCCATTGGGAGGGCCACAGAGAGGACCCAGGTCAACGCCATTCTTCATGTAGTACTTCTCCAGCTTGGCAAGGATGTGTTTTCCATACGTATACTTCCTCAAGGTGGAAATGTGAGGCCGGATCTGCACAGAGACAAACCAAAAAAGAAAAACATGTGTTGCATATGTTCAAATAGGGCTTCCAAATTGGCAAACTTTTTAGGGCTTCTGTCTGGGGCTCCAAATATATGAGAGAGAGAGAGAGAGTGTGAGCGAGAGAGAGAGAAATACAATCGATTATGTTCTAAACCCTTTAATCCCACGTATACGGTCTTTTGATTGCTTTGAAGAGAAAATACTGTAAATGAGACATTCATGGTAACATTGCAAGCCTGAACGCTCCTCTGCTAACTAAACCCTTCTATAAAAACAAAAATATTGGCCTGGAAGAGGTTTGAAACATCCTCCATTATCCCAGAATTTTGATGGGACAACCTTCCACCTACCTTGTGCATTACAATCTTGCGCTGGGAGGGCTCAGCCACATCGATCATCTTCTGCACCACATAGTTGGCGTACTGGTCCTTCATCATGGTGTATAAGGCACTGTGGGGGCCCTCAGTCAGGCTGCACACCTCTTCTATCAGCACTGCCCGTTCTGCTCGGGACGCATGGGTTACACACTTCTCCACCACATTACTAGAGAAGAGAAGGGAGGGATGAGCATGAAAGTACATTTAAAAGAGACAAGGTCTGGCTGCAATTGTGGAGAAACAAAAGAAACCCGTTTTAAAGAAGGAGGGAAGATGAGACCGAAACCTTGTATTTGTGTTCCGTTTACCTTGCAAACTTGTGCTGGCTGAGTCCCAGGACATTGCCTCTGATCTCAGCCACTATCTTGCTCTTATCCTCAGCTCGGCCGTGCTCTAAAACGTGCTGGATCACATAGTTGCCGTATTGGTCCTAAATAAAACAAACCACACAGAAACATTACCTAAAACGTGAGGACACCAGCTGGTGCTTCTGGCGTCACATCAAACATGCATCCAACTTCAAGAATCTGGACTGAGAGACGCTTTATGTCACTATCCTGAAAAACATAACTGGTGGAAGAAGAAAAAAAGCAGCAAGTGCTAGTCTGCGTGTGTTACCTGCACAAGCTGTTCTGTGTGTTGATGGAGCTCCTCCAGTATAGGCAGCGTCTGTTCAGGAAGGCAATGTTCAAGAATGCGCTGGATGACTCGACAGCCATAAGGATGAGTGGAGAGGGCAAAGACCTGAGAAACGCAAATAATTACACGTGTTTACTTATTCAACATACACCAAATGGTCCTGTTGCTGTGAGTGGAACACAGCACTAATTTACCTTTGTTTAAACCGTTTTCCCTAAAAAGGCACATAAAGTCCCTTGGATTACAGTAGAAAACTCTTTACTTTCACACACATACTACCCACCCCTGCAGGGAAGGTGAAGGCAAATTCCTGTCATGCTTCCAGCTACACAAACAAATCTGAGCTACCGTGTAAAAAATATGCAGTTACACAACATGCAAATGTGTGAGAAGCAAAAAACACTCAGATCAGTGAGATTAGCTGTCAGAGTATCCTGGCTCCTCAAAACTGAAACATTTCATTAGTATCTTACTGAAATGCAAATGCATGGACACAAAATCTTTCTTTCAACACTTTATGCTAATGTAGCATTTAGCTGGTGGACAGATGATGTTGCCACTGGGATGAGGTTTCTGTTGCTGTAGCAATGTACCATGTCCCTGGAAAGGACTGAGTACAAGTATCTATGTACTTTGGAGGTTACAATATACTTGCTGCCTTAAGGTAGCAACAGTTTATGCATGCACACAAGTAAACGTACTTGTGTGTGCGTGTGTACACGTGTGTGTGTACACATGCGTGTCTCAGCCAAGCACCGGCAGGCCTCAGTGATCGAATGTGAAAATATATTGCGAGTGTGTGCTCACAGAGGGGACCCACCTGTCCCTTAAAGGCGTCTATGATGAAGTGCAGCGCGTGAGGCTGGACACATTCAATACACTTCTGCACCACGTGGTTACCGTTCTGGTCCTTCACACACTTCAAAACATGGCCGTCCAGCTCCCGCGCACCATCTCACTCTGCAGGGTGAAGGACAGAGGAAAAAAGGAAGAGGGAAAGCAGAGCAAGAGGCAGAGTGTGGAGAAGGGCATGTAATTGTGAGAAATCAAATATTTCCTGAAAGCATTTTCCAAAGTCTCCTTCATTCTCACAGCCCAACAAATAACATTGGGCTTCGAACAGTTGCCCTGGAACAATCTATTGAGGTTCATGAAGGAGATCTCACACACACACACTTCAGCTAGTTTTATCTCAACACCTGCAGTTCAACATTTGCATATAAACTGTGGTATCATTAGCCTCATTCATCGTTGATGACAGAATGCCTGCAAGGAACCTGCTGCTCCACAAGGCAGCTCCAACATAAAACCAATAATGTAGACGAAAAATGCCATTTCAGAGTGAGGAGTGCACTTCTTTATCACTGCAGGATTCTGCTATATAAACAGAAATTAGTGATCCATGAGCAATGCATCCTCATTCACGACTGAAATATGAGTACATGGACAGTAGATATGCTTTACAATTGGAACACTTCAAAAAGGATATTTAGCCATATTTAGCCAAAATCACAGCAGGGTTATGGCAGTAAGGATTCAATTAAGGTCATTTTAGTACAAGGCACAGTCTGTTTGCACGGTTTATATTTCATACAGTGCAAAGCAAACTAGTGTACTTACAATGACCTGCTGATCAGAGGGGATGAACTCCAGAGCTTTCTGAATGACCCTACAGCCGTACATCTGCAGGGCCAGAGACAGCACATGACCTCGAATCCTCTCTGCCAGAGCTAGCTTCTGGTCCAGGCTGCCGAACTGAAACAAATCCACACACAAAATAAGCCTGTAAATCCTCTACTCCATTTGATACTACACAACTCCACATACATTACACAGCCACACAGGCAGGGTCCAAAATTAACTAACACTCGTCAGTTGCCGAATGTGGGTAAATTTTCCGTTTGGCGTGTAAATCTCAGAGGGCTACCCGCCACATGGCGAGTAAATGTTTGTACCAAAATAGTTCAGTCTTCAAATTGGTGAAAGTGCAGCTGCTTTCTTCTGTTCCTCTGCATGTCAGAGCGTCGCGGGGGCGGACAAACACGCACGCACGGTATACTCTCGGACGGCCGATTTAACTTGCAGGTCCTCATTGATATAGTTTGTGTCACACAGGTCTCCACAAGCAGAAAAAAAATCTTAAAACGCAACTTGTACGTTCAAAGTTAGGACTAGCAAGTCAATTTGCAGTGAAGAAATATATTGTATAGCCTATTTACATTTTTATCATTTATTTCAGGCTAAGTGGTCAAACATCCTATTGTCCGTTTACAGTTAAACATTTACATCCCTACCAGCAGGACTTGCAACCTCAACCATAAATGTTTGTTATGTAGACCTAAGTTACAAACAACCTTCAATTTAATATTTTGGGGGATTAAAGATATGCAGCCAACTTGAAAAGTTAATTCAGGTGCAAAATCAGAGAACCACTGACCAAGATTAATTAATTCAATCTTACTCTCAAAGTAACTTTTTTTACACTTTGATGACAATGACTTGAATTTTCATACACACCTCAAAGAACTTCTGGATGACATAATTTCCAAAGACGTCCACCATGAGCTGGTAGGCCGCCTGCAGTATCTCACTGAAGACAAGCTGGCGCTCCGCTGAACTGGCTCGCTCCAATTTCAACTGGATAAACCTGTTAGAGACAGAGAGAATAAGCATTTTATTAACCACAGATACGTCTTTTGTTGTTCTTCAATTTCATTTTCAAAGCTTTTACAATATATACATATAAAAAGACTCATGAGAAAGTATAAAGCCTACTCTCCTAAAACCCAGTATATAGAGTGGATTCACAAAGTTTGGATGAACTTGAACACAAAGACAAACACATCAGACAGTGACAAAGCAATAAAGTGAAACAGATGTACAAAGACAGAGAGAGCTGCTCCTATATCTTGAACCTGAGGGAACAGTCAAACAAAAGGAGATGAAATTCAGAGTGGAGAAAAGACAAGGAGAAGGAACCATGCAGCCTGTGAGGTGAAGTAAGGCAAAAAGCAGAGATAAAAAAAGGACAGTGATGTTGAAAAGACAAAGAGGAAAGAAAGCGTCTGGAATGTGCAGACTGGACGTCATGGTGTATTAATAAATCATTTCAGTAGAAAAGTGCAACTGCATCTGAGGCAGGGCTGGTTCAAACCAGACAGACCCAGAAACCAGGACCCCAGAGTGACCTCTAGGGGCCCTGCCCTCAAATTAGCTCATTACCGTATTATTTAACATAAAAGAAGGTACACAGTTTGTTCTGTTATCAACACAAATACTTTATCACATACGGCCTAGCATGCTAGCGCTAGCATGTGCTATGGTTAGCCACCTCGTCTCGGCTAGTTATGTAGAAAGCCATGCAGATTTTAACAGCTCACCCGGAGACTGGAAGCAAAGGACATTCAGAAATCTGTATCTCACTCAAAACAGCATGGATAGGTTTTTTTCCCAAGTTTGTATGTGTGTGGAAGCACCAGAGACACAAAATAACACCCCAAATCCCAGAAAAAGTGATTTCAAAACAAAACGGCAGATGTCAGAGTAGGGAAAAGTGTCTAGTCATACTGTCTAAATACTGGTCCTAAAATCATTAAACTTAGAAAATGGTGTTGGTGTCTTACCGGTGTCTGAATCAATACACTAAGATAAAGAAAAGCATGGCTTGTGTATTGCTAAAGCCATATGATCAAATCATATATTTCTTTTATTAAGAATGTATTAATTACTTATAACAAAACTTATTTTACTAGTCAATTGCAGCTATATGACAAAAAGAAGAACCACTAGATGACAAACTGGTATTTTACAATAACGCTGAATGCACCACTAACTTACCAACTGGAATTGAACATACCATTAGGTTATTTGTTGTTTCTCTGACAACTCTGAGTCTTTAACTGCATTCTGTTGGATGTTGCAGTGATGGAATCATTTCCAGTATAATACTGCCACACGTTAATGTCACACCCTTTAGTTTCAGCATGTTAACATTTTACAGCAACTAACGTTACCTGCTGTGAAGTGAACTAGTGTTCACAGTTTTAGAGCATGGCGCAGGTATTTCAGTGGCACCAAAATGAGGCACCAAAGTCGCTTATGGGAGTTGTGAAGCTGCTGTTTGGGTCTCTACTAAGCAGTGTGGAGGTACTGCCGGGACTGGAGCTGCCAGATACTCTGCAGAACTGGTTGATGGCGGCATGTTGATTGGCTTATGCCTATACCGCCAGTATAGACTGTATAATTATACATATATCTGTATCTCTATGCAATCCTTTGGTATGTTTAATAGTAGAAAGTGAAAGGGGTGAGAGGGGACCAAAAAAAAAAAAAAAAAAAAAATCAATTCTTATTCTCTAGATTAGAACAATTCAATGTTGGATTCTGATAAGTTAATATTTATATTTTTAAATTATATTTATATATATATATATATATATATATTTTAATTTAAAAGTTACTGTCTCCAGACAGGTACAAATCAGGAAAGAGTATGGCAAAATGGACAATGACTTTTAACTTTAAGCAAAAGGGAAGAAAAAAATAAAATGGCCAAAAGGCAAAAAACAAACGGTTTTGTGTATATACACACACATGATCTAAGCACAAAATAATTCGGCTAAACACATACTGTTCTACTTTATCACATTCCGTCTGACCAGCTCATGTTTCATGTTAGAAGTTAATTCTCCACCTTTAAACATGACTGAGCCTCTGACATGGAAGATTACTGTGAGAGAAGGTGACTTTCACAAGCATGTTTAAGGCTTAAGCATGGAATGACTACACAATATAAACCTCAGTAGAATTTTTTTAATTAAAACTTGTGTGTGACAAAACTGTATATGTCAAAATCTAACAAACTCAGATTTATATGTATATTTAAAAAAAGAAAAGAAATTGTTGCATCGGGATGCATCGATAATCAGTTTAGAATCGAATCGTGAGATACCCAGAGATTCCCACCCCTAGAATGTGATCACACATTCCATCATGCAAAACTCCACATTGCCGAACATTGACCAGGTATACATGGCATAACGTTATTTATTATTCACCATAATGCCACTTTTAATGAGTAAAAATGGTTGGTCTGTAGGAATAAGCCACTACGGTAGCAGGGCTAACAATAGCCATTACAAGTCAGCTCATATTTACAAAGATTGACAAAATTGTGAGGGAAATGTGGTGACATTTTTGTTACCCACTAAGAACGATGATCCTAGATCGCACTTAGACACATCGACCAATGTCTAATACAAAGATTGGTGACCAAAGAGAGCCTGCATCAACATTTTGACGATGTCAGAAATGTAAAGGGCCACTCCAATCTTACACGTGTGACCATCAGTTTACTGGTCATGGTTACTATTACTCAGCATGTAAATACAACTGTATAATGTTTTCTGTGGCTCTGGAGGAGTTTTTCCAAGTCTGAAAAAATAACTCAAGTTTCATTTCTTGCTTGAGCTCTGAGTACAAATCTTCACAAAATCCCAGAATTGCAAACTGGTGACGCCAAGTCACTGAAGATCTAATGAAGTTGCATTATGAAGAAAAAAAAGACACAAAATGATATGCAGTCTGACAATGATTACAAATAAGATTGTATTAGACTTTCTTAGCACCGTGTAGAACGTTTATCTTTAAGTGAATAAGGTCCTTTAGCCATCAAATTTTGATGGCTGGTTATATTACTTTTTTTTTAAATCTGTGATGAAAGGCACGTTAGTCAAATTGGGATATACCTGCATCAGTGCCCTGTGTTTTGTTGATGTGTTTTTTGTCCTGTGTATTTTAGGTTGAAGTGATGTGTGTGAGTGTGTGTGTGTGTGTATGTGTGTGTGTATGTGTGTGTGTGTGTGAGTGTGTGTACCTGCTGCCATGCTGGTCCTGGCTGAACTCCATGATGTGGCCAGCAATGTCTCTGAGCTGCAGGTTGGGGTAGCGGTTGTTCCTGAAGTCCTCCAGCAAGCGGCTACGTCCTGAGGGCATCACGTCCGACATGCCGTATCGTAGCCGTGACGATGGGAACAGCTGACTGCTGGGTGAAAAGAGGGAGGAGCCTGAGCTGGCTGCGCTGCGGTACTTGGCCTCTGCTCCTGGAGCTGCAGAGATGAAACGGCCACTGCCATTGGTCAGGCCTCCTTTGTGGTAAGACAGAATAGGGAAGTGATTGTTAGAACTGGTACTGTTCAAACTCTGAGTCTAATAGTCCAAACACTGGGATTAGAGGAAATCTGAAATACAAGGCCTGAACCGAAAAACAAGACCATGGATTCTTCTTTAATTGATGACACTGCAGTACTTAAAATTTTGGGATCTTGAAAATTGCAATATAGCTATGCAGCACAGAAACATAGCACTGGATGGCAGCACTGCCTCAAATATTGAGCTGGCTTGCATTAAGAATTATTATCCTATAATGTGTTCAATAGCATTAGATTGTGTTCTTTGACATTAAGTCTAACCTGTGTTTAAAGTCAAATGCATTGTAAAAATTCTCAAGCAACATATGTGCCAGGTGGTATCTAAACACTTGTCATTGGTTTTGTTGCTGGTGGACGGCCTTGATTTGTGAGGATGTCGAAGATCAGTTTCCTCCTTTCAATAGCTGCTATTTACTACAGTTCATATCTGTACAATATGACACCTTTAAAGACTTAAAATAGTTAAAGTCAGGTAATCAATCTATCACAGTAATTATAAAGCATTGACATGGCTCTTTCAGTTTGTTTGATTGTTCTTTCTTCACACTCAAGTGTTTGTAGTACACTTAACTGTCAACTGTCAATCATGGAAGACACACAAAGCAACAAAAGTCTCAGTCGTAATTATTCGCCAGATCTGTCCCTGGTCGCTTTTGTGAAAAAAAATTTAGAGTTGGCAACACCGTATTCATGGAGACGCTATGTGCACGGAGGGCTGTGTACGTGAGTGTGCGTGTATTTTATATATATATATATATATATATATATATATATATATATATATATATATATATATATATATATATACATATACACACACACACACACACACTGTATATATATATTGTGACAGAGAGACAGAGGAGAGCAGGGAAAGGAAAAGCAGCTGAACAAAAGCGTGTTTTAAATAGCGTTAAAAAAAATAACATAACGCAACTCAATGTGTGATGGCCGGTTGATTGGGTCGCGCACCTCCACAGAATAGTCAATGTGTGTGAAACACTGCCTTACGTGAACATGGGGCCGGCTTTCCATGACATACATAAAGATGTTTTTACCATAAATTTGTGTCTCAAAATATATCAGAATGCAGGAAATGAAGTCTTTAAAACTCAAAATTTCCTGGGGAAGGACCCCCACATCCCCCAGTTAATGTGTCAAAGGCCCATTCTGAGCAAGGAACCCTGCATGCGTCAATAAGATGATGCTGCAGTGACACTCGTGGAGTGTTTTCAGCTGTGTCCTTAATAATAAAAGTTTCTGAAAATAATGGGACCAATCAGATAAATTATGCTAATTGCTGGTCATAGCTGGTACTAGCTATGAGCTTAGTGTTTGAGTCACAAAGTATCTATTCAAGTGGCATTACTGTAAAACAAAACCCAGTCAACAATGGTAATCTGATTCACTTAAATCAAAGACACTTACCAAGATTGAGGTTGGATGAGGAGCTGTGATTGGACAGGGAAGGTGGGGGCGTTAGGGAATGGGAGGGGCCCTGGTTGGGAAGGGGCATGCCCACAGGGCCAGGGGAAGGACTGAAGCCCAAGGTGCCATTATAGAAGCCTCCGTGGCCAATCGGAGTGAGGCTGGAGGGCGTACGTTTGTACAGCTCATTGTTGCCCGTCAGGGAGTCCCGCCTGGAACCGCTGCCACCACTTGAGTTAGCCACTAGAGGGAGACAAAGATATTTTGAGGAAAAGTTCAATGTTGCTCTTCTGTTCTTGTATTTGTTTAACCATTAAGCTGGAGTGAGGAACTTTTGCCTAGCCCCTCTGGCAGTGAGATTAATTACACAAACACCGTTGAAGTGCTTAAAGGAACATGCCGACTTATTGGGACTTAAAACTTATTCACTGTATCCCCCAGAGTTAGATCATTCCATAAATACCCTTCTCATCTTGGTGTGTGTCATAACTCTCGCACCCTCTCAGAAAACGAAGCACTGCTACATCTGCTACATGGGCAGAATGATTTGCTTGCAGCACCTGAAAAGCCCCTTGGAGACGAACAAAAAGCTGGCCTGGAGTTCGCTCAGAGTTGTAATAATCACCCTGCCCAAGTAGCAGTGCTTCGCCTTCTGAGAATAGTTCCCAGTATGTATATGGTTAGAAGATGGCTGTGTCTCATGTGATCTTATTTGTACACGCTGTGAGTATACAAATGAACAACATAGAAATAGGAAAATGCGGACATTATTTTGTCACTTATTGAGAGCAGTAGGCTAGTTGGAACCGGTTACCTCCAGCATCTGTGGTAAGCTAGGCTAGCGGAGGGTGCGCGAGACAGAGTTACAACACGGACGGAGATGAGAAGGGTATGTATGAACTAATCTAACCCCGGTGGATGCGATATATAAGCTAAAGTCTCAATAAGTTGCCAGATAGCTCAGTTGGTAGAGCAGGCGCCCGCATATAGAGGTTTACTCCTCAACGCAATGGGCTGGGTTCGACTAAGACCTGCGGTCCTTTGCTGCAAGTCATTCCCCCCCTCTCTCCCCTTTCATTTCTTCATCTGTCCTGTCAAAAATAAAAGCCAAATATGCCCAAAACAGTACACACATTATACACTGGGACACACACACTGCTCATCGCTGTGTGGAGTTGATAAACTACTTGTTAGGAGTACAAATGAGCTGTATGGGCATCCTTCCGGTGCGGTAGCGTCAGAATAACGCCACAGACACCACAACTCCGATATACTGGAGAAATCCAGAGAGCTTTCCCTGGTAGTAAAAGGCTTACCCAGAATTTTTTTTAATTTGCTTGGCAAATGCTTGAATGTAACAGATTTGCATTTGTAAAAGTTCCACACTTTAACAGCTACATTTTATGCACGCCACTTACATTTAATTTATAACTATAGACACAAAGAAACTTCAGCTGACCACTTTGACACACTCTCCAGCGGTAGACTGTACGGTAAAGGTGTATTCCTACCTGCAGTGCCAAAGCCTCCCAGCGTGGCCCCTAGTGTAGCACCCAGGGAGGAGGAGGGTTGCTGGCTAAAGCCCAAGGAGGCAGAACCTGGTCCGGGCTGGCCGGAGCCCTGTGAGAAAAGAGAGGAACTCTGGGAAGAGGAGCTGAGGGAAGAGGATCCGTAGAAGGAGCTTCCACCCAGAGCGCCACCAGGGCCACCCTGCTGCTGAGCCTGCTGGGACGTCATGGCACGAAATGGACCATTGGCCCCACCGCCTAGACCACCATTGGCGCCACTTGCAGAGGCTGCTGCTGCTGCAACTGGAGAGAGAGACAGGAGAATACCAAGGTTTCCCTTCTGGCCCACCAAAGTGTTCATTCTAACAACTTCCAAAAAAATCATATAACCTTTTATTACTCGTACTAGCTTAATTTAATTGATGACCAAGTGCTGCAAAGATTTTTAAGTAGATGACTACATTTAGGAAGACTTTTTATACCATAACCAACAATTATTTGCATAATCTTTAATATTAATGTAAACCCACATTGTCCATACTAGTGTCTACATTCATATTAACACCACAAACTTACTAATTGTAGAAATCCAGACATGAAAACACAGTTGCGTAACCTCTTAATTGCATGTTCTGCATTGACATAACATTTACAACATGTTTTTAAAGACCATGATGTGCAATCTGTTGTTTCTGTGCACAATATCCTTCTTTGTCCCGTTGTTAGGAGTGAACTGGGACAGGCCAGACATTTGAGACATTGCATGCATTGCTGTCTTACCTGCTTGTGCTGCAGAAGGAGATATGATGACAGAGGCAGGGGCCATGAGGCGGACAGGGCCACTCCTACCTCCAGTGTTGACCACAAGGGCCCCTGTCTGATCATAGTAGGCTGCAGGGGCCAGGACTGGGTAGCCTGAGAAACACAAAGTTAATGTTTATTGCACACATGAACCATGACAAAACAAAACAAATTGGCAGTACCAAACAGATTGTTTTTGGCACCTATAGCACATTGCGCATCACCACAAGCCTGTGAACACAGAGGCTCCAATGAAGAGAAGGGAGAGCACTGCAGCGGTTGGGAGCACTTTAAAACCTAGTTTATACAGACTGTGTTTAAAACTCACAGAAGAAAGTAGTAGCGTTTGTGATGCAGTCGGTTCGTAAATGAGAATCAAAGTAATACAAAAATAGATTTGTTTTTTTTAAAAGTAGAAGAAAAAAAAAACTAAGTTATTTAAAAAATAAAATCGTCAACAGGGTGAATCGAGATCATGATTTTATAACAAATAATCGTGCAGGCCTATTCAGAGTGTACCTAAATGTATTTTAGCATTTCCTTTCTTTCATGTAGCAATAGACAGTGGTGGGTAATTTTAGACTGTCAGTCAGACTTAACAGTTTTAGAACTTAAATATCTGGAAATTGTGCAGTATTAGCAAATGCAATTTTTTATTCATTTAGAGTTTTGCCAAAGTAATAAAACCAGAGTGTCACACTCACCAGGGACTCCTGCTGCTAACCCCTGTCCAAAGGCAAGGGCTGAGTTGACTGCTGCTGCTGCAACCAGCTGGTCATTCTGCTGACTCTGTTGACCTTGGCTAGGGGTCAAAGGTCTCTGGTTGCCCCCACCACGCATCACCTTCACAAAAGGAAGAAAAACAAGAGGTATTTGAATCATCATCAATACGTAAACTAATACAACAATTGTGCTTCAAAATCTGTTACAAAGCAGGGAACCTGCAGTGTGCTGTGGAACTTTCTATCACGTTTACATGTTCTTCTAGTTAACTTCTGAAATAATATGCCCACACACAGAGAGACAAATGGTAGCACGGAATAAATAGCCAGGATATAACAAATTCCCTTTTATTAGCATAAGCATACACGAGCAAAGCAGGAGTTAAACAGTTGGATGAAACATTTCCTGCTGGTTTGTTTATTATCTACATAAGCTAAAAAGTATTTTCTGCTCATAGATCTAAGACGAGCAGCAGTAACACTGAAAGCACATTTCATCTGGCAAGTAGAGCTCTTACAAAAACATCTTGAGCCACGCAATCAGTGTGCCAGTTTTTTGGCAAGCAGCCGACTGACCTGCTGTTGGTTCTGCTGGCCCTGGTTTGCAGCCTGCTGATTGGCCGAGTTGTTGGCTGCAGCAGCCTGCTGCTGGAAAAGGTTGGCAGGATAGACCCCCCAGGGGGTCACACCGTAGTACTGGGGAGGCATCACTGCCGGACCTAGACTCAAACAAATACGCAAAATACAGGTGAGCTAGGACAACTGTGTCTGTATTTATACACATCCTTAAGAAATCCTTATCAAATTAATTAACAATCCTTCCAACAGCACAGGTTCCATTTCAAAACACATGTCTCACCGAGTGTAGCGGCTGCTGCGAGTCCGGCTGCGTAGGGGTCTGTCCCTGGTGGAGCAGCACTGATGATGTAAGGATTGGGCACAAAAGCTGGGGCCAGACCTGTGAGCACATGGAAAAGGTGACCCAGGGCCAGAAGGTTCACAACTACTTACATACTCAATCAAAACTGTAATTAAGTTTCTAGATACTAATTTTAAAAAAGTAAGCTCTCCAGATTTGTTAGGGTAGCACATGACCAAAATGTTTTTGAGATAATCCTTAGGCTTGTTAAGCATTACTTGCCTTTTGGTAAACCTAAGAATTATTAACCTAGCGTTAACTAGTTACAATCGGACTGCAACAACATGTAGTTTCTTGCAAATTCTATGGTAAAACTAGAAATTTCAGCACTCACTGAGTCACTGGTACTGACTTACAAACATAATTTGCAATTCCTGGATGGGGTCTTAATTTTGTTAAGTTAGCTTAATACATTATACATAACATTACTTAAATAAAAGGCTTAGATAACATGATATTGTCTTTCAGTTCTCCTGCTCAATTGTCCATGCATGCATGCATACATACACACTCTCTCTTACCAATGTGAGGCTGCTGTGCTGCTGCTAAGGCATACTGCTGTTGCTGGGCGGCTGTTAACTGCTGCACTGCTAGGGCGTTGTTTCTCTGGAACAGCTGCTAACAGCACATCAACAGGTGAATCACATTTTAATCTCATGTAGAGCTAATGACAAATGTTTATGTCCTACTCCCTGCCTGTTCTTCTTACCTGCTGCTGGTTGGCATAATCGAATAAGCCCACAGTGGGCGCAGAGTCCATGGTCATCTGGGAGTTGTAGTCAAACTGAAGCGGCTCCATCACTGACTCCATGGGGTCCATGGTGACACCACCTTGTTCCACGCCAGAGAAGTCCTCAGGAGGTTTGGGGCCTCCACCACCTCCCAGGGGTGTCAGGCCATCAGCCCCTACAACCCCTGGACCCCCAAGCAGGTCGCCCTCAGGACCAGGGGCCGCCATGTTGCCTGGGGGACGACTGCAAGGGTAAGAAAGAAGAAGTTCAGTTTACATCCAAAATGCTGATTGTAAAGCAAGAAGCATTTAAAGTGAGTGGGTGTGTGCCTCCGTCACGCTGAGCCCTACCCATACTCTTTGACATCGACATCAAGGCCGTTCTGCACGGGAAGCCCATTAGGGTTGATGACGTCGTTAATTACATCAGCTTCAACTTCCGTCAACTCTTTCATTTTCTCTCCTTCAAACGATGCTTTTGGCTTGTCCCTCTTCTCCTCCTCCACCTCTCCATCTCTCTGTCCCTGTGTGATGGACAGAGACAAGACATAGATGGGCTGATAATATAACAGTGACAGATTGCAAACACAAGACACAGGGTGGAAAGGACAGGCTGAAATGGACAATGTGAAAGACCTGTCCTTGTTTGATAATCACAGGCTAACAGAGGACAAACAGTAAGAGAAAAGTGACAGATAGGGTGTCGAGTTTATCAAAAGACGTGAAGCTGAAGTACTTTCATGAAAGTCAAGATTGTAACGACTAGAAAAATAGTAAAAGAGAAAGAAAATGGATTATAAGGAAATGTGAATATGTAATACAGAACACAGTTCAAGACTTACATAAGGTCCTTTTCGGAGGCATGAATCTAGTTTGTCAGCCGGCGAGGAGGAGAGAACGTACTCCACCATGCTCACTCCCAGCCCTCCACTCTCAGAGCGCGGTGACATCACCGAGCCCACCCCGACTTCACCACCGCCATGGAAACCTTGTCCTGGCCTACGAGACACCATGATTGGCTGAGACACTGAGTGATCTAACAGGAGAAGAAGAGGGACTGTTTAATTATATTCATGCATGGGGGGAAAGCAACCGTTGATCCACAGACATGTTGTTTAGGCATGAAACTGGGGATGGAACAAGTAAAAAATGTGTTGTATGCTCATGTTGCAAATGTATGTTTTGTGTGTTCTGTTAATATAAAAATGTTAATAAAAAAAAAATAAGATTTGACAATGAAGAAGTGGGACAATGTTTCTTATGTTCTTAGCCAGAATTTTGTTAAGGCAAACAGTTAACTTATTTTGTTGCCAAACAAAGAAAAGCATGTTGAAAGTGGCAATGCCCCCCCAGGATCTTTTTACTGAAAATGTAAATACAGTCATGGTTACAATTTTAATGGGATTGATTGATTGATAGAGGTGTCACAAGATCTTGTCTAAAACGTGACGTTTTAGAAGGGTGATTTCACTTTGACATCAGCTTTTGATTCTGACAGGAATCTGAATATATGTTTTCCAACACCAGATAGTTATTGTTCTGGTGGTTTCTCAAAGTTCTTGATAAACAAAACTGCCATGTTTCACAAACGACCCTGCATTATTGACAGCCTACTGTCTGCCACCATATCACAAACGTAAGACTCGTATATACCTGAGGCACCCCATGCACTGTCCCTCCACTGGTCCAGAAAGATCCCTTTTGGTCCATCCTTCCCGGAGTCATCCGTCTCCCAGAACTTCTTACCAGTTAGCAGCTGCTACAAAGTCACAGGAAAGCAGAGGACAAATAGGGGGAAGGGGAAAAACAAGGTAAAAAGGTTGCACATATATTGAAAGCACATGGCCAAATTGGAAAAATAAAAAAAGCTCTATGATACAGGGATTAGTTTGTATAACTGACCAACTGAGCAGAAAGATCCTCAAACAGGATAACCTTTAGAACGTTTGATTTGATTTTAGTGTTAAGCTGCATTGCAATTTCCAATAATACACACATCTGGTGGAGGTACTTGTATCCCTGGCTGCAACCCAAACAAACAAGTACAGGCTATTCTAACTGGATGAGTGTGGCAGAAACAAAATAGCACACAACCACAATTAAAGCCAGTTTCTAAGAGCAACCACAAAACAATTTGGGCCCATTTTTGAATAGTTTTTGGTGTTTGGACTTACTCTAGGAGACTCCAGCACCCATCAGCAGCTCATTTGAGTTTATCTCCATATCACTCTTCACTTTTTATTCAGCACCTCTCTTGCTCTAAAAACGGTATCTTGTTTCTGTAAATGTGATTAGTATCTTTTGGCAACGGGAAACTCTTGGTTGAATGGGGAGTCATAATCTGAAAATGCGTATGAGCCAAACATTATTCACCCAATATGAGATACAAATGGACATACATCAGCAATCGGTTCAACAAGCCAAAACTAATTGAAGGCACTGGTCCAGCATTACCATAATTACTAAGTGGACTGTGTGTAATTATTGCCACCAGTCCAACCAGCTTAAATAAAAAACATCTCTGCTCAGTCTCTTCTCTTCTTTCAGAGCATTTCATTAGGGAACAACAATGGCAACATAAATCAACACTTTTGGCTCAAAGGCCTGCCACTAAGCAATTACGCCATATCTCTTTCCTTGATTTCCTACTATTCAAGTTTGACTTTCTGTGAGCAATCCATCATGTGCTTGTTCAGTCAGGTGCCTGTTGCCAAAGTGTTGACAAAGCATTTGACCTTTTCGGATCCAGAGAGTTTTGTTTTTTTAAGATTATTTTTTTGGCTTTTATGGACTTTATTCAAGAGAATAGCTTGGAGACATGAGGGGGAGGGGGGGACATGCAGCAAAGGGCTGTGGGTCGGATTCAAACCCGGGCCGCTGCCAAGAATTCAGCTTACATGGGGCACACACTCTACTGGGTGAGCTAGAGGTCGCCCCAAATCCATTGAGTTTAATCCCAAGTTTAAATATTAAAACTGTGCTGACATGCCTAAGTAACCACAGCCAAAATCCTTTATCAGATGAGGTATTAAAGCTGCCTCTCCAGGAACCATCACCTTATCGTAGTGAAGAGATTTGTGTGTCCCTATGAACCTGAGGGCTGTGTTGTCAGGAGCTTTGTGCTCCTGGTAGGGTCTCCCACAGCAAAGTGGTCTCAGGTTAGGTGCCAGACAAAGAATGGTTCAAAACCTTGTATGAATCACACGGAGGGAGATAGAGTGACCCTGCCCGGAGAAAGCCCAGGGCCCCCGTCTGGAGCCAGGCCCAGACGCAGCCCAAAAGAGCAATATGGCACCTATCTCTCCGTTCCATGGACCCACCACTTGTGGGAGAAACCGATGGGGCGGGTGCACTAACCCATGGGTGCCGGTGAAAGTTAGGGGCGGACGGACCAGACCCAGGCGGTAGAGGCTGGCTCTGGGGACGTGGAATGGCACCTCTCTGTGGGGGAAGGAGCCGGAACTTGTGCGGGAGGTGAAGTGCTACCAGTTAGATCTGGTGGGGCTTACCTCAACACACAGTCTTGGTTCTGGAACCATACTCCTGGATAGGGGTTGGACTCTCTTCTACTCCGGAGTTGTCCAGGGTGCGAGGCGGCGAGCGGGTGTAAGGATACTTGCAAGCCCCCGGCTGAGCTCAACTACGTTGGAGTTTACCCCGGTGGACGAGTACGGATCTCAACCAGAGTGGTTGTCTGTTGATGGACTTCTGTGCTAGTCATGGATTGTCTATAACAAACACAGTGTTCAAGCATAGGGATGCTCATAAGTGTACAGAGCATCCTAGGCCAAAGGTCAATGATTGATTTTATAATTGTTTTGTCTGATCTGAGGCCGTATGTTTTGGACACTTGGGTGAAGAGAGGAGCGGAGCTGTCAACTAAACACCATCTGGTGGACACCGGTGGTCAGGAAAGCCGTCCGACTGAAGGAGGAGGATATGTTGTCCCGGAAGGAAACCGGTCGCCACCTCAGGAGGGGAAAGCGGGCAACCATCCAAACTGTGTACAGTAAGGATGGGATGCCGTTGACCTCAACTGAGGAGGTAATAGTGCGGTGGAAAGAGCATTTTGAGGAACTCCTAAATCCATCTAACACGCCCTCTATGGTAGAGGCAGAGCTGGAGGATGATGGGGGATTGTCGTCAATTGCCCTGGTGGAAGTCGCTGAGGTAGTTAAGCAAATCCACAGTGGCAAAGCCCCAGGGATTGATGAGATCCATCCAGAAATGCTGAAAGCTCTTGGGGGTGGAGGGGCTGTCTAGGTTGACACGCCACTTCAACATTGCGTGGAGGTCTGGGACAGTGCCTAGAGAGTGGCAGACCAGGGAGATGGTTCCCATCTTCAAAAAGGGGGACCAGAGGGTGTGTGCCAATTACAGGGGTATCACACTTCTCAGCCTCCCTGGTAAAGTCTACGAAGATGGATGGATGGTATTAAAGCTGCATTGTCACATTAGTCACCTTCTTCTAGACCACACATGACTCGCCATCCAACCAGATGTCTCACCTCTCCCATGGCACGTCCCTCCAAAGCCAGAGCTTGAAAGTCATGGTTCAGCTCGTCCATGGACCGCACCTGCAGACAGAGTGCCCAGTTATGTCTCCCATACTCAACCTTAAAAACATAAACCTAGCTGTAATTACATATGTTAATTAGTAATTGCCTTGATAAATGATTTGTGGAACATTACAGTAGGCACCACTAAAATAAAGTTATGAAAGACTCAATAGATTGTTTGAATTGGCATTAGGGATGTAGGGATGGACAGTAAAAGTGTGTTCAATATGTTCAGAAAGCACTGACAGGCCTACACAAGCTAAATTAGTGTCAAAAAGTGTAACAGTATTTATTATATTACAAGAATGTAAAAACTATTTAAAGCTGGCCACTGAAACACTGTCAGGTAAGAACTTGAACCAGAGATGTCTGACTTTGAGATCCAGGAAGATTTATTTACAACTCGAACATAAAGTTAACTATAAAGTTGTATTTGACGTTACTTTGAAGTTGGATGTGGTTCTGAAATATAAACAAATCATAATACACATTAATAAGCATCTAACTTACTATGAACATTATTTACCAATACTAAATAGTATAGCCACCAGCATATAACAAGAAACAATACTAAGAATTACATTCACTTCTCCATAATAATGAATATAAATGTAACATATTGCTCAGTAACAACTAAGCCACATCTATTACAGCACACATATCCATAACGGAGCAAACGATGTAATACACCTTTAGCTAAGCAAGTGGCTCCACAGGCTTGTCTGTTTACTGGCAATTTCATGTTGCTAGCACATCGCCCTAACACAACCTGAATATCAACACGTGGCTGCACAAGTAATATTAAACAATCTGCACATTTATCAGCTATGTAATAAGAAACACAGCAACAGCAATATTATCAAGATAATATCACTCTCTCTTTCTCTCTAAGTAAATGTCATGTCGTCACACGGGCTAAACTTCCACATCGTAGCAGAACACTTATTGAAGATAACAAGGCTGTAAAAGCCATGACAGTTAAGCAAGCTACAGAATAGTTCTAAATTACTTTCTGGGCTACTCACATCACTTCAAAGAAAAGAAAAAAAGATAAGGGAATAAGTCTGCTGTTACATTCTGTCCCCCTCTCCTGTCTGAGCGCAGTGCGCCTGCAACTTTAGGTGCCTCAGATGAAGCTGGGAAGGATTAAACACAGGGTTTCCACACTGTGGTAATCCATCGCGATAAGGATATTTTAAATGAAAAGGGTAATTGTTTGCGTCAACATTTCTACCATGGTTTACCGTTACATCCCTAATTGGCATCAAGTAAAATGTGTAGTTTGATTCTGTTTTTGGTTTTTTTCTACATTAAATGGCCACGGATGCTGGTGTTTTGAAACGTAGAACTGAAACTATGAAAAACTTTGTTTCCCTCTAACCCCCACTTTACCATGTTAGCAACAACAGTATTTTTCAGACCGAATTAAATTATTTTAATATGTCTATGGCAAGATGTTATTGTATCATAAGAGTAAAGGTTTCTGTGTAAAAATGTTTCTGCGAACTTTTTACAAGCAAACAGTAAGACATATGACATAATAAAATAAGAAAACCAGCGTTACCACTTGTGTGACACCAACACACACCTGGCTGTCATGGATGTTGTCTCCAGTGGGCCAGCGATGTTTGCCGGGCTGTTCACCATGCTGCCGCTGGAAGAAATAGTCTACCATGGCATCATCCTGGGAACGTCCAGCACCAGCCACACCCTGACAGAGACAGAGACAGACACACACACACCTGAAATTACTGGCAACAATAAGAGGCAGACAAACAACTGGACACATTATTTACCAATGTTTTGAATTGATTTTTAAAAAGGCTTGAGCATTTTAAAAACATTTCAAATACATGTGGAAAATATGAATTAGTATTGATATGATGCAACTGAATAGCCAAATACATGTACAATGTATAGTAGTTTCACAGGGGTGAAAGAGGCAGCTCAATCAAATACCAACAACTAAAGTACTAACAGCAGCAACGACTGGACTGCCATACTGGATATTAGGAATGAGATGTTCCTAATAGATGTTTGTCCATGATTTAAAAATATGTAAAGGTGTCAAGGTGGTGGGCTTTACCTGCTGGCTGGGGGGTGTGGCCTGAGGGGTCTGCCCAGTTGGAGGGGCATGTCCTCCGCTGCTCAGCACCACAGGCATGCTGGGAGATGTAGTTCTATGGTGGGGGCTGAATGAATCCTGCCAGAGCACTGCTTTCCTCTTCAACACACACACACTGCTCATTCCACCACAGCCTGTCCAGAAAGAAATACATCTGTCACATTTTAACAACAGCATACTGGTTAAATAACTTGAACGAAATATTTGATAAGTTCTGACAAGTTAACACAGAATGATGGGTGGAGACCCTGTGCGCAGTTGTTTATTAACCCTCTGAGACCAATCCTATTGTCCACGATAAATAACGTAATCTCTTATTCATATTTCAATCATTTAATAGCCATAAGAGACAGCGGCTTACCAATTTTCTCAGCTAAGCGCTAACGAGTTAGCCATCACGGGGGTGTCTTTCTAGTCTTTACAGGAGATTTTTTATCCAGCCTGGAACTTGTGCCTTTTTTCGGGGTTGTTGAGCAATAAATCCAATCAATTTTTCTTTCATTTCTGTCGCTAGCAGCAGCTTAAATTTCCCATGATGCTTTGCGAAACGGCATCACTGTTTTGAGATTTGGCATACATTTGGGCTTAAAAAAAATTGTAAATAGTTTGTCCTTTATGTGAGTTATAATGTTCATTATGTTTTTAGCACTGGATGACTCCAAATATATAGGAGTCTTTAAATCTCTAACTGTTATAGACAACACAAATGCTTGTGTACCATTGCTTTGTGTAATATCAATAAATATTATTTGGATTACTGGCATAAGTGAATGTCATGGAGGCAAAAGCAAGTTATGTTTATTTCTTCACAGTTTGACTCCCAAGACATATGAGAAGTGTTTAGACAGGAGATTGGCTCACTTGGCTCACTTTACTGTAATGCAGCCTGTAAAACCAGGAAAATACAACATTGTCATATCCCAATATTCAAAATTTAGGATATCTAGTCTCCTATATCGATGACAATATAATATCAATATGTTGCCCTGTCCTAATAGACTGCATGTATTTTGCACATGTTTAGGTGTAACTAATAAACTGGCAAGAGAGTCTAGTTCCTAGCATCCAAACCTGCTTTAACAACATTAATCCAGTCAGTGATCAGACTAATTTTTTTAACTATATCCTGCAAGAAAAAAATGTTTCAAAAATGTTTCTGTCCTCGTGCCAGCATATACTGTACTAACAAAGACAAGCTATGATCCATGCTCTACAACCCTACTTCATAAAAACCTGTAGTTGAAGACAAATGTGTAGTAAAACAAATGGGTCATCTAAAACCAAAATGGTTTATGGCCTAAGTACAGAGTTAGTGTTGCTGTTCTATAAATCCCTAGATACATCATTCCTATATAATGAAATTCAAAAAAATAACTAAACGCACAACACAAATATCTAATACAACAATATTGTAAGATGAACTGGTTTTCATAGCAAACTACACTCAGCTGTCACTTTATTTGGTACACCTAGTTAAAAATAAAGCACTGCAATAAAAACTACCTTTATGAAGATTAAAATGGATTTCATCTGTAAGTGTACACAAAATATTAAAACCACCACAATCTACTGCTTAAAAAATAACTAGAAAAGGTTGAATCAACACCTCTCAAAAATTGATTATAACATTAATAAATGTAGAATTTTTGCAGTAATGGTGTTTTAGATTGCATTAGTTTTAGGTAGTGAATGTGTACTTAATGAATGGCTCACATACAGCATAGTGCAATATAGTGTATCCACAACTGCATTAGAAGAACACAGACATTTTTAGCCCAGCAAAACCCTACAGCAGCTCACGATACCAACAGTCCCTTATTTGTTGAAAATGGTCTTAGTTAAAAATAACTGATATCCGCATATCATTCTGCAGCACAGCACTAATGAAATAATCAAATTTAATGTAAATAGTTTAATCGGTTTAATCCAGAGTACATCATAAGGGACAGCCAAAACAATCATACAGTAGATCTAAAATTGGGGCAAAGTAAAAACCTACTATTGAAGTTAATTAATTGACAATAATCAGAACAAGCGAGCTGGGATCAACAGCTAGAAATACTAACCAGAGAATCAGGAGGCAGGTGATTTAACTGTCAACGTGCCTACCTGCAGTCAGTATAGCATACTGTAAACTTCACTGTATTGCTGTTTGTGGTTGGAATAAAACACACCTGGTCTAACTCAGGAACATAGAGATTAAAGATTCCCACACAGGGATCTCATAAAAGTTTCTTTGTTAAGCACCCCCAAATACTATTTAGACATCTTATCCCAGGGATCTGCTTAACCCGGTGATCTGCATATCTGTCACAATTTTGTTACCTTTCTCTGGTTTCAGGTGTTCTATCAACAGCAATGTGATTGTTGGGAAATCCTGTGCATGGCATCTTCCGCCCCTCTCTCTCCCCCCTTTCACTTAGTTGTCCTGTTCATTAAAAGGTGGAAAAGCCCAAAAATATATATATATATATATAAAAAAATGTAATAAAAAAATAAGCAGTACATACTCAGTAGCCAGTTTGTTAAGACACACAGCTAAGATAAATGCAGTATCAGTCCTGCCATAAACCATACTTTTAATGAAGATTATAATATTTTGTTTTATTGAAACTTTTTTAGAGGTTTCATTCAACTTGCTTGTTTTTAATGTACTGGTTTTATTGTAGTGTCTTTAAGTACTTAGAAAAGCGATATATAGATAAAATGAATTATTATAACGTGATAAGTAGAGGCGGCAGTTTGTGTTGCTGTTAAAGTGTGTTGCATTTAATAATTTATTTTAAAATATTTTAAAAAATATTTTAAAAATATCAGTGAGGGACAACACAAAGTTCAACACCACCACAAACTTCATCCTCCAAAATGTTATATAGGTATTAACTGTACTTTAAGCTAAGTGTACCTAAACTTGCATCTACATGTATTGTGTAAATGGAAACTAATTTAATAACTATGTTTGCACAAGGAAGGTTACTGACTTAGTTTGCCAAGAAATTGAGATAAACAGATGTCAGATGGGCTCCCTATGTCATATAACCGGGTAAAGGGTGGTGGGTGGATTTTCATTATATGAGCAATGATAAACTAAAGAAATATGCAATGCGCATGGACCACACTGTTAGGTGGGCAACACAACCTTAGTCGGTTGTCATCAGTCACAAGGATATACTTTTTATTGTACAACCTCTCCTGATCCAACCAGCTCTAATCTCTTTTAAAATGACCAGTTTCACATTATTGTCCCTACAGGCCATTAGGAAATTACAAACAGTATTTTTTACACTGAGCCATATACAGTTTGCCAGAGTCTGTCTGACATTGTGAATCTACAAATGCATGCAGCCTACTCTCAGCTCTGCTGAAACCACTGTGCAACACCACCTCCATACAGACAAAATAACAGGAGTTGACCGGCTGAATGGTTCTTAAAGATAAAAACAAACCAGCTTGCCAAGTGATCGATCATATAGCTACGGTATGCGTTCGGTTTGATTTCCTTCTCCACTCTTCATTGAGAACAAGGAACTGTTAGAGCTTCCTCTGCTACAGCTCAAGATCAGGTAGAGAAACACCCGGAAATCCACAACACTGCCTGTGACCATTCCCCACAAGTGAAACGCATAAGTTTAACTCAGCACACTGAAACATGCATTGTGTTCCACGATCTAACTAGGTTAATCATTATTCAATACCGGGGATCAATCCACCGCATACCGGGCACAGACAGGGGTGTGACAAAACAAGCAGGGAACATGCAGCTAGCAGGAGATAACGTTAGGTGTCTCAACATAGATCAAACATGTCCCTCTTAACAGACATGACACATCAAAACGAAAGAGGATATGTAGAAGCTCCGTGGAAAGGGTCGTCGCGGTTACCGGGGGTTTCATTTTCATGCATCTGCGTCCACACACGCCAGATCGGTTGTGGAGGGTTCAATGCCCATGTCTACCAACAATAACACGGCCTCCCGACACAAACTCAGCCCGGGCGAACCGGTGGGCAAACACGGGCTCCATACAACGTTTTTAACAGCGGCAGTGGCGCCCTAGCATAATCATATTGTCATTAATAGACACCCGGGGGTCCCTACCTGTCAGCCGAGTCTGCAGCCCCACATATCCCCGTGACGCGGATGCTAACAAAGGCCCGAGAGCTGTCTGGAGCGGAAGACCCACACAACGGGAGGAAGGAGGCAGGCAGCAGAAAAGAGGGAGCCTCTTCTGCTACACGAAATACTCCTGTTTAGCCCCTCTCAGAGCCACCATAGCAACAATACCCGCACCCATGCGTGAATGAGCAATATCCCCTGTTACAGCGACTGGGGAAGAGGTGATACTCACCGGCGGAGAGGGTGGATGGACGCGGATTTCGGCCCCAGTTTCTCTCTGACACCCCAGGCTTTCACTCCGACAACATGGCGGCTTGAGTCGACGGAGGAGCAGGCAAGAGCGCTGCATGACGGGAAAGGATGAGAGAGAGCGTGCGGTTCATTGCGCCAACCGGGAGGGGAGGGAGGGTCATACCGGACCGGTCCCTTTGTTATGTGTTTACACTCTATTCGTATTGTGAGGTGTTTGTATATATATATTTTTTTTAGTTAATTCACAGTATGTGTCAATGGAGTAAATAATTGCCTTTATCAAAATAGACATTTGCAAGCTTGGAGCCTTTTTGGAACGGAGGAAGTCACTAAATTAAACTCTAAAAAGGCTAGACTAGGCTACAATATTTAGTTGCAATAAAAAAGTATATTTATATTTCACCATTGGACATTAGTGATACTTACAGTAGTAACACTGTAAAATGTAGGCTAGTTTACGGGGATATTACGTGATTTCCTTGGGGGTTGATTGTACACAATGAGCACCGGTCTCTACGGTAACAGGGTGCTTGGCAGCCATGGCAACGTGCTGCGCCACACGGACAGCGAGTGTGCAGCTCCAGCTGCTGGGCGCTCCGTTACATCTCCGGAATGTAAGTGGATGGTGTGAAAAGGGGAGCGTGTGGCCCAAATAACAAAAATAGTAAATGCCCTGTTATCTTTTTGGTAAGGTGCCAGTGGCGACCCTGAGGCTGCAGACTGGAGTAAACATTGTTTTTTAAACCGGTGTGAGGGTGACGTAATGCAACTAGATTATGGCAGCCCTGTAAGAAAATCTATGGAAATCATATGGACATTTTAAATAGCCGAAAGTGTATGCCTATAAGTCACAGTCACATAGCCTATTAATTTTCTACTTATCATAAAAGGTGAGACAGACTAGTATACTGTATCTCTTGCATTCCACTTACACAAGCATCATTTTTAAGTGTTTTTTCTGTATTGATCAGTTTTAATGTTCAATGTGATTTCTTTTCTTTGATGGCAGAAAAAGATGCCACAAAAGTAGTTATTGCGAATTAACCTGTAATTATTACTGAGTCAACTATTAGTAAAAACTATTATACATTATAACATGTAAATACATAATGACTGTTTTTTCTAATATTTAACAATAAGCAAAAAAGGAGTCATTTTATGAATGCAGTGCTATTTTTGTCATAGCTGATGACATTTCAATGTAGTTATTTTGACATGAATCACATCATTGCAGATTATTACCATTAAAAATCAAAGGGTCTCAGTAAATTCACTATTTAGCACTGCATGCATAAAAAAGGTCCCTTTATGAATATCAGTGTTATTTTGTAATGTAGGGTTGTCTCTCTAAAAAATGCATTACATTGTTTTGGCAAATCAAATCCTCATTGTACAACATCAGATCACCAGAGTGCATTTTTTTGTATAATCTACCATACTATTATAGCAAAAATGTAGTTCTGTGCCCAATAATCCACATATTAATATAACATAATCAATATTAGGAATTAAATCACTCATTTTATTGAACCTTTAGCCACACTCAGTGAGACAAATGTTTTGCAAATGACAATGGCACTCATATTTAATGTAGAAAGTGTATTTTTATTATTTTCAAACTTCTCCTTACACCCAATAAGGTCTTCACCTCATACCTATTTCCCTTCTTCCCTCTCCATGACTCCATTTACATCGTGACAGTATGTTTCTCTTAGGTCTCCTATATCACCATGCTCCGGTGGGAATCAGCGAATGAGCTGCAGAGGTGAATGTAGTTATTGAGAAAGATGATGAAGAGAATTAGCTGCAGATGGGTCAGAAGAGAGCAGCATGAGGATATCCCAAAAGAGAGAGCAAGATAAAACAGGTATGAAGAAAAACTTTGATGAGTACCCATGTTCCCCAAGCCCTACCCACCCCCTAATGCAACTCGCTTTTCTAAATGGAACCACCAATCATTCGCTGGTTATTTACATGCACAGTACCCCGCGCCCTCCCCCATAGACACTAATGCCTGATTCCAAATCCATCTGCAACCCTATTCAACAGCATAACATATACAGTTGGGCTGAATTCATTTTTCAGAAAACAAAATATTGTGACATTGGACATTTGACTTGATTTTTGAGATAACTCAGAACTTTAAAGTTTTTGTCTGGTGATATTCTATATTTTTTTATTGTCAACAAATCACATGAAAAGACAAACACCAACAAGAAATTGATTCTACTAACAATTATTGTCTGTGTAGCCAAAGCCTGATATACTGTACCTCATTCCCCTGTGAAATCCAAAACTTTTACTTATTTTAAAATGAAAGTATATTTCCATGACTCTTTTTTTAAACAATTTACACCTCCAGGAACTAATGGCCTGAGAGACGCAAGCTGTTTTGAGAGACGGATGAACTTGTTGGTTTTGTTAAATAATATAATGTATAAAATATTGCCATTCCAATCCTTTAAGCAGTTTATCCTTTCTGCTTCACAGGCTCTGTTTTACTACCTCAGCAAGTTGGGTCGGTAATGTATAAAGCTTGAATGTCAGTCAACAGTGGTTTTAATGGCATGGGAGGAAGGGAAGATGGCTTTGGGAATTGTTATGGGAATCGTAAGACTGCTCTAGTTCGACATTACCACACTCTAAAATGACAACAGGTACGAGCCGTGCTTCTTTTTTTCAATGTACCCCCCCCCCACACACACACACACACACACACAAGCACCCAAAAAAAAAAAAAAATTCACAGGGACACCGAGTGGTAGAGTCTCCATGGTGCAACCACAAAGCACCAGCTAGTCCTCTGGAGTTTTGCCTTTGCTGCATGTCATTCCCCCCTCTCTCCCCTTTCATTTCTGCATCTGTCCTGTCAAAAATAAAGGCTAAAAATGCCCAAAACATTCTTAAAAAAAATACACACACACACACAGGAGTGTTGAGAGCTGGCAGTTTAGTGAAGTGTGTCTTCTGTCATTTGACAGAGGTGTCCCCAGTTCTTGTTCTCTGTATCTCTCCTCCCTGTCCCCTCCTTCTTCTTATCACACCACCTGGCATGCTGGTTCTTCCCTGAGCTCTGTACATTCTATTCAGGATTGTATTTCTCTTTCTCAGACTCAAGCACACATGCACACACGTCTCTCCCTCTGGGTGGGGTAAGTCCATTCCTCCGGTAAACTGTGGCACAGAGTGGGTGTAATTGAGGCAAACGCCGCTTTCCATCCACAGTGACACCGTCAGGGTTTGACCTGAAGGGGGCGCTACCAACGGTTAACCAGCCCTGGGATGCAAAGAGGATGAGATCAGGGGAATTCACACTGTCAGACATCAGTGTTACAGTATACTGTACTTTGATATTATTGCATGAAAGGAGCCCTCCACTGATTTTACACATGGATTTTGATTTACTCCTCATAAGGAAAATATGCCTTCTGTGGCTCTGGAGGGAGCTTTCCAATCTTTGAAAAAAAAAATAACCCCAATAATGTCATTAGGGTTATTTCGGCTTGGGCTTGAGGTTTTTAACAAGACACATGCATTAAAAACGTCGTTTTTTTTTTTTTTAAAGAAGTGGGCATTTAGAAGGCTAAATAAAGAGGCCGTTGAGTTGCATTGTGGGAAATAAAAGTATACTTATTTGAAGCCTGATCCACAATAGGCACTAAAACTCCAAATGTTTTGGCCTACATGTATTTTTATCTGTGAGTGCCCCAACTTTTTAAGAAGTACAAGAGTAGTGGAGTACCCCTTAAAGGACAAAAGTTCAACAAAACTATCAAACAGGAGAACAAAGTAGAGGAAAAATTCTGAATGTTAAAATTGTCACTCACGTGTAAAGAGGCTGCAGTTGCAGATGTGAGGACTTCTGAGGAGGCTGGTAGCCATATGAGTCAAAGCCACCGATGAAATCAACTTCAAAAGTAGAGATAAAAGAGAAGGGATGACATCATTCCACTTTCCCTTAAATCTGTATTTTTTTGACCATGCATTGCATTTCAAGATCAGATTCTGTTTTGACATGAAAATCTATTCAGGTATCATAATGTTCTCAGTATACCTTGATACCACTGTAAACCCACTGTGACATCAGAATCTGCAGAGATGCACTGATCATCATCTTTCTCACTGCTTCTATGTCATTGATACATTGTTCTAGTCTTTTTCAATCGATTCAGAAGAACAAACCTGTTGCGCCAGCTGAAAAAGAAAATAGTCCCTGATTTTCTGCATCAGTGGAGATATTGACCACAAGTTAGGAATTTGTTTTCACCTGATGCAAGATCTGATATTTTTTAATAAAAATACTCCTGTAATGTTATATTGCAATAATTTCTTTCTTTCTTTGAAATATTGGTCGTTATTAGTTTATTGCAGCTGTATTGGCATCAAGTGTATATATATTGGCCAATACAATCCAGAACAGAAATGCAAAAGATATGTTTGAGTTAATTCATAAAACAGTATTATGGTCCATAGTTTGTCAGCCAAAAAGTTTATTTTTTTATTAATCCCACTTAGTATATATGTTGGTCCCAATTAATTATAGCAACTTATTCAAGGGGTGCTTGTCCAAAATGTAGGTTTATGTGTTGGAGAAAGTTAATACATATTTATTGGATGTTTTCTAACTATCCAATATATTATAATAATATTGACATCAGCCTAAAATATCCAGTGTCGGTCGGCATATAAAATCACCACCACTTTGTTATAACATACATATAATTATGACATAGCGTGCTGTTGAGACATCATATACTCACCATAAAACTTCCTTTTACAGGATATCAAGCTTATGATGTCATATTTTAAGTACAGGACTTAATGTCCCCTGTTGAGTTAGAGTGAAACACTCACGAGAGCCACAAGAGGAGGACATTTAGACACACAGATGGCACACCCAATCCCACAGACAAGCCCAGCCAGCAGACAGACGGACACTGTTGACAGTGGGACTCCTCCTGCAGACATCTCTAATACTACCTACAGATCACCCAGAGGGAATCCTCTGCAATGATATTGCACAGCATGACTCAGGCAGGAGAAAACAATAAGCTAAAACAGCAGTCGCATCCAACGCTATGGATCACTAACACAAAAGCACTCTCGACAGTACGACAAGTAAACCTGATCAGCTGAGCAAGGCGCTGGAAGAGGATCAACAAGCTTTTAGGAGAAGACAAAAGAACTCACAGCTATCCTCGTCATCCTGGAAGACTTTGCTCACATAGCAGGCGTATACAAAGCCAAAGAGCTGTTAAAAGAGAGATAGCCAGAAATTAGGTGACAGTTGTTGTACAATGCTGAGGGTCAGCAAACCAAAACACGTGTAACAATGTTTATAACATTTTTGTTGTGTGTTTATGAACGTAAAAGAAACGCAGTGTATGATAATTTGTGTGTTAGATACATACAGCCAAGAGGATCTGAATGGCAGAACTCAACACCTCTATGTACTGGTAGTCAAGGAGACACCCGGAGACAGTGATGACATGGTGGTCGTCAGGGGCCATGCGAGAGTCTATCACTGGCGTTACCAGGCAACCAGGACCATGCTCCATCCACCACGAACGATGAAGTGATGTGTTGAACGTCATGAGAAAGTCCCTGTCCTGAATACATACAAAGCTAACGATTATTCCCATTGTTGATTCCTCAGTCAAATATGTTTTTTGATTAACTGATTAGTCTACAAAATGTCAGACAATTGTGAGAAATGTCCATTGCAATTTCCCAGAGCACAATTTACAAAATACCATTAATAAAATAGAGAAGCAGCAAAACCATAGATTTGAGAAGCTGTAACCAAAGAATATTTGACATTTTAGCATGGTACCTGATTTAAATCAGGGGTTCCTAACTCGGGGGTTGGGGCCCCACTAAGGGGTAACTAGGTAAATATCATGGGTCGCAATGAAAGATGGAAAGAAAAAAACATATTCCTGTGACACAGAATAAGGGTTAATTCTATCAAATTGGTGCTTTTTTTGTAATAAATTGCTGGATAGTTCTATATAAAGTGTTCAAATAAAACAATTGGAGAAGGAATAGTCACTATTCAGAAAAACTGGTAACAGCATGCAGATACATGCAGACTGTAACGAGAAGTTGCAAACAGATTGAGAAACCAATTAATTAATTATAATAATGTAACTCAACTAAGTGATTTTTGAGCACTTACCTGAGACAGGTTTCCAACCTCCAGGTAGAAACAGATAATGAACGAGTTCCAACCCACCCAAAGAACCAGCCATACTGCATACTGCCAAACAAATGCAGAGATCAGTTTCTCAAAGAGTGTAACTGCACACTCATGCTTTACCAATAAAAAGTAAATAGGAGCTCTGCATCATCAGAAGGGGAAGGATATACTGACAAAGATAAGGTATCTGAAGCGAAACTGCACGGTGCCAAACATGCCCAGGATGACGGCCATAATGTGCAGGAAGTTGGCCAGGATGGGAGCCCATTGGTAGCCCAGAAAATCAAACACCTGCCTCTGAAGGGCTGCCACCTAGGGGACAGGGGGAGGGGTCATATATACAAATATCATAAATACATACATACACTCACACTCACATGGACCTTAGAGAAAAAACACATGCACACAAGAACACACAACCGAGGACATATGCAAATATGACACATAGAAACACAACACACATTGTGATCTAGTTTTCACACACACATAGACAGGTCTGCCGCAGTTGTTTCCATGGTAACTGCCTGGAGCACCAGCCAGTCCAGTGACTGTAAAAGAGGAGCACCCCCCCAAAAGCTCCCCCAAACTAATGAAAATCTATGGGCCAAATCCCCCTGCCACACAACAGCTCATCAGCCTTGCAAACAATAGCCGTGATAACTAGCCCTCACACGGCTGTGTTCTGTGCCTGCATCATTCTTACTACAGGAATAGCTGATACTGTCTCATATTACACACTTATTAGATTTTAGAGGGATAGTCTTAAGCTATTTGTAGGCACAAGGAACAGCTAACTTTAATTCAAGAATGGAGACCAGATGGTGAATAGGGCCTCCTTGTGTTCTTGTGCTTAACATTCACATGGTTTTGCCAGAAAGGGGCTATCACCCCTCTGACACAGACATAGAGGCCACCCTGACACCAAAGCATACCCCCTGCCCTGCTCCCACTGCTTCAAAGACACACACAAACACACCCTCGCCTGTAATGTGGCAGGGCACCCCAGCAGCTGTAGCTCAAAGATTTTTGTCTGTACAGATAGACTGGACACAAATTGATTACAATGTGTGTGTTTGTCTGTAGCACGCTGCTCTAAACATTATATCCTCATGAGTGAGAAGATGCAGCATTGACCGTGCACGTGCGCGCGCACACACACACACACACACACACACACACACACACACAACTGCAGTGAACATATCACCAGCAGCGTGCACCTTCCGTCGCACTTCCCCATCTTGGAGGGCTCAGGACGCAGCTTGGAGCTGCGGAGGCTCCGGGGGAATGACGGGTCCCCGGTCAGATCCAGACTGCCTGGCCGTCTCAGCTTACACCATTCCCGTTTAAATAGACCTGCCCAAGGCCGCCGCCGCCTCCTGTAACGCTGGTCTGGCCCTTCCACTCAAAGCGAGTGATCCATCTTGGCCGCTGGTTTTGTCGGTAAATACCAATCGCAAGGAGAGGGGGGGCGTCGACTTCACACCGGCCTGCTGCGGTCCGACCACCTCCAACAACCGAATCACCTCGGCCACACCTTCCGGAGAGGGGACACACAAAGACACAAAGAGAGACGGAAAGCTGTCATAATCTGCCCCAGGCTACAGATGGAAATTAGCATCATATGATATCGAATCACACGGGGAGGAGGGGGCGACCCCGCAGTGTTACTACGGCTAACGTTTGGCTACATGCAATTCACTACGGACACAAAGCAGCCCGTTCTGACTCACGGGTTTCTAGGAACGGAAGAGTCCTCGTGCCCCCATCCCCGTCCCCGTCCCCGTCCCCGTCCCCATCTTCTTCTTCCAACTGTTTAGGGAAATAAGTTAAGTTAACGGGCGAATCTGCTCACCAGTCTCGGGCTCCGGGTTCCTTCGCTCCGTCTCGCAGCGTCTTTTGTCAACAATCTGTGCCGGGGCGGGCGCAGGCGGAGCCGGGGGGAAGAGAGAGAGAGACAAGGGGGTGGGGGCTCTCACAGTCACCGCGACCCCCTCGAGGAGGAGCTGCATGTATTCTGCAGACCCGCGTGCGTGCGCGCGGCCGAGCAGCAGCCCCGCGAGGCGTTCGAAAAGGAGTACAAAAGAAACTGGGGCTCACGGTGGCGGAGGAAGGTTCCGACCATAGACTGTATATTATTAATATTAACGGTCTATGGTTCCGACACCCGAAAAAATAGTCTGTTCACCTCCCACTACCATCTCAGTGTAGACACAGGCCGGGGAGGAGAGAGACAGAGGCCATAACGATCAATGAAAAACCAAACCATAGTTAATAGTGAACATTTAAGCAGGGTGGGAAGGTTACTTTGGAAGTTACTATGTATTAGTGTAGTAGTAGTAATAGTAGTAGTAGTAGTATCAATTACTTTATTAAAGTAATGTATCTCATTTAATTAATTTGGAATTAACTAGGCTACTTACACTACCGGTCAAAAGTCTGGGGTCACTTACAAATGTCCATTCCACTCCATAGACAGAATACCAGCTGATCTGGGTGGGTGGCTGATCTTCAATGCAGTATCTACATTGCCCATTATCAGCAACCATTCATCCAATGTTCCAAAGGCACATTATGTTTACTAATCTGATAGCATTTAAAAAAACTAACTGAGAAAACATTGGAGAACCCTTTTGCAATTATGTAAGCACATAATGTAATCTGAATTCTGCTGCTCTGGTTAAAAAAACAATGCAACTGATCTGAGCTGGTATTCTGTCTATAATGGAGTGCAATAGAAATGTCTAAGTGACCCCAAACTTTTGACCAGTAGTGTACCTGCAGATGTTTCCGGAGGTTGAACATCGACATTTTCGAGGACGGCTGTGGCTGGAAATGGCACAAGACATTGAGCACATGAATAACATGCGTAGCAACACAATTAACATATACATAGCCTATAGCTTTTTACAGAAATTATTCAGATGTAACCCCTAATGTAATCATAAACATTTTCATAGGTAACTGTATTTAATTACACATTTTCCCAGTAACTGTAACGGATAAGTTACCTTTATTTTGTAATTAAATTACATAACACTGTTACATGTAACTATTTAACCCGAATACTGCCTTGCTGGTCAGTATTTTCCTCAATGGACCTTACTATGTAACTGCACAATAACTGCTAGTCTATTACATTTTGTATACCTGTATTAATCTCATTTTATTCTATTTCAACTTGTGTTTTTTTGCTGCTGTTTTTAAATGTAGTTCTAATGCATTTCTCCACCTTATATAAAATACTTTGGTATTGCCTGTTTGAAAGGTGCTGAACAAACTTGCCTTGCTTTACTACAGAGCAAAGCTCCAAAATATTTCATTGTAATAGATGAAGTGACCCATAAGCAAAAAGCCATACTTAGCTAAGAAAACCCATGTTCGTCGTGACATAAGACTGGAGGAAAAACAGCTGCAGTCACATGCCAGTGACTCTACATAGTGCTATATAAACTGACCCAATTCATTATTACGAACAATAGATAGATAGATAGATAGATATTTTTGTATTCCTAAAAGGGAACAGGTTAAAGTAGTGGATGAATTATATAAAATAACTTGTTTTATCTGTGCATAAACGGATCACATTGTTCAACAGTTTGCTTATTTGTATTCATATCTGGTAGATAAAACCAGCAGCATGTTGCATATAAAACTACTATAAACACAGTAAGACATCATAATGACAAAATAATCTCAAGTTTAATACTCAAGTTTATTAAAAAGAAACAAATCAGAATAAAAAACAAGTCATTGTGGAGATTGATGTGACTGATAAACTCCAAACACATCCTGAGGTTGTTCTGCGAAAGGCTGAAGCATATGAAATTACAGAGACTCCTAACCTTCTGTCAAACACCACCCATCCACTTCTAAGGCAGGACACTCGCTTGCAGGACACATACACACACACAAACACATATCCAAGTTAGCAAACACACTACTGAATTTCTCCCATGTAGAGCCTTTTATCACTGGAGCCAGACAGCACTGTGTGAAGAGACAAAGAAAAAAATAATCAACTTCTTATTGTTAAGTGTCATAACAGGACTTTTGGGCCATGACAAATATGAGCTATTACACCTTTAAAGAATTAAACAAAGTCATTTATTTAACAAAACTAATGTAATTGCAAAGTATAAGAAAGGAACACATAACATGGCATGTAAATGTCAGTGAGTATGTCTTGTCTCTATGAGGTAACTAACCCAAAATGTCAAATGAACACAAGAGGGTTGGGCAACAAGCACATTCTGGCAAAATCACATGAATATTAAAATTATTTTCCCTCCAGATCTCCTGGCTCTCTGCTCAAGATTACTGCATAACTATCTCTATTCCATTCATACAGCATGTATCCTGAGACTAAAACAGTAGTTTGACTCACCTATAGGCTCCTCTGGATGAAATGCCACTTCGTTGACTGAGCCGGCGTGGCCCGGCAGCTTGTACAGGATTCTACGAGATGTGGTGTCCCAGATATACACAAATCTATAAACACAGACAACAGAATGACTCCTGGTGTGAGAGAGCTCAGACATATGAGACTGAATAATGATGATATTTGTGTTACAATACATTGTGTGCTGTGTATTTATATTAAGTTATTCTGTTATGTTGTTGATGGATTAAGAGAAGTTGAAAGAGGTCAATTGCAATTGAGAAAATTACAGCTAGCTAGTATGTCTTATTAAAGAGTTAATTTCTTTCTTTTTAAATCCGTAACAATCTATATATTTTTTGTATACACACAATTTAATTAAATATTTGTTTATCCCCGTGTTGTTCTTTTTTTAACCCATTTTTTTAAAAAGGGAAAGAAAAGCCATATAAGACAACATAATGTTCAAACATGTAAGTGGGACTTTAGTTAAGGATTGTATCTCTTCTCTCAAAAAAAAAAAAAAAAAAAAAGCTGAAAGATTAAACTATTTTATTATCACAGTAACAAAATGCATTTTCCGTGGTCAAGCATGTGTACGAGGTGTGCATGTTTGTTTTGTTGCCTCTCACCTGTCAGCTGAGCCGGCTGCTATCTTACTGCCATCAGTAGACCAGGAGCACCTCAGCAAATTCTGAAATACAGATGTTGGAAACTGGATTAGCTACATGACACAAGCATTCTACATGTGAGCTGCTGTTACATTAATAAGATTAAAGATTAACTTTTCTTTATTAGAAAGTAGGGGTGAACAATATATAGTTTTTTTTTTTTAAATCTGCATTGCAATATTAACTGGCACAATATACATATCTGGTAAGAGAGATTTATTGTGCCATTTGAAAGAAAATATCTGTAGAAAACGGCACTTTAGTGGTGTATTTTATATTTCATTCCATGTTCAATTTGTTCAAAAAAGAATGCATTTCCTTTTACTTGTTTTAAATTTAACAAGCATTTTTTGTATTTTAGCAGAGTACTGAAAGCAGCAGATGTGCAGAACTGAGTACACTACCTGTTTATTTATTGCAAGGAACATATTGCACATTTTCCTCATATCGTGCAGCCCTATTAGAAAGGACAGCAGAGTGATGGGTGAGGCATGGTGAGGATAAAAGGAGATGTTGTGCAACCATGGTCGACAACAGGCGTAAACACCGCCAGCGGGACTGCAGCTGTTAGTCACATATGCACATGCTTTGATGCCTTTTTCAGAAAAGAAAATCTTTGAAAATCGCAGTGGCAAACTCTGCTGGGTGGTAAAAATGATTATACAGATAAGTATAATCCTTCACCCAGGACGGTATTGTTATATCAGTCTAGTGTCTTTAGAGAAGTGGGAGTGGTTAGCTGATGGGCAGGGTCAGATTAACATGTCACATGAGGGGGCGGGTTTGTGTGATGCTGATTTATAGCACGTTCCATTTGTACTCAAAACTCTGATTTTCCGAGGTCAAAGTCGGAAACACGACACCTGACCTCAGATTTCCCAACTCGGAACTTGGGCAACCACAGTGTACCCCGTGCAAAAAAATCCAAACATGGCTGCTTTGTGCATCAACAGTTGCGAAAGCTGTAGTAACATACAGTTATAAGCACTTCTGTGTTTTTTGTGTCTCTCTAAATCAGTCGTACACGAAGCGCGGTCCATATTCTATCTGTGGACAATGTTGTTACTCTGTTTGTATGCACAAAAACAGTGTAATGTGTTCTTATAAACTGGCATTGCTAACAATGGCTAAACTGGCTAGAGCTAATGAAAACAATGAAAATCCAACTTGTAAAAGGGAAGAATGGAACTCGGATGTGAGGTCATTCCCAGCATTGGCTTCCGAGTTTCAGGATAAATGGAACGTGCTATTAACCTGGCCCGAGGGGCAGGTGGGAGAGATTTATTGAGGAAGAGACGAGTGGAGGAGATTCAGATTGATTCTGGAAGTCGGAAGCAAGCACGCTGCAGGCTGAAGCTGAGAAGCCACGCCACCAAAAGGAAAACACTATTGGATAAAGACACTGAGAAAAAGACTGTTTTCTGATTGAAGGGAGATTTCTTATAACAGAATTGTAACTAATTTTGTAAATACACCTTTCAATCCCTCTAGAAGTTTTAAAGATATACACTCATCTAGGCTCACTCACTCTCAAGTTAAAAAGGCACATATGCAGGGAGAGGCAATATAATTAATTTTGCTGGCTAGGTTAGCCTTTAGAAGCTGTGTTTTGTTGTTCAGTGAGCCTAGGTTAGCTTAAGCATTGTTATAAATGGGGGCTTTTGTCTGGAATTTGAACGGTGGCGTGTGGTATTTAGCTTTGGCTGCGTTACAGTATCAACAACGGAACGAAGTTTCAGTGCTGTAAGTTCATGTAGATTACATACTGGGTCAGATCATTATTTATGTTACCTTTTCAAAGTTGTGAACGTTGCCCTGGAAAATCTTCACACATCTCTCCTTGGGTGCAAATGGTCGAACATCCCAAATACGCACTACACAAAGAAAGACAAATCAAGGATTCAGCCATAGAATATTCAGTGTTCTGAGCTGAGAAAAGGCCATTCTTATACTCTAAATATACACACAAACTTTCCACCTGTGTTGTCCATAGAGTTTGAGAGAAGGTATGATCCCTCAGAGCTCAGACTGAGTCCAGTTACTGAGTCCCCATGGCCGTGCATATTGTAGATCAGTTTGTTCTGCCTCAGGTCCCACACCTGCACAACACAAAATACAGCTGTTAGCAGGGTTTATACAACAGGATATACAGTATATAAGCCAAAATGTGAAGAGCAATGAGTAAAACCAGTTGTCATGATTGTGGTTTAAGTCAAGGGGAAAAAGAAAAAACTTCTTGCAGCACATTAGCACACTAAAAACATCAACTTTAAAATCAGACAGGACCCTGCAGAAAGGTTGGTAGGTAAAAGAATGAGATATATAACACAAATGTAATTTTTGAGTATCATTATAAAAGATGAGTGAGGCGGATGTAGCAGTGAATTGACCATTTTGTGAGATCAGATGCACATGAACTAAATGAACATAATACTGTATTTAAGCGCCTTATATAAGGCGCTTTGTTATTGCCAAATTTCAAATGCAACATTTGACAGAAGTGTGAACAATCCTTTGTTGCTGCAGCTATCACATTGTTTTATATCTGTAGTCATTCTTGTAATTCAGTGAGGATGGGTAGTTAGGGAAAACATACAGAACACAGCACCATGACAATGTCCTTCTGGTTTGGTTTCCTTATGGTTTGTTAACTTTTTGTACAGCTTCTGAGTATTTTATAACCAAATTAATGTCCTTTGAACAAAGACGTTTTTGATTTGATAGTGGTATCCAGTTAGCAGGAAACACACACACACACACACACACACACACACACACACACACACACACACACACACACACACACACTAATTTCCATGACTTCTTCACAGTTAATGATCATTATTTGCCATGGGTGATAAAACAAGAATTTTGCGATGCCAGCAACAGCAGTGATTGAACAACCTATTTTGGCCCTGCTGATAGGTCACTTAAAAGCTTTCCATCCAAATTTTGCTAGCATCAAAAATATGCATTTAAGTCTTGAAACCTAATTTGAATCTCTTAGACCTGATCATGATATTTTAAAAGAAAAAAGTTTTCCAGGACATTATCATGTTCAGTGTAATTCCCAGGTTTTCTGTGTATGCTGGAGCCCAGTACCTTGATGTCGTTGTCAATGCCTCCTGACAGGATCTGATCACTGGTGTCATTGAATGTTGCGGCCAGCACCTGGTAGGTGTTCTGGAAAGTGTGGATTGCCCCTTTCTTACGAATGTCCCAAAGCTACAACAGTGACAAACACATGCAGAAAGATAAACAGGAGCCTGATCAGACCAAACAACTGACCTGGAGTATTTGAGATAAATTTGTGACATACATAATGTCATCATAATCATTTTCCAAAACATCGTCTATTATTGAGATGAGTGAGTTGGGGTTTAATCTCCCAAAAATGTAACCCAATAATCTAGGATAAAATAAATCTAATTGCAAATGATCTAATGTCTACACAAGCCAATTTATTTACGCTAATTGGCAGCTGGAAATCTCACCTTGACTGTCCCGTCATCACTGCCGGTGCAGACGAGTTGGGGCCCTCGGCGGGCTGGGTAGCAGGTGTTGACGAAGGAGGTGTGGCCCTTCAGACGCTTGATCCTCTCGCCTGTTTCACTGTCCCACACACCTACAGTCTTGTCTGTGCTCGCCGAAAACAGCAAGCTGAAATACACAGCAAGGAAACACAGTTGGTTGACTTTCAAGACATATGTATCAACCTGCTGGTTTAACCCATTAATTAAGAAGTATGACTTTGACATGTCTCTTACCAATTATCTCAGCCAGCTATTAAACTTTAACAACTGGGAACTTTGTGTTATCCTTCATTGATTGCCAAAACTAGATTAAAACAATTTTGCTTGGTAACGCTTGGTTTGGACCTATACGAGTGATGAATAGCTGATAATGTTACAAACTTTACGACACTGAAGCTTCCAAAAACCAATATTTGCAGCTACTATAACCATATTTTATTCTGACAGATGTCATTCAAAAGGTTCCAAGGATTGTGTGCTACTATTACTGATGCATGCATATAAAACAACAATTACATCATAATATCAAATGAATAGAAATGGACACAAAAGGTACAACCTCTATATACTAACAGGAATTGATGTGTCTCTACGAGCCTACTCATAGACATTGTGCCGTCATCACATGCTGTAGCAGGGGGGGCGGGCTGCGACACACAATGATACAGTTTGATAAAGTACTTATTGCACTTTGACTTATCACTGCACCTTCAATAATGTAGCTGTCCTCAATTTAGGTCATCCTGTACATCTCATCTGCGTTTTTTCCTGCATCCATCGTGTGTGATTGTGTGCGTTTATGTGTGCGCCCGATGCAGCCAGCCGACAGGATGGAAACAACAGCAACTTTCAGCGACTTTATAGTGAAAAAACGTTACAGCGTACATTGATGATAAAATGTGTCCATGTTGGCAGGACGTCTTTTTCTGTACGAACGCCTCGTCTTCATATCAGACACAAGGAAATTAATTTGACCCATTCTCACCTATGGTTCTCACTCCCGCTTGGTCAGTGGCTGCACGTGGGAGTGCTGGGATTGTCGCGAATAATGAAAATGCGATAGGGGGTCCCGGCTGTCAATCAATGTCTTCCAGTGATGCGGGCCCCTGATTTTCCGGGCCAGTAAGCAATGCGTACTCTGCATACCGACAGTTACGCGTCTGAATCACTCAATTCTCATAAAAGGTTCTCTCAGGATGAAACCAATACCATATCGTAGGTGTTCAACACAGACCAGCCATTTGTTAATAAAGCTTATTATTTTGAGGGAAGTTTATGTTTTACTTTATCTGTGATTGTTCATACCTGCCATCTGTGTTGTAGTGCAGCTCCATCACTGCTCCACTATGGCCCTTCATAGTGGCATAATTGTCACAATCTCCATACACATTCCACATCACTGCAGCAAAGAAAAAGTGTACAACATATTATTCACAGTAACAGAGTATGAATAAGTTTAACAAGAATGTATGAACTGCAAGATTGTCTCTTTAATTCTTAATAGCTTACAAATGAGCCTGTCAAATCCTGAGGAAGCCAGCGTGGCTCCATTGGGGTGAAACTTGCAGCAATAGACCTCGCCCTCGTGGCCAGACATCAGCATAATGGGAGCCTGCAGGCTGGAGCTCCGTGGGGGACCCTATGGAAGACACATACAAGGTCAAATATAGTGAAATTAGAGCCTAACAGACCAATAATAGTTTCTCCAAGGTAAATGAGTATCAGCATGTATCAACCAGTAAGTTAATAAATTGCAGTACAGAAATATTGAAAAACATGTTTAAGGTTCTTCAGAAACAGTGTTGTCTTTACATAGTTTGTCCAGGGGAGAGCACTGACATTGAAGTTATATTTCAAAACTAATATCAACCATTCGTCATAGGAATATTTAGCTTTTAAATATCAATATTGACCACAGAGATCCAGTATGGCCTGGGCTATGTTGAGTATCAATAGTTATTCATAATAACCAAATAGGTAAGTTGTCAAATTGATGTTTATCACAGTGAACTGATAATAAGAGGGCAAACAGGGCATGGAGGTAAGAATTGTTATGTAAAATCTAAAGCCACAGCCTCCAAAATGAACATTAAATTAAATAAAATACTCTTTTTAAAAATGATTAAACATTATAACCATCACAAATGTAGGATTTATTGCAAAAGTACTGCATCAGACTGCATTAGGTTTAGCTAGGTGTAGCTAAAAAAACTTGCAGCTGCGTACAATCCAATGACAAGACCTTTAACATTATTAGTGTCAGCTAATCTATTCAAGTTTAAGATCCAGTTGATGTTCTTTACAGTACTGAACACGGCTGAATGTTAATACAACACATCACAGTATTTCCTGTATTTGTATAGTCAATGTAATGTTATTTTCTTTTCTTGCCGTTTCATGCAGGGGTTCCTGTTTATGCACCTAAAGACAATCCCTAGTGCAGTTAGTTTACTTAAGAACATGTGGGTCTAGTAATTAACGACGGCCTATGTGTTTTGGTCGCCTCTAACAAACAGTTTTGACTATTTTTCTAGTCACCAGGTACAAGTAACGTTACTCTATACGTACCATGGCCACGAGTTGCTGAGACTGAGCCGCCGCCACTAGCTCCGTCCGGGGCCGCTTCACCGCGGTTGGAACGACCGCCGTGTCCGCCACTCTCTTCTTAGGTTCAATCATCCTGAATTAGTCAACAAAGATCAGCAAAGGCGTTGAATCTAATGCTAGAATTTAGTTAAAAAATATAATAAATGGACGTCTTTCATGGAGGGACGTTGAGCTACGGAGAACCAACGAAGAGCAGAATGGTACTACTTCCGCTGGCTATGAGGCCTGTGATTGGTCAAAGCCTGCACTGACTGCACTGATTGGTTTACATTGCTTGTTGTTAAACTGATCTGCACCGGATGTAAAACGGCACCAGCTGCGTTAATACGAAAGGTAACAATATTCATTTATATTTTCTTCTGACTCCGTGCTACATTGCGCACTGTTATTTATTGGGATATACACTCCGCGCACGGACCAATTATCCTGTTTATTCGTTTATTTGTGTTTTGTCGATTAGCTAGCTAGAAGACAAAGCTGCTTTAATCTAGCTTGCTAGCTAACGTTGGCTAACGTTAGCCTCACTGCTCACTAAACTAACGTTACTCTGTTAACTTGCCAACCGATGTAAAGTTAAGTTAGCCTACATCTAAGGGTCCTCTGCACACAGTTTTCTCTCTGAATCTCAACCTACTCAACTATATTGTATCCCTATGTGAGAGAACTGAGCAGCATATCTGTTAAATTTCAGAGGGATTTAATTGTTAATCACTGAAAATTTAAAATAATTAGCGTAACTATTTTTCATGTTGTTGAGTTCCTCTAAAGTCGTAATATAAATTGTATTAATATATGTTTAAATCATAATAATAAAAATATAAAACTCAAACCATTTATAACCATGTAAAATGTTTGTTTGTTTTAGCAATGTACACGGTATACAGTTATGAAGACTTATAACTAGCCTAAATATAGTGTTCCTATTACACTGCTTGAATTACAAACCATATTTAGTGTTCTTCCTCCTGGTATGATTCAGCGGTCCAAGAGGTTATGGTTTATTAGTTCAATTAAATTGTAAGGAAGGGACTATTTGGAAAGCTGCACTGGAGTCTTCACTATATTTAATAAATATTGTTATAGACTTTTCTTAAGAAGCTGTATATATTATAACCTTTAAAATGTAAATTGTACAGAGATTTAAAGTAGACACTGATGTTATGTGTGTTTTCTGTAACTCTTGCCCCCAAACACTTGCCTTTTGGATTTATATACTGGATTAACTATGGACAAAAAACAACCTTAGATGTCAATCTTGGAAAAAAATCCTCTTTTTATTATTGATTAAAATATGTTTCCATATCAATCTTCTAGATCAGCTCATTAATACCTGTGGGACAATGTCTGACAGTGATGGCCAAGGACAAGAGCCTGCTGGACTGGAGGGTCTTCCACCAATGCACAGCATTTCCAAGGGAGAGGTGGTCTCTCTGCAGACCTACGGAGCATTTGTCAGACTACCAGGATACAAGAAGGAAGGTTGGCAAAAAGTGAATTCATCTCTATAGACTGTTATTGCAAACATGTACAAAGATCAGAGGGGGGAAAAGTCACAAATGCAAATTATAGAGCTTGCATGGGTGAAAACCATTACATCCACAGTAACATGGACAATTATAAGAAAACATAAAACAAAGGACAATGCAGTGGCAGAAATATGCTAAGTCAACACCTGCATTCTCTGCCAGGTAAAACCACTGCATCAGAGATGGGACTTTGGCCAGAGCCAAAGGCGATGCAGAATGCAGCAACCAAGAGGCAGCCCTCTTTCCCAGAGTCTAGTGCATGCATAGTGTCTGTGTCAGTCTGACAGTGAGACTGCAAGAGACTGCAAGCACCTACATGATGCTACTAAAGTAGGATTTCAACATTTCCACAGAATTCCTTCTCTGATTGCCGGCAGTACGGTAGCCAGCATCCATCTGTGGGCATGCCACAGCATATGACATGTATACAATGCAAGCCCATGTTTTAATATGTTGATTTATTTTTTACAAATTAGCAGTCACCCAGTTTGAGTTCTATGACATCTTAGTAAAGGTTGTACATGAGGGATTTGCGGTTGGCCAGGGTTGTTAAGAAGTGGAACAGATTGATGTGGGATTTCAACAATATAATTTATATTTACAATTACTTTTTTGATTATGGCACAATTGATCTCGACCTGCACGTCAAACAAAATACCTGGTGCCACCACTGGAGGGCAAACTAAGCAAAGTTTACTGGGATAAATTCAACTTTCTAACACGTTTTGCGGAAATAATCTCTTTCTTCTTTCTTTTTTTAAATGTTTATAAGAAAGTTTAAGATTGAAATATTTAATTTAAGTTGGAACTGGTTTGAATTGGGAGTTCAGAATGGCTGTAATGTGAAAATGCACTAATTCTATTCTGACAACAGCGTTTTTTATGTCTTTAAAGATTTCTAATGATCAGAAAACACAATGTTTAAATCTTTGATTCTTGATGAAATTAAAGCATATATTTTATCATCATCATCAAAACAAATGAAATTTTCATTTGAAAGCAATTTCTGCTTTTTTTTATGTATTGATATCTACACTTATTCCCTCGCACAAACAGGCCTCGTACATGTGAGTGAGATGTCAGCCACACGGATTGAGAATGCCTCAGAGGTTGTTGATATGGGGGAACAGGTGTGGATTAAAGTCATTGGGAGAGAGGTAACAACACACACACACACACACACACACCCACACCATGTATCAGTGAAGTGAGCAGGATGACTGCAGCTCTTTTCACTGTCTCTCAGATTCGGGGTGACAAGGTAAAGTTGTCCTTCTCAATGAAAGCTGTCAATCAGGGAACAGGGCAGGACTTGGACCCAAACAATGTTATGGCAGAGTAAGTACTTACTTAGTAGTTTTATTTTGTTATATATGTGTGTCTGCATGGGTGTATGGACAGGTTTGTGTTCTATCATCTGTGTGTGATTGCAGGCAGGATGCGAGGCGCCGAAGGCAGTTTAGAGACCACACAGGCAACAGGATCACATTGGAGGCTGTACTAAACACAACATGCTCAAAGTGTGGATGCAAGGGTACGACAACAACATGAAAGGAAACAATATCATCATCTTCATCATTAGAAAACACAGAAACTGCATTGGTTTCCTACAATTTCTAGGGGGAAATTTGCTTAAAATCCCTTTTTAAATTTGTGCAGCAGTTTTAATAGATTGTTACTCTTTTCAGGTCACTTCACAAAAGACTGTTTCTCTGCTCCGGGCTTGCAGTACGCTCTTTTGCCTGAAGAGGACGAGGAAGAGCAACAGCAGCAGCAGACCTCCACTGTTTCAGCACAGCAAGACTCAGACAAAAAGAAGAAGAAAAAGGTCAATATGTGACAGTTAATGTCTCTCCGCCTTTCATTTTGTGTTGCTAAGGTGTGAGTCATCAACTGCAACAACCCACACGTCTCTGTATGTCAGTGCATGTCTGTGGTTGCTTATGTTAAAAGATACAAGATAGCTTTGTTAGAACTGTCAAAAGTGTTGTTTGAAAGATTCCAGTATGGTTTGGTGCTGATGCAATTGTTTAGTCATTTAGTTTTGAGGTATCGAAACTGCTGTCTGCTTCTTACATAATTGTGTGTTGTCATTTTTGTTCCACTTCATTTTATTTCAACACAAAAGTAATGTTCCTCTTATATGTTTATCCTCCAGGAGAAGAAAATGAAAAAGAAGAGGAAGAGGGATAGGAAGGAGTCTGAGAGTGACAGCAGCAGCAGCGGCGAATGCAAATCCAAGAGGAAGCGCCACGAGCACACTCATGACAAAGAGGACAAAAAGAAGAAGAAACACAAGAAACACAGATCACACAAGCACAGCTGAGAAAGCCACAAAAATCTTCAGTCACACACTGCAGCTATCAGACGCAAAAGAGGAAGTGGGTAGCAACAGACGGACTGACAGACTGCCAGCTGTGTAGCTTTTAAAAATCTCTCCACCGACGGCTCATAATAGTAACCATCATTTAAGTTTTCCTTACTGTCTCTCCATGTTGAAAGAATGCTAAGACTTCCTATTAAGTGTAAAGTATCAAAATAGGTTACAAAAGTCAGGTGACAAGCCACACTTGTTCAGAAGTTACCTCTGGCTCCCCCTCAGTGAGGAGTGTTCACAACATATGTAACCAAATATGTGTAACCAGTATGACAAAAAGTGGCCATCCCTTTTGGGATCCAGATGTTGTTCACATCTGTGCAGTTTAATTAAGCAGACATGAAGACCGTAAAGCTGAATTTTGTGGGGATCTAACATGAAATAACTTTTTTAAATAAGCCACACAGAGAAAGCTACACACACACACACCGGAAGTAGTAAAGACTAACAGGATGTGTAATGCAGCACAAGTAAGCGTAACAGGAACTTCAAGCTATGATGATATCCTGAGACTGTCTGCCCCTTATTGTCAGTTTAACATACAGTAGATGTGTGTTTGAGATGTGTGTGTTTGTGTATCTTACTTCCAGGGGACTGCTTGCAGGAGACACAACCCTCTTCCTGCATGTCAACTGTTAACTCCATTAAATTTTATTTGAAGATAAAAAAAGCCTCTTGATGTCTTTGTTCTTTGACCTTGAACTCATAATGTTGCTGTTAATGTAAGTCCAAGGGACCAAAACATAAGAAATTCTCAGGTTGGGTCTGGTCCACCCTGGGGTCTTTTTTAAGGTTAATGTTTTCAAGTAAGGTTGGGTTTCAATGTTAGACCAGATAAGGTGATGTTAAGGAATTACCATCTTGTTTCTTTTGTGCTGCTCTGACCTTGTCTCAAAACTCCCACTTGTTGGATTGTGGAGAAATAGAATGTTTCCAGCTGTAGCGATTTGGCAATGGCCATGCTTATTAGTCAGTCTTAAGACTCTTCTTCCTTTTCTTGCGTTCTCCCTTCGCTAGTTTGTATATGACAATGTACAAGATATAGTTCATTTGTACATTTAGTATGACCATGAGCTTGCACAACCAGAATTGTGAGATTGTTGCGTTATTGCACATATTTTGAATAAAATGTTTCCACACAGAATTCTACCATCAATACATTGTCACCTGCCTTTGTTTACCATGTATCCAATACTTTTAGTTATGCAGATAAATTTACATATTAGATACATGAGGACTTTACTTATAATCTCAAATTTGCATTGGCTTTGTCCTTTCTTCTGACCACTTCAGGGTAACTTTAGTTGCCCTGGACCCTTTTACCCCTTTCCCCTGCCTCTAGTTGGTAGTCTGCCAGTCACATGACATCAATCTACTGTGGGAGCGAATGATCCGAATTTAGAAAGCACACACGCACCTATGTACAAGTACGGGACTTGAATGTATCTACGCACCTAGTACTAGCTTTACAAAACTTTCCCCTCACTAAGCCAGGGCAACACACACGCACACGCACACACACTCTGTAAAACTAACGGTTTTGGAAACTCTGGTCACAGTCTGTGTAAAATACTTATACAATTGTGTTGACCTACTGAACTTTTGCCTGGAGTGTGTTAAAGAACACGACTAACTTTTTCTTTGCCCTTGGGCTGAAGCTCCCTGAATGACACTGTACATTATTTACTGATCACAGCTGCCCAGACATGTTTTTTTTTCACAATATTCCAGAAATTCTACAATAAATTAGAATAATAGCATTATGATATTTGCTCATTTCAGTCCCAGTTGAGTAAACTTTGTCTTTAGTCAGTGAACTTCTGGATCTACCAACTATGTATGGACATTAAACATCTCAAGAATAAACACATTGTCATTGTTTTATCAGTTTGTCCAACAGTGTACACACTTTTATTTTTCTCAATAGGCAAACTTTTAAATTCAAACACTTTTCCAGGTTTAACATAGGCACCATGACATAACACATTTTCAACAAAAAAAGACATGCAGAACTGTATTTTAAAAGAAAACATCAAATCATTGGACTATATTGAGTGTGCCTTAGAGTAATAGGCACACTCAATATAAAGAAGAGAGAAAAGGGAGCTCACAGTCTGCAGTAACGTTAATACTGAGCTGAGCGTACAGTATGAAGGGACATTGATGGGAATCTGCAGTAGTAATCTGTAGTGCCATTCCAGGGGTTTGCTTGGCTTGGGCTGAAGTGGTGTTAAGGAGTTTGGGGGTGCTAGGCTTTGGCTGATGCAAGTAGATGTTGTAGGGATGTTTCAGTGTTTTACTCTCCTTTCACGTAGTGACGTTTGCAAACGACTTTTCCCATTGTAAGTGTCTGTGACGAAGAAAGAAAAAGAGACAGTTAAAAAAAAATTAAAAAAATAACACATATTGTTAAATGTACACATTTTGTGTGAGCACTGACCAGTGTGAGGGTGTTGCCGTTGACTTCCCTGACCAGACTGGTCTCTTTGCCGTCCCACTTCTGTACGTGCACCAACTTCCCATCCTCTATATTTACAATAGACTGGAGCCAGCAGAGGGACAAACAGAAGGAGCTTATTACACCCTAGTGTACATATTCAAGAACAGGTGTGGATTAAAGTCATTGGGAGAGAGGTAACAACACACACACACACACACACACCCACACCATGTATCAGTGAAGTGAGCAGGATGACTGCAGCTCTTTTCACTGTCTCTCAGATTCGGGTGACAAGGTAAAGTTGTCCTTCTCAATGAAAGCTGTCAATCAGGGAACAGGGCAGGACTTGGACCCAAACAATGTTATGGCAGAGTAAGTACTTACTTAGTAGTTTTATTTTGTTATATATGTGTGTCTGCATGGTTGTATGGACAGGTTTGTGTTCTATCATCTGTGTGTGATTGCAGGCAAGATGCGAGGCGCCGAAGGCAATTTAGAGACCACACAGTGTACATATTCAAGATCATATTAATCTTCTCATGAATGAATATTTGGTTCATTAAACATTTATTTAATTACAATTCTGAGGTACTTGCTTTGCTACTATACTTCTTTTTTACTTTTCAGTGGCAAATACTATACTTTTTACATCACTATATTTATTTGACATCTACAGTTAGCCTAACTTGCAGAATAATGCTGTCTCAATTCACGCACTTCTGTTCTTCACACTTTATATCACAATGTAGTGCACTACGAGTGCCTGGATGGTGCACTCAAAACGGTCAATAAGTTTAAAAGTGGAACGCTGGGCACTACTCACGCTCAACAGTTGCCATCTTTGCTACGTAGCAGAAGCTACAGGCCCACCAACATTTATCTAACTTGTGAAAATGGCGGGTGAGGAAGCTGCAGTCGTTGCGATTATGTTTTTTTTATTTTTATAAGTGGTAATGCTCCGCCTGGTTGCTATTCACTATTACAAAGAAGAAGAGTCATTTCTGGTAAGTGCATAATGGTAGTGGGCTATTTGAGACAATACTACCCTGTCAAAATGTATGCACTACACAAGTGATTACATAGTGTACACAGTGTACTACATGTATGTTTACTAATGGAAGCATCCAAAGTGAGACAAGATTTTCGAAACATATGAACTTGTTAAATATGCAGGTTACAGATTAAACTACCAATGCTAAAATGTTGTGTAAAAAATAGCACAAGTAGAGAAGAGTTGTAAAGTCTCTAAAGCCAAACTGACTCGGGACTGTCAGTTATAGCCCATAGCAACATCTGAAGTTTGCAAACGTTAGCTAATTTAATCATAAAATCAAAATCAATCATAGGTGTGTTTTATCACTTATAAATGTAGGTTTTTATTTGTAAAAGTTAGAATGTTATTTCTTCTCTCAAAACATATATAGTGTCACTTTAAAGCATAATTCACAACGAGCCAATCATATGTAATATTTTAACATTCACAGGGGTAAGTGCATTTTATGCTTTAATACTAGTAAAATGTCTTCTTTATGCATCTGCTATGCCTGTTTTGTGTCTTAAGAGTTCTGAATCAGACTGAGAAATGATTTCACTCACAACGAGCCACAAATAAGGATGTTTTCAGTCTGATGTATCTCAAACAAGTAAGTAAGTAAGTAAGTAAAATTTATTTGTATAGCACTTTTCTCAGATAAAGATCACAAAGTGCTTCACAACAAAAGAAAGCATTAACAACTCTAATACATACAATACATCACAAAAAGAAACAAAAGAATAACACAAACACATAAAACCAGCCTAAACACCCTATAATCTAGTTAAAAGCCTCTTTAAAAAGCAGAGTTTTCAACTGAGTTTTAAAATTTTCCACACAATCTAAACAGCGCATGGAAGGAGGCAAAGCGTTCCACAACCTTGGAGCAACAACTCAAACAAGCAAAACTCTAAACCTCTGTACCCCTGAAACCACAGTAAATTCCCTCTCCCCTCTAAATTAGAATAAGGTAACATCGCTGTGTCTTAAGTGGTTGCAAATTATGACCAATCCATTTTTTAACCGACTTTCAAAACAAGAATCACAACCTCAAACTGTCACAAATCTGTTGTCTGTTTTTCCACCAATCTTCGTCATGACTGTTATTATCACTCTCATATATGTATGGATACTTCAGCATGCATTAGGCGTATAGTGGGTTGCATAGAGAACCACTTAAAGACGCTTTATTAACAAATAAAATCGTTAAAATATAAATTGAGGTTTTGCCCTTGAGTGTAGGTATTCTCACTGATCTCCTATGTATGAGCAACCTGACCTCTCACCTTAACTTTCCTGTCATCGGCGGTGGTCTCGTCAAACTCCTCTCCCAGCTTGAAGTTAAGCTCTGTGTTCTTTATAGAGCTCTGGGTCTTCACCGTCACCGTGTCACCATCCACTGAGATGATAGTGGTGGGCTTGGTCATGGTTCCCACCGCACGTGTAGCCAAGCCCACACCTGTTTAAAAACAAAAACACATGGATTATGTAATGTTTTTGGGGAGGATATACAGTAATTGTTTTGATGTATACAACAAAAATAAACAAAACTATGAGCCTGAAGCCACGCTAGCAGCTCTCTAAATCTCAACCAATTAAAAATCAAAAATGTCAACCTTGTGGTGGCACTACATGCCACTACAACTACAACTACAAAGTCAAGTAAAAATCAGTAGCCATGCATTTGTCCTTTGGGTCTCCTTCAGCTGACAGTCTCTAATCTCTATTTGACTGCTGTCCAAACTTGCAGCATGTACTTCAAACATTGCAGGGCCCCACTGACCTGCCCGCCTGCCGTATGTATGTGTGCATATGATTACTCGCTTTTGTGTGTGTGTATGTGTGTGTGTGTGTGTGTGCGTGTGTGTGCAAGGGAGGGAGGTAACAAAAGACTAAATTTCATTGGTTAATAGTGACTCACTCCCTTGTCTACCAAAGGACGTCTTTGGCATACCAGTTCATCTCCAAGAGCTAAAACAGCTACTTTCCCACAATCAATACAACAAAAAGTCTGTGTGTGCCTGTGTGTGTTTGTGTGTGTGAATACGCCTCATTGATCAAGAGGATTGGGGTTAGAGGTTGAAGGGTCTCTGTTTCTATGGTAATCAGAGCAGATAGGTCAATTAATTATGGCTGAGATCAGTAGGCATGAATATCACACACACACACACACACACAAAGTCAAATAGTTTAGTGTCATTCTTCACGGTTGTAAAAGTCCAAGCACCTGTCCCCATCACTCACACACACACACAACAAACTATGTGCGAGTGTGGGTGAAATATATGAAGCCCACTTTTTCTGTACATTCTCATCCCATTTGCTCCTCGGCATTGGGACCATCTTATATTCAGCTCCTTTCATGGCTTCAAACAATGATCAGCTTTCAGCAGAGGTCACCCACACAAGTGTGTGAATGCCAGTTTGTTGCCATTCAGACTCAAAGTGGGGGTTTGCTGCACTAAAAGAAAGCCCCTCCCTCATTTCCAGCACTTTAGGCCATGCGGTCAACCACTCTGGTTCCCATACTCTCCCGTTTTCTTTCTTTCTTTTTCCACCCTTGTTCTACTAGTTTTTCTCCTATTCCCCATTTTGGTTCCACCCTTATTTACCCCTTCTTTTGTCTCCCTTGATCTGCTTTACAGCTTTAACAGCTGCTTAAACAAGTTAAACACAAACACACCTTAGGACATCATCCACATGTGCTCACATGCAGCACTGCGTCCTCTCGTTACTCAGGCATGCGCACACTTTCACGTACTTCTATTTTCAAAATTTTCATTAAATCATTAAGCAGACTACAAGTACAGAGCTAATGAAATGCAGTTAACATCTAACCAGAGTGCAAGAATATATATATATATATATATATATGTGTGTGTGTGAATATATATATATGTATATATATATATATATATATATATATATATATATATATATATAGATATAGAGAGAGAGAGAGAGAGAGAGAGAGAGAGAGAGAGAGAGAGAGGAAAGAGATAAGTATTGTGGTGAATATATTAAAATGTAAGACAGTAAGACCGTAGGGATTGCAAATGTGAGTTGGACAATACATATGCATTTAGTGTACACACAAAACACACACTTACCCAGCTCCTTCATGTAGTCATCAAATTTCTCGCTCTCCTTGAGGTTCCATGTGCCAACGAAAGCTTCGGCCATGTCTGCAGCAGTGTGGAGGAATGAGGTTGCAAGAGACTGTGTAAGGGTGTGTGTGTGTGTTTGAGAGACTGAGAGTGTGTGAAGCAGCAAAGACAGGGAGTGATAGAATAAGAGAAGAGGGAGACAGTGTAGTCAGCACCACAAGCAATCCTACTGGCTGGATTTATACCGGCTGTTCATGATGTCATCAGGCTGTGCACAGAGCGCAAGAGAAGAGGGAGGGGGATGGAGACAAAGACAGGCTACTCGTAGTCTCAAACTGTTTTTTTCTCCTCTCTGTCAGTGGGGGCTCGTCCTCCTCCCCCTCTCTTTACTCTGCTTTATATTATCTTAAACTTGGGTGTCTTTAGATTAGATTAAATTAGATTCAAATGTATTGTCATTGTGCAGAGTACAAGTACAAAGACAATGAAATGCAGTTTGCGTCCAACCAGAAGTGCAAAAAAGCAGAAAAGTGCCATGTGATGTTCAAGTATAGACAGATAGATATATTTCTTGTCTTGCATAGGCAGAATAAATATGGCTATGTAACAGTGTATGAACAACATGTACAGATATGTGCAATGTAATAGCAGTGACCTTATAATAGTAGTAAAAAATATATAGATGGCTTTGTTGCTCTCACTGATCCTCTCTTACTCTTTCTCAAAAAAATTACAAAATTCACATTTTCTTTGGGGTCATAAATAAATACAGTGTTGTCAGGGTCATGTTGTACAAGGCTTACAATGTAGGTGTAATGCTACATTCCTGTACACTACTATGTTATACAACTACATTACATAGAACACTGACAAATTGATGCAAACTAACCATTATAAAAACATGTAATTCAAATAATACCTTCAAATAATACCTTAAGTCCAGACAAGGGGGCCTTGCAAAAATTTGCACTGAAACACACCGCACAGACTACAGTCGACTGCCAAGTAGCACGTACGTTTTGCGCAAGCGTACAATGAAATAACTCCCTATACCAGCAAGCGGTAATCTATTCATCATTCAACACAAGGGAAACCGGATACTCTGGTGAGTGAATTTTATGAATATGAAGAAATTAAATATAAAGAATATGTGCAATTCTTCACAGATGGATCAAAGGAAACACTGGACCTGCTATTGTAGTCCTGAGTTACAGAGGAGAAGTTTGTAGAAGAACATCAAATTGGTTACGTGTATTTACAGTGGAGCTATATTCTATATTGACGGCTCTGGAACGGCTGGGAGAACATAGACCAAAGAAGGCCCTAGTCTGTAGTAACTCTCTATCTGCCCTGTACAGTAAGATCAGGAATATCTAGTCAACAGGATTTGCTCTATGAAATCATGACAGCACATGCAGGAATAAGAAGACAAGGTATTAATATTGTATATAAAAGGTATGTGGGTTCCTGCTTACAAAGGCATTTTGGGTAATGAGAGGGTGGACAAGCTAGCAAAGCAAGCGGTGAGGAGGGGAAACATAGATAGAGTTATTAAATTATCAAAAACAGAAGGAAAGAGCATTGTGTGGAAGGAAATAAACAAAAAATGGCAACAGCACTGGGAACAACAACTAAAGGAAAGACATTTTTATATAACATCCAAAATAGTGTTGGTAATGTAAGGAGAGGGGGAGGAAATAGGAAGGAGGAGACAGTCATCACCAGACTGAGAATTGGGCACACTTATTTTAATAGTACGCTTTTCATCATGGGGGGAAAACATCCAACCGGATTGTTAATAGATGTCAAAAAGCAGAAACAGCAGCTCGATTGTTTGGGGTTTGGCAGTGACCTTGAGTGGTTAAGGTTAGCATAGCCAAATGGTCAGGATATAGGACCTGAACAAATCGGGCTACGTCACCTTACGTAAGCATGGACGCCTGGCCAATAGTGTGTGAATGCTATTGAAGGGTGGGTCTTGTCCAGAAGTTGCGTGGATTCTATAACGCCGCAGAAAGGTCTACACAGTATTTAAATTAAATATCAAGGTGTAGAATATTAGTTTAATTAACATAGGTTTATTTTGTAATGTGTAGGTATGTAGAGATCTTTTAAAAGACTTTATGTTGGAATGAAAATGCCTAAACAAGTAATTATGTATATCTCGTTGTAGGCCACAGTTGCCATTTTATGGACATGCAAAAATAGTTATTCCAATAGTTCAAACTTGTGTGTTTTTAGAAGGAACATTCAAACATAATGTTTGACCCATTGTGACAGCTCTAATTGTATTGCATTGATCAGATGAGATGAAAGATATAAGAAGCCTTGAGTGTGCTTGTCAGTCCTTTGTTTTCTTCACTCTTGTTTTAAGCTGAACAGCCAACGCCCTGTAAAAATTGTTCTGTAAAAGCAGGAATTGAAGAGGGGGAAAAAAAAAGTAAAAAGTGAATGTTGTTACATCACACAATGTTACACCCCATTGTACTGCCCCTGTCCTGGCACGTGTATGACTAAACAAATCTCTGGCGTTCATGGGTCTGACATTTAACATAAACAGGTGTGAGAGAGACACATGGAAAAGGAAAGAGGTAGAATGAAATGAAAGGTTGAAATTATTTACGACTTCGAGGATCATTTCAGGAGGGGGGATGGAGACAAAGACTGGCTACTTGTTTTACAGATACTTGTTTTTACAAAAATGGCTACCATGTAAATCAAGTATTTTTAAATTTGAATTAGATGTTTTGTATAATGGTTAGTTTGCATCAATTTGTCAGTGTTCTATGCAGTAATGTAGTACAACATACTATAGTGTACAGAAATGTAGCATTTTCTTACATCCTGAAAGATTACACCTACATTGTAAGCCTTGTACAACATAACCCTGACAACACTGTAATTATGTATGGCCACAAAGAATTTGATTGTTGTTACATTTGAGAAGGAATAAGAGAGGGAGGATCAGTGAGAGCAACCAGGCCACCTAAAGACACCCAAGCTTAAGAGAACAGAATACAGAGTGAAAACAAAGAGCCTGAGGGGGGGATAGATTTTCTTTTGTTGGAGGGGGTTGGGGTTGGGGTCAAACTAAAGGAAAGACTGCATTGATAAGCACAAATGTCTGTCGGTCTCTGATGAAATACCCTTATCTGCAAATAGTCTGATGATCTTTGGAAGTTGTGTAATAATGAACACACACACACACACACAAATTTGTTCAAGCAGGGACTGAGGGAAAAAAATAGTCAATAGCAAAGGCTGTTACATCCCACGATGTTACACACCGTCCCACTGCCCCTGTCCCCCAGTTGCTTCCCTTCTTATATCTATTAGTGTGTCTAAACTGGCATGTGGGTGTGACGGAACAAATCTCTGGCGTGCATGGGTCTGACAACAGGTGTGAGATGGAGCATGGACAAGGAGTGAGAAAGAGAGAGAGGGAGTGAGAGGAGGTAAAAGGTCGAAATCATTTAGCCCTGGCCTAAAATACATTCACAGGCTGTCTGTTGGCTGAGTTTTACCATGTGTGTTTGATCCTATGCAATTCCATGATATATTGCGCTGGGATGCCAATCTGGTCATAACTAACATCAATTTTTCTCCGGAAGTTTCAGGCAAGTAATTGCCTGCTTGACGAAGGCTTCTAACACATGCATGGTGAAAGCTTAAGCTAGGCTGGATAAATAAGCACTATCTACTACAGGAAGGAAAACGCTGATGGTAAAACTTAGCGATCACATGAGCAGTGTCTCTTTATCCTGTTTGTGCATAAACTTATAATCTTTGTGTACACAAAACAATTCACAAAACTTTCACACTAGACTGCTGTTGAGGTTGTTGACCTGAGATGTCATTATAGCATATACAGTCATACAAAATAATAGCAAACTAACATGTTTTCTTTGATTTTCATGAGGAAGGAGAGAGGCTAGAGTCCAATGAAGAATTGTTAATTTAATAGGTTTAATGAAACAACAATGAAAATGATATGACTAAGACAAATTACTGCAGCTGTCAGTGGACTGAACGACATGCCTCCCTTCTGGAGTCACATTAATCAGTGGACCTAGGGGCGGCTCTTTTTCACCTGGTGTATTTAAACTCATTCTCATTGATCTGTTGTTGGCACGTTAACTTGTTGTTGGTTTCTTCACTGTCCAATGAGGGAGGACATGGCTCTAAACTCGGCCCCTGTGGGGTCAGTTTCAGTCACAGATCAAAATGATTCTATCATGTAAATGAGAAACTCTCACAAAAATACAGGAATCAACATTCTATTCTCTTAACCTAGTCAAGACACCAGGGGGTTGGAGACAGAAGGTTACTTCCTGCTGTGAAGCAAAAGGCTTCTTTCTATATGTTAATAGCTTAACCTAATTCATCTGGCAGAGACAGAGGAAGAGAGGGGGTTGGTGAGAGACAAAGGGACTGTCTTGACCTCTTCAATAAGACAGCATGACAGGTATTACATTAAATCATATTTTCCTAACGTGGCTGCACCATTCATGAACAGAAATACATTGTTTTCAGAACATTGTTTTTAAATTTAAAAAAACCAACACAGTCCAACATCCCTAACCTCGTAAATCATATTTTTTGGTAGAAGTAATATTTCTACATAGCAAATAATTTACTAGTAAGTGTTGTAGAGTCATAGAAAACCAACAGACCATGTTGATACATGCTGCTCATTCTGTGTAATTGAATCTGTAATTAAAAGGGACATTCTGAAAATAATAGCAGTGTTGTGTTCAATTAGTGAGGTGATTGATTCTGTAAATAAACAGGAGCCAATTATGGCCCATATTTAAGAAAGGAAGGAAGCAAATGTGCATGGTAGTTATAGTGCATTTCACACTGAAATACTCAATTCAATAGCAAAATGGGTCGTTCCAGACATTGCTCTGAGGAACCGTGGACTTTGATTAAAAAGTTGATTGTAGAGGGGAAAACATATAAAGAAGTGCAGAAAATTATAAGCTGCTCAGCCAAAATTATTTCAAATGCCTTGAAATGGCATCCAAAGCCTGAACGATGCAGGAAAAAACGGTCAGCTACCATTCGAATGGACGGAAGAATAGCCAAAATGGCTATTCAAGCTACCTGGGAGTTCTGTTACGATCAGAAGAAGGATATAAGCTAGAAGCCCCTGCAAATAATAATAATTAATTATAAATAATAATTAATAATTTATACTGTATATTGATCCCAAGTAGGGATGTTACAATTTACACTCTGTATTGTTAGTAATCACTACCCACAGGCCTGAATACACACACATGCTCAGGTCCTATTCATGCACAAATGGAGAAATGTCAGAGTGGGCTGCCAGTGCTGGACCTGAGCGGTGGGGGGTACAGTGCCTTGCTCAAGAGCACCTGGCAGTGCTCAGGAGGTGAAGTAACATCTCTCCAGCTACCAATCCACACTCCGTACTTTGGTCCGTACGGGGATTTAGACCAGCGACCCTCCAGTTCCCAACCCAACTAAGGACTGAGCTACTGCCACCCCAAAGTCCTATTGCTGAAAAAAAGACATGTACTGAATAGGTTGAAATTTGCCAACGGACACATTGACTGGCCAAAGGAGAACTTGCGCAACATTCTGTGGACTGATCACATTTGATAGTTCTTTTTGGGTCTAGGGGCCGCAGACAGTTTGTCCGATGACCCCCATGCACTGAATTCAAGCCACAGTACACTGTGAAGACAGTAAAGCATGGTGGTGCAAAAATCATGTTATGGGGATGTTTCTCATACTTGTGTTGGGCCTATTTATCGCATACCAGGGAACATGGATCAGTTTCAATATATCAAAATACTTGAAGAGGTCACGATGCCTTATGCTGGAGAGGAAATGCCTTTGAACTGGGTCTTTCAACAAGACAATGACCCAAAACACACCAATAAGCGAGCAAAGTCTTGTTTCCAGATGAAAAAGATTGATGTTATGTAGAGGCCCATAGCCCAATCCCCCCGGACCTCAATCCCATAGAACACTTCTGGGGTGACATCAAAAATGCTGTTTCTGAGGCAAAACCCAGTAATGCAGAGGAATTGTGGAGTGTAGTTCAATGGTCCTGGGCTGGAATACCTGTTCACAGGCTCCATGCAACACAGATATGAAGCAGTTCTCAGAAATAATGGTTATGCAACTAAATATTAGTACAGTGATTCAAAGTAAAGCAAACCCTTGAGACATTATTTAGTTTATACAGTAAATGTTTGAGTTTGTAAAGAACAATGCAAATACAGTTTTTTTTACAGCCTAATATTCCTTTTTCTTCACTTTCTGTAAAGGTATAACACAAACTTGATCAATTTTGGTCATGTTTTGATTTAGAATTGAATGTGCAGTGTTCCCAATGCATTGATATTATGGAATTAAACACTATTCTAAGGATTTTGACCATTATTCACTTTTAAAACACACTGCTATTATTCTAAACACAATTGTATACTGTCCAGGCATACCCTGCACTGCTTGTGTTTGGCCCCAAGCAGGCATCTGTAAGTGTCTGTGTGTGTATTGAAGTGTGTGTGTACATACATTGAGCTGACATAGGCTGGTGGGGCTGAAACGCTGAACAGGGTTAAATCCTCAAACAGCTAAAAGAAGAGTGGGAGTGCCATAAACCGAGGAATGTTGATACTTCTTCCAGATTTCTTAAGGCTTTCCTGTGCATCTGTGACTGTGTGAATAAAAAACTAAACATCTGGACATGTCACTCCCCTCTCTAACATACTTATTAGTTTGGTCATTCATTCTGCAGCTTCTCCCTCAACTCCCTTGTCCAAATGGAGCTTGAGTGAATGGAGGGGCTGAAAGCCTGAACAGCATCAGGACTCTGCATGATTTACATTACAGAATGAACAATGGACTTGCATTTATTTATTTAACATTTTTAATAAGGAACCTTTTTATAAACAGGATATACGCTGTAACTAATTGCTTTATTTATGGTTACTGGCTAACAACACATTAAAACAGCAGCTTTAAATGGTAATAAGTCCTTAATAAGTTTTTTTTTTTTTTTTTAGAACAAGCCATTTAATTCTTTATTGTTATATCTCTTTTTTCGCAAGCAACATATTGTATTTACACCACTACACTCATTTGTTAACTTTGGTTACTTAACTAAGTTACTTAACAACTTAGTTACAACATTTAAATTAACTAATACATTATGAGGTATTATTATGGACTGAGCTAAATTATTATATTTAATTAGCCCCACCTTTAACAACTGCGACATTAAAGTGATACACACTTTATTGGATCCAGGGTTTGTGTGTGTGTGTGTGTGTGTGTTTTGTGTTACCTCTGCAGATGGGCATTGACTTCGATTGCAATCCTCTGGTGAGCCAGCAGCAAGTTAAAAAAGGGGGAAAAAAACAATTATTCAAGGACACTCCAATCTTCTTTATAATTGCTTCGGTGTACAGAAAGTTGTCAGAATCAAATCTGTATCATACCACTGCATGAATTTTACAAATGATACCAAGATATAAACCTACTATGATGTAATGAGAAGATCAACTGACCAATGTTTATCTAGCTTGGTAGTTCTTCAATGGAACCACTTTCCTAGATCACCATGCATGGGTGTAACTACTCTCTGGCGGCTGAGACACAAAAAAGGTACACTTTGGTTTTTGAGACACATTAGAGCAGAGAGAGACACTTTTGGGTCTCAGGGTGAGTCCAGGATCAGAACCGTTAAATAGACATTGTTGCTACCTGATCCAATATTAACAGTAGCCTTGGAGACAGAGCCATGGGGGGCATTGTATTAAAAGATCCACCACTCACTCTCTGTGTGTGTGTGTGTGTGTGTGTGTGTGTTTGTGTGTGTCAAAGTATTAGATTCCATTAGTGAAACTAGGGTAACTTTATTGTTTCTAGGTTTTAATAATCTGAGGAGTTTACTTTCTAAATACACATCAGGGCTACATCGTGGGTTTGTTAGGCTTATTCTTTTTTTTAAATTAATTTAGGCCTTTTTACTTTTATATAAGTTAGTGATTTTATTATCGAATTGGAAAATCTTGGATAAATATCATCTTTCTTGTTTTCTGCTATAGCCTACTCACTGTCTGACCTCTTTCTAAGAGCAGGCCACAAGTAACTCAGTAATTTAAACAATATCACGTTAACTAAAAATGAAAAAAATAATCACCAAGACGCAATATGAAATGTGCAGCCATTCTACTACAAAAGACTGCTTAAAACAGCCACTGAACACAACATTTGTCTGTAACGATACATCTACAAGATAATAAAGTAGCCAGTAAAGTCATTCAGCTAGATAACGTTTTAAGTTAGTTAGCGGCCTTATTTTCTAACATGAATGACTATCTAGCGTTAAAAATAAGAAAACATGGCACCATAAATGAGAAAAAAAGGACTTCATTCTCGTAACGGTACCAGTCAGTGACTAACATAGCGAAGTCACTACTGCCACCTACTGACAGAAAAGAATATCGCCCAGAGCTCCTGCACATCACAGACAGTTAAAGCTGCGCATTAGCAAGTCAGTTGTTTCTTCTTCTTTAACTTTTATGGTTTTCTAATGTCTTTCATGTGACACAAAGCGTTTTAATTAATAATGTGATAAATGATGGCAAGATAATAATACAAACTAATAGAATACTAAAAAAATACTAAAAAATCATTGACATAATCCTAATTAGGCTACTAAATGGTCCAGGATGCCACATCAGCATGGACATTTCAAACCCTTATAAACTATTAGGCTATTTACCACCTTGAAATGAAGCAATGAATAGGCCTACTTATTGCGACCCCTCCACTTGTTGCAGGAAATTCTATGTAGATGTGTTTTTCGCCTTTACTCTAGGCAACTTTTGATCATCTCGAGGCCCCTCAAATGTATCTTACAACCCTTCGGGGTCTTGCTTTATATTAGGATGGGAACCAGTGCCATGCCACTAGGGTGCTCCTTCAGGCTTGTCATTATCATGTTTAGTACAGTAGGCTACAGTACAGTAGCTAGGCCTGTAGGCTACAGTCTGTTAAAATTTCTCTTATGGTCAGTTTCTAGTTTCTAGTGATAGATGGCAAGCACCTGTTTGTTTCAAAAGTATGCTGCTTGGTAGATAAGCCATCAACGAGACAATATTCAGTCATTCAAAATATTTTATTTTGTCGGCAAAATCTCTCCGTTTCCGGTAGCCTATTTATCTTTCTTTAGCCGTCCAACTTGACGTGTATCCATGGTAACCACTGTAGCGACACCAGGTCCGGTCATCTCACGGCGCATCCTGTTACTTTTTCTAGAAGCTAACAGCCGAGGACATGATAGCAGCGACTTATAGAGAAACAGAACTGAATAAAAAAATTAATTTAATAAATAAGTTGTTTAAGTTCGTGTTGTTTTGGAGAGTCATGTCATGACACCCTCACAGAAAGCCCGGTATGGATGCGAAGCGTCACGCAACACTAAATGGAGAATAGCAGGTGAGTCAATGGCTGGAACGAACGGATTTTACTTAATAGGCTACTTTACTTTTAATAAAATTTTTACTGTTACAGTCAAGATTCTTGAATACAAATAATACTCTGTCTTTAAACTCAAATGGCTAAAGCTGCGTAGCTTTAGCCATTTACGACCAACATTTAAGTATGTTAAAAGATTGGGGCATCAGTTGCCTCATGTAAAATATTGTGATTTATGATGTGTTATCACTAGGCCTATAAGAAGAAGAAAAGTAAAAAAGGAGAAGACGGGTCTTGAAATTATTGTCTATCCCCCTTACCACACACACACACACACACACACAACACACACACACACACACACACACACACACACACACACACACATATAAAGACCCTCTGAGGTTCCAGAACCCCAAAGAAAAGGCTCATTCTGTCTTTCTTGACCGGCCACAGCTGGTTCTTTATGAGTTGTTTAAGCTTAATGACATGACGTTTTCCTATGTCCACTGTGAAAATCTAGTGTGTGTGTGTGTGGGTGTGTGTGTGTGGTGCCGCTGCTCACTCTCAGGGAGGAAATGGTGTCTTGTTAAAAGGGGGGCGCTGGTCATGATAGAGAGGCTTGTGTTTCTGTGTGTTCTTTTCATCTTGAAACAAAAGCGAAAACACCACCTCCCCCCAACTGGATAGCATCTCTCTTTCTCCCTCAGTGCCAGAAAGTGAAACGTCAAAGATGTTGTGTTTCTCTAATGCTTCATTAATCATGCAGATTCAGCTGAGTCCTAAACAGGTCAAGCAAGCTTTTTTTCAATTGTGTGTGTGTGTGTGTGTGTGTGTGTGTGTGTGTGTGTGTGTTCAAGTGTGTGTGTGCGCTGTGTGTGGGTTTGCATGACTTAAGGTAGCCTAAATAATTAATTCGGTGGAGCAAGGTGCTTGAATAATCTCAAATGGCCTTTGCACTCCATGTGATGGAAAACACTCAAATCTGATCAGCCGGATTTGTTTTCACACACGCGTGCACACTAGCACAGGATGAGGAACTGGTGTTGTTTTACTTATTGACTTTTCCTTTGTATACAAGTTTAGAAGAAACAATGTGATGACATCAGTGCTATTGAGTACACTTTTAATAATCCATCTCTCGTTTTCTGTCTTTGTGCTTTCACCCCTGTAATCCATTTCTCCCTGCTTCAGCTCCTCCAATCCCCTTGTTGAAGCATGCTGGAGGAGCACCCCAGCCATGGCCCATTCACCCCCACCCTACGAGACAGGTCCACAGGTCCCACTTCCCTCCTCTTCCTCCTCCTCCTCCTCACCTCCCTTTCTTCCACACCCGCCATGCAGAGGAGAGCGCAGAGAGGCCCCATCTGGTCACCATCATCCGCCCCTGTGGTCAAAGCACACTACGCAAGGTGAACTCAGTATTTACCACTTTTACTTTAAAATAAGGTACAGTTACATTTCCTGATCAACTAAAATTGACAAAGGACCCTAAACACTGCAAAGGGACTTTCCAACATAAATGATCAGCCAAAAACACATTTAGTCATTTTATTTAGATTATTTTTTGGGGTATTTTGGCCTTTAACCAATAGGACAATTATAGACTGGAAAGGGGGGAGAGAGAGGGGAAAGACATGCACCAAAGAACTAAAGGTTGAAACCAAACCCTGGGCTGCTGTGGTAAGGACTGAGCCTCGGGATATGGGGCACACGATCTACCAGGTGAGCTACCAGAGCGCCCCTCTAGAGTTACATGGGAAAGGATTTCATAACTTAACTGTCATTTTTGTCTCTGTTTTCAGGTAACTGTTCTTTTGAACCGCAGAGGTGTGGTGTCCTTTGAGCAACTGCTATTAGATATCTCTGAGGCATTGGGGTTTCCGCGCTGGCACAGAGCCAGAGTTACACGTCTCTACACAACCCACGCGCGAGAGGTGAGACTCAACCACGGTCACATACACCTTGAGGCAAAAATACCCAGATGGATGTATTAACTATTCTCACATTCTTCCCACATTCTCTTCAATTTGTACATTGGACCGAGGTTTGCTGTAAGGTACTAGGAATAGGACTCATGTAAGCACAAAATCCAAAATAAGGGCCTCAATATTAGGTAATACAGCAGGACACACCTTAAGGCCCGTTTCATGTCAGTTGCTCCATACAAATGTTCAATTAAATAGCTCAAATAAGTTGACACACGGTGGACCTGGAGCTTTCGAGGCCCCTGAAGTTATAGGGCCCCAGGGCATTGTCCGTCTTTGTCCCAGATGGTAATCTAGTTTTGGGTTTACAACACCAAATGCACTGATCCTCAGTTGACAGCCATCTATTAAGCAGGTCAAATGAATTGAAAGGACAGCACAGGCGGCTGAAATAAAGGGATATGTAGACACTATCCCAATGAGAATTTAGAATGTTCATGTTCACAATTCGCATGTAGTGATGCTTCAAAGCTCTTTAATGATGGTTGAAAATGACATTACCTTGGGGTCGCAGGAGAAAGTTGTTCTCTCCATGGAACACCACTTGTGGGGAGAAAATACTCGGTATTATAATAAATTTAAACTATCTGCACTCTGAGGCTAAGCCAATTATCTCTTCCTCTTTTGGCTGTCATACAGCCCTAGATGAGTAATGCTGCTTGACATTGAATTCCTGGAGAACAACTTTCTTCACCACTCTCTCACATTAAACTAAAAAGAAAAAAAAATCAATTGTTTTGAAAACTCTGTGTGCTCCAGGTTGACTTTCTTTTATAATACATAAAACAAGACATTACAACATTACAGTATATTGAAAGACTGGGGGAAATCCTAAAGGTTAAAAAAAAGGTTAAACAGGAGTCTGTAAATGAAATGAGTATGAAAGGATGTTGTGGTCTGATCACTTGCCTGTTTTTTTTCATAGGTGAAAGGTGTATGTGATTTCTTCCGAGGTGAGGTTGCCTTCCTGGCGTTGGGGAAGGCTCGTCCAGAGCTCAGCAGTGTGCAGGAAGCTCTAGAGGAGCTGTTTCCAGAACATTCCCATTACCAGGCTGACGCACTACGGGCATGGGAGAAAAGACTTCGTCCAGCTAAAGCTGTCAGTGGATACAGTGAAGTAACGGACAGCAGCAAGGAACAAACTAACCAAGAGACACATCAGGACAAAAATACACATTTCAAAAATCATACAACTACATACCCAAGTACACAGCTGCCTTACCATGTAGGCACACACCAGCCTGAAAATCATGACTCAGAAGTTCATAAGTGTCATAAAAAGAATTCATGCAAAAAACCTGCTCAGCTGCCTAACCACCTGCAGAGACTGCGTGTGAGAGGTGGGGTCAGAGAACAACAGCTGTCGGTCATTGGTCCATTTAAACATGAACAAGGTCTTAGAGAAGTAGACATAACCTCTCCTGAACTGTGTGAAGACTGCTTAGCAAGGAGAGTTAAACATCAGGGTCCAGAACGGCTCAATCTACTGTCAGGGAGGGTCCCACTTCCTCCTGTGTTGAGGAAGCAAAAAGGAAGTTCCTATACAGAACTGGAAGTGAAAAAACTGCACGTTCACATCAGCCCTCCACTTCCTCAGCCAATCAGCAGAGATGAGGAGAAGAGTGTTGCCCAATTACTTTCAAATCCACTTCGAGATGTGGGTCAAGTACACAAGGACATACAGCAGAGGATGAGCTTTGACCTTTGCTCAGACAGCAGTGATGTCCCCCTGGCAGATATCGAGCAATACTATGAAATTGGACGCGTGGTTGGAGATGGCAACTTTGCAGTAGTGCGAGAGTGCCGCGATCGTGACAACGGACAAATCCTGGCAGTGAAGATTGTCGAACGCTCCAAGCTGATTGGGCGAGAGCACATGATGCAGAATGAGCTGAGCCTTCTGGGTAGCCTCTGTCATCCTCGCATAGTGCGGCTGTTTGCGCACCACCACACGCACACTCACTCCTACCTGGTGATGGAGCTGGTGAGTGGGGGGGATCTGTTTGAGGGCCGTCAGTGAGAGGGGGAAGTTTCCAGAGGCAGAGGCAGGACTGATGGTGTCAGATGTGAGTGAAGCACTAAACTACATCCACTGCAAAAGTATTGTCCACCGAGACCTCAAACCAGAAAACCTACTGGTGAGTGTAAGTGTGATTCGAGAATTACATTTGAATTTGATTCTGATGGCATTGAAAAGGTTTAGACAACCTGTTTTAAATATATATATATATATATACATAGTGTTTTTTTTTCTTATTTGTCTCATAAAATCCTATATCCAAAATGGACCTTAAAGAAAGACTATTCATAATGTTTTTTTATTATATTCTATCTTCCTTGTTACTTTGGTAATAGTGTAATTAAAGGTAACAAGGCAGCCAACTTTATGCATCTTCTGTCAGGACCTTGTTTTGAAACTTTGGCTGGCCGGTCAAACTGCCACATTATGAGTTTGTCATACCAGTACAATTCATGATATTGCACCTAATCTGGAGTTACAATTAATATCTCATAATATAAACTAAGGACAATATTTTGCAAAAAACAAAAATGCAGGAAAGTGTCAGTAACAGTTTTTATGGAAAGCCCCTGTAGACACCTCCAAGCCTGACTCAGTTTCTGTCTGTGTCTTGTTTCTCTCACTCAGATAGAGCATGTTGTTGCTGGCATCTGTAGGCTGAAGCTTGGTGACTTTGGTCTTGCCATGGTTGTGACTGAACCAGTCTTCACCATATGTGGCACACCCACGTATGTAGCCCCAGAGATTCTCTATGAGACAGGTTAGTATTGCTTGCAGCATAAATTACTGCTTTACAAAAAAGGAATGCTTTTTACTTTTAAATCTTTGTTATATCACTAAATAAGGGTGTTTCTTATTTTAAACTCTTCCTGAAACTTCTTTTTATCAATTTGAAATCTGAATTTTAGAAATATTTTCAAAATTAACTGTGGTTTGACCAAGCAGGTTATGGAGTTGAAGTGGATGTATGGGCTCTGGGTGTAATTCTCTACATTCTGCTGAGTGGGTTTCCCCCATTTCGCAGTCGGGATCGGAACCAGGAAGAACTGTTTCAGCTAATAAAACAGGGACAACTCCATTTTCTGTCCCCATACTGGGACCCAATCTCAGAAGGTGAGAAGTACAGAAAAATAAAGTGTGCAACCACAAATGGCTCAAAAAATAACACAAAAAATATAGTATCCTTATTATTGTGTGTGCAGAAGCCAGAGGCCTTGTCAGAGCTCTGCTTGAGCCAGATCCCAAGGCGAGGTTGACAGCAGAGCAGACCTCGCTCCATCCCTGGGTGAAGGCTATGGCTTCACTTTGCAGGCAGAGGGCGCTCACAGACAAGACTCAGAGGGACACCTCAGATACTGGAGCAGAACCAGACAAGTCCAGACAAGTCCAGAGACTAGCTCAGACCAATGCAGCCAAAACAAGGACAGACACAACACCAGGGAACACCAACATTGAGGGAAAGGTCACACATAAAGAGTTCAACAGACATGATGAGAGACAAGCTGAGATGAACACAGGAAGAGGACAAGATGAGAACAAGCCACTATGGCAACAATCAAAAGAGACAAGTACAGTTCACACCATATCTCCACAGCTCCAAGTGCACACACTTTCAGTGGCCACACCTGGTCAACAGAAACCAGAGTGCATCTCTACAGGCTCCAGTTCACCCAGCGGGGATCCCAGCACGCCAGAAATGCAGGATCCAGGTCACCCAGGCTGTCATCCTGGCAGCGCAGCCAGCCCTAGTGTTGAACTCAGTCAGCTTGTTGCACCCCCGGTCCAATCTGAGTTTCCATGCCAGATTAGGACACAGAACAGCCAACAGCAATCACCTACATACTCACCAACTTCCACCAATACAACGCAACAAACCACAGCGGGTCACTTAAAGGAATGTCACTCATCCTCAAACCCAGCAGCAGCTTCTTCATCTTCTCACTCTCTCCATCAGCAGAACAACTCTATCACAACCACTGCCCAAAATCACCCATCTGAAAACTATGACAAGCCGAATGCTTATACCACCGCCACCCACTCTCCTATGCAGTCTTGACCTCAATGTCAATCTCCTGTTTCACGGTGCAATTAGATCAGGGTCATCACTTTCATTGTTCCGGACAATCCCACTGATTTCCTGGCAGTGGAATCCTTGAAGGACCTACAGATGATGTGATTTACTCTCTTGGGAGTGAATAGGATCTGATTGACAAGGCTAGATAAATCTCTTAAATGTGTGTAATCCATGTATCCTGCAATCACAAATTGATGATGAGGTGTTGTGTAATGACCATGGTATGAAGAGATGGAAGTAGTTTAGCACTATGCTGAAGTAAATTGGAATAGCGGTGATTAAAGGTTCTCTAAGCGATGTCACACGTGTAGACTAGAACATTTGTTGTCACATACAGTAAACATCTCCTCACTGTCCTCATGCCGCCTGTCCCCAGAACACAAAAACGCGGTCTCTGTAGACAGCCCAGGGTCTAAAAACGGCAACAAAAACAAACTGTGCCCACCTGCACCACAAAGCATACACAAACAGTGTTCCAGCGTTCCAGCGAATAACAAGAAGGATTTGGGGGTTAGGGGCATAGACAGTTAATGAAATGGGCCAACAGATCCGGTTGTTCTGGACGGAGACCAGTGAAGGCAAATAGAAGCACTTTTCTGGTGATGGCTAGGCGTGACTGTGCAGCCTCCAACTGAGCTTGACGACCTAGATGTAATGTGGGCAACATGTCTGAAAGTCTTCTGGTAGCTGTGCCATGAGAAATCTCAATCATTCCCAATCAGCAGAGACGGAGAGCAAAGGTATATGTTAGGAGATAACATAGACACAGGGTAATTACTGCTAGTTAACATTAGTAATTAAACCTAAACAGCTGATGTAAGTCGAAACTGTCTGCGAGTGTCTCCTGGCAATACGGTCTCCTCTGCACGGAAGCACAGAAGGGAGGGGGAGGGGAGGGGCAAGCTAGTCTTGTTTTGTTTGAAAATACTTCTAACGTCAACAAGAACTAACGTCACTTAACATCGCTTAGAGCACCTTTAAATGGGACTCAATTTTAATTTAAACAGATTTGAGGTTTGTCATGTCTAATGTGATGTACTATAATATATACTTTTTAGTACATTTCTGAAGTTTTTTGTTTGTTTTAGTAGTTATATATATTTTTTCTGCAAGCCATGTTTAACTTTGAGAATATGATATGTTATCGTGTCTGCCATTGCTAGTGGTAGCTATTTTTGATTGCTTGTGTGACAACACTAATCCATCCTTCTTTTATTCCCCATGAAGTAAATTCCTAGAAATCTGTGCTTGGATCGTTTATCTAGCAACATTTGTTTACCATACGTTCGTAAACTAAAAATATCTGTACTTTTTATTTTAGTCCAAGTAAAAGTCTGCCATAGTTACTAAACTCTAGAACACCATATTTCTGACAATGTGTTTATTGTACATATTTTGTACTGGGTTGGGTTGGCAACAAACAACAAAAACCAAAAATTTTAATTAATAATTCTGGCACAATTCTGTTAATATACAGCCAATGAATTAGAAATCTGTGGTAATATTTAAACTCATTAATGTGTGATAAGATCCAGTGAATAACAATGAGAAAAGCCCAGGATTTAGGACACAGTGTGACCACATACTACTGGCTAAACTGGTGTGCATAGCTGTAAAGGTATGGCTCCACTGCCATTCCACACAGACCAAATAAGGCATATCTGGCTGTCCAATGGGAGTGGTTAGTCTTGCCTCCTCTTGAACACAGCTGACACATTGACATCCTGCCCCACCTAACCTAAAGGACTTAAACACAGCCCCCTATCCTGTACACAAATGCACCCCTCCCAGCCCCTGAGGCTGCTAAGCCACATATATGGGGCACTGAAGGGGTAAATAAGCGTATGAATGCTTCTGACCTAGTATCAGTGGCCAAGGTTAGTTTATGCTTGCTTCAATCACCCTGTTTTTTCCTAGTTGAATTATTTATGCTTTATTTAACATTCTTCAAAACACACAGACACAGGGGCACAACCAGTTTAACCACTTTGATAGATTGCTGCCACAGGGCCATAAACATGGCAGCGGAAAGGTGTTTTTATCAGAATCAGAACCAGCTTGCTAGGCCAAATAAGTGTAAACACATACAAGGAATTTGACTCTGTCTTTTTGTTGCTCTCAAAGTACATACACATAGACATATGGCTAAAAACAAGGACAACAAAGCTGAACAAGGTACACATAAGCATTTGACTACTATGTATAGGTTTGTATATAAAAAAGTGTATATATTTACAAACACACACACGTAAACGAACAGCGGAGGATTGTAAACAGTAAGACAATAGGGCAATGCAAAAAATGCACATTAAGAATGTATTGTTATGAAGTTTAGTGACGGTGTTATTAATATGTTATAGTGTGTAGATGTGGTCCATTACATTGCATATATGATGCATCCTCTGTTGGAGTGGCCTACATCTGTCGCATATCAGGTTTTGGTCACCTTTTGAGTCCTGCCATACACTGACCCGCAGGCGCTCACTACGCATGCGCTTTTAAAAACTCTTTAAATACCCCAAGTCATCTGCCACAATAAACATTCCGCTGTCAGCCAATCCACGGCTGTACTGAAGTAGTCACTGGCACATAGAGGCCGTTGCAGATACAGACAAAATATTTACTTTTAAATACGGTTCTTCTAGTATTTGCCACGACCGAGAACCTGTCTGAGTAATAACGAATTTGACCCGGAGTCGTAAAGGCTGTGCAGGGTGAAGTCGGGGGAGACGGACAGGAAAAAAACAAAGATGGCTGTGTAGCCAGAGAGACGAGTCCCAGCAGAACTGTCTCTAGCCGCATCTTTAATCACCGACAGGTCCAGTGGGTCCCGTGGACAGTCAGCCGGTACCGAAGCAGGGACGTTTGATGAGCAGCCGAGCTGGGCCGCTGGTGTAGCTACATCGGTATAAGCTGCTGTCATTGCGAATAACGGCGTCGAGTGTACAACAACAGCTGAGAGACGCCTGAGTTGTTTTTGTTCTGCAAGGGGAGAGAGGACTGCTGTGTTTGTGTCAACGTAGCTAGCCGCATAGTCTGCTAGCCTCACTGTAAGTCAACAAAACTAGTCAGCGCTTTGCACATGATCTCGTTATTACACAGTCATTGGCTTGTCAAATTCCAAGTGCGTAACGTTAAGTGGAGCGGAGCATTAATAACGATAATAAGTTAGCCTGCATTCCTTTCTGACAGCCTGCTGCCGTAGCGTTAGCCTTGCTAACGTTAGCTAACGTTATCTGTCAGCTGACCGTTAGCTGGACAGGTTGTAAGCTAACCCTGAGCTAACCTGCTAATATTTCGGGCTCAGTCTGGTCGCGGCAGGTACATCTCAGAAATTTCTAGACATCATCATGTCTTCACTGGAAGAGAGAGACGGGGGCGTTGTGGCCGCCCCTGGCTCCTCCTCAGCCGGTTTGGGGGTCGGGGCCGTGGGGGCAGCGGTGGAGGCTGTCGCTGGGGTCGCAGCCATGCAGGAGGAGGTCGGGATACGACGTGAAGGGCCCGAGCCTGACCCAGACGAGCCACCCAAGAAGAGGGCGAGATTGCCCGATGGAGAGTCAGGAAAGCTGGAGGAGAGACTGTACTCAGTGCTGTGCTGCACCGTGTGCCTAGACTTGCCCAAGGCTTCTGTATATCAGGTAAACATGGTGTCAATCACAAACCTTCCCCTCATAACCCTAAACCTACCGTCAAACAGCCTCATACTGGACCTCATACTCTCCATGTGTCCCAACCTCTGATCCCCAGAGTCAACCTGTTGAATATGGCCAGCACCATTTATTTTTAGTGATACTAGATACAACACAGGCCCCAAGTGTCTATGCTGCAAACTGAGCCATGAGGCTGAGAGACCAGACACACCCAGGCCAAGTTTATTACATTATATTATGAATTCTCCTTAAATAACCTCCAGCAAAAGCCATATCCCCAAACCCCACATAAGATCTCAAACATTCAGAACTCATCCAAACCAAATTTGAATAATCTTTTGCCCTTCCCTTCAGCTCACCCCAACATTCTCCTTCATGACCTCAAACTGATCGCTTCAATGTCAAGTGAACACATTTGTAATTCATAATTGTACAGTCAGTCTTAAACGTTGACATGCCCTTCATGCAGCACACATATTTTAAACAGTTGTTTAACATTTATTAACAATACTGTGTAAACACAAGTTGACATTCTTTCCGTACACAATATTCACCCTTTAACATTGATACATATGTTAAAATGTATTACAAGAAGCACAACATGTCAAAAACATTAAGCCTGTTAATCCACATATCCCCCAAATTATGTTTCTATTTGAGTATAACATACAAGTCTAAAATTAATAGTCTTTAAAAGCTTGCACTTAGGATCCAAAGTAATGATTTTTTTCATTTAACCCATACTCTTTGTTTGATTGTTGCCTCAACTTTTCCCCAACCACAGTGTACCAATGGACACCTGATGTGTGCAGGCTGTTTTATCCACCTCCTTGCTGATTCTCGTCTCAAGGAGGAACAGGCCACATGTCCCAACTGCAGGTACACCAAACTCCCTGTAGACATGAGCACTTTCTGACCAGTGCACAAGGAAATACCAACTAGTTCAACGTTTCAAAACAGTTATATTGTCAACAGACACTTGGCTACTTGGTGTGTAAAAAATCTCCAAATCTGTGTTCAGATTTGATGGTAGCTAATAGAGCATCAAAAAACACAAATCCGGTGCGTTAAGGCAAGATTAGAATAATTTCAAACGGTAGAAAAAACATTAATGCAGTTAAGTTAATAAAGTTCTCAGAATCAAAATGTATTGTTACATTATTTTACTAAATTACTTAAGCATATATCACTGATGCATGGGCACTGAAAAATAACTTGTCACCAAATATTGAGAAAAGCATAACATAGCTAACTATTCATGGTTGTGTCAAGAACTTACTACACATATTATATATCCTACTGTACTGAGCTATGTGGTTTTCTGTGTTTGTGTAGGTGTGAAATCAGCAAGAACTTGTGCTGCAGGAACCTTGCAGTCGAGAAGGCTGTCAGTGAGCTGCCGACAGAATGTACCTTCTGCCTAAAACAGTTCCCCCGCTCCAGCTTAGAAAGACACCAGAAAGAGGAGTGTCAAGACAGGTATATACACCACACACATACACACTCACCTTTACAATCACGCATACACACACACTTGCACATACACAAAAACACCTTTTTTTCCTAGCTAAGAAATCTCACATACTTGTAGTCAACACAAATGTTCAAATTAAACAGCTACAAACACTTTTTTCAAACAAGTTCAGGCTCTTTCAGATGAAAATGAAAGCTGTGCTCTGCGCATACTTAACACACACAATGACTAAATAGTGTGTGTGTGTGTGTGTGTGTGTGTGTGTGTGTGTGTGTGTTTAGTAACAGGATCACACACGGTTAGTTTGGGAAAGATAGGGGAGCATGTGACCAGCTACATCTAAAGAGAAAACCAGATGATTACAGACTGTTTTGTGTGATGCTCAGGCCAGTTAAACTTGCATGCATGAAATCTTAAGGGGTTGTTGCTATAGCAACAGGTCACCCTGCTTAGGACAGCTGTGTCTGTGCTAATGTTACCATGACAACGGCAAAGGCAGTCACCAGGTTTTTTGTCAGGTCAGACAGAAGAATGTGCTGGTCTCCTGTGAGGACCCGACTGGTTCTCACATAAAGATGATGTTGTTCTTCTCAGGGATGCCTCCATTATTTTTTTAGGGAAATCTACCCATTTGAATATCAAACTCAGTATTTAATTAGAAGTAATTACAATCATTGTTAACATTTATTTTAAAGTACTCTGTCCAAGTAGTGAATCTAAACTACGGAACTCCTTCCAGCTACTTTGTATTATGTATAAGGCAAAACTTTGCAGTTAACAGAAAAAGAATTATGTCAGTGTGGTTTTATTTATCCGCGGTTCACTACAGATGTTAACTAGTGCCTTTCACTTCTACTCTTAAGAAAGTATCAGGTATTCATTGAAAAACACTTCAATTCAGGATAATCCAAGTCTTTCATTCCCTGAGGTTGGCTCTTGACACAAACGTATCATTAGTACAGTATTAATTAGCCTCAATTCACAACCTAGGTTAATTAGCACCTTTTGATATAATTAGTACCTTCCACTCACTGCAGGAAAGTACACATATTCATCATAAAGCACATCTGTAAAGGATCTTATTTTTATAAAGCCATAACTCTCAATATATGTTGCCAGGGTGACACAGTGTAAGTACAAGAGGATTGGCTGCCCTTGGCAAGGTCCATTCCACGAGCTGCCAGCACATGAGAGCGAGTGCTCCCATCCCACTAAGACTGGTACAGAGCTGATGGGAATACTGGGAGAGATGGACCAGAACCACCGCAGAGACATGCAGCTCTATAACAGCATCTTCAGCCTGCTCTGCTACGAAAAGATTGGGTTTACAGGTACATGCAAAAAACACATAAAGACAAAGGCAGACAGACAGACAGACAGACATTTTTTATCCGTGTTTCAAATCTTGTCATCCACTTATTTGTTCATGCAGAAGTGCAATTCAGGCCATACCGCACGGATGACTTCATCACTCGTCTGTACTATGAAACACCGCGCTTCACTGTTCTCAACCAGACGTGGGTGCTGAAGGCCCGTGTTAACGACTCTGAACGCAACCCCAACCTATCCTGCAAGCGCACCCTCTCCTTCCAGCTCATCCTCAAAAGCAAGGTACACATACCGTACTTCTCTGTCTGTCCGTGTTTATTTTTTAAAGTTTTTTAGTGTGTGTGTGTGTGTGTGTGTGTGTGTGTGTGTTTTCACGGCCGATGATGCCAACGATGTTAAGAAAAGGACATGACAGTAGAGTGATCATCACCGCTTTGCTAACAAAGATTAAGAGCTTTCATCTAAGTTGCTTATTTCTCAATATGAATTGCGTCAAAGCAATCAGACCATGACTTTAACACATCCGCTTTGGTGTAGTTGCATAAAACACTGAAGTTGGCCTTTCCTGCTCTTAATGTTTTTGTGTTATCTTTGCTATTTTTCCCTTATTCATGTCAAACGTAATTAGCAGTGGAGCGTGACAAATACATACGCATGGCCCAAATCATGGGCCATATTTAACTTATCACAGATAAAGCCATATCTGTACTGTATGTTGGGAGGTCTTATAGAAGAACAGAGAGCACTGACAAAATCAACAGGTTTCTTATCAAAAATGTTGATTTAAAAAAGAAGAAGTTCATTATCATAATTGTTGCATCCTTAGTCAGCAGATGTTGGGCGCTAATATAGCAACACGTGGATTTGTTTGTGCAGGTGAACTCTGCCCTGGAGTGCTCCTTTCTGCTGCTGAAGGGGCCGTATGACGACGTGCGGATCAAGCCGGTCATCCACCACCACTCCTTCTGCAACGACGCCAATGAGACCGACTATGTCCCTCTCCCCATCTCTGATTCGGTGGAGTGCAACAAACTGCTGGCCGCCAAAAACATCAACCTGCGCCTGTTCATCTTCCAAGTCCAAAAATAAAGAGTTGGGGAAGAGAAGGTGGAAGAGGAAGAATAAGAAGAATAGTGATGACGGGCGAGGGGCTGAGAGAGAGGAGTAATGAAGATTAAAGAAAGACACCACTGAACCACTGATACCTCTTTATACACACACACACACACACACACACACACACACACACACACACACACACACACACACATACATACTCTCACACACATTCACACCGGGTACACCCCTCCACATGCACACACATACATACACACCTACCACTAATTACACTTACCTCCTTTTACAAGATAGTGAGACCCCTTGCTTTGGGGAGCTGTGAGTTGCTATGGAGATGGGTGGGTGTTGCCATAGGATGGAGGGGTGGGGTGAAACATGCAAAGGAAGTGGCGAGGGTGTTTGGGTGAGGAAGGGGGTTCTTGGATGGTTGGTGTGTACGGTACCTGTGGAGGCTCTCTGAGGTTAGGTTGTGTTTGACCCGTCACCCCTGACACCTGCAGCCAAAGCTAGCACACACACCAAACATAGCAGGATTTGCTAGGTGCATTTGTTGTGTGTGTGCGAGTGTGTGTGTGTGTGTGTGTGTGTCTGTGTAAAAGAGAGGGAGTGTGTGTGTGTGCATGTGAGAGAGAAAGAGTGTGTGTTTGTCCCTTCCCTCTACACATTTTATGCCTGATTCTAGTCTATGAACTCTTTCTGTTTTGGCAAAAGTGTCCCTCTTGCGTCTCAAGCTTTGCCAGAACAGACAAAAGATGGCGTTCCCCATCAGTGACCCCCTTTCACCTTTCACCAAGAGGAGCGTTGGCCTGGCTGCATGCATATTTTAGTTTATTCTTCAACTTCTTCCTCTAGCTGTGATTATATTTAACTTTCAAAACTAATACCATTTTTATTTCTCTTAACCCTAAATATTTAAGTACCTGTGAACTTTTTTCTTTTTCTTTTGGGTTTTAGCGTGTGACTGGCTGCCAGTATGCCTGCGTGAGTGTGTGTGTGTGTGTAAACAGATCATAATTGTGAGAATCCTGTCCCTATTAAACAGTACAATCCTTGAGGCCATGGCTGGATTAGCAACAGACCGTCAGGGGCCCTGAAAGCTCCAGGTTCACTGCGTGTCAGCTGCCTTTTGGTAATTTGATTATTTGCAAACTTATTTGGGAATTTGCTTCCCTTTAGTACAATAACAACTGGTCCTGCATAACTTATAACATTCTTGATTTTAAGGTATTAGTTAGAGCTAGATCTATATATCCACCTATCCACCTATAAATTAGTGGATGTTAACTTATCACAGCTATATCAGTATCGGTGTATATGTCGGCTGATAAGTAACAAGAAATTGCAGTTCAGAAACTGTCACCAAGTTTGTTCATCAGAGAGTACTGCCACGTTTATGTTTCAGCTGTAAAATGTCCCGTTCACTTTGTATCATGGTCACAGTCCTTTAAAAAAACAAAAACAAATCTAGGGCATCTGAAACAAGATTGTTTGTTTACGTTATGTGATTAAAAAATAAATAACTATGAGCTTTTTAGAGCTCCCAAATACCTTTATTGTTATCAGCCCCAAGTATCCAGTATCAGGCAGGCTATAATCATTGGATATGGAATTTCCTGCCATCATGGAAGAAGTTATAAATAAACTTTTTAGTTTTGTTTTAGTTTTTTTTTTTTAATTACCACAACCCAACTGACAAACAGAAAAACTGGGCCAGGTTGTTTTCCAGTATAAGAATACTGGTTGGATTTTGGGTCTTTGTGAAAAATATAAGGAAGATGCAACAGTGGGACATGTGTGCACTGCACTTGATGGATGACTTTGGAGAACAACCCAAACTGTGAGCGCAGAGACTTCTGCATTCGCTCAGAGCTTAACGGCCTTCTGGAAAACTTTTTTGGTGGATCAGACTTTGGGTGGTGCAGGATGGTGTGTGTGTGTGTGTGTGGCAGGGGTGGGGGGGGGAGCGGGGGTTTACCTTACCACGTGACATATTAGTGTTAGTCTTACTTGAACGAGAATGAGAAGATGTTACTTAAGTAGATTTCACTGTAAAGCAGATCTCTCCTCCTGACCTCTACTTCCTGTATTTCTGTGTTTTAATGCTTCGTCTCTATGCCAGTGGACTCACTCATCTCACTATGGCTGTACATGTGCCTTTTATTAAAGATCATGAAACCTGCACTGCTGCTTGTGTGTGTGTGTGTGTGTGTGTGTGTGTGTGTGTGTGAATGTAGAGAGGACAAAATTGAGTTGGCTTTCTGAAACCGTTTATCTGTAATATTGCATTCAGTTATGAAATCTAAATTTTATTTTAAACCCTTATGCGGATAATGGATATGTTTCATTGAATTTGCTAGGGAAAATATAAATCACATTCAGTAAAAAATTAATTATCCAGCATCTGAACACTAACGCACATTGTCTTATCATTATTGCTTGCATGACAGTGAAAGGTGTTTTAAAGTAGTGTCAAATATCAGATTCCAAAGACTTAAAAGAGAGAATTTTATGTAATGGTTCTGTATGTCTGTAAAGACAAATTTAATTGGATATTGAGCTATCTATTTTCATGTTGCAGAAATTATAGAAATATATAGGAGTAAATAAATGAACGATGGCTGGATTCCATTTAGCTGCTTTAGGTTCAGAGTGTTGGTAATGTGCATGCTGGCTCCGTCTCAGTGGCATGGCTTACTGGGACACTTGAACAGAAGAGCCATCGTTAATGTAACACTGGTGCTTTGCATGCTATGAAAATGTCTGCTGTAAAACAAAAAGTCTATTTAATGAACATCATTCTCCCATGGGTAGAAATAGCATTGCAATGATTATTAGTCAATCAACGTGCAATTAATTAGCATACATTTTGAAAATCAGTTAATTGTTTAGGAAATTTTGTAAAAATCCCCAAATTTGATTCCAGCTTCTCAAATATTACAATTTGCTGGATGATTAATCAGTTAATTATGAAAAACACTGCACATTAATCAGTAATGGAAAAGATTGTAAGTTGCCTCCTTTTGAGCTGTACAGTCTGAAGAGCAATTGAACATGTGGTTAAGAGGAAAAAAAAGACATGTACTCTTTTACATGTGGGGACAGTGTGTTGAGTCTTTGAGCAGGAGGGGGCGCTAAAGTCTCACTGAGAATCCTTTGGAATATGGTAACAGACAATGGTCTCCTTTTATATCATTTGCAACAATTTTCCAGATTTACTTGTTTTCATAAGTGTGAAAACCTAAACATTATTGCTCAATTGTATGAAACTCTTACTATGTGAGCCAACAGGATCCAATAGGATTCCCTCAAACTAAATGCCCTCAATGACCAACCATGTTAATGCAAAATCTTTCACTTGCTAAGGCAATGACATTCATCTCTGTTTTATGAACACATATCTCCGCACCTACAGCACACTCATCACTTTGATTATCATGTGATACTGTTGTAAACAGAAAGTATGTCCTCATATAATGTACTTTATTTCCTGGCGTTTGTATCTCTCCACGCCTGCATCCACTTGCACCAACATCATCATCGTTAACAATGCAAGAAACAAAGAGCCAAGATGATATAGAAACGTGACATCATCAATCCAGCCACAGCACTTTATTCTATTCACACAGTGCATTTCCTTGGAACACAATATATAATTTAATATCAATATAAAACTCCATTTGTGTATATAAATTATGCATTCAATACAGCAGCTCTGATATATACTATTAAGCTTTGGTACAGTGTTACATTTCTGTATATGAGTGGGTGTATGTTGTGTGTGTGTGTGTGTGTGAGAGAGTGCACATGCTTGTTATGAGTGTGAACGGAGTACCCTGTGGGCATCAGGAGGAAGGTAGGTGTAGGTGAGGGAGTGTGTGTTAAGAATGTGTGTGTATGCATGTAGGTTCACACAAAAACTGAAGTATCAGCGCTCTATCCGTCGAGACATCATCAGTACTGTGCGCTCCAGGCCGGGGCACTGAGGTTGGTGCAGCTGGGAGGATGGCAGCTGCCATGGTGGGAGGGTGGGGGCACCACGCAGCAGTAGCCCGCCTCCCCACCAACTCCTGTCACAACTTTACTTTGGGGATAGGAGACTGAAACACCTCCCTGCAGAAAAAAGAAAGTGAAGTTGGAGTGTAGAACTTGCAAACACAAGCCCTTTCTGAAATGCTAAACACTACTTTTAAGGGCTGAATTGTTGGAGGCTGTCGCAGACCGAGACCTTCGGGTGCTCTGTGTTTACCTGAACTATGCTACGCTGATGAGGGGCTACTGGTGAGTAGGTCCCCAGCACAGCCTGGCCCTGGGTGTGTGAAGACTGCTGCACACCCCCAGCAAACACACCTGCTGCAAACACACAGTTTTACAAGAGATTATTTTCAACATATTTCTTCAATGCAATTTGTTTAGCAAAAGGTTAATTCAGAAATAATTAAGCCACAAGAGAGTTTTGCAGTTATTTAAGAAGAAAAAGAAAAAATAATTAACATAAAAGGTAAGGTAATTAAGAAACCATTAAAAAAACAAAGAGATGGCAAATATTCCAGACATTGTTAATTGTTAATAGATTACAACAATGTGTCTTCCAAATTAATTCATTATTTTCTGGCTGTGTAAGAACTTGGGTACTTCTCTATTTTTTATTATTTAGACTGACAAAAATCATGTATAATTGATAGTGTTAGTGGTGGATTTGGTTAGTTCCCTTTTTAAATGTATTAATTCAGTATTTACATTGTAATCTTTGTTGTCAATATTAAATAAGAACAGCAACAAAAAACACTGCTTGGGAAATACATTCAGATTTTTTTTCTCCATATTTCATTCAAACCTGCTGATGGAGTCATTTCTGTTCTGATGGTGCCGTTTTGATTCTTCTATAATAAATCTGAACTAATTTCAGTTAATTTTGTTAACGGACACAGTTTGCAGCTGTTTTTAATACATTTGCTAAACTAGATGCTTTAAATTCTGACATGACAGTGTTGAAATGTGTGTCTCATCAGCCTTTGTCGTTGCGTGGAATAGAAGCAGCAGGAAAAGAGACCGGTTCACTGTGAGACCCTCAGACTACATCTCTGACAGTGTAACGGCCCCCTCCTCTACTGCCACGGCCTCACACACACACACACACACACACACACACACACACACACACACACACACACACACACACACACACACACACACACACACACACACACACACACACACACACACACACACACAGTACCTGTTGGTTGCGCTGCTTGGCTGTAGATGTGCTGACTAGGTGAGAGAGGCCTGCATGGGTGCTGAGCTGAGGTAGGGTACTGGCTGTAGCAATACACAGGCAACTATCGGAAAATAATATGAAAAATACTAGCTGTATTTACAATTATTTACCTTAAAACTCTTTGAAATGGCAAAATCTATTTGAAAGTCACTAAACCAGAATTTAAGCTTATAAATGCATAATTTATACATCTTAAAACAGCAATATGTAATACATCTTACATAACAATAAAATGATTGTTTCATGTACTTTCAGTAATCAAAAAATTGACATGACCGCAATTTGGAATTCCTAGGTCTTAATTTTTTACATATTTGCAACTTCGCCATCTGTTAGAGGGAATTTTTGGATCCCGTTCTTCAGCCCCAAAGACACCAGAATGTTTAGATAAAATGTTGTTGAAATATGAAAAAGGTCATGAGGCTTCCAGGTATTATTCTATGCTTATGCAGAACCTGGGCCTGGACAGCCCTCAAAAAGACATGGGAAAGGGATCTGAGTATTACATTGGATGATGAAGAATGGGACAGAATCTGTAGGAATGTTAAAACTATGTCACGCAATGTGAAGGTGCGCCTTATTCAGTTCAAGATTCTCATCACTTCTATTGGACTCCCTTCAGATTGTTTATTTAGAATTGGTCTGAAAAACACACCAAAATTGATGGTAATGTAAGACAGAGGATGGCCAATTACCTCATGTCCTATGGTCTTTTGGAATTTTGGACTGGGATACATGATAACCTATGTCGGGACCCTGGTTTCATTCAGCCCAAGATTATTTGTTCTGGGAGATGGGTCAATCCTAAACGGGATGGATAAGCACATAAGAAGCTGGGTCCAGACTAGTTTAATGATAACCAGACAGATTATATTAAGGGGATGGAGGAATGAAGGGGTGCCATCAATCCAGGACTAGGCTTGTAAAATGGCTAGGGTGGCGGCGTTATATAAAACGGTTTACCAGATTGGATGTACTGTATATACTAGAAAATGGAGGGCCCTTAAGAAGCTTTGTACTGGGGAGACGATGATGGGTTTTTTGTCTTTTTTGTTCCAATTCTGTTAAATGGTTTTGAATATTGTAGTTACTGTGTCATCTTTTCTTGATTATTATTTGGTTATTCATGTTGTTAGTTGTATTTTGATAAAAAATCAAAAATTAAAAAAGTTGTTAATCACAAAAAAAGGGACATGAAATATACAAAGTGCATGTGTATCCGTACCTGAGGTGAAGACTGGCAGTAGCTGGGGGGGTTGGGAGGGGGAGGAGGAGGGGGAGGAGCTGCATAGATGTAACCTTGACTAGGAGGGTACAGGGGTGTGGCTTCACCTGCCGACTGACAGCTCACATGAGCAAACTGTGAGGAAAGATCTTCAATCTATTGGTAAGGAGAAAGGAGGTCAACGTGCGCATGGACTCACATAAACATACAGGCATACTGTAAACACACTTGTGTGCAGTCGTTGTCAGACTGTACAATGATACATACTGTGGTGTATGGCTGTGAGGGAGTGACAGGCAACATCTGTGGAGCTGTGTAAGAGACAGATGAGTACTGAACCACCTGAGAGAGACACACATATGGGGATAGAGATAAAAACATAAGAAGCAAAATATATGCATGTCAGTCTGAACATGTGAAACACTTCCTGCTGTGTGTGTGTGTGTGTGTGTGTACGCTACCTGCTGCTGTTGGTGCTGAGAGGGGGGGCTTTGCAGCTGAGTCTGGCTCCTTATTGGCTGCAGACTGTCCGGGAGGGTTGTACACAGCAGGGGTTCCATCGGGGTTCAGGAAAGGCTGCCCTAAAGAGGTCAAAGAATTGAGTATGATAGATGTGTATGTGTCGTGTGTATGATCCTACTGGCTACTGGTGTTACTGGAGTGTTATTTACCAGTATGTGGGTTCACTAATATGCTTCCTGGCGGAATCCCATTCTCCATGATGTAGGCACAGTTAGATGGCTGCTCATCTATGATGGGAGGAGAGGAGGGGCAAGTGGTTTGCAGTCGAAAAAGAGCAATGGAGCCTGAGACAGAGAGAGTGAAAAGTGGAAGAGAAAGTAGACATGAGAAAATAAACAGCAAGTAACAAATTCCCATTTCAACACCTTACTTTGATAAGAAACCTAACACTCAAGCCCTGCCTGTGCTACAAATATACTGGGTGCAGCAATGACGGATTTTTCTTGAATATGCGAAGAAGACTTTAGGTGTTGTGTGAAAATTTACAGCTATGGTGTGAAGGTTTCGTGGATTAAGATACATGTTCCCACCAGAAGAACTGTTTTTTTGTTAATCAGATGCTGCTGAATAAAGAACATACATCATTTATAAACAGTGATTTTCCCAAGTGAGGTGCGGTGATGATATGTGCTAATAAGTTTGCTTCCACACACAAGTAGAGAGGAGTGAAGTGTCTCACCCACGATGACTTAATTTACACCTTTGGGTGTGACAAAGAAGTGATAAAACTTCTCCAAGTGTTATTCTTGATGTAACATTAAAAAAACACACCTGAACCACGTGCGTCCCAGCTGTGGTTAGCAGCTTGGCCAGGTTTCTGGGTGGGACCCGTCCATTGGTAGGAGGAATCAGAGTCTGTGCTGCTCCAAGGTCGGGGGTCGTTACTATAGCGACAGTCAGTCTCAGTGCTACTCTGCCTGCTGCTGCCTGTCCAGCTGGAGCCTGAGCTGTCACGGCTCCCCCTGTGAGGCACATCCAGAATTATCCTACAACTGGATTGCTGTGTGATAGGCATGCAATTTATGCAACTGGGGGACAAAAATGGCTGCCAAACTTGCTCATATACCACACCTAATGAAGGCCATGAATAAATTCACTGAGATACATTTATCTCTAAATACTTTTCTTCAGTAATTTTCATTCACAATGTAGAAGATTTCCAAGAATCCTTAACCCTGATACAGACCTCCCCACCCCCCAAAATGTAGGTCTTCATTTTGATTCCACTGCAGATTCTGAAAAGCTCTGTTGCAGCCGGGCTGACCAGATTAAGATGATAAATGACTACGCATCTAGGCAGATAGAACTCTACCTGAATAGCTGCCTTTTCTTCTGGGTCTCAGCATATGGATTGTACTCCTCCACAGCCCTGCACGCACACACAGACACACACACACACACACTAATGTCCTCATCTGAATATATAAAAAGCTGGAAAGGCACATGGAGAGAATACACTGCAGGCAAGGTTACCTGGTTTCTGCATGGGTGCGCTCCTGGGTGCAGAGTGTCTGTAAAAGTACAGCAGAGAAATTAGTGAGTCTCCTATATGTCAAATCTCTCTCTCTCTCTCTCTCTCTCTCTCTCTCTCTCTCTCACCTCTTGGCTAAAGATTCGGTCTCGTGCTCGTTGGTATTCCTCCTCTCTCTCCTCCATTGACTTACTTTGCTTCTCCCGTAAAGGGTGAAATTGGGTCTATAGAGAGAGAAATGGGAACATGTCAAAATGCTGATAGGATACAATCAATGTCAATTATAGAAGAAATTCCACGGAGACAGGCAACTATAGAGCTAGGAGGACAGACAGACCTGGTCATCTGAGCTGTTGTCTCTCTTCAAAATAATTTTCCACTGGTGGATCTCTTCTGTCTTATCCTTATGCACCTTGTCCAGAAAACGCTGCTCCGGTCTTGAAGACAAACAAATAACAACCGCTGTTAGTTAACTACAAACGCTAAAAGGCAAGGATTTACATACAGAGACACGTTATGCATGCTTACATGCGTGTGCTGCTTGTCCTATTGATGATGACAGACTTGCCTGTCTGGTCTACATTGTGCTCCATGCCGAAGTAGGCCGCCACCCGATGGACCAGCATTCGGTGGTAGGACGACATGTGAGGGAACTTCTTATAGGGGCTAAAATGTGAGAAGACAGGCAGGTTAAAAAAAAACAGTGAAAGGGAAAAGGAAGGATAGAGGTAGAGAGGAAAACAAGTATATAATGAGGAAGAGACAAAAGAAAGTTGGAGGGAGGAAGAAAGGTGAAAGAGATAGGATAGAAGGTAGGTAGATTGAGACTGATTGTATTTTTTGACTTAAGTCCAATTTCATCCCGGTGGCTCAAACACACCCACAATAACAAAACTGGCTCAATATAATAAATCAGTACACTTGATAATCTGTATGGACAGAATTATAATATATGAACTGGAAACCTATCACTAATTAGCATAAACCTGTATTTAGTCATTAATAGGATTAAGCATGCATACAAGTTTTATGTCAGCATGTTTAAGCAAATAGATAGCTCATTGAGGACTAAAAGTTATGTACACACACACGCACACACACACACCTATTGCTGATGATGAAGTCGATCATGTCCTGCTCCAGTTTAAGCAGCATCATGCGGTCTCTGGGGTTGCTGTTGAGGGTGTCAATGATAAACTGGTGCAGGTCTATGCCGGTGGAGTCGGTGTACTCCACGCTGGACTCTGAGAGTGTCACAAGCAGGCAGGATGTATTACGAGACAATAAAATAAAAAATACAGAAACTACACTGCAATATTAAACACCCTGGGAGAACTACATTTAAATAGTGGCACTGACTCCCGCTTTATTACATTTTATTTGCTTTGTCTTGTCTCTCTTTTATGAGATATCTCTCACACACACACACACACACACACACACACACACACACACACACACACACACACACACACACACACACACACACACACACACACACACACACACACACACACACACACACACACACACACACACACACCTTTGGACAGTGAATGTTTCTTTGGATCTGTGCTGTTCTCCTGTTCATCCTCCTTACAGGACGTTCTCTCGTCATGGCAGCTAGATGAGATGTTTGCGTCTGGAGATGTCTGAGAGACAAGAACAAAAGAGTGATAATGGTAATGATGAGAAGGGGGATGATGATCTGGGTACGTGTGTGTGTGTGTGTGTGTTACCTGGGTTTCTTCAACTGGTGAGGTCTCCTCACAGACAGCCATACTCCGCACTAACTTTCCTCTGGCCTGAAATACACACAAGCAAGTAATAACAAATTCATAGAGTATAATACAATAGATAAGTAAGTAAGAAAGAATAATGAGCAGCAGAATTATTTTAGCTTACCTTAACTTTTTTCTTTGGTTGCACCTGGTTACAGTTTTTCTGCGTGTGAGGACACAATTTGTCATAAAGTGAGAAGTGGTAGTGGGGGGGTGGGGGTGGGATGCATAATTTGAATGTGGTATCTTATAAATGTGGCACACTACATTTTGTGTCGCTCACCTGCTGCACCAGCTTCTTACTGTCCTTGTGACACTCCTCGTCCTCCTGATTGCAGGAAGACAGACATGGCGGAGGGGAGGGGCAGCTGATAATTTCACATGACGTCACATCACAGGGTTTTAGGAGGACATCTTTACTTTCTACAGCTGCTTCAGTCATCCTTCTAAACAATGCAAAACATTGACTAATGACACTGTTTGTTTACCCACATAACATCTACATTTGAATACAGTATTACTGCTGTTTAAAGATATATTTGCCTCCATTTGCATGAGTCTGTGTGCATGTATAAGCTGTATCTACCTATCTGGCGTTGTTTACTGGAGAGCCTCACAGGTGAATGATGAGGTCATATATCCCATGTTCCCACAGGGCAGCCAGAAATGCAATTATCCTCTCCACACGTGCCGACTTCTCGGCTCTTTACTGGTCAATGGAAAATGGCCTGAAGTGATCGAAAAACACAGGAGAAAAAACAGTGTTAGCGGCCATTGTACAACAGAAACGCGCACACACTCACACACACACTCTATTTCACACACACACACACACACACACACACACACACACACACACACACACACACACACACACACACTTGCCAGAGCATAAACGCATAGCTGCTGGAAATGACATCAAGTAGCTAAGCTTGTGTGTGAGTGTGTGTGTTAACCTCTCTTGGCTTCCCAAATGCACAGTTAATTGCTACTTAAAGTGTATTACTGTAAGTGTTCCTTTGCATGTTTGTGAAGGTAGCATTGAAGCCATGTGGTTCTATGTGGTATTTGAATGTGTATTTACATGTGTGTAGCTGAACGCATTTCTTGTGTGTTTGCATGAGTGTGTCCTTAAGCTTTTCTTAGAAACAGCAGCTGTGGAGAGTATCATCCGATCCGCCAGCACTGATATTCCCAGAATGCCAAACTGAGTCTCTGATCCCAGTGGTGAGAATATTGCAGAGACCAAAGAGATAGACACACACAAGAGGAAGTGGCATTCCACAATCTTTTCCTGAAGGGCCAACTGTATTCAATAGGGACACATTCTGCTGTAACACAGACCTCAAGGGGACACTTATTCATGTAACACCTGGGACAGAATAATGAGCTCAGAGGATGCAGAGTCCCACAACATGGTTATTTAACACCCGACTGGAGATTATTGCACTTAAAAAATAAAAAAATAAAAAAAGACCTCTGTCAGTCTATGTGCAATCAAAGTGGTGTTTACTTCCCAATGCCGCCTCAATGAAACACAATACATGACACCCAGCAAAAATATTCTTAGTATGATAGAGAGGCGCCTGGCATCTCTGCATGTTGGTCTAAAATGTTATAATGGGAACATCATCAAACTCAATGTGGTACTTTACAATTATAATTGGTTGGAAACATGCTGTACTTTATGTGTTACTGTGTGAAAACATAACCCTATAGTTAGCATGTTTTTATTGATATAGCATATTCATTGGGGTTTTCTAGATATGGAATATGAAACCTCCCTGAGTTGGGGATTATAGAACAGGGCACTGCTCTCTATGGATTGAAAATATGTGATTCTGTTTTATTTAGACATGTAACAACTAGTCAATTAATCGATGAACAGAAAATAAATGGGTAACTAACTCCATTTCAGTCACAATTAAAGCAAAAAATGCCAGATAATTTTCTATTGTTTATTTTCTTTGTGTAAAGAGTTGCCACTTTTCCTATACTTATTTAAAGCAAATAGAATGTCTTTGCATTTTGGATTGTTGGTCGGATGAAATAACCAATTTAAAGATGTCACCTTGGGATCTAGGAAATCGTGAAGAGCATATTTCAATACTTTCTCACGTTGAACAATTATTCAACTTTACAGATAATTGATTAATCAAGAAAATAAAAAGTATAAAGCAGAACTGTTTGACAGATGGTGAAGCCGATCTGTATCACTATGTAAGCTTGGTGGGCTTCTGCATACTACCTAGGGAAGACACCTAAACACTCTTTAGGACATAATAATTTGGGAGACTCCCTAATGTGCTGTTGGCATGTTCTTGCTGACCTGTCCTTAAGCCAAACAGACTAGCTCCATGTGTGCTGCACTGTTACTGACCCTGACATTAGTCCTCAAAGAGGGGAGGGGCGAGGGTAACAACACATCTCCTTTAATTAATGCCATCAAAGAAATTTTGTGTATAAAATAAGAGAAAGCATGTTGGTATTAAACTGTATTAGAGCTGTGAATTGAGAGCAATACCATCAAACAGGGACATACCATAAGTGGGACAGAGAGGGGAAAAGAACGACATGGAGCAGATGAATGGTAGGGCAAGGGAAGCAGGGTATGAAGAGAGATGATAATAGAGTCTGCAGGAGCTTTAAAGGTAAAGAGGGGTGAAGGAAGACGATGGCGAAAGAGGAAAGTGAAGAATTTGTAATAGAGAGGCTTGCAGTACAGTCTGTCTCTGGGCTTTTCAGCCGACGGCTGTGGAGAGGGGATTTGAGTGGAGCTACCAGTTTTTGAGCTGAGCGCTGCAGAAGCAGCCGGCCGCCTGGGGAGAAGGTGTGACACGATCATTAGTGCGTGACGGATGGCGGCAGGGGGCAGGGAGCGCCAGTACCCGCTACATCATCATCCATCTGCTGCTCTTCGAAGCCTCCAGCCTTAGAACCACCTACTCACCAGGACACCTTTCTTCTCCAGCCAAAGGCTGCCTGGCTCTACACTGACACACAGGCAGGCCAGTGGGGAAATATCCAAAAGCTACTTAAGATGGCCATTGTCAGCTCTACCAAGTTTCATTAAGTGCTTAAGCCAGGTGCAATCCTGTTTGTAATTAAGAAGACCACTGAAAAAATGTATATTTAAATACCAGGACTATAAATATCAGTGGCGGTTTAACACTAAAATCTACTATTTTACCGTGTATGCTTGGATTTATTATCCTGCCCTCTGTACTTCCAGACATTTATCTGTACATTTTTCTCATCTCTAAGGATTTGCTAGTCTGGATTCTTTTTTTACTTGCACCCTTCCATCTCCTGAAAACCAAACAGAATAGAAATAGAAAATAGAAATCATCAGTGCCTGTGGTCCCAGAAGCTGATTGTGTTTTGTCTCTAAGGTTGCGGCTGAATTTAAAAAGGAGATTTGTGATGTTTTCTCCCTCAGCTCTGAGGTAATTAGGAAATGATTCAGCAAGAGACTAAGAACTAGAGAACAGGTCTCTCTGGTTTAAAATAATTGAGAATTTTGAGGCAAAACATTCAGTGCTTTGTTTATCCATAATCTGTACAGGCTTTGCCCCGCAGTCTGTAATTGGACTGCTTTCCTTTCCCTCTTACAGTATATAAGTTATTTTAAATTTTCACTTACACATTTGTTTTTTTTATATATTTATTGTTGCATCTTGTGTGTCTGCACCTTTTACATTTGCAGCTGAATTTTCCCCCTTCTGTGCACATTTTATTTTATGTCCTCGCTGCTGCATATTTAAGTCATATAAAACAGGGCATGCATTATTTCACTATCTACTTTAAGACAAGCGAAGAACAGAAAGTAGGCTACCCATGAGAAGAAATGTAGGTTACACCGTCCTTTGCGCAGCCACCAGCTTTATTACCAAAGTGACTTGTGGGTGCGACAGCTGTGTCGCTCTGCAGCTGAACTCAAACCTCAAGACGGGGGGGACTGCATATATTCAACACAGTACAGTAGCAAGTGCTGGTGTTAAAGGGCTACTTCACACAAAATTATGCTTCGCAACTCTTTATAGTTCAGTTTACAACTGATTGCATCTTCACGGTGTCACACGTTTAAACGGAGGATGCGGTAAGTAAGCAAACAAACAGGTGTTATCTTCATGCACAACTTCTGGGGCATCCTGTTGACCTACATGACGGGACAAACTGATAACGGAGCACGATTGGGTTTGTGCGATCTACTCAGGATGGGTGAATGCAGGAAACCGATGGGAACCGTGTCTTATAAGAGTGTGCGTGTGTTTGTATGTCGCATTACCGTGACCCAGGCTAAGCTGCCACACCGGGCTATTTTTAACCCCCGGGAGGGAGTGGACCTCCTGCTCCGGGACTTGACCGTGCTGTCAGCTGCATGTGGATCAGCGCAAAAGACGGTGGGCAAAGGATACACAGCAGGAACACAGTATTAGCTACAGAAAGGGACGTTTGTCTTACAGAAACACGGTGACACATGGGCAACTTAAATCACCTTAAAACTCACATTTGTACACTCAAACACACACAAGCCACAATACATATAAAGAGAGAGCCATCTGGTTAAAATCTATTAATTACAAAAAATACAATATATTTACTGGCTCCTAAATTAACGTTATCATTCATTCAGAGTTGTACCTAACGTTACAGACCCGGGGGGAAATGCGACTGATGATAGCTAGTATAAGCCCTTAATTTAACCGTCAACTGAACAGAGTTTCGGCTAAATTATAAATATTTCTTAACCCAGTGTGTTCTTTAATCGCCCTAACCCATGATGTGGTGTGTGAATAATATTGCAAAAGTACAAGCAACAAGAGACGGCGCTGACTAAAACAGCATCAAGACAGCAAAAAGAATTGACGTCCACCAACGGTTAACGCTAGCCGTTAATCGAGCTAGCTAGTCGGAGAGATGTCTTCGCGGTGAGAATGTCCGTTAGCTTACCGTGAGGTGATGTCTTCCTCCCTCCGTGGGCTTCTGCCGGTGTAGCCTACCGACCGACCTAACGTTACTGCTGTCTGTTGACTGTGAGGTCCGTTGCTCCTCCTCCGCCTTTTGCCTGTCTCTGTGGGGAGCAGGGGAGCACGGGGGGGAGGAGTAAGGAGGGAAAGGAGGAGGGCCGACAGCTCTATGCTCTGAACCGAGCCACGCGCCCACGCACACGCGAGCAATGCACGAGAGCCAGCCCTCCACCAGCCCACTCATCTCCATCTCTGTCCCTGTCTCTCGCTCTCATACATACTGTCTGTCTCTCTTAATTGTCTTCCATTTCCTTTTGAACTCAATTATATATCCCCTGGCTATGCAATATTACTACTGCAATAACTGACTTCAATACTCTCTTAAAGCTTTGTCAACGTAAAGATTTTCTGCGTATAAATTAGTGGACTGTACATTTTTCTGAAGGCTACCTACAGTAAGTAGCCTACACATGTCTGTGTACTTCAGTTGAGTATTTGCATTCCATGTTATGTTGTAGCATAGCCTACTTTTTACTTCACTACATTTATTTGACATGTTTATGGTTACTTTACACATTAAGATTTTAGACACAATATGCTAAGTACCCATTATAGATTAAACTATCCAACATGAGGTAGTTAAAATTAGCATCCCCTCAACCAGCTACAACTGTTAAACGCTGCCTACACATTAGTACTCACAAGGCCTATTTTATGCATTGTGAGTAGGCCACTTTTATTTACCTTTGCTTGATACTTTAAGTACATTTTGCTAATAATAGGCTACTTATACTTTTAAATAATCAACATTTTCAATACAGGACTTTTACCTGTAAAGTAGCATTTTCATATTGTAGTATTGCTAATTTTACTTCAAAAAAGACCTGAATAAGTCCTCTACCAATGCTCTTATGTAGAAAGAAACAGGAAGTTCACATGGTCAAATTAACACTGTACACCCTGAAAGCATATTAATTAAAGGACAGCCTTGTAGAGTCTGATGAGATCTGGCAGCCTCTCTGTTACAAATATAAGTCCTGCATTGAAAATGTTACTTAAATAAATGTATGTAAGTATCATCAGGAAAATGTACTCAAAGTAAAAGTACTCAATGCACAAAAATCCTCAAATTTTTAGAAGCTGGAAACGATCAAAATAAATTTTAGCTGTACTTGTGGGCCTATTATACATTTTAAATTTATAATAAAACATTGTATTTTGATCAGTATGCTCCTTAAAAAACAACAGGTGTAATACGTATTACAGAGGATGAGACCTCAGTGCAGTGATAGCTACAGCCTTGGCCAGGAGACGTGGTATTCTTAACCCGCGTCTGTTACTTACCATTGAGCCCATCTAAAGCTGAATCATCAAGTCTATTCTATCTAAATCTATTTTTGGTTTCACCACAGCAGACACAAGTATTAAGATATCTTTTTATGTGGATGGCATATGTTGAATGACCAAGCTCAATATCTGTATCATGGCCAGGTCCATTTTAAAAATACTGTGGTCATATGCCCAAGTCCAGTGATAGCTACAGCCCTGATTGCACCCATTCTTTACAAATATAATTAATTGGGGGACATGGCTAGATTAACCTGATAGGGTCCAGGGCAAAAATAAGCAATTAATCCCACATTCTTTCCCATGCAATGTGTACAGTTTTGTCATGATGTACCTTTAGTTAATTATTTCCCACAGTTGGTATGTGTACTGTCAGTCACCTTTATCTGTGTGCTTAATTGCAAAATAAGTATGGACTTCCTACAAGTCTTCAAGTAATCAGAAACTATGTGCACACCCACACAGCTAATTTTAAAAGTGCTTCTGTTTTTGACAAGTCTCTCCTTGTAAACAGGTCATGTTGGGAAAGTACCTTATGATGTTTAACAACATAATTTCCCTATGGGAACAATAAACATGAATGAACGAACAATGTTTAACAATTTCTATGAAAGAAGACCAAATGCAAGAATAAACTGGAAACACAGATCTATGAGGAGATAGGGGCATCAAGTCAAGAGCAGATTCATTCTTGTTCTATTAATTCTCGTCTCATTCAGTTCAGTCATTCACAGACTCCATTATTCAAGGACAGAATTACACAGATATAACCTGAGATCTCTCCGATAAGTGATAAATGTAGCCTGGAGAAGGCAAACTGACTTTGCAGTTTCACCCACCCCTTGTCCCAAGACAGAAAATTAGTGCTCTGAACTTTTCTGTAGAAGTTAATATCAATATTGAACCAGAATCTCAGAACTGATCTCAACAAATATAGTATTTTTTGGAAATATCTTCCTGCTCTTGTGCTATATTAACAATAGGCAATACACACTGTATATATATGACTTATAAGGGCACCAGATTCACAGTTATAACCACAAACTACAGAGATGACTTATCGCAAGAGGATGTGCGTCATCCAAAAGCCAGCAGACATTGCTATGTGTGTGCATCACTGCTCTCTCTCCTTCTACACACACACACAAGCATGTATGTCATGTTTGAATGGCACTTCACTGACTTACAAGGAATGCTTTTACATTGTGCTCAAAATTAATGCAGCTTAATCAAATTGGAGTCATCCACAGACAACTGGTGTGCATATAATCTAAAATCTGTCCTACAAAGTGGTTGCCCATGACACACACACACACACACACACACACACACACACACACACACACACACACACACACACACACACACACACACACACACACACACACACACACACACACACACACCTGCTGTCTGTTGGTTCTGGCACTATGGTTGGCATGTGTGCACACAGGACAGAGACTCGGTGGCGCTCGTTTCCCGTTGAGTGTGCACAGAAATACTGCTACTGTTGTGGCTTGTTATATAAACATACCTCATTAGAAAGCACACAGCTGATTGTGTGTGTGTGTGTGTGTGTGTGTGTGTGTGTGTGTGTGTGTGTGATACTGTTACATCAGTTCCAGGGCCTGCACGGATGTCTGTTTAAAGACCTTACTAGAACTGGGATCAGAGTGGCCCACCTTTCAGCCAAGCTGTGAAGGGTAAACTCACTACCTCCTCTAATAGACACATAAAGTAAGTGAGATGAGAAGGCTGATATCACTAATGTCTGTACGGTAAATATGAAGCTGGAGCCAGCAACTGGTTAGTTTAGCTTAGCATACACTGAAAACAGGGGAAAACGGTCTAAAGATAACAAAACCGCTTACCAGCACCTCAAAAGTTCACTAATTAATACAATATATCTAGTCAGTTTATTATGTACATAAGTGAAGTGTAAAAAACACAATTTGCCATTTTTCTAAGTAGTTTACTTTCTTTAATCTTAACTGGTTGCCTGTCACATAACCTAAAATGAGTGAGCTTTAGAGGTGCTAGGCTAGCTGTTGTCTCAATTTCAGGACTATAGGTTAACCACCTGCTGCATGTTTTTCATTTAACTCTCGGTAAGAAAGCAAACAGGTATATTTCCCACAATTTTAAACTATTCCTTTTACTATGAGATAGTCACTAGTTTTATGGATGTAATGGACTTGCCAGCTATTATTTACCATTACATCACAGCTCTATAGTGGTGTAACTTACAACACTGGTTATGAATCTGCCCGAGACATAGCTATCTTCTTAGATCCTCACTGTGTGTAAATGTCTGTGTGCGTGTGTGTACAAGAGATCGAGTGACACCTCAACAAGTGAATCTCATGAATATTAATAGGGGTCTCATGCATATTCAGAGGGTGTGCTATGAATATTTAAACGATGATGGAGCATGTGGCCGGGTGACTAGACAGCCACAGACAAGAAACAGACAAATAGACCTCCTTCTTTGCTTCTTAACCTCAGTGAGACACAGCAGCACAGCCTTTCTTTTAGGCTACATTAATTCTAATTAAGAATACATAATTTTTATGTTTTTTGTTTCATGTGAACTATTGCTCAGGATAAGAATAATGGTCTTTGTGATATTTTACAAAAGACTTGCTGCTTTGTGAGGTAAAACATGCCGAGTGGAGGCTTCCTAATTCAAATGTTACACACTGTACAAATCATAAGGATAATATATAATTACACATATAAGTTATTGAAAATGTAGTCCTAATAAAGATACTGTTCATTTCACTTAGGCTCATTTGCGCATTCCGTAATCTTATCTAGGCTATATTTGATTGACTGTATTTATTTAACTTTGCCCACTCTGTACATGTTACACCTGCTGGCTTTTTGTACTGTTTATCACAAAACCTCATCTTACTGTACATGCTATTTATTGGATTCTGTCCATAATACTGTACATATTGTAGTTACATTAGTGGCATATCACAATTGCCATTCAATTGTACTGTACATTTTGTATATTGTGTAATTAGATGCTAAACTGCATTTTGATGTACTGGTACTTACTTTGTGCTATGACTATAAGTTAATGGTGAACTTCTAACTGTTTTTGTGCCTATACGTGACTAATGGGGACAACAGCTGGTCCAGTATTGAGCGAGAGCCCTGTAACTGACAGCCACAAAACAGGCTGCAAAGAGTTAGACATGTAAAATAACAATCTGAGCCTATCTGTGGCATAAACAGCCCTTTTAGTGGCTGTAGATTAACGGTGCATCATTGCCCCATAGGATTACATTTTGCGGCTGCAGGGCTCTTGCTCAATACTGGGCCAATTTCAAAAAGATGTTGTCCCCATTAGTCACTTAGACATGGGAAAATTGGGTCCAAGTTGACAAATAATGAAGTTCCTCTTTAAATCTAAAACAATCATACTTTTTTATGTAAAATATCTGATAATATATTATGTATGTAAGACAATTTGAATCCCTATGATAAATTGTCATTAATGCCTATGTCAGAAAACCTATTATTCTCAAAAGATTCAAAAATCATGGTCATTTACATAATGGATTACAGAATTCTATGACCATTTTTAATATCCCTGCAAGTGCTCTTTTTTATATGGTAAATGGTAAGTGAAAGATCCTCTGAAAAGGTTACATCTTAAAATAGTGTATGTAGACATAGTCACAATTCTGCACCACAACAGCCTTTACATTAGTAACACAGACATCACAGTTCTCATTGGTAGGATGTGGGAAGATGTCGCTGCTGTTTTGCAAACGAAGAATTTGCTTCCAAATGCATCTAAAGCTGTCAAAATTGTAAATGAAGTCATATAGGGACTAGAAAAAGAGTAAAATATAGGAATACAGATCACAATGTAGGGTCCAGGATAAAGGAGAGACCCCTTGAGAAGGTTTCAATTCATTCCTTGATAATTAATTAGAGATCATTTGGTGCTTCATTTCCCACCCACAAGAGAAACAAAAATACCCGTTTGATGAGGCTCCTGTGGTCTTAACTGTACCTATATATGAGTCAAAAAAACAAAAAAAGCCCTGATGTAACCCCATAGGGAAAGTGGATGATGAATTTAGATGCGGTGCGTCAGCAGTCAGAATTACAAAACTATGAGCACAGTGAGGAATAATATGGGTTTGAACGTGGGTTGGCCTGAAATTGCGCTCTCAGATTGTGCCAGCACAGAGCTAAAACAGTTAGGAGCTTAGGAGAGGGGTGAAGGAAGCATCAGTATAAATAATCCTCCTTACTGGTTTTATTTTCTGATCAATGAAAGTGACTTACTGTGGATCACGTTCCGCTGTATGTAAATCATCCAAGATGGGTTTATGCTCTGTGGACAGGCTCAATGTACGCACGCACGCACGCACGCACGCACGCACGCACGCACGCACGCACACGCACACACACACGCACACACACACACACACACACACACACACACACACACACACACACACACACACACACACACACACACACACACACACAGTACCATAGTTTATGAGAAAATGTGTTTGAAGGTGAAAGAAGTGCACCTGTTAAGTGATAGACCTCAGCAGTGCGATGGCTGTGTGGGTTTGTGGTCTATAAAGGATGTTTGACAGGCTGATGAGCTCTGGCACTCAAACGCTGCTTCCTCCACACGTTCCCCCCATCCTCTGCCTGGCTTCTCATCTCTTTAGGCGGTGGGCGTAAACTCCCTCCTTTTCTTCCTAAACACTGTCTTTCCTTCACCACTCTTTTTCCCTTCCGCTCCTCGAATCCTTCTATGCATGTTGTTTTCACTGATTGTAAGTTTGACAGGTCTTCAGAGAGAGAATTGCAGAGGAAGAGGAATCAAACAATCTCCTCAATTAGACAGCCTACAAAAACGCACGTCTGAACTCTATACCATCTTCCTCAGTTGTCGCAGTTTGCATCTTTGAGTCGCAGACACCTTTGTTCCTGAGTTGAAAACACACTGTTCACAACAAAGGCAGAGAAAACCATTTAGCTTTGAAGAACAGAAAGCCCCTACAAGCTTTTAAGGTTTATTTGCATCGAGAGGACGGAGACTCAATGCTTTTTCTACCTTAATTGACCAGTTTGCTTGAAAATTTGCAAAGGCTACACAGCGCCCACCCATATGAGAGCATTCAAACTGCAAATGGAACTCTGACTGATTGTGTTATAAGATTTAATATAATCTGGGAGCTAAATTTCAACAGTTTAAATGCAATTAATGAGTAAAAGGGGAGATGAGGAAATTGCTGTTATGTGTTGTGCAATAATTGCACTTACTAAATGAAAATGAAGAACTTTCGGATGTAGGGAAGTATAACATTTTATGTTTGAACAGTAACCAGAAGTACACACAGCCTCTTTGGTATATGTCACTAACCAGACTTTCAGCGTACACACACGCACATACACACACACACGCAAACATGCACACGCTGAAGAGAGGCAGCCGGTTACAAAGGAATAGAAAGAGAAAGTAAAACACAGGAAGCAGTGAGACAGATAAAGTCCATACAAGACCTCCGTCCGGACGGTCAACAACAGGGATGAGTCAATACTGTAGTAATACTGTGCTGCACTGCAGCATACCTGGAGGCTCAGACCTGTTGATGTAATCAGTGGTGGATGTCTCGAGTTTTCTCTTTGCTCCCATCTGTCTCCTCTACACTTGGCTGTCAGCCTCTCTCACAGCCCCCACTCCCATCTTTCCTCCCACAACTCCTGCCATTCTTTCCTCTCCCCTCCTCGCTCATTACTGTATGTACGTCCCTGGGAAAAAGAAAACGCCAGTTCTGCAAGTCAGTTCTTGGAGATGAAGAAAAAATAATAATTCTGCCTTATTTCAACAAGATATCCACACCATTTCATTAAGCTATTTCAGTCATGCTTTGTTTACACTTATGTTTTGGGATTAAATCGTTATCTTGCTTGTTGCCTGATTCTGTCTTATGTTTTATTTTGTTATAAAGCACACTGCATGTAAATTCACTGATTTTCAAAACATCTGGGGTCATGAAGCTCCCTTATACAATTTTAGAGGTTGACATTTGAGAGATTTTCATCAGACAACAATGACTCTTTTCCTCATCTATCTTCTTTCTTTCTTTCCCACACAAACATCCTCTTCAGTTTCTCCCATCCTCAGGAACTCAATCTTTTCCCTCCCTTCATCCAAACCTTCTTCATTTTTCCCTTCTTCCTTCCATTTAGTTCTCTTAAATCATTTCCTCCATTTATCACTCTCTCTGCATCCTTACTCTCATCTTGTATCGTTGACCTGGAAGCCTCTGAGCCTGTTCTCTCAGCCGTAGGCATCATGACCATAAGCTGAGTCGCAAGGCTATTTATATTTGTTCCTAATGAGGTGAGATTTTTCTCCGCCATAGCAACGGTCTCTATGGATACCCTGCACTTGGATACCAGATCCCATCCAGTTTTAAATGTCTTATTATGGGCTGCGCCTTCCCCCGTGAATCGTAGCCTAATTTATTCTAAATTATGGCCCTTCTGTGTGAACGGTGCAGACATGCCCACAAACTACCACCAAGCAGGTCGACATCTGCCAAAGTTTAAATCAAACATACCGATAGGAGCTGCAGTAATCAATTTGCAGCATCAAATAGATCAATATTAAAACACTTCAGCATGCAATGTGATGCAAAGCTCAGTTTTTTTAAACTGTAAACACGCAGAAGGGAGTACACATCACTACAGGTGCTCTTGTTATGTGATCTGAAACACGGACAAGAGTAGCTCTGTCTTCTGTGCGCGAGAGAGGCTGATGGGTGTGCTGTTGGTCTGAGCCAAATGAAGAGCCGCTTGAAGCACAAGACCGAGCAGCTGAGCTCAGATCATTAGAGGAGCTCTTTGCAGCTGGGGTCACACAGGTGTTGAGACCTGCCATCTCATTTCCTGCCACAAAGCGAGACAACCAATCAATAAAGCAGCAGAGCAACTTCTGGAGAAAGCCACAACGGTGAGAGCTGACACACATACAGTATATATGGACAGTGTGTGCTTTTGTATTTACAGTAAGACTTGGAAATACTCCCTCCTTTCTCCTGATGACAGCTTTGAGACAGCTGGGTGCACATGTACTCTCTCTCTCTCACACACACACACACACACACACACACACACAGCATTGTTATGGCATGTCCGACTCTGGCAGCTTGTTTTGCCTCAGACCTCTCACCCTGTGTGATGAGTCAGAGATGGGGAGATGAAAGGAGAGGCAGGGACACGGGGGAGGAAAGGGACGGGTCTCTCTGACAGGAAAGGGATGGAGTGCCTGAGATAGTTTAAGCGTAAGAAGGTTAAGTCATATCATTAATGCTATGTTAAGAGATTGCTTTGACCTCTGCTTGGCTGTCTGCATATGCAAGTGTGTGTATGTGTCTGGCCTTTGTCCCACTAAAGCAGGTGGCAGCAATGACGTCCGTCTTCTTCCCAGCAGCGCACACACACACACACACACACACACACACACACTTTCTCTCTGCCGCTCTGTGATCTCCTGTGTCAGTCCCACTAGATTCTATCGTGCTTGAAATTCACTCATCATATCAGGTGGCCTCACTGTGCCGCTTGCTGACACAAGTGTGGGCATGCACACATGCAAGAGCACATGCAGTGGACTGACTTGATTATACAAGCAGAGCAGCTCAACTTGACAGAAGAACAAGCACCAAAAAAAGAAACACGAAGGGAATATAAAAGGCTTATTTCCCCGTGTTGTATAAGCATGTTTTATCTTCCCACTCTCGCCTACCCTCACCCACACAGGTTAGATCCAATAGCTTATGCCAGGCCTCTATCTTGCAACATAAACATCTCCATGTGAAGGAATATTGCAGTTAAGTTCTTTTTCATAATCTCTTCCCTCTACACCTACACAAGCACATAGTGAGGGGGTGAGAGGAAGACGGGGGTAAATAGGAGAGCTGGTAAAGAAAAATGAAAAGAGAAGAGGTGAGGGGGACGGAAAGGAAAAGAGAGAGAAGTGCTCATGAGAGCCAGGAGGTAGTTGTTATAGTAACTGAGTCTCGATACCTGTCAGTCAAAGCTATTTCAGGCATCTCTCTTCTATGAAAAAAAGCACAAAAAAAACCTTCACATATACCAGGGCCAGAAAGCTGTTCCATTGAGGCAAAATTATCAGCCAACACACACACACTGATACTGGCAACTTGTAAGCCGATAGATTGAACAAATTAACACCATCAATTTAGCGCTATGCCATTCTTACCTTTTACAAAAGATTCTCTCATTTCTACTTCACAGTGCACTTTATGGAAGGAAGACAGAAAACAAAACGAAAGCCAAAGCATCTGCACACTTTGCTGCAATCATGTTTTTAATTTGTTCATTCCAGTTTATTTTAAACTGGATGATATTTAACACTATCAATTAATAAAAGTGATTATGTTTCAATTTTATTTTGTTCAATTGAACTACCAATGTTTTGGTCATTTTGGTCTAAATTTGTCATTGTAGATACATTCTTGGGAGTGGCAGAAACGTGACGTTTCAACGTACCACCTATTATAATCATGATTACTTTTAGCTATATATATGTATATATATATGGATCCATTACTTTAATATAGTTCAACTATTTGTCCACTACCTTTAGGCTTAGTTTTTCACTAAGCCTATTTATTATTTACTGTTTACTATTTCTACCATTTATTCTTAACATATATAATATATATAAACAGTATAATATCTAAACTAACTATTCCAACTGCTTATCCATTATTTTTCAGCTTATTACTTTTAGATAATTTGTTTGTAAGTTGCCAGGTTGAGAACGCAGCATCCAACGCAGGATCCAATGTTCCTAAAAAAGGGTGCTAAAAGCTAGTCTCACATAGCCAGACATTACTCCACAGCGCAGCTAACGTTAGATGCTGACTATGATGGCAATCATAAAAGCCTGTACTCACGGCGAGCTCTGTACCCAACAGACAACCACCCTATCTCCCCGTCCTCTCTACCTCTCCTCGCTGTTCTCTCTACCCGACTGAGAGACACACTTTCTCGGCTGAAAATTACAGCAACAATTGCTAAAAACAGAGCAAACTCACGGTCCTCTCTACACAACTTAAAGCAACCTTTGGCTTTTTGGCTACAGCCGCTGAACATTTTACATGTTAACATCTGTGGCCTGCTCTATTGGTAGATTCTTGTTCTAAGTATTTTCACTAATACAGTTAAAAAACCAAAGTCAAGCACAAAAGCACTGTTTTAAGCTAAATTGATATCAGCCTTAAAATAAATAGATTCTCTTGCTATGCTGTTTATCTTACTTAGATTTTATAAGTCCAATCATTTTGAGTGAATCTATGATCTAGATCTAAATCAAGTGACCTCAAACCTTTATGCTACTTCAAAAAACTCAACCAAAATAGACATGTCCCCGGAAATGTCCCCGGTTTTCACTGTGACTGACACAGAGGCACACCCTCCCCCGCAGGCTCCAGACAGCCAGAGCCAGCGATGCTCAGAGGTCAGAGATGGTTTAGAAAGTCGTATTTTACGATGCTAAAATCACAGATTATTTACATGGACTCTGGTGGGTTTAGCGAACACAATTTCGCGGACTTTTTATGTTTAAAAAAAAGGATCTCAATCTTTAACAGAAAGGTTGACCTCCTTAGAAGTCCTTTCCATAATGTTGTCAGACACTTAGAATATTAATCTGTCAGCGGCAAAACGAGCACTTTATGAAGGTAAATACAAACTGGACAATTATCCCATTAACTTCCATTGTAGCTTGTTTCACCGCTGCCGACTGCAGCGATCTCTAATACTGCATCAATGTCAAAGGAAAATATTTCCTCAAAAGTTTATATTGTATCTGATACTCAATGAGCTGTTGCAGAAACAAGCCTGACGCAATAAAGCAAAAGCTGTCAGAAACATGTAGTTCAGTAAACATTACAACATTCCCCTCTGAGGTGTGTGAAGTAGCAGTAGGGGTGAGTCTAGGATCGGACCTTTAGGGGGGCTCAGCCTCTAACAAGAATGGGGCCTACATGAAATGTTATCATGTTTACATTATGCATAAATATCCCGAGTAATCCGGTTTTGAAATTGCAACAAATCTTTTATATGGTCTCCAAAATTATAATGTATTCTTATGTGAACTATTTATGTCAGCACAGACAATTTTGTAAATTGTTTAGCCAGTGTATCCCACCATTATGGTTATTATATTGCCAGATTCCAGACAATCCTACTTACTTATATAGCCCACTTACAAATATGAATATATATTTCTACTGGTATGCTTCCTAGTGACATTAATGCAAAAATATGAAGAAAAACCAATTCCACCTGTGTGTGCATGGTTAAAATTCTGAAGTGCAAACTAGTTCAGGCTACAGCACAAATATTTCCATCCATAGATAAGAACAATCAAGTCTAACCTTTGAATTTCCTTTCAAAGTGCACCAGATTGATAGCCTGGCTCTGCCCTCCTACGTACTTTTGCTCAATTTTCATTTTCCTTCAGCACACCGTCGGTATATTTGCGGGCTTTCTCCGGCCAAATAATTCGCGGTCCAATCAGCGAACAGAGGGAGGGGCTGAGGGGGAGGGAGGGGCGAGCTAGTCTCGTTTTGTTTGAAAATACTTTATACGTCAACAAGAAGTAATGTCACCCAACATCACTTAGAGCACCTTTAAAATAGACAGGCCCATGGACCTCCCTTGTGATGCCCCTGGGGCTGTGTCCCCGTTTTAAGTTTTACAAAGATAAAAACATGACCTGTTTTGGAGGTAATTACGCTTCTGAGCTGAAAATGTCCCCGGATTTTGTCTGAGAAATCTGGTCACCTTACTATAATTCAATGTGAGTATGCCCGTCCCTTGAAGTCGTGATAAATTAGTCTGACGCTAATGCTTAGCTACCTTTTCAGGAGGAAAATAGCCAATTCGGCATCCTTTTGGGTTAAAAGCTGTCTCCATCTTTCAAATACATCTCCAATATTTACCCGGGGTTTGCTACGTCTCTGGCCAAACAACTGTTAGAAACATGCCAAGGTTTTTTTTTTTCTCCGTTGATTGTTTGCTGCTTCCATGGCTGTAATACAGCTGTAGCATGCTGTGCTTGCGATTTTTGGTATATCTGGCAACCCTGCCCGGCTGTCAAAAACTGGCAGTTGATAACACACACACATTGCACCTTTAAATAATTATCTGAATAGTTTATTCATTAATTTAAGCTAACTATTTCAACTGCTTATTCATTACTTTAGCTAATCTTATTTAAATGGATTCTAAAGTATGTTTAGCTATTTGAACAATGTGTCCATACTTTTAGCTGTTTAACTGTAAGACTTCCAAGCTTGCTTGCTAACATTAATTTAACAATCTCAATTGCAACCTAGTGTTTAGCTAAGTGTTACAGCTCACTCAATATGTGGATTTTAGGCTATATGTTTAATATATAGCCTTTACTTTGTTTTAATCATTATTAATATTTAAAGAAATTGATTGAGCTACATGTTTCCCCTGGCAAATGCACTAGTGCCTTGAGTTGGGAATCACTGTATAAGAGAAGATGCTTTGTTAATCAAGTATTTCTGTGTAATTATTAACATCAAAGCCAAAAAAAAACTTGATTCAGCCGTATTGCGGACAAACACATGGTGAGGAGGAGAGAAAAGAGTGGGGGTGTAAGAATAGTGTGAGCACCAATATGGCACAGTGCTGAGTTTGGGAGTCATTAGGCAGAAGGTAATTAATACCTGTCACCACAGTGCTCTGTTCACTGCCTTTATTCTGTTTCAGACCAATTAAAATATGACACTCCTCTGGTGGAGAACGTCTTGTTAAAATTAAGCGCCTGAGACGCGAAGACACCTTTGATAAACACGTCCACAGCTACAATTGGCTTTGGCAGCAACGGTATGCTGTATAGAGGGATAGAGAGGAACATTGCTGTGTGTGTGTGTGTGTGTATGTATATATATATATATATATATATATATATATATATATATATATATATATATATATATATATATATATATATATATATATATATATATATATATATATATATATATATGTGTGTGTCACTTCCAGTAGATGTGAGCTGTTAGATCTGATTAAAGGGACAATCTTCCTTGTGAGTTTCACTTTCAAACACACACGGTAGAGTGACGTGATGCTATGAGAGGTTTATGAGCCAAAAGATATTGACCAGTGAAGACAGTTCAGTGCCAAAAATGTGCAACTTGGACAATAAGGAGAGATGAATGGTAAGCAAAAACAGACAAACCAGGGTAGAGAGAAAATAGCCTAAATGAAGCAGAGAGCAGCTGAGGATATAAAAAGACAGGTGGTATACAGAAAAAGCTTAGAAGAAAAGAACTGATGAAGAAAAACAAAGGATGGGAGCGCACTGGGGCAAAGTGAAGTGAAATATGGTGGGGCTCCCCCCCCCAAAAAGAATCAAGCAGAGGAACTCAAGAAGACAGATTAGATGAATAGAAGAGAGGGGAAAATGGAGAGAGGTTGGTTGCAGGCAGGGGACCAGCAGCTCTCTGCCAACATCTCCATGCATCCTTCCAGACATCACACTGCGCTGCCATCTGCCTCCCTGCGCGCACGCCCGCACGCACGCACGCACGCACGCACACACACAGAAATCTGTCTGTGGAGAAATAACCTGCAGGGCAGTGGCAATTTTAGACCCGTTTTAGTGGGGCTCAAGCACCCTTAAATTTCATCTCAGCCCCCCCTAAAAATTATAATAAAAAAACTAACTTTTTTTTTAAATCAATCAATAGTGCTTCAAGTTTGTTTGCAAACTTGTCTGTTAGTGACAGAGGGCAAACAATTAGTTTCAAGTACTGTTTCAAAGTACTCAAGTAACCGGTTGTATCCTGTGTCGCTGTTGCTATGCACCTGTTACCCAGTCAAGGAAAGTTTTATTTTTAATGTATTCATGGTTTACACCTCATTATCATTTCATATGATTCTGATAGTCCATAAAGGGACTTTCATATTTTTTTACTTTTCGTATGTTCAATATTTTGCATTTATTCTGTTTTAATAAATACACATATTCATTTGTATCCACTGAAATTACTGATGTAGCAGTTTAAAGGAGCGCTGTGCAGTTTTGGCCATTTCTTTGCTTTTTTCTCGCTTTTTGCTTGCAGGTTTCTCTATGGAGCTCCCCCTACAGCTTCTAGAATAAATATTTGGCAGCTCCTCTGTTTACTTGTGTCTGACTCCTCGCTCGGTCAGTCTGCCGTCTTCCTCCGACAATTCTTCCCTATATGACGATAGTGTAAAAAACTCCATCGCTACCTTGTTAGCCGGTTCCTGAATGGGCGTAGGTTATGTGTGCTGTGCCGTGAAGAAATTTGTTACATTGTGAGACCTGATATCATCTTTGGTGACACTGAGGCTGGCGACTCACTGGCCGAAAGAGTGTTTTTTCCGCTTACAGGCGCTAGGGGGAGCGAGACGACCACCATTCAACTCGAAAAAAGTTATCTAACCACTCCAATGACTCCGAAGTTGTTCAGTTAAGGTAAATTAAGTTTAAAAAAAACGGCATAGATCCCCTTTAACACTTTTGCAAGGCAATGTATCCATGTCACATTCTCATTAGGGGCCGAACCCCCCTAGAGGTCTGATCCTAGAACCGCCTCTGCTGCAGGGAAACATGATTGGATGAGATCACAACCTCACTGGAATGTAATTTTCATGTCATCCAAATGGGATCGGCCCCCAATGCTCTAGAGGTCAAAAGACGGCCGATTAGTTGATGGCATAACTCACCCTCTGATTGGCTGAAAGACAATGGCAAGTAAACTGTTACTCAGCCGCATCTCCCTTTGTGAGCTGCAGGACTGCCCTCCTCTGGCTGCTTTACAAATCTCCAGTTTGATAAAAACACAACACATCCTATATGTAAAGACAAGAAATTCTAGCTGGCAGTTGATGTTTTTTTAATCACATTAGAGCTGAGAAATAAAAATAAACACAAAGAGCATGAGAGTGCAGCACACAGAGTGTCTCGGTTAACCACAAACAGTCTTATTTATACATATATTTATATAATAGAGCCATTTCTCCCACTTGTATAGCCTCTGATTGTAACACAGAAATATACCAACATTCCCTGGGTATGAGAGAGAAAAGAGCGAAAAGGAAAGAGCAGAACTCTCAACAGTCATCATCTACATTAGAAAACCTACAGGCCATTCGTTTTTATAGGTTTTTACATCAGCGAGGCGTCAGTATTCATTACAAAAATAGGAATATAGTTGATATAGAAGCACTGGGGCTTGATTGAGTGGGTGGGAGAGTTAGGATGTGGCTGTGCCCTCCAATCAGTGGGATGACTAGTTATGACCACCCATCCGTCCACCCAACACATGCACCTAAACCAGGAAACGAAGGAATCCTAGGATTCTGTGCGTCTCCATGTGAGCGTTTTACAGCAGTCCAGCCGAGACAAAGTCAGTTATTTTGGAAACCAGTTAGGGTTTAAATTAAACAATCAACACAACCATTAGAAAATGAGTAAGTAAAAAAGAGGGGGTTAGTGCATTGATGAAAGTTGATAGTTTAACAAAGGTGACATCAGAACCCATCAAACATGAGCTAGGACAGAACAGAGGGTGAAATGAGAAAAGAATTAAGGGAGACAGTAATAAAGTGTTTCAGAAAGAAGTGCAAAGCAGCTTTGAGGTCACCCTTCACTTGGGATTCTATAGCTGCGGTTATTGAAAGAAAACAAAAGATGAGGAGTGGGAGCTAATGGAAATGCAGCGTTATTGCTGGGGCTATTATTTATTTGGTGTTAACTGGAGGAATGAGGAGATGAAGAGGGGAGTTATTGCTGAGGGTAGAAGGGCTGCTGCTGAGGGGGTTGCTGGGGGTAGCCAGGGTAGGGCTGTCCGGCAGGAGGGGGTGCTGGGTAGCCTCCTTGTCCTGGAGTCTGCTGGTATTGCATGTAGGGCATGTTGGGCATGTTGGGCATGTTGTACTGGCCGTAAGCATAAGGATTGTAGCCCATAGGCATCTGGAAGTACCTGGATGGATACCACAACAGAGAAAACCTTTAAAATTTAAAGCGTTCAAACATTTTGGGAAACATGCTTATTTGCTTTTCCTTTACGAGAGTAAGATGAGGAGATCAATATCCCTCTGACCAGCTTAAAGACTGAGAACAGGGGGGAAAAGAATCCACCTACCAGCACCTCTAAAGCTCACTAATTAACATGTTATATCTTGTTTATTTTTAAATCTGAAATGTGAGAAATGTTGAGACTTAAAGCAGAAGAGAAACACTACCCTGTGGTCAAGGTTGCTTGCCTTGCAACACCAGAGATGACAAAACTAAGGAAGTCATTTTGTCGTTACAACACGTACAGTAACTTGCCATAAAATCACAAAATGTTGATTATACACCTCGGTTTTTGTTCAGATTAAACTAAAAAGATATGATGATAATAGCTGTTTGCTACTGTTCCCAGTCTTTATGCTAAGCTAAGCAAAGAAGCTGCTGGCTTCAGCTACCTATTTACTGTACTGTAGACTGGTATCATCTAACACAAAAAACAAGAAAACAAATGAGCGTCGGAGCAGATCCAGTACAGAGACATATCTTATTAGAAAAAAGTAAGGGGTCAATTGATTTAGATTGGATAATAGATTGTTTACGCAATCCTGACATATATGGGTCAATATGTACTAAAGAATTCGGGATGTTGTGATGGGAAACTCACCCAGGGTAGCCTTGATAGCTGGGGTAAGGTGGTCCCTGGGCCTGGGATGGTGGGGCCAAAGGTGGTGGGTTGCTGCTGGGAGGGCCAGTGGCAGGTACATTGGTGGGAATGGTGGAGGCTGCTTGAGGGGTGATGCTCGGTGGAGGAGGCCTGGCTGGGGGCATGGGCTTCGCCGGGCTGCTGCTGGGCTTGTTGAGGCTGCTGGGTCTAGCAGGTAAAGAGAAAGAAGACAGACAGATCAACACCTAACCACGAGCCTCAAATCTGCTGCAGTGGTATTGAACATTTGGCTTTGTGTTTGTTTGTTTGAGTGACTGCTTACGAAGACGGTCCTGGGGGCAGGCGTTGGGCCGCCAGCGGGGGCAGCTGGGTTGCTCTGATAGGCAGGGATGTTGAAGGATGGAGCACTGGGCTCCCGGGCGATGCTCTGCTGCAGGTCCCTGAAACAAGAATTCAAGCATCACAAACAGTGACTGTGCAGCAAATCAATTTACAAACTAGAAACAAATGTAAAACTGCTGATTAGCCTAACTTTACTCCCTGGCCAGCTCATAAGGCTGTCAGACAAACCAGTCAAAAACCAGGAAAGTACATACTTAAGTAGCTCATCCCGCTCTGTCTTGCGAGCAAAAACGATGTCGCTGCATTTGTTCTGGAACTTGAGCAGGATTTCTGTCAAGTCGTTGTAGAACTGAAGAAGGAAAAACAAAAGGGGACAAAAATAAATCGCTTGGCTTGCCAACTACCTCACAAAAAAACAAATAAGAAGGAGAAAGTTTCCAACAAGATATGGATTACTGCAGTACAGTGCATCTTTGCTGTGGCTCGTGTGTGCCGGTGTGCTGTGCTGAGCGAGTACCTTGGTGCCTTCGCGCAGGTTGTTGCTGATCTCAACGTAGCTGTCATGGGCCGAAGCCAGCTTCTTCAGGACCTCCTCCCTCTGGTTGGCCTCAGTGTTAGAATGCTTCAGACTGCTAAACTCCTGGTGGGACGTCTGGAAGGAGATCACAGGTTGAAAAGATAGATCACAGATTGAGGAGATTAACCGCTGACACCTCTTAGAAAACAAGTATATTTATGCACAGTAAATTATAAATTATTTCTTCCCCTAGTGGCACTTTTTGAGAGGGCAAACTGGGTTTAACTTACTCCTTTGATTTCATCTGCACCTGTGTAACTGCAGATAAAAAAAAAAGGGTTATATATATATATATATATATATATATATATATATAAACCTTTTTGTTTGCTCTACTTCACAAGAAGTTGAAATGTCATTAGTAGCTCACTCTCCTGACACATGACCTGATTAAGAAATGGTCTCTTTAACTACTCTAACACTCACCTTGCTGCTCAATCAATAATGTGCTTGCTCTTGGGGGAATTACTAGAATTGTTGGTCCCCTTGTAAATTATAGAGTGTGGTCTAGACCTACTCTATCTGTCTATGTAAGTGTCTTGAGACAACTCTTTTGAAGAGTTGAATGAATTGATACTACAACTAAAATTGAATTGAATTTCTGAAATAACATCCATCTTCCAAAACTGTGTGTGTTTGTATACCTGAACTTGTCCCAGCAGCTCTTCCTGCGTGCGGAGGGTGGCCTGTACCCTCTGGTTGTAGGCGCCGTACAACTGGTCAAGCTGGGAGAGTGACAGCTGCTCCTCATTGATGGCCCCGTCCTGGGCGAGTGCCGTCAGGAAGGTGGTCGACATGTCAAAAGTCACAGCCTTGATCTCTCCCTCTAAGGTCTCCCTCTCCTTCTTCATTTCGTCTAACTGGACGAGCTGGGAGCGCAGCACATTCACTACCTAGGTGACGATAGAGAAGATGAACAGAGTGAACAAAGAGAGTAGTAACGTTGTGGATTAGACATGCACAGACATCTTAACTTCTACATCACTTTAAGTGCTCTATCCTACCTATCGCCCTTATGATGACTGCAATATACAGTTGTTTTTTCCCCATATTAGCGTGAAGTCAGTGTAGCCATGAAAAAAACATGCACTTCTTCCTTGTTCCTTTACAGTTCTGCTTGCTTAGTTATTTAAGTTCCCGAGTGACAAACAATGCAAAGTCAGCAAACAAAATGAAAAATGGAGCTACTGTAAAGAGGAGGGACACTGCCCTCAAGCACACAACATCCACTGGGTGTTTCTAAAACAGGAATCTATGTTTACATGACATACAAAATACCTTGCAAGGAGGTGACACACAATGAGCTAAAAAATTCACCATAACAATGTCTGCCCATGTATAAAGTATTAATACACCAGTACAAATGGACAGACCTCGCTGCCCTGCAGTGTCTTAGTCGGGTTGGCGGAGGGGATGGCAGCATTGAGCTCGTTCTCTGGTTTACACAGCAGGGTGATCATGTCACAATGGGTGTTGTAGCGGTCCCGCACCACCTGGTCTGCCTGTACGGCCTTGTCCAAGATGTTGCTGAGGTTAGCTCCCTCTGAGAAAAAGGAGGAAGGGAGGGAAGGAAGGTTAGAGGTGACGAGAGAATGAGAAATGAAAGAAGATGATACTAGGATAAGAGCATTGTCAAAAGTGGATGACATGGAGACAAAGACAAACTTCAAACAGGAAGGACATATTTTTTAGTGTTTAGTGTGTACCTGCACGAAGGGGCTTGTAGAGGTCTCCAGAGGGGGTTCTGTTCCAGCGCTGGTTGAACTTAGTCCTCAACTCGTTGTCGGTCGTTTCTTCATTGTCCAGCATCTTCAAAGACTGAATACAACACAACACACACATATTGAGTGCCTTAACAACACACAGCAGGTCCTCAGATGATTACACTTTTAGTATTAATTTATTGTTTTGACCACATGTAAGTATTATCTGAATTTTAAGGACTATTTTAAAGTATAATTATTGTGGCCGGGTTAGCAGGTGCACATATATAGAAGTCCTCAACGGCTGCTGGTTCGACTCCTACTTGTGGCCCATTCCATTGCTGCATGTCATTCCCCCCCCCTCTCATGTCTCCAGCTGTCCTGTGAAAATAAAGGCTTAAAAATGCCCCAAAAGTTAATCTAATAAATAAATAAAGTAAGTATAATTATTACTCAGCCATCTCATTGCAACTATACAGACTATAAATTTAATGTAGGGCAGAAACTAACAAATATCAATGAACTGTATTGATTTATCAATCAATTGCTTGCTCTATAAAATGTAAAAAAGCAACAACAAAGAAGCATATTCATTCAAAGAGTTCAAAGACATTTAGCCTGATACATAACTTAAACAATTATTCTATTTAATGTGTCTGTAAATTTTCTTTCAATCAGCTGATTAATTGTTTCAGCACTACTTTCAAGTCACTACAAAGTCAGCTTTTTGGCAAGCAGAAATGTAATTTTCAGTTTTTTCAGTTTTTTTCTCTTAGTAAAACACAACTGACTACTTTTTGGGGGGAAATTAGGACACTTTAGTATGGACTTTTTAAACTCTGCCAACAGACTTGGAAGCAGTTTATGTTTTATGTTCTTACTCCCGTCTGAAGATGTCTAAAAAAAGAGAGGAGGGTTGGCTGAAGCTGGTGGACAGACGGTCCTTGGCCCAAAGATCAGTGCATTAGAATTTAGAGATGATCCCGATTTGGGATTTCTGCCATTAGGGATGATTTTGAGTTTTTAGCATTCTAGTAGAAGGTGGCAGACAAGCTTCTAAACAGCATTTCATTCATTTGCTTCTTTGTCAAGAAAGCAAACCCATATGACAAACAAGCTGTTACAAAGGCTGTAGTTAAAAACTCACAATGTCGGCCTTACTTTTTAAATAAATTTGTGGTTACACAAAGTGGATCTACAAAGTGCAGTAGCATTTGTATAATTCAGTGTGTTTCTGACCTCGTCCAGGATCTCTCTGTTGCGGGTCAAAAGCTCAGGCAGGTCTTTGATCAGCTGCTCGATGCTCTGCAGTCCTCCCAGCTGCACAATGGCTCGGGCCTTATCAGCAATGGATTGTGGGATAGAGTCTCCTGATAGGTCCTCCAGAGCAGCTGGTAGGTTTAGGGAAGCCAGCACCCTGATGGACAATTTCAACGCATTGGTCAGACATCAAACATCAACTTATGCACCTTGCTCTTTGGGCAAAATACACAAACTGTTAAGCACTTATTAGTGCCCTTAAACAGAGTGATAGGCAGATAGAGTGAAGTAATTAACTGCTATTAAGGGCCCTATACTCAAAGACAAGTACTTCTATTGCATTTGTAATAGTACCTGGTACACCATTATGTTATAGGTTTTTCATAAATCCATGTATGGAGACACAAGTGCTAAAGACACTTTCATCTGCATAGCCACTGACGTGCACATCAACATACAGTCATATAAACACAGGACAGCGTACCCATTGCAGAGATTGGTTGCCTCCCTCATCGTTCCCACCAGTCTGTTCACAGTCTCAGCCTTCCTCTGACTGTAAATGCTCATGGACTGCTGCACCGCTGTGGGGACCATCTTCTCAAACAAGTCTGAAGAGGTAGGAACAACATGAACAACTGGTTAAAAAAAGCAGAAAGCAATAACTAAAATCTCACCATGGGTTTGCCGGGCAACCAGCAGAGACATCTACCTCTTGACAAGTAATTAAATGAGCATATTTCCCAAAATGTCAAACTATTCCTTTAAAGTTTATGTCTATGTGTTGAGTGTCTGTGTATTTTACCTGTGAATTTCTGGCTGAGTGGAGGTGTGATGGCGGTGGCTTTGACCAGCGTTGCCTTGCCGATTTGTTCCAAATCCTTAACCTCAGGCACGCGGTCATGGTAGATAAAGTCATTGTCTTTTTTGGCTGCGGTGAGAGCTCGGTTGATCTTCTCATTCAGGTCCTTAACACTCACATATTCGTCGTAACGTGATGCCACCGTCTTCACCAACTCTGCTGCGTGCTGGACAGATGAACAGCCCAGAGGAGAGAAGATGCAAATTTGCTTTATGGAATACATTTTTACTAGTTTTGATTTGAAACATTAAGGCATGAATGTCCAGTTTTTAACAGTTACATAACACATTCGAGTTAGGAATCTATGTTAAAGCTGTGTACCTGAAGCCGAGCAATCTCCTCTCCAAAACGCTTCTTCTGCTTGGCCAGGATGCTCTGGTGCAGCTCAGCGTTGGCTTGCATGATGCAGTGCTTGGCCGCCAGCACTGGCAGCACTTCCTGAAAATAAAAATACTGACCAGGGAGAGGCAACAACAGAGCAACACACAGGCACGCAAACAAATATATTTATATATATATATATATATACACACACACACACACACACACGCGCGCATGATGGCAAGGCAAACCACAAAATGGCAGACGCACACCAGTGAGGTCAAATACCGATAAAACATCACGAAAGCCAATCGCAAATGGGCACAAAAGCCAATCACAAATAAGCACAAGCAGTCACAGGTGTACAAACATAACACAAGCGCGCACACACACACACACACGCAATGCCAACACCGCCACAAGGGATGCAGGAAGAAAGGAAGACAACAAGAGAGAAAACAGAACAGGCCATAAGTGTTTAATCTTACAGCAAAAGCTTCTACACCTTCATCAAATGTCCCATAGCCATATGTGCGTTTGTGTGTGTGTGTGTGTGTGTGTGTGTGTGTGTGTGTGTGTGTATGAGCATGACTTTGATGGTGCAATGTCTGCGTGTTTGATTTCGAGCACTCAGGGACAACATAGACACTGTTTTTTTTCTGATATAAGTCAATTTAACTGGCTTTGTTTCCTCTGTCCAAACTGAGCGACATCTTTATTCTAAACAATTAAAAACCTAGAAGCTCATGTGTGTAAAGCTGCTGTCACTGAGGAGACTTACGTGCTTCATAACAGTACATATGACGAGTTGCACCAGCTATGCATAAATCTATTACTAACTTTGTAATTAGTTTGTAGTAACTATCAGCTAGTTTCAACATCTATAGCGCTGTCAAATTAAAAGCAATGAACTATACTTACAGTAGCATCACAAGCTGTAACATAACTGTTTCCCAGAGTTCAAAATAATATTTTTGTTATTTCTTCTGACCAAAGTCTAAAAAGAGAAAGCATCAAATCCTCACAAGTCAGAAGAAGGACATTTTGCCAGTTTCTTTTTCTTGAGATATTACTCAAACTATTAAGTCATTAAATCTTCTCCTAAATAACTGATCAATCAAATATTATGCAACCTTTCCAACATTATTTAGTCTGAAACTACTGGCATAGCATTTGTAATGTAATGTAAGGTATACGGTTATCTTTCTGAATTGTATTTTGAAATCATTACTACACTTTATATAATTGACACTTATAAGAACACTCCTTCTGAACTTACACAACTGGTGCAAGTTACTTTTTGTTGCTTTTCACTTAACTTTTGATTTAATTAATCTCAAAACGTGTGTGTGAATGTTTCAATCAGTGTTAGACAGAGCGTAAGTATTTCAGATGTCCACGATTAGATGGTAAAAAACCAATCAGAATGAAAAAAAAAAAAACAAACGGCAACTTAGTAAATCACCAACCAGAGTGAAAACAGGATGGAAACGGACCAATGAGAACAGAGTAAAGTTGCAATTTGAACAGTCACACAACCTGAGTACCAATCTGTCTTCCAGAAATACACACAGAAAAAACAATACACTCACACACAGACAATACACACCAAACCATACAGAAACCAAACTGTATGCATCTTCACCACACTGCACACGTGGCTGACTGAGCAGTGCTTAGATTAGTGTGTAGCTGTATGTCTTTCACATACCTTGGGAAGGTTGTCTTTGTACTGGCACTGCTTGAAGGCGTCGCCATAGAAATCTGCTGCCTGATTGGCCAGCTTTGCGATTACAGCATCTTTCATCCTATCTATTGAGTCAACAAGCAACTTATAAGAGTTTATATCAGATAAAATACATACATGATAAAAAAGTTGCGCTCTTGAAGATCACATATCACAAGCTGATCAGAACATCTGATTACTCACATTTGGTCACGCATTTAGTTAATTACTCTAAGTGGGTTTTCAGAGAGCCTGCAGCTGCTGTCTGTTGCGTTAACTGTATTTCACAACAGTGTTTCTACATCACCCTGATGAAATTGCTTTTACATCTTACAAAGTATAAAAAACTCCCAGCCTCTGTCCCAGTTCTGTAAACAGAAATGTGAAGCCAATGTGTGTGTTTGGATCCTCGAGGTGTCTGTTCTTGGGTACCTGAGGTGGCTTTGAGGAAGAAGACCTCCTGGGCCTGGGCCAGCATGATAATGCTCAGGGTACCAACAGTCTCAGGGGAGATGTCCATGGTGGGCTCCCTGTTTAGCGCTGACAGCACTGTGTCCTTGATGTGGCCAAACGCTCCGCTGGCCAGCTAGGTAGCAAGACAGATGAAAAGAGAAACAGATGACACACTACTGCAGAGACTGCCAATAATTGTTGGTTGCAAATACAAGATAAACCTGCAAGACTTTTTTTTTTTGATCAATTTTTTTTATTTAGAAATTAAGAACAATTACAAACAAATGTAAACATTACATTTGGAGTCTTAATTATACTGTTTGTGTCTATGTTAAATAGCTATTATTGAAGGAAAGAAGACAAACATCGATATAAAAGGTGATTTCAAACCAACGGTAGTGTAAATAGAGTGAAACTAGCTTCTTTTGTTTGTCACATCCTTGTCCCAAGTGTGAGATGGTGTGTAGCATCAGTTACCATACCAATCATAGTGTAAAACACAAAATATGTTGACAAAACAACTCTTTTAATCTTCAAATCTAAAGTGTGTTGGTATGCCCACCTGATAGTATTTGGCTGCAGCCTTCAGGCCCTCATCGTTATCCAGGTTCTGCTCTGAGGCGATCTGACTTGCCAGCGCTGCTGCGTTGAACAACACACATGTCTTCTCGTAGCCCAAACTGGCCAAAGCTGCAGTACACAAAAACAAAAGCACCAGGGTAAGACTTTTTTGTCAGAGTGACTTTTTTTGTTTTCCCCTTCACCTGAACCTTAAAGGCATTCTGGTTGTTTTCATGGACAACTTGAATTAGAGAATAATAAACTTTCATAGAATACAAGCAAGGTTTCACCAAATATGTGAACATAAGACTGGTTTTACTTTCTTTCCCACAGCTAGAAAGTGATGACAGAGGGGAAAAGTGGCAGCTGTCTTTCATCCCTTAGATACTGTGTCGGATATTGACTGCTTTGTATTTGTGTGGGGTTGGCATTTTCTTCAACCAACATTTTCTATTGCTTCGTTTTACATTTTTCTTGCCCGGAGTACACTGGAAAAATTCCACAATTCACCACAGAGGACAAACAATTCAAGCATAAATGGAATAAATGTGTGTGTGTGAGAGAGAGAGAGAGAAAAAGCCAGATAGACATACAAAGCGATAGATTCTAAAGAGATTGATAGTAAGAGATGGTATGAAAGATATGTACCCTAAAAGCAAGGTCCTACTTTAACTCTTTTTAAAATTATGTTAACTGCATAAGAGTACACCGCACGCACAGTTACATACACAGATATTCTTCCACAGACACAAATGTATTTGAGGTCGCACTTACCGAGCTTGACTGAGCCACCAAACAGAGATCCTTTATCAAAGGCATCCTTCCATGTGAAGGTTAAGCAGAGCTGTGGAAACAGAGAGATGCTTTGTGTTCAAGTTCTGTTTGGGAACTTAGTCTAACCAACATGTGAGCTGTCCAATCAGTTACCTGGTTTTCAGTGAAGGGAAATTTGGGCTCAACAGCACACAGTTGGTCATAGTATCTGGAGAGAGAAAAAAATGGTAGGATTAAAGGATGTTTCCTTATGTCTTAACCCAAACATACGTGCACTAAATTGTTTTCTACAGATCATATTGTCATTGCTTTCATTGTAAAGACACAAATATATTTATTGTAATTATTATTAAACTTAAGTTTGGTTAAAGTTAAGTTAGAAAAAGGAAATAAAGCTGTACAGCAAGTCATAATTGAAAAACTAGGGTAGTAATTATTATGACATAACTGCAGATCTGAGGAAGCTCTGCCATTTCAGAGACACATGACAATGAGTCAGGAAAAAATAATGTGCACACAGACAGTCAGTCAGTCAGTCAGTCAGTCAGTCAGTCAGTCAGTCAGTCAGTCAGGGCTCCTCAGCTCTTCGTCTTTTCAGAACCTGTGCCTGCCTGTGACGTGAATAGTTATTATTAGAAATGACGACATGCACAACATGCAGAGGGGCCGGTTGGGAAATCCCCTATTCCTAGTTCATCCACCCTGCTTTTCCAGTGCCATAAATGATGGGATTGCAAACTTATACATAAACAAAGACTGGCATAATATATAGAATTATAAACACGGAGTTTGTTATCCTTATGATACCCATTCAGATACACAAGGACACACAAATGCAAAAAGGAAAGCTGAGATTAGGTGGGCCTACTGGTTAACTAAAGAGTAAAAGAAAGGCCTGGACAAAACAATGGTTACCATGGTGACAGAATAGCTGTGTGTCAGCACGGCTTTGAAAAGGATAGGGCCAGTTGCCCTGGCTACCTGGCTGACATAAGGCATGTGCAGAGAGCCAAGGAGTGGCAATGCTAGCTTCCACCTCGTTGCTAATTAGCCAAGACCATGAATCTGCAAACACACAGCCCTACATCTTACACACAAAGCATTTCAAAATCACACACTACATTTGAAGTAGTTAGTTACATTCCCAGATTAAAACAGTATACAAATATTTTAGATCTTGTGAGAAATATTTCCTTTCAGGCAGTACAGATCACATTTGTTTAATTTCCTGTCAATATTGCTTTCAAATACTATCTTATAAAACATTTAAACACTGTTTCTCAATAAAAATGTTGATACCACAACTAAGGTTACATGTCAATAGATCTGATATCAGTTTGCTCCTTTCCCCAAATTTAGAATCTGTATTTTTAATGTACATTTTACATTTAATGTAGCATTATTTCAGAGATTGCAATGACACGGGGCAAAACCCAATCTGGTGTATTAGGTTGGTGCAACCCTAACATAAACTGACTGAAACTGATTTACAGTCATGAACATCAGCCAATAATTGTTGGCGTCACACATAGTGTGTCTCAGAAAGGCATTACAAAGTCAAATGAGTGAAAGGTAAGTGAATGTTTTGCTGCACTCTCCCTGTTGGCTTTCACTCAGCACCTTGAGCTGGTATAACTTTTAATATCTCAAGAGCTTAATCTTGGCACTCGCTAGACAGTTCCACTTTGCACTGTGCTACCATGCAAGCTCACATTGGAGAAAATCGAAGACCAGCACCCTGCAAGTGGATATCTGGCTAGTCACTAAATTTGGCAAACCCTGTGCAATAAATAACTCATGAGTCATAGAGAAGAAACACTGAAATGAGAGAGGGCAAAGTCTGCATCTATATGTCACCTAGGAACACCTCTGTGGCCTTCTGCATTACTAGTGATCAAGTCACTAATATATTATATTAAATTTGTATAACTGCATAAGAGCAAGTTGGCAGTCAACAACAGCCAAGCAGAACAAACATTTGTTTATTACCATGAATCCCATTTCAGTCACAGCACATGTAAAGTGGTTGGCACTGTAACACTCTTTCGCTCTTTACACTGTGCATATACTGTATGTCATATGTATTTTACAGTCAGAGCAACTATTTCAAACATAAAATCCACTGAGTATATACTGGCCTTCTCTGTAGCTCATGTCTGTCTGTCTGTCTATATATATATATATATATATATATATATATATATATATATATATATATATATATGTGTGTGTGTGTGTGTTTTCTTGCTTCTGAGTCTGGTACACACAGCTGTAATGTTTAATCATATTCATCTCGGTTTGCTGATATGAAAAGCTGTGGTTACCTTATCTACCTACCAGTGGCCTGAAGGCCTAGGATGTAATGTGGGTCTGAATGTGACTGACATCTGACAGGAGAGCTGGTTGTGCTTGGACTTTCTCACTGTGGTGTAGATACATGACTCATGTAACTGTATCTTAAGGTGCTCGTGAGTGTGAATATGTATTAATAGATCTGTAGGCTGGTGATATTCTGTGTATATTCGTAAGTTATCGTTTGAAGCTGTGACCTCTGTTGATGTCATTATACCAAACAGAACAGGCAGGTGAAGATGTCTGATTGATGACTAGGTTGAATAACGACGGCTGGATGTACTCCAAATTTTAAGTTATGCGGTCACTGATTTACAGTTTTATTTGAGCTTCTTTGGTGGTATTTAGCACGTGTTTTTATACATTGTATCATGCCATGTATGCTTTTCACCTTGGAGACAATAAAGTTTAGCTAAGTTGAACGTTGAAGCTAATTCTAATGCTAAGGTAAACCATGTAGAGTTTAGTTCACTTCGATGAAAAAGTCAAAGTATCTGACAGTTCAGTTAAATAAGTAAACAAACCAAGTCTGTGTTAGCCTCTCAAGGAAACTTGAATATCATACGTGTCGGTTATTAGCTTGTCTAACTTTAGCTCCTAGGTTAGCAACTAAAAGCTATCCCATCTGGGTGCGGCAATGACTGGGCTAACTCATCGCGACAGGTAAGAAGGTTGCTCTGAGTGTTAATAATATTGTATCTAGTTCAAGCGTGTAATAAAAGGCGGACTTTCTACCTGAGCAGAATCTCCAGACAGCTCTCATGTTTGTCCAGCGGCCTTCCAAGCGCGTTCTTGCGGAGCTTGTTCAACTCCTCCACGGCACGGATATACTCCCCCTGCTCCTCGCCCGCTGGGTATGTGGTTGTTACAAATTTCGATAGCGGTTTCATCAGATCCACCTCAGAGGACTTTTTTAACGGGACAGAAATAAACGTCGCCATTTCGGCCCGTGAAAGCGATATATTAAATCAGAAAAACAGAGACGATTAACGACCAACGAAATACAAACAACAGCTAGCTACCCACTTCCTGGATTCTGACAAGGAACGTCAAATTACGTCATGGGAAACGGAGAGGCACACTGCGCAGAATCGGTATTGTTTTGAATGAGAACATACAGTATAAGGCCTTGTCATGTCAGCTTATATTGTTCTTTAATTGTGCATTACTGTGTTCTCAAACATTGTTAGATTGTTTTTTCAAACAAATAATCAAATTTCTACAAACCCGCGAATCGGGGATTTCTGGGCCCATGGAGTAAGCAATTTGCCCTCTTAACCCAGTTGGTGATTAAGCAATATGCACTGTATGTGCACAACATATATACAGTTAATGTAGTTATAACTGTTAAACCAGATGGAAAATTAAAACGGCTATAATGCAGAAGCAACTCGGCAACCTGTAAAATCACAAATACACTCAATGACACACCCTTTAAAACATTCAGGTGTGAACTACCAGCTGTTCTCAGTCCACCAGAATGCAATTACATTGCTAGTTTTTTTGTCCTGTCTGATAATTGATTGCAACAGCTGTATTCACTTCATCCCAGATGGGATTCAGCCTCTGACACAATTGCTGCAGTGAAAATGAGCATGATTCTGGGTCCTAAACATCTGCTGTGGGAGAGACCTTTGGCAGGTGTTTTGTGCTCATCTGCTCAACAAATGAGTCACTGCACTGTCATCTATTTGTCCTGCAACAAAGGATCACTGTTTTACACTGTCACCTTTGATATCAGGCCAAAACACCAATACACCATTGTTGTTCATTGTTATTCATTTTTCCTTAGGCAAGTCAAAATTAGATTTTTCTCCATAGTAAATGCATTCTATTATAAGTCAAGAAAGATAAATAGGTCCTGGATTTTCTTTTTAAATAAAAAAAAAAAAAAGAATAGAATGTTTTATTGTCATTAAAGAGCAGCAAAATGTTTCCACAACTTACCCTCAGTGGTACACAAATAAACTGACAGTACCCTTATAACGGCAAAAGACACAATAAAAACATATAGTAAATACAATAATAAAAATTCGATATTGCACATTTGTATTTGCAGAAAGACTTATCGCACCATTATTTGTTAGTGTTCAGTTCTTTTATGGCACCTGGGTAAAAACTGTTCATAAATCTGGATGTAAGGGCCTTCATGGACCTGTAGAGGGCAGCAGGGTGAAGAGGTGATTGTCTGGGTGGGAGGAGTCCTGTGTGATGCTTTTGGCCCGATGCTAGCATCGAGCCCAGTAAACGTCATGGGTGGGTAGTTGCGTGTTTATGATGCCCAGTGCAGTTTTACTGACTCTCTGTAGTGCCTTCCTGTTGCCCACCACACCAGAATGCGATGATGCTCCACAGAGCATTGGTAGACAGCAGTAGCTGATTTTAGTAGAAGATTTGTTCTCTGCAGGGTCCTTTTTTTTTATTTATTTCTTTTTTATACATAAAACATTTAATAGGGGCACTCAGATTTCTCAGAGTACTCCTCAGCTTGTGAAAACAGTTGTATAATATCGACTCTGGCATTGAAGGAGCTAACCAAGTCTGAGAAAATAATCCAGATGATTTATTAGGGTTGTGTTGGCTTAGTGAAAACAGAAATATTGGATATGCAGTTTAAAAGACGTTTACCAAATAAGGATGGTCTAACTAACAACAATAGAAAATTTCATAAGTACCCATTCAAGAACTATGCCAATCAAGCCCTTCCATTTCTCTGTCCTTGTGTCAAGCTACTACGCTACAGTTGAAAGTAAGGAAATATAATACAGCAGGACACCAGAGAAAGTTATGAAATCATTTATTCCCAGCACATGTGGTTGTGTACATCTCCAGCATACAATACTGTGCACATGAGAAGCATCCCCATTGACATTAGGCTGTACATGAACAGTGGTCACCTCTCCTGCCACACTCTCTCTCACACCCACACACACTCAGTTTCACAGACAGACGACTGGTCAGGCCTTCAGGGGACCAAAACTGCTCGCCAGAGTTTGCCCGACTCACATCTGCTCCGTTGCTGCACACAGTTTACTGCGATGTGGTACTCGTGTCCTTGTAAACACCACAAGAGCTACAGTCCTGGCTCTGGCGCATGGGGACTCAAAAACACAAATGCTGTTTAGTCTGGACATTTTTTTTCGTTCTCCTTCTTATAGGCAGGTAAGAAAAGGGTGTAGTCTGTAGGACTACCGACTACTCATCAGCTTGAGTTTTGTGATTTCTTAGTGCAGACTTGGTCTCTAACATATAAAAAAAAAACAAGGTGTTATACTCAACAAGAACCAAATTATCCCCCCCTCCTCCCCCCCTTTCTTCCACATGCTCTTTACTAAATAGCAAGCTAAAAAGTTTCATCATACCAACAGGAAAGTTTATGACAACTACTGACATAATTAAGTTTTCTTCGCAAGAACGAAAAATGATACACATGCAAACACACACACACACATTCTGACACTTATAGGCGTGCAAAACCATATGCACCTGCAACACTGCCAGACATTGTGTACCAAAATTAAACGGGGTCAACTAACAACAGCGACTGAGGATCTGTGTGAGATTTCACACAGGTGTCACTTAAAACACATGACATATACTTCCTGTGTTCAGCTACATAAAAACACAAGATTTTAATGAAGGAGGTGGAGAATAAGACTACTGAAACAGGCTACCGCTGTGATACATTTCTACCAGCCTGCTGTCTGATGGGTTGTTTCTTGCAGAGCAGATCCTGGAATGGAGGGTTTACTACTATGTACATGCAGCACACAAGCAGCTCTACCAGAAGGAGGGTTTAATTCACTGTCGGATCAATTCTATGAATGCTTCTGATGACCAAGATGTACAGAGCCAATTTTTCCTCAAAAAAAAAAAAAGCCTATCAATCTGAAACCCGTTTGGTCCACATTATATAAAAAGGTTTTTGGATAGGCGTTAATGCTCTGCATGTCAGTCTTCTACAGAAGTTTGTCCCTCTTTTTCAGCATATTTATGGCCAAAATCCCAGAAGGCGTAAACCGCAGTCCTCTAAACCAGCGTTTCAAAGTCAGCACAAAAAGCAGAGGACTCAAAGACAAGGGGCATGTGCACGGTTTGTGAAGTGAGTCTAAGATTGAGCTAAAAAGCCAGTATGGCACCAAGTAAATTCAACGACAGGAACACAAACAGCTGATCCATAAATAAAGCATCAACTAAAAACAGTAAAAGCACAGGCCAACCAAGACGTACATGAAGAGAGTTGAGCTGAGTGTGACGTCATGTCAACAGACAGAGAGAGAGAGGTATGGTTGGAAGTCTAAAAACCCAAAAGGATGACTATGTGACACGAGTTAATGAAATCAGTCCATCTGACAACAAAAAAAAGATTATCTTGGTGTCAACATCCATCAATGACACCACTTCCACAAATTTAGCCTGCATATTTCAGGAGTTAACAAGCTAGGCTGATCAATAAATGGTTTATTAAGATAACCCTGTCAAGACTTTTAAACAAGCAGAGTAAAATTTGGGAATCTCATTTAAGCAGGTTAGTATGTTGAGATCGCATGCTGCTCAGCAGTACAGGTTATCAAATACTGGCCTAGTGCTGGTTGTGTGCGTTGTGTAAGAAGGGCAACAAGCAATAAGGAAACCGCTTTCTTTTCTTCTCCTCTCTCCTGGAGCCCACCCCCCTTTATCCCGCAGAAACCATATAAAAAGACAAAAAATTAAAATCAAAATACATACATCTTTATCTTTCCCCTAACCCCATATCCCCCAGTCTCTCTTCTTTTAACTAATCTCCTCTGTTATTAGTGTTTTCAATATGAAACAGTGGTCACACCCATGTCAGATTCTAACATTTACATGGCTTTAGCGCAGTCTGACTGCTTTTCATCGAGTGATCGTTTTTGAGAGAACGGGGGGAAGTATGAGGAAAGAATAGAGGCAGGCAGAGAGAGACAGAGGGTGCTTCTGCTCCGAAACAGAGGGTGGAGTACTGGTGATGCCATCAGATGCCTCCTCACTACTTCAGGATTAGATGGAGTCCTTCGCCCAGGTCATCTGGAGACACGTGTTGTGAAAGAATTAGTACATTGAATCCTTGTCAAAAAAGGGATCTACTGAGCCTTGTTACACGCCAAAATATAATGCAAGAGAAATGACAACTGATGCATTATGAACTCACCTTTGACAGTGCTGATCAAAAAAACAGCTCTCGTCAGGCAAGTTGTAAACCATCTAGAAAAGACAAAAAAAAAAAAAACAGTGAAATGTGGCTGATCATCTAATGTCCCTTTCAATTTGTAGAAATAATGGTTCCTTGGTACTTTAGTGGTGACTGACAATGTTAGGAGAGGTGTTCATAAAAGCAGCAGCATAACAGTACAGCATGTGTATGATAATGCGAATTACATGCAAATAAGAGATGGCTGTTTGGTCAGACGGCACACAAAATAGTGACAGACATCTTATTTCTTCCTCTGTACAGTCTGAGTCTCAATCCCAGTCCTGCCATTTACTCTTGCTTCATCCCCCAATATTACCTTTTTTTAGGCAGATACCAATAATTACTGGCCACCACTTTTGTTACATGGCCTCTGTTGATTTATTTTTTGGGCCATCCGTGGGTTGGATTAGAAGATTTAGACACCATTCACAATGTAGTGAAGTTAAAATGAAAAAGTGCAAAGTCTTAAACCCATTATATTATAATACATTCATCGTTTTGCGGATGTTATGTACTTATAATAGCAGCACAAAATGCAAGAGCAAGCAAGGTGTCTATAAGTATCCATGGTGATGGTTTTTCCTGCTTATAGCAGAGAGTTTTGAGAGTATCCCACAGTTTACCTTTTTAATTATAACATACCTCTTAATAAAGAGCCCTCCACAGCTGAGAGTGTGATACTCCAAAGTGCTAGTGGAGAGAAACAGTTTTGCAAACGGCCTGTGTGTGAGTGTTGGTACCTGGTCACTGAGCAGGATGTGTATGCCTGTAGGACCCTGTCTGTACACTTGGTTGATCGTTCCCAGGGGAAGGCTGCACACACACGCCATCTTACGGATTAGTTCTGCAGCTGTGAGCTCCTCTAGGTACAGCGCATGATACACTACACAGAAGCAGACCAGAAAAATGATTTGTTAATATTCACACATTGCATTCCTCCATGGACTAATAAATGTGTTACACTGCTGTCAAACACATATGTTTACCGTGTAAACTAGAGGAAATGCTGTGTTCTCCATTTTCATTGGAGTGTCTTTCCAGCAGGGGGCTCTCCAGCAGGGGCTCTCCAGCAGGGGCTCTCCAGCAGGGACTCCTGACAGACGTAGACTGTCAACCTGGGACGCACTGACCTACACACAAACAATCATTTATTCAATGGAACATATTGGCACTTTTATAATTCTCATACACACAAACACAAAAACTGACGCACACTTTGTAACACACCTGGATTTGAGAGCATTGAAGAGTCTGATCCCATCTGCTGGCCCACAAATCTGGACCAGGTCGTCACGGGTTAGTTTCAACAAATCAGAACCTAAGCAACAAGTTAAGAGGACCAGTCACTTGTACTGCAGCATTAAGCTAGATTTATGGTAGCCGCGGTGTTCCCGGCGCGCACCATATAATGACGTTACCGCGGCTGTTTCCAGCGCAAAGACCCCGCAAGCTGTCGCGCACCCTTGAATTTTTGTAACTACACGGCTGGGAAGAACAGGTTCATCTGTACAAACATCTGTGTGAATCTTCATGTACAGACCACAGGGAGTCAAACAGCCTTAAATATGTGGTCAGAGAGAGACACCACACTGGGAAAGAAGAAACATTTTGTTGGAGAGTGTGAAAAACATGAGATTGTTTTATCAAAGCTAAAAAACAGCTTCATGTAAAGAGTGTTCTTCAGTGTTACAGGCAGACAGTCATTTCGATTAGGAGATAAACAACAGACACGTTAATGATTAGTGTAGATAAATGTGCTTTTTCGTGGTGCGTCTGTGTTTTAACAAGGATGTGTTTACTACTGTTGCCAAGCAGCCCGCTTTCCTTAACTTCCGGTTTCTTTTTTTCTACTACTTTTTGCTGATTTACATATTATTTTGTCTGTACTTGTGTTTTGGAGTGTACTGCAACGAACAATGCGTTGAGAATGAACGTATCTGTGCGTGCTCTTAGGGCGCGCGCCATCTCCAGCGGCCCATGCATGGTGTCAAGCGTGAGTATACCCGTACCTTCACACGCAGGTTTTAGTGTTTGACAGTGTGTTTGTGTGTGCACGCGCTTGCGTACCTGAGAAGTGAGTGAAGAGCCGTGTGTAGGAGTTGAAGCGATTTTTCAGCAGCCACTTCTGTGCGTCCTGTATGGAGGCAGTGGGGCTCAACTGCTGCAGAGGAGGAAGAGAGACACACACGGTGTCAACACACTTCCATACCTGAGTTTTACTTTACCTACTCCACAGTAGCTCAGTCCCACTGAGGAATCGTAGATTACTGTACAGTTTTAAATGTTTGATGTAACAATTGGTGCTGCAACTAGTCATGTTTCTTTTAAGTATTTAAAATGTGATTAAAAAATTTAAATATTTACCTTTTCCACCAATTCGTACAGGTGTGAAGAGGGGAGACTAACCTCCGAGTTGCCATGGCTACCAGGGTCTGCCGGGTGATTGGGTGAGGACGAGTCACTAGAACACAAGAAAGGATAATTAAGAGAGGTGAGACCAATACACGCCTCATTTCAAAGGCCACACACTTGCACCCACACAGTTACCTGTCCGGTACTGAGGAGGTTGTATAGGTGGACAGGGGGGTGGAGGTGAAGGAGGGAGTAGCTGCCTGGTTGGGGCTCACGTAGGCGTCTGGCCACGGGGAGCACTGAGGGGAGACACATATATAAACACACAATTAATCAGAGATACTGGGTTGATTAACACTGTAGGCCAACTCCAAATCTCTCAAAAGAAAAAGCATAAAAGTTGAGAAAAAGTCCAAATTTAGCTTTGCACCGTCTCCACCCCACCTAATCCAAAATTGTCAAATACATGGCATTAAAACATGTCCTCCCCAGTAGCTGATGGTCTAGTGTCTATGAGCTTCAGACTACAACCAGGTGTCTACGGGGGGGGCAGACTGTGGATGGACTGATGGAGAGGAGTGGAGGAGAGGGGAGCAGGGTGCTTACACTGCCTCTCTTGGCCAAGGAGTCACCACAGTCAGCGGGAAGTGTTCGCTTGCTGGATTTTTTCAGCTCGTGGTCACCCGCATCCTCTATGATGGGTTCAAGCCTCGTCTATATACAGACACACAGCAGAGGTTAGCCAGCCAGCGACCAACACAAAAACACAACCAATAACCTGAGGGCAGTCTTAGTGTGGCATACAAGTGCAGAACATCCCGAAAAAGCGGTGATGAAGCCTCTGAGACAATAAACAGTCTAATCTATACTGAATGACAAAGACTTAACAGCCCAATCAAAGGAGCAATGTTTTTGTACATTTTAGCTTCGTGTCTATATACAAAAGCTAGTTTTCCTCTTGTGTTTTATTGTTGACATGGGCCACCTCAGCTGACTAAAAAAAGACCATCTTTGCTAATGTCATACAAATGAATTTAGTTTCATGAAATAAAACCTTTGCGTTCTGGGGAAAAGAAGAGCAGAGTGTCTATAGTTTAGACTGTCCTCTACAAATTAACTTGATCACGAGACGCGATGTGTCAGGTTCCAGGTGGCATACCCCCTTAGCTTAACAATTTACAGTACTTGGGAAAACCCTGTTGTTCATCTTAACATTACTGCCAACCACTTTCCAAAGCATACCAGATGCCATACTGTCTTGCAAGCAACCATTTGTTTTAGTTACAGAATTAAATATACGTGAGCAGACTTCAAAACTTTCTGTGGTGGTTTATCCATGCGCCTAAGAGAAGCTATGCCATCTAACATAAGCACACAGCATTTTATCTTAGTACCTATATGTTGGGAGGGAAACAATCAAAGCCAGAAAACAATAAGAAAAGGAATTAAAAAAAAAAAAGAATCAAGTTAATTTGGCAGCTCATTGTATTAAAATGACTGCTGCTCAATTGTGTTTTTAAAATAGATTAATCTAATAGTTGGTTGGCAGAAAATTAATTGGCAACAATCGTGATAATGGACAATCATCAGTTATCAAGCAAAAATGCCAAAAATCTCTAGTTTCAGCTTTTCAAATGTGAAGATTTACTGATTTTCTCTTTTTTATGGCATTGTAAATTGAATATATTTGAGTTTTTGATGAAAAAAACAAGCCCTATGAAGACATCACCTTGAGCTGTGAGAAAATAATTGTTGCAGCCCTACAATGGCTGTCTGAATGGTAAGAGAAAAAAATGTTTATAACTCTAAAGCATTCACATGTTTGAGAAAATGGTTGGCAGTGATGTAAAGCACCACTATGGCCCTATACCTCCAATTTGGCAACATAGTGCACCGCTTTGCAGAAACACATTTCGCTTATTTGAGTGCATACATTTGAACATGGGTAACCCCCAAATTAAAAGTTTATAAATAAATGTTTTCTAGTACTTTAGCCTAGTTTGTACTAAAACCCACATATTTGTACGGCCTGACAGTCCATAGCAGCTGCATACTGACCTCTGACAGGATAGTGGTATCATAAGAAGGCTGGTACTTTTCCTTCTCTTGAGGTGAGCGTTTCTCCATCTTCTCCCTGTCCGTCTTTTGCTTTCGGTCCGCCCCCTTTGGCTAAACGGGAAGCAAAAAAGCAGAGCTCGGTAAAGGAAGATAGATTTTATTTGCTATGAGGGCCAACGCATCAGGTGGGGTAAAGTTGACCCCCTATGAGAGAACTGGTGTGTACCTTAAAGACTTTAATTTGGCAGGAGGCAGAGTGGAGGTGCTCTGTATACTCTCCACTCTCTCCCTGGGCAAACGTGTCGAACTGGATCCTGAAGGGGACGCCCTTCTCTCCACCATGCTTCCTGGGAGTGAACTCTGTGCTGATGCAGTGCACCTGCAGACAGCGGGGAGACAAGAGTACAAGTGTGATGAAAATATGTGTTTAATGTGGAAATTCAGCAGCACGCCCAACAGATGGCACAAAAGAGAGCTGATGTGTGTGTGTGTGTGTGTGTGTGTGTGTGTGTGTGTGTGTGTGTGTGTGTGTGTGTGTTACCTGCACAAACACAGAAGATCTTTTGTTTAAGTCCCACAGGAACTCTGCAGCATTGAGCTGCGAGGGGTGAGTCTTTGGCTCCACAATGCCCACGGACATGGGGATATCTGTCTCACACACAGACACACAGATATTTGAACTCCAAATCACACACACGGGACAGTTTAGGTAAACATTTCTCGCCAGGCTTCATTACCGATGTCAAGGAGACGGTCGCCAGGACGATTCCACTTCCAGCCCTCCAGCTGCTGGTGCTCGGTGTACTGCAGCCGGCGGTCATGAAACACCACACGCACTATGCTCTATACACACACACAAAGTGTATTTGACACAAGAAGTGAAATATTTTCCCTACAGTTACCCTCCAGCTGTGAGGATCCTCTCACCTTCACCATCTTGTTGTTGAGCTCTGGTAACTCTTCCTGCTTCCTGTTGTCCAACATACGCACCTCATAAGACTGGCCTGAGAGAGGAGAGCAGAGCAGAGCAGAGAGAACAATATCAAAAGAAGGCAAAAAAAACATGATGGGAGAGGTTTGAAAGATAAGAGCCACTAAAAACAACACAGTTGAGTGACTGTAACCATTTCCTGTGTTTTAATGTCTCCTCAATGGGGATATTTTTGTTTATTGTGTAATTTAGGTTATGTCCATTTGTATGTTTATTTCTCATCAAAGGGTTTGATACTATATGTTTATAAAAGACTTAATTAACTGTCTTTACAAATGCAGCATTTTTGTGGCAGACTATGGTTTAAAAAGTAGTGTTTTACATAAAGGCCTCTTTACACGGTGTGATTTTCGTCTGTCCCAGTCAAAAGTTGACAACTGGAGAGAAATGTGAGTCGGAAATCTTGTTGTTGGATTGTACTGTGAGACAGACAGTCCCCCAACAGACAATTTCAGAAAAAAAGTCACATCTGACCCCCATGCCTTGACCAGTTATGCATTGTCCACCTCCTTTGAAGTTTTTTTTAAACATAGAAGTGCCACAACTAACTCCCCTCTCTACCAAACCTACAAATTGGATCTAGACCACACAATAAGTTAACATATTTATTTCATCCATATTGACATATTTAAGTTAATACCATGGATGACCAGACCACCTTCAAACAGCCCAGTCTGCACTTTGGGAAATGTTATGCAACAACAAACAATAGACCTCAAATTGTATTTAAAATGAGAATGTTGCTAGTTCCTCCATTTATGTTAATCCCTTTGCGTTTAATAAAGTAAATCTCCATTTGTGTCATAAAGCAAAGTACTTTAGCAGAGTCAAACTGGTGTTCTGTAACATTAAAGTGCTGAGTAGTGATCAGACATGTTACAGTAATTATACTAATGTGCAATGAATGAATGTAGTAATTATTTATTTATGTTAAAAGATGGATGTAGCCCCAAAACACAAACAAGTGAACTGTGTATGTACAAACCACATCAAATGCGAAAGTCGTTATGTGCTAGTTTTACTAGTCCAAGTAGAGAAAATATAAAGTCACTATAATATTTAACAAAAAAAGGACAAACAGTTGGTTAAGTACAACCAAAACTGTCTCTTTAGTGTAAGCACGGTGTGCCTGACCTTGGTTCAGGTATGTGAGCGTCTCGTCGTGCAACTTGACAGCAGGCGAGGTGGCGGCGCACAACACATACTGGAATGGGGTATTTTTGGTCTCGCTTTCAGGAGGAAGGCTGGAGTCCTCCTGCTTAAAGATGGGCAGAGCCAGCACATCGCTGAGAGAGACAGGAGAAGGAAGAAAGAGGGGAAAAACCACAAACAAAGTCAGCATAGATGTGATGAAAAAGACATGCAAGCAAACAAAAACCCATCATCAAAGAACAGCAGCCTAAAAGTTTTCCCTTAGAGTTGCAAAGATTAATCAATGAACAACTAATCGCCAACTATTTTGATAATCGGTTTACGTCGAAAGTAAAGATTCTCTGATTCCATCTTCATAATTGTGAATATGTTCTAGTTTCTTCACTGAATATCTTTGAGTTGTGGACAAAAGACATTTGAGGATGTCACCTTGGGCTTTGGAAAACATTGGTCAACATTTGTACGATTTTCTGACATTGTATAGACCAAATAACTAATCAAGAAAATAACCGACAGATTAATCAAAAATATTTGTTAGCTATAGCCCTATTTTCCAAGAAGAGCTTAAATGGTGCATCTTTGGCCCCTCAATATTTTTTCACCTGGCTTTTATCCGTTTAATTAAAGTTCTAAGCTTTTTCTTAAATATTCAATACCATCCTGATGGAAATCTATCGCTGTGACCTCCAGGTTGCGAATTTGATAAACTGTTGAATGCATCACTTTTGGCATGACCATACTTTACCTCCTCATAGTGTGGAATTATTAAATGCATTGGCTTATTTTAGAAGAAGGGACAAAGGCTCTCCATCACTCAAATTGCTCTCTTATTATGTATGCATGAGACAGAAGCAGGATAAATGAACAGAAACACCCAGAGATAGCCTGAGCTGCTGACACACACTTTCTCACACACACACACTTGGCAGCCAATCTAGACAACCAACCTGTCCCCAGCTCACCCTGACAAATGCCGCAGGAGTGTCAACTAGTGCACAGTAAACTGGGGTGTGTGTGTGTATCTCAGTGGCTGTGCAGAAAAGGATCCATGCAAAGAAATGCATATCATAACATCTAATTACCTAAGAAAACTTTTGGCAAGTCATGATGCTGCTCTAAACCCGAGCCAAAAAATAAAATAAAAAAACTTGACAATTTGAAAACATGCCGGAAGCACCTTCGTCCCAAACAATAAAGTCTTCCAAACAGATGCCTGCTAGATTTATTCTGTCTCAAATCACGTCTCTCGCTGTATCACTTGCTGCTTTCTCTGTAGAGTGGGTGCCAACCTGGGTGCTACAGCCCTGCTGCCCAGGAAACTGCATTTTCTTCCTGAAATCTGAGGAGCTGGTCTCACTGAAACACACAGAGACATTCTGTTCCTTCTAGCTGCTGAAAACATGCCCCGACGAAACCCACCCCAACACCACAGATAGCACTACTGCTGCAGCCATCGACACCCCACACATCTCTCCGTTTTCACTTATTCACTTACATGCAACCCGTCGCTTGAGTATTGGCAAACTTGCTTACCGCCATAAAAGACTGACACACACACCTACGTTACACCCGGCTGAATGCACGCTAAAAGCAGATGGCCGAGGGGACAGCTGATAAGACATGCAGGTCCTGGAGCTTCTTGACTTATGCACATAAATGTCATCACCTTCCGTAACCTATTACATAATGCAGTGCACACATACCACAAGCTACTAATTTAAAAAGGTAGTTTACAACATTGCCCCTTCTATGCCAACACATTCTTTCTCATTAAATTGTTTAAAAAAATAAAGATACAGAAAGCATATCCATCCTCCACAGACACATTATCAACAAGTAGAGCTGACTAATCAGTTTTCCTTAATCAAAAGATGCGATATTTAGGGAAAAGTCACCTATGTGACATGATGGAACTGGTGGCATGTTGACAAGTCAGTCAATTAACATGGAAGCTGAGAGGGCTGCATGTACTCCATTTGGGCATTGAAGACTGGGCGAATACTGGAACTTGGCATCATGTGTAAATTTTAGATTATATCTTGTTTAAATAAAAGACCTGTATAGTGATACCAAAAACCTTTTTTCAAAACTATAGTTTGGGTAATATAAATATGTTTTTTAAATAAAAATTTGAATTCCATAACATCTGGACATCTGTTGCTAAGATTGTGTGATTGGATCAAAAGCTCTACAGCAGCAACGTAATCATGAACCTTGTGGTGAGATTGTTTTGTTCAATGTTATAGAATCTGACCACGCTTTCATTATGTTAGAAGTTAAGAAAAGCCCAGAATGGTCAGGTACTTTTTAAGCTGCAAGAGAGACAAAGAAAGTGCTGAAGCCACTTACACCTCCAAATCAATTTTAGGAGCTAGGATTAAAAAAATATATACTCAAATCAGATCAATCACCTTGAACATAAAGTATAACCTTTTGTTTCCACACATAATTGTCTTAGAAACAAAGCCATAGATGTGTTCGGATAGCTCTGCCAGTCTTAGGGGCCAAAACAAGGCCTTTTTCTGCAGACTTCCTCTGTGTTATCTTAAAATGTACACGAAGTTGACGTCTCACACATAATTTTAGCAACAGCATGGATTGACAAATATATTAGGCCCTCACATTATAACACGTGTCCTTTTGTTGTTTTTGTGCGTGTGGTTTAGCGGTATTAATCTTTGTGTGGCACCCTGCAGTGACTGCCCTTTTCCAAATCCCAAAACAAAGAGAAGTAATGCACTCAGTACAAAGGGAATAACACATCCAGACAGAGTGTATGTTGATCTCTCTGTCAGTCAACCCACAACTGTTTGGAATCTGGGATTGGCATGTTGGTGTTGACTCCGTCTCTAACCTCATGCTGTAGGCTCCAGCCCCCAGCTCCTGCCCGATGCCGGACAGGCTGGCATCGAAGTCGTGCACCAACCCCGACTCTATGGAGGCGTCGTCCATCTTCAGCACCCAGGCCATCGGCCCCAGCTCCTTGTCCTCGGCTTCTACTCGGAGGGCCGCCAGCTTGCTTCAGGTACGAGAGGTTGGCTAGCGAGGAAGTGGGCTCTACAGCTTCTTAGTGACACCGAGAGAGGAAAGTTATGCTATTCCATAATCGCTCCTTGGCAAGCTGGACAAGCGAATCGGTAGCTTTCCACAGAGACCGGATGTATCGCCATATCTCCACTTGGGGTTTACGGTGGTCTTTTTGTCACGCAACACGGCGCTCCACAACTGGCAGACTGTCGGAAAGTAACGATAAGTTAGGATCCACTGCTAGCAGATGCTATTTGTGACTGAACGTGCGAGCTGATTGTCAGTATGCTAACGTGAGCTAACAGCTAGCTAGCTTCACAACGGCAAAAGCAAGATAGCATGTATCCATACGCCCCGTCGTTAACGTTACCCCAAGTCGTCGAGCAGTACCTATATCTTACGTTAGTCCAACACAATGTAATAAGCAGATAATGTGTTTTAGTCCACAAGCCGCATCCCACGCAGCGTCAGCATAGCTGTTGCTACCTAGCTATTAGGCTAGCATCAACTTCATTGCTTCGTGTAATGTTCGGTGACCTAACAGAAGCTCTCCTCTTGTGCTCCCTGTACCATCCCAACCCGCTCTTCTCTTCTCATCGCGGTGTTGGAATCACCGCTAAGGCTCCCGGTCCTTGAGACGCAGTCCTTTAACCATCCAAAGTGCAGCAATTGACACAAAACCAGGCATCAACATGGCTCCCTTAGCATACAGACTGACGGTCTGTGTGAAGCCTGCAGGGAAGCCACCACCAGTCTCAGGAAGGACGCCAGGACGGCGATGAGCCAATCAGAGGCCACATTCTGTGCCCAGCACAAGGGGGTTAGCCAATCAGAGGCCTTCGAGCTCCCATCATTGTGTCCAACTGTACTTGCGCTCTGCCTCCCAAAAAGTATAATGCATACTGTCAACAAAGATGAACACCTAAAGACAGGATACAAAATGAGCACCATCCATCAGCCAGATGCTGCTAAAATATGCATGTGGCTGGTAGATTTGATTGACTCACCGGTAAAAAGAACAATATTAATCTATCTAGTGGTTGGTAAAATTATTTTATCCTTCTGTTTAATGAGTCACCTCAAGTCATTTGAGTTAGGATGTAGAAATTTATTAAAGACGCTGCAGACAGACGAAATGCTTTTCCGGGCAGTTAAACGTGCACGGACCAAATGGAAATCCTGCCTAGCGCAGAGATTCCCCAAAAGGCACTTTAACATTGGTGTGCTCAGATAGATATAGGTTCTCCTTCTGGAGCCTGATTGGTTAGCTATATTATTGCTGGGGCACTCCTTTCTCTGTCTGTCCCTTTGTAATCATTCTCTTCTTGGGCCCCCCACCTTCTGCTCCTTTACTTTCTTGAGTAACTGTCTCTTCACATACAACAGGCCTTCTTTGGTTATCTTGCGTGCTACGGCCTTGACTGTGGTTTAATCTGCCCTGCCTGTACTCTCCCTCTGTGTTATCTGTCTGTGTGTGTGTGTGTGTGTGTTGTGTGTGTGTGTGTGTGTGTGTGTGTGTGTGTGTGTGTGTGTGTGTGTGTGTGTGTGTGTGTGTGTGTGTGTGTGTGTGTGTGTGTGTGTGTGTGTGTGTTCCTCCCTTTCCTTCATATTTTCTGTTAAAGACGCTGTGCCCCAGCTGCAAAGCACACTCTGTTCTCAATACATTTCTAGCTGTTTTGCAACATTAATGCAAGCACCTAACTATCCAACAATAGCATTGAATACAAGTCAGCTTTTACGTGACCTCACCCGTGTGTCCTTCGCTTCTCTCAAACTGCCACCACCCATACACAATTGATCACTAATTTTCCCACAAATTCCCCTTTTTTCGCACCTGCAAGGTGCGAAGACATTCATGAGTTCACTACGTTACCAAAGATCCCCCTTTAGGACTACAGTGTCATGCTCCCGTCCATATCTTCCGGCGGCTCCTCTATTGTCAGGAGCGGCATCACCGTATAGGGCGGAGGGGCCTTTTCTTTAGACAATGCGGTGGTGATGAGGCGCGAGATGAGGGTCCGGAGACACGGGATACAGCAGCAGCCACAGGTTACTAAAATAGCAGAAAAAAACAGCCAATGAGGTCAAACAAGCAGCAATGAGATTTTTCCATTTTCCAAACATATTAGTCATCCACCCCTCTAGGGGATTGTCTACACCTGATGCCTCGTGCATTTCCTTGGAGAGGGCACGGAGTTGGTTCAGTGCCCTGGTGACTTTCCCATCTGGTGTGGTGTTGTTGGGGATGACGGTGCAGCACAGATCTCCGAACATGGAGCAGACCCCGCCTTTCTCAGCCAGCAGCATGTCTAGTGCCATCCGGTTCTGCAGGGCCATCAGGGAGGTGGGCGCCATCTGTTCTGCCAAACCTTCAATCGCATCTTTAGTAGCATTGCTTAAGCGTAAAACATTGTAATGTACAAAGTTAATTCTGTCAACATTCTTACTTGGGGTAATAGGAAATATGGCTGATATAATGGGAATGTTCTCAAATCCTGCGGCAATTTGGTCCGCTAACTTAAATTCGTTTGGCACGCCTCTTGGTATTCCTATATAATCTATATAAGTAGGACTTTTGGCCCATGGGTCAAAATCCGGGGGCTCCATTGGTGAGAGTGCGCCTTCTTCGCTTTAGGGTCAGCTGGACAGATAGAGAGTGGGTGAATTTCACTTGTTTTCCTACTAGAGAGATGGGCATGGCCAATCGCACCATTGCACACACACCCTTGGTGCGGTTTGGGTACTTAATTTGAGAGTAGATACGTAGTCCCCCACAATAGTAGAACAGTCCCAACCTTGCTATGGGGCCTATGTAACTCTCAGCATTCTGGACAGTAACATTGCACCAATCATGGGGTATGTTTCCTAACTTTATGGTGGTTTGTTCTGTACCTGTGAAATTAAAGCAATGGTATCTGGCCCCTTCCCCTTTACGGCGGTGAAATAGCCTGGTTTTTCAAATCCTGGAGGGAGGAGGGACCACTCCCAGTGGTTTTGGTCGGCGAGTCCGCGGAGACTGTTCCTTGTGCTTTCATTCCCCACATTATCAATACTACCCCTATTCCTAACATCATGCCAATTAGTATTGTTGCTCCTTTCCCACCCTTTATTCCTTTCAATATTGGGCCCCCTTGTCCGGACTGAGGACTGTCCGACTCCCCAAGCAGCGCTCAATTGACTGCTGCATTTTTTTTTTTTTTTTTTTTTTAGATCGAATCGAGTGTCCGCCAAAATGCGGGTCGGAGGTTTTACTGGGGCACAATGTGTCAGGTGATGTCAAGGTGCGCCTGATTTACCTTTTGACCTGGACCGAGTGTGAAGTAACCTCCTTCACTTCGCCGCGGACCAGTCCACCTGGGGTCAGTCCACTTCCTCTTGTGAACTTTCAACCCCTGACCCAGTCACCTACTTTCACCTGGGGTGATGGTCGTTCGTCCCCCTTGTGCTGACATGCCATCTGCACCTGCGTGGAGAGAGCTGCAACCAGAGATGTCAGTTTTCATTCCTGTATTCTGACTTTTCTACCCGTTGTACATCCAACGATGGCATATGACCTCCATCATTGGGTGGGCCCGGTACTTTCCTACCCGTTAATATTTCATGTGGCGACAGATGACTGACTCCCCTTTCTCGGACCTCATGATACCAGGGGACGTACATCTACCCACTTTCATGTGGCGACAGATGACTGACTTCCCCTTTCTCGGCATGAAGACCAAGGGACGTACATCTACCCACTTTAGTTTACTCTCTGCACATACTTTAATTACCTTAGTTTTCTAGTCTGGTTGACTCTCTCCGCCAGTCCTTGGGACTGGTACTGGTATGGATACACCGACCCCAAGACACACACTATTTCTAATTCCACTCCTTGTAAAATCACTCCATTTATTTGCACTCCTTTGAATCGGTGTATCCCCTAGAGTATTTATTTCCACATTCTTCACTTAATCAACTACTGACTAACTATCCCTACCATTCTCTACCCAACTCATGACTTCTTAGTCAGTGTGTCTTACCTACCGTATTCATCTATCAATCTCCTACCGTTTAAAATATCTCATTAATCATCTACTGACTAACTGTCCCTTTCTCCTAAACTCATGACTTCTTAGTCAGTGTGTCTTACCGTATTCATCTATCAATCTCCTACCGTTTAAAATATCTCATTAATCATCTACTGACTATGTCCCTATCATTCTCCTACCCATTCTTAGTCAGTTACCGTATTCATCTATCAATCAACTACTGACTAACTGACCCTACCATTCTCCTCCCAACTCATGACCATTGTGTCTTACCTACCGTATTCATCTATCAATCTCCTACCGTTTAAAATATCTCATTAATCATCTACTGACTAACTGTCCCTACCATTCTCCTACCCAACTCATTCATCCTATCATCTATCTCCCTACCGTTTAAAATATCTCATTAATCATCTACTGACTCTGTCCCTACCATTCTCCTACCCAACTCATGACTTCTTAGTCTTACCTACCGTATTCATCTATCAATCTCCTACCGTTTAAAATATCTCATTAATCATCTACTGACTAACTGTCCCTACCATTCTCCTACCCAACTCATGACTTCTTAGTCAGTGTGTCTTACCTACCGTATTCATCTATCAATCTCCTACCGTTTAAAATATCTCATTAATCATCTACTGACTAACTGTCCCTACCATTCTCCTCACACTTGATTTTGTTTTGTCCAATCGCAGAATTTTAATTAAAAAGGCTTCTGCTTACCTTTTTTTTTTTTTTGTTGACCGGTCGGTGTGATCAGACCTGAGTCCTCCTGGTCCCGCAGTCAATAGTCCTGTAGGGCTGAATACCCGTACTATACGGGGATCCAGCGAAATTTCCTGGACCTCTAGAAAACCATCCTCTGCTACCAATTTGTTGGGAAATTTTATCCTTCTGTTTAATGAGTCACCTCAAGTCATTTGAGTTAGGATGTAGAAATTTATTAAAGACGCTGCAGACAGACGAAATGCTTTTCCGGGCAGTTAAACGTGCACGGACCAAATGGAAATCCTGCCTAGCGCAGAGATTCCCCAAAAGGCACTTTAACATTGGTGTGCTCAGATAGATATTGGTTCTCCTTCTGGAGCCTGATTGGTTAGTTAGCTATATGCCTATCCTTTCTTAGTTATCTTCCTCCAGGCGGCCCCCAACTCCTATCCTTTCTTTCTTGAGTTCTCTTCACATACAACAGGCCTTCTTGTGTTACCTCTCTGCTCCTTTACTTTGAGTAACTGTCTCTTCACATACAACAGGCCTTCTTGTGTTATCTTGCGTGCTACGCCTTGACTGTGGTTTAATCTGCCCTGTACTCTGTCTGTGTGTGTGTGTGTGTGTGTGTGTGTGTGTGTGTGTGTGTGTGTGTGTGTGTGTGTGTGTGTGTGTGTGTGTGTGTGTGTGTGTGTGTGTGTGTGTGTGTGTGTGTGTCAGTTCCTCCCTATCCTTCTTATTTTCTGTTAAAGACGCTGTGCCCCAGCTGCAAAGCACACTCTGTTCTCAATACATTTCTAGCTGTTTTGCAACATTAATGCAAGCACCTAACTATCCAACAATAGCATTGAATACAAGTCAGCTTTTACGTGACCTCACCCGTGTGTCCTTCGCTTCTCTCAAACTGCCACCACCCATACACAATTGATCACTAATTTTCCCACAAAACACATGGCATACAGGCCCACACACTCAGTGACAGGGCGCATTGTGCCCAGATTGCCTGACCCGTGAAAGAAAGCAGCGACCCAAATAGTTATTTATTAACGTATATTATATAACCCAGACAGCTATAAACAAAATAAACATTTCACGTTTAGTTTCACGAGGTTCGTACCGTGTGTAACTGCTGTCGCCGTGTCTCTGTACGGGAGCTCGGAAGTTTTCAGCGTAGGGCTGCCAGAACAACATCGTGTCCCACAAACAGCTCTCGCTACAGTACTTCTCACACCAAATAAACACGACTCAGACCGGTAGCGAGGAAGTTCAAATAGGAGCTCATGTCTGTTTCATTTTCAGCGTTGAAGAGGAGCTTACACCACAGAAGTCGGTTGCAGCCTTGTCTAGTCAATAATTATCCACAGGTCGAACCCTGGACGTGGCGCGCGGTCAAGTCTCTGTGTGGCAAGTTTTTCCGAGCAGGGCACGCGCTATTTTGGCTAATGGGGGAAGACCCACCTCAGGACTTAATTACTGTCCCCGTTTGACTTCGCACACAATTCAGGACATGGACGCCAGAGAACAGATGCATACATGAAATTCAGCACCATTTTCAAAAATAGCTATGTTGCATAAGACATGCATGTTGTGTTTTACACCACGTCTGGGTTAGTCAACTCCATTAACTGCTGTGCACATTTTCCTGCAGATGAAAAATAATGAAAATATTAATATGAATTAAAGTGTACCCTCCTTTTATCACAGGTTATAGACATGAGTTACGAGCAGTATAACCAGAGGCATTTTTTGTCAGTTTCATTTTAAGGATTTTTAGATGCCTAAAGAGGGAAATGTATTCTGTACTGCACAAGAACAATGTGCCAAAGAACCACAACAATCTTATCCCTTTTATCATCAGCTGTGATAAACGATATACATTACTCCAAAAAGGACAGGCATTGTTGCAGCTTTTCTACAGTAACTATTAATCATAAACCTTTTAAATTCGAGGATATCTTGGTTGAAGGTACAGCTAGAGATAGTGGATCTTTAAAGATATACTGTAGATGGTTCACCATTGATCTTGGGTCTTTAGCGTTGAATTACAAGGGCAGTACTGCCATTAGTAAAAATGTTTAATATATCAATAACAATTCTAAGCACACTTTGCCAACGGGACTCAATTGCACTTCACAAATCATGAGGCAGGGCTTATCATGGTCTGTACATGTTCTTTATTGTAATGTAAGCACAGCTTTGTAAATGCACAGAAGAAACAGTGAAAACTAGAATGTTACAAGAGGAAGGAAAGAAAGACACAATGAAGAAGAAAGAGAAAATTGTGACATGACGATTTTTTTCAGAGCTGTAAATGATACATTTCTACAAATTTCTCAGCTGAGAAAAAATAAGTGTGAGAGACTACAGCTAGCGCAACAGAGAGAGAGAAAAAAACAAGGATGGGCACACATGCGCACCCCTCTCCTAAATGACACTGTTATTATTGAATATCCCATTTTAATATCATATATAGATACATATCCACTATGTGATAATAAGCCATGTCCTGCCATACTTCATGTGGTAAGCAGCACGCACCCGTCTTCCTTCCCATGTTGCCCAGAAGTGGGCTGATCTAAGATGAGCTGGGAGAAAGGGAGGACACCATGAATTTTTCTGAAAGGGGCGGACATTGTACACATTAACTTAAAACCCCAGTCACACTATTCTGACCGTCGATAGGGCTCCAATAAAAACTTCTTTTTAAAATTTAGTCTCATGCATAGCCAAGCACATAACACTTCCTATACTTTGGAATCTGCATGTACTGTATTCGCTATGAGCAGGCATGACCCACCGGGACCAGTTAGTGCTGTGCACGGTCGGTTGGTCGTACCTTTTAGGCTAATCAGCACCTTTTTGAAAGAGAGAAAGTGTGTTTCTGTGTGCGTGAGAGAGAAAAACTGCTGCATTAAAACCTCATTGCGTAAAATAAATCCAAACTATGACACAATGTAAATTTACATTCCTGTCTACCTGGCCCCAGTTACTCACTGTTTAAGAAAGACACAAGACGGTACCATTCGTCTCAGCCCTGTTCTACAATCCATACCCCGTTAAAAATGAGAACCATGCAGACGCACCACTTCCTGTTGACATCAAGATGTTATTCAAAGGGATACTGTAGTGTTCGGGATAGAGGACGGACTTTTCATATCTTCATCCTTGAGTGATTAGTGACAAACCTGGGTGTGACTGAATGTGTGTTATCTGTTTATGTTTAATCCAAATTTAAGGGTTCAGTTCAGCCTGTGATCAGGGTGGATCCTCAGCGATGCTCGGGGGAACTTCAGATGTGTGTTTTGTTCTTGGTCTGTGTGGATGTGAGCTCATGATCTCTCGTTTATGTTTGGTGGGCAGAGTTGCAGTTCTGTGGTTGCCCTGTGGGAGGGCGTTGTGTCTCCTATAGGCCCTCAGATGGGGGTTCGCTGCCGCTGGAGCCAGACTGGGCACGCTTGATGTACAGATTCAACAGCTTCAGCTGTGGACAGGGAAACAGACAGAGGATAGATATGTAAATGCATATGTCTCTAGGGGTTGCAAGGACGTTATACGAGGTGTATTACTGAGGTGAAAATCTATATTGCAAGACTGTTGGCTACAACATTTTCAAATATTAATTAATAGAAAACTCATTACTAAATTAACGGCTTTAATAATTTTAGAAAAAAAAAAAAAGAGTAAAAATCTCTGATTCCAGCTACCTAAAAATTAATTTTACTGGTATCTTTACTTCTCTATTACAGTTAACTGATTATCTTTGAGTTGTGGACAAAAAAAACATTCAAGGATGTCATATTGGGCACTAATTGACAATTTTGACTATTTTCTAGTCCATTTTTATTTCATAAACCTAACAACTTGTTGATTAATCAAGAAAAGAATTTACAATTAAAATAACTGTCAGTTGCAGCCCTATATGATATTGCCTAAAAATACAAATACAAATACACACTGGTCTCCCACTAACACACAGAAAAAGCGTTTGTTCCCATTTTTGTTCAAAACACGTTCAAAAGTATCTTGGGATGCCAGATTTCAACCTGTTAAGACGCCAGAACTTGGTGTGTACAGACATATGCTTACCTTGCTGCTGGAGAGTTGGCTGAGGTGTGGTTTGAGATCCTCTCCAATCACTGCGTAAATGGCTACCAAGCAGAACACACACGCTTTCCTTACACTGCTCTCAGAGTTGTCGTATCCCTGTTCAACCAGATCAAATAGATTACAAAACAATTTGTTCAAAACAGAAAGTCAGAGAAAGTATTCACGTATGAATATGCGGATGGTGTGCAAGGACAGGAGGTGCATTCATTTTACAAACTACAAAGATCTAGAGTAACTAAGGACCATTGGTTAAACAGTAACACTTGCAGCATAAGATAAAAATAACAATTCCTCCTACTTTTCATGATTAATTTGTCCAACATATTCCTAAAAGTGCTTGAACATTACGTGTTCAAAGATATGACGTGTGTTACCTGTATGAGTCCTGGCACTATCTCGGGCAGCAGGCTCATCAGGCCCTCGCGGGGGAACCCTCTCCACCACTTTGGTCTGCATCTTAATGGCAGCCAGGTTGATTGGGTAATCAGCTGACTGGATAATGGGACACAACACCTTGACGCACTGGTCTGGACTGATGGACAATGCCAACATGGCTGCCGTCTCCTCTGCTGCTCGTACCACCTGCAGGAACACACACAAACATTATCAGTACTGATACTGTAAAACAATAAATTCACCCTAAATATGTAATCTGTGTTAATTTGATCTTTTCATTTGAAATAGGTGAATATTACATTTCATAATCATGTAGCAGATGTGTACATGTTTTTAAATCTACTTAACATTTTTAAAACACAACCTTTGGACCATCTCTTCACACTCTCTGAAGTCCTCATGATAAAAACTCTTTTCAAGATTACTAATTTACGTGTTTGAGTAAATGTACCTCCTTGTGGGGGTCTTTGTGAGCCTCCAGGGCCTTCATGATGGTGAGCTCTGCGTAGTTTTTGAACCTCCAGGGCTGCTTGCTGAGAATCTCCCTCAGCACCCGCAGAGCCAGCGTTCGGATAACATGCTGGGAGAACAACAACGATTTTAGAAGTTTAAAGGAAAGGAGTTTAGCGTGGCCTATTTGCAGTGTTATCACTGGAACGTAGCAAGTGTGTGTACCTCTCTGTCACCCATTGTTTCCAGCAACAGCAGCAGGATGGTCTTGAAATGTTCGTCCCACACCTGCAGGGTGTTCTCTCGAATCAGCTTCAGCAGTTCACACAGCGCTGCCTTCCTCTCCTCAATGCGTTCGTTGTGATTGGACAACTCTTTCAGCAGCTCTGCCACAAGCTCCGACTGGTCCTGGCTGCTGTCTGTTAAGAGACAATAGACAAGAAAATTAAACATGGGACAATTATCATATAATTTGTTTTGTGTGGTGCAGTGTGTCTGTGTTTTTCTTATAGAATGCGTTAGTTTACCATCTGTGAGAAGCTCAGAGTCATCCATGCTTGTGTCTTTGCGGTTATGTTTAAAGGGAGAGTCTGATAAGTGATCACGGGCTCCTCTGGGGCTGGAGGACAGCAGGGGGGTGTTAAGGAGGGACGTCTTGTTGTCCAGAGCCATGCGACCTCCGTCCATAAAGTCTGACACTCTGCTGTCTGTCCCGCTGTCCCCCTGCGGAAATGTGATAAAAAAAAAAAGTAAGACAGGCTCGGACTTTAGTATCAACATAGTATCAATGATTTATCTCCTTGCTAAAAATCCCTGCAGTCACATGCTGACAAACATACAGTACATACCACAGTTACAAAGTGATCTTGCATATTGATTGCTTGGGAGATTACTTTATCAACTATCAAAGAATCCTGTGAAGTTAGTCGGATTTGCTTTTTACATCAAAAACAAACTGAACCAGAGTTGGCTTGGAACCAGAACCAGCTTTTAAAGCAGTCTCAGTCCAGTTGTTTAGTCCACAGCCGAGTTAAAACGACAGCTTTAACAAGGGACGAAATAAACCAAATCAAAAAAACAAACACACCAGAATCCCGTTGACATGTCCTAAAAAAGTTACATGTACAAACATCCTAAAATGCTGGGCTGTACGCCGTTTCAGAAGGTGCAGATACTGGTCAAAACAAAGAAAACACTTTCCAGATCTATTCATCTGGATCACTTCAAGGTACATGATCAGTAAAATGTTGGTAACATTTCTTTTGTTGACAGCATGTAGTTCCCTAGATGTGATAAAAAAAAACAACCCAGTGTTGGAACTTGAGAAGGCTGACACACCAGGTGACAAATGCAGCAAGGTGAAGAGGGTCAAGGTGCTCTTGTTTTTGTGTATATTTACACTCCACTAAAATGCCACTATCTTGAGTGGTGGTTTAATGAGTCAGGTGTGATGTGATTGGCAGGCTGATGACATGTGGGCTGGTAAGATTTCAGTTGCATCTCATGGGGAAAATGTCAGAAGGTCACACCTCTGTGCTAAAGTACACCATGCTGTTGGGAGAGACCACAAAAAGACCTGGCATGTCGTCTGAAGTCTTACATTTAAATTTGGACTGAACAAGCGGAGTATAAAAATTAGCACTTGTGGAAATATTAAAGGTGAAGTTGTTGGTGAGAAAATTTTGGGATCATAACAAAAAAATGCACATTATTTTATCAGTGGCTGTAGAGGATTAAGTTTACGGTCATCAGTCCCATAAACACTTAATGTATGATCATCAGTTCTGACGCTGGAAAGGGAGTGGTGAAACAGATCAGATGTAAGGGTCACATATAGTATGTGTTTAGACCTCTGCAGGTCTTTGGAAACATGCTGTAAGGCTAAACAAGACTATGGATCAAAACCCATTACTGTTTGAGTACCAAGTGAAATATGTCTGTAGCTTTGAGCAGCAAAAACGGTCACAGATCAAACGTTAGCATGAAATACTTTGTCAAGAAGATATTTTCAGACCCCACCCATGTCCTTCACTTTGAATAATAGCTTCTCCCTTCAGACAGACACCTCAGTCCAGCCCAGTCCCCCAGTGTAGTCCCAACCGCTTGTCCCTCTGCCCTGAATGGCAAGGCAGCTAGAGCCTAACCCCAAAAATACTGCTTTATCTTAAAACACACACACACACACACACACACACACACACACACACACACACACATTTATGTTGATGAGGCTGCTTACCCTTACTGTACATTTTATTTTGACTATTATGATGTGTTGTACAACAGGCAGTGTGCAATTTTGTTGGCTACATACATACATGCATACATACATACATACATACTGTACGTACGTACGCACGCAAAGTATGTATGCCCGCATACACTCACTATGTTATGTTAAATTCTATAAACAGCAGATACTGTTTGTGTGTCCAAGACAAATTTCCTTCGGGACAATAAAAATCTATCTAATCTTATGTGGCAAAGGGGTTGTTAAATAATCAAAAAATAATTTAGAACTCTTCTCATAAACTAAATAAACTTGTTCTCATTCAAAGTCATAAAAGTTCCATATGCGGATATACACATAGTGATGATACACTTGCATCAACACCCACAGCATCCATCTGTCTGCTCTACTGACCTCCTCTCCCTCCCGCCGGTGGACTGGTTCATTCATGTCCTCCTGGCTGCGGACGCTAAAGTTCTGGATCGCCTCTGTGACGCCTTTCAGTGAGCTGTAGATGTCCTCTGAGTTCATGTTCTCTGTGTCGTAGTCAAATGCACTGCACACAAACAATTACAATTACTGAAGTGAGTCATCAAACAGTCCTGCTAAATATCACCCATGGTATTGTTATACAGCACATATGATACATATTTCAGATGATATTACGATTTGTTTTTTTACTTCTCATCTGGCAAACATCTGTTTGAGATAGATGGGACAAGTTGGGAAAAAAATGTCATTGACTAACTAAAATGTAATAATTACATTATAAAACAAGACAGTATTGATCATATATTGTCAGACTATTTATTTTACACTGCAAACTAAAAAGAAAAGAGAAGAAGTAGCGCATTGAGCCATACTGTCTCTAGTAAAACTAAGTGGTATAAGTCATATAAATCTGTAGACGTCACTCTTTTCTACTGTGTACATCTTGTCCTGTGTTCATGCTAATATGTCAATGATTATGAGATGAATATTTCCAAGTGTGTGAGTGTTACCTTGGTGATGGGGTGTTCTGGGAGGTGTTGGTGGGGGATGTGACTGGGCTGGACCAGCTTGCTGGAGATCGGGGGGTGTGGCGTGTCAGAGGGCTGCCAATTGGTGCCTGAGGAAGTTTTTAAAATTATCCCATTAATGTTACAGCATAATAACTTACAATCATAGACTATCATGTGTGTCTAAAACACTGCCTTTGTTACCTGTGCAGCATTGCCAGTGTTCTTCAGATGGTTTTGAAGCAGCTTGGTGGCTCCGTCCTGAAAGGTTTTGGGCAGAGCTGCCAGCAGCATGGTGAACTCTGGAGTGTTGAGCTGAAACAGTGAGATTAGCACCGACTGGGCTGCCTGTAACACAACAAACACATCTCTCTCAGTTAAAGACTTAGAATCTTTACTGTATTTCCTATGTGTCTGCGTATGTGTGTGTGTGTGTGTGCGTGTGTGTTAATGAATTAAAGTGAGTGGCAATTCCTTCCAATAACATTAGATAATGTTAAATAATATGCTTTGAGCTGGTGGAGGATAGTGTGTCAGTACCTTTCTGACGTCAGAGCTCTTGGGTTCAGTCGTCCAGGTGATTATGCGAGAGATGGCCAGCCGAGTCTCACTGGAGTTCACAAAGTCTGGTGCTTCCATCTGTAGCGTCAGCGTCTCAATATACTTCAGAATGGCCACCTTCACCTGCAATACAAAAATGTGCATTTAAACAAATCATTAGTAAGTTGATTGAGAACAAAGAAACTGCATGGCCAATATTCACCTGCAAAAACAAATACAGGAATTACAAAACTGCAATCACACGCATAAAAAAATGACCAAACGTTTACAGTCAACATGTACAATCGCAGCAGATATGCATCCCTTGCAGGTCTGAAAAATCAAATGATCTGATGAATCAGAGAAGATAAAAGTGCATTCATGGTCATGCTTTAAAATGTCGGAAAACAAAATCGATTAAAAAAAAAAAAAGCGATGACAAATGACAAAACAAAGGAACCAGTAAATCCAAAACATTCACCGCAGAATCCGAAACGCCACAACAACTGACTTCTGCCCTGATTTCCCTCCATCTCTTTCCATATGCACCTCAAGGACCAGAAACCTCCTCCAAATCACTTATCTTACGCGCCATATAATTGCTCCCCCCGGAGCGCACTGACCTGGGAGGACTGGCTCCAGGCTGCAGCCTGCTCGTCTAGAGAGCAGGCATGGCGCCGCGCTCTGGGGGGGAACAATTTTACCCCGGACCCTCCCTTGCCTCGCCCTCGCCCGCAACACGAGCTCCGTACAGGCTTCAGAGAGAAAGAGGAGAAGCACCGCGTCAATCAACGGAGAGAGCAAGGGTGACGAGGACAGGGGAGGGCAAGGGGAGACAAAAGAGGAAAAGAAAGCGGAGGGAGGGTGCAGAAAGTTTAAGAGGAGTAAAAAGATGTGAAAAGTAGGCTTGGGCGATACTGAAATTTCATGATATTACTCTGAAAATCGGGCAATACATAATATAATTGTTTAGGCCCCATGATGGCAGCAAAGAGCTGTGATGCCGAGTTAATCAACTAAAAGTGGTTCATGAAGCTTAATGCTAAAGTTTATGAGATGGAGTATGACTGCTGTGCTGCTGAAATGCTCAACATTGTATTCCTTGTATCCTTATATCTGTACACTTATCGGCACAGCAAGGAAAGTGTATTACTTGATCTTGCAAGTCACCTCAGGCAGTATCTTTAGGGTGTTATTTGTATTTTTATTGTGTGATGTGGATATATTTTTCAAAAAATTAAATTAAAATACTGTTAGAAGATAAGTATAAAATAACTAGATGGAAATGTTGAATTTTAGCAAGCCCAGTGAATTGCATATCAGAAAATCCAGGTACTTCATCGCATTTGTAAATATACTGTAAATCCAAGATTGCACACCAATATTCCCCTATTATTCCAGATATGACATTATTCCGAATTTGACCCAAGTCATGTAAACAGCATATTCCCGGTTGGATATTCCAAATAAGGCCGTTTTTCCAAATATGCAGTAGCATTTTCCGATTAAGACATGTACATACGTACACATATTCCATATTCAGGTTTTAGAGGCATTCTTTGGGTTTTCACCGCAGGCTTATGGTCTGCTCTGTGCTGTTGCTATGGTTGCTGTACACAAACCAACCAGCCAAGGCTGCAGACCCAATAAGAAGGAGACATTCAACATTATCAAAGACTTGGATATCAACAGGTCTTTGGGTATGCGCACACATCGCTCTTAAATGCCGGAAGGTGTTGAAACGGCAGTAAAATAATGCCGAGTCAAATGAAGAGCGAAAATAATCCTGAGGAAATGTATATTGCGGTGGACGGGTAAAATTGTGATGCCGATAATATCTTTCACTGCCCAAGCCTAGTTAGAAGGTTGAGGAAAAGAAGACTAATAAAGAATGAAAAAGTTACGAGAATGGGGTCAAATATTGGGCAGAGAGACAGAGAGATAAAGGGGTGAGAAGAGCAAGGATTGAGAAATTATTTGAGGCAAAGGTAAGGAGCCAGGTGATACTGGTGAGGCGAGAAGTTGCTCTAACAGAAGGGTTAGTGAGGAAGAAAGTATGACTGGATGGATGAGGAGTTAGAGCAGGAAGCTTGCCCACATTGTAACAGAGCAAAAATCCAGTGCAGAGGCTAGATCAATTTTGGGTAGGCATAAGGTCATATGAGTACAGTGGTTACTATGGTTACGCAGTTTTCTTGAGTTTCCAGCCTTAAGTTCATCCTTGCGCACACACACACACACACACACACACACACACACACACACACACACACACACACACACACACACACACACACACACACACACACACACACACACACACACACACACACACACACACACACACACACACACACACACACACACACACACACACACACACACACACACACACACACACACCTTGAGGTTGGGCGTCTGTGTCTGGTCCACAGTAAACCTCATGAGAATAGTAAACTGGAGGTCATTGGGGAAAGACTCTCTGTTGAAAAGAAGAAAAAAAATCCTAATTTAACTTCCAGGAAACACAGAAACACATGTCAAGTCTAAAAGGATCTTTGTTACCAAAAGAGTCAAAGGTAAACGATAATTTGTGTTATATTTTCTCTTTGTTTACGTGTATAAAAAAGACAGAGAAGGCAGCATTGATCCTAGGAGGTCTATTTATTCTTTTATATGTAAAAAATTATTTAAATGTAAACAAATTTATTCCCTAATGTCAGTCTGTACTGTGATAGCATGACACCTACCGTGTGACATCCAGGGCTCTCTGAACTTTGGCCTGTACCGAGCCAAGCAAGTCAGCTCCCATCTTCTTCAGCAGCTGTGTGAGCAGGACAAACAACCAGTCCTGCAGATCTTCCTTATGGACCTGGATGAAATCTACCAGTGTCTCCAGGAACATACTGAACACCTACACACACACACACACACACACACACACACACACACACACACACACACAAAAATCACACACACTTTGAGTGAGTGACTCAGCCACTAAACAATTCACATTTCATGCACATATGCATACATACAAGTAGTCCTGCGTTTACAGTGTCATTACAGGATACATGAAGGTTATGCTGAAGAAGTATCATGTGAGAGTAGCATTAGTTCCCATTATGAAGTTAGTGGTTATTCACTCATCATTGCAGCAGCCCACCTTCATTTCCAATAACCAATTAATTTAAATCTCCCAAATTAATAATAATAATAATTATATTAGTATTAGAAGACAACCACAATGTGTTTATTACTTGACAAGAATTAACAAACACCAATCAGACAGTGTAGGGTCACCATCCCTACATGCCTACAGTGGTTCATTTCAGAAGCACAGTGTAGTTACAGGCAACCTTTTGTGAGGTAGGTTAGTGGGTAAGATTTTATTCAAACACAATGTAAGAATACAGATAACACTGATTGGCCAAACTTACTCTCTAGAGAGAGTTCCACAGTGGGGGATGCATGGGGGAGAGAGAGACACATCTGTTAGCATCCTGACAAAGAAAACCAGAATGAACTTGTCTGTGTACACTCAAAATCCATGGCTTTAATCCAACATTTGCTAAATGGAAATAGAGTCAAATAAATAAGACAACTTAAAAAAAAAGTAATGTTTTGTGCACACTAGGTAAGAAAACAGAGAGACGTTGGAAAAAAAAGGGAGATGAGAAAGAAGAAGTGGGGATGGTGTGGGATAGATAGATGAAGGCAGGAGAGGGATCCATGGTGAGATGCAGTACCTTGAAGGAGGCTGAGCTTATACCGGATTCTGCCGTGCCGTACACCCTGCTGCAGTCTCGCTGAAATTCATCAAATCGTGAAACGTCAAACGAGGGGGGAAGGGGAGGGGTTCAGCTCACACACCTTATGACGTGTGAGGCAGCGGGCATTCAAAAACGCCGAAAAAAACAGTGGCAGTGTTAGAGAGGGTGAAACGCAGCTGGTTAGTCAGAGAGGAGCTGGCAGCCCAAATATTTGTGTGTATATCCAAGAGCGTTTAGTGTGTGTGTGTGTGCGCGCGGTCAGTGTCGTCGCTTCAGACTGCAGGTAGAAAGGGGAAAGAGAGGGATTAGAAGTGAATGCAGTGAGCGCAGGTGGCGGTTTTGGCCGCTGAACAGTGACAGAGCAATCCCACAGGACGGCGGAGAGAGTGTGAGGTCACACGCAAACCCAGGCTTGTCATGCTGTTAGAAAACAGTCCATTGCACACTCTACATGCCTGTGATTTGTGTTTAAATATCGGTGTGTGTGTGCATCTGAGAATACATTTTGGCCTATTTATCACAAACATTGTCTTTTGAATAAGTTTAAACATCCTTGAGTGTTAAAAGGTCTCCATATATATTTACAAATAGATCCTTGTGTTTGTTTTGGCAGAATCCGGTACTGTCAAGAATGGTGGGGATAAACAAAATATTTGAAACCAAAGTAAAATAAAAGTGGGTGAATTATGAATCTATATGGCATGATATTAGAAAATGAGTGACTGTTGTGCATCTTAGTGTGAGTACTTGCGCTGTATGCACTCATACCTTACTGTGAGGATCTGCAAACATCCTGGTAAAGATTTCACACAGCCTCTTCAACTCTACACGACTGCAGATGAAAAACAAACAGTTAGATGAAAATCAACAATCATTGTATTTTTTGAAAACACATAAGCCTGTTCTGTGGCTGACCTGAGGGTGCGTTGGTTCTTGAGCAGCGCCTGTAGGCCCAACAGCCCCTCTTTCCTCTCTGACCAGTTGGCACTGGCACAACGATTCAGCACCTGGCAAGAACCACAAATACAGACAAACAAAGCCCTATTGAGACTTTACATAGGCACAAGGGAAGTATTGACATTAAGAAATATTTAGCCAGATACTGAAGTGATGTGGCTTTCCAATTCTTGCAAAGATTTTCATCACTGCAAAGTTGTAGTACACAAAATCATCTGAAATCCAAATTTAACTTGTTTGACCAAACTAGCATTTGGCACCTATAGCACATCACCACAAGCCTGTAAACATAGAGGCTTCAAGGAAGAGAAGGGAGAGCATTGCAGCGCTTTAAACCCCTTTTTTATACAGTCTATGTTTAAAACTCACAGAAGAAAGAAGCATTTGTGATGCAATCAGCTCGTAAAATTAAATGAAAATCAAAGTCATTAAAAAACAAAAACAAATTGAAGTTATTTAAAAATGTAATTGTGAACAGGGTGAATCGAGATCGCGATTTTATACAGGCCTACTGTACAATATGTATGTATGAGTATGTGATTAGCAGTAAAGCATTTTCTGCATGCCATAGGAGGCAAAACACACTGAGCAGAAGAAAAATCTGCCTGGATAAAAGACAAAATGCACTCTAAAAAGTGTTATGGTTATCAGTTTTGGAAAGTGCGCACTTCTGTCTGGCACACGTGTCTTTTTGATACGTGTTGTTTGGCATAATGACTGATCTGGTTCACAAGAGTTTTCTGCTGTACTGCTGTTGCAGCCAACCTCAGCTACGTCTTCAGTCTGTCTCATGTAGGTGGGGATGGCTCCTCCGTTCCTGGAGCTGTAGGACCTCTCTGAACAGGCGCTGGATGCATCACTGTTAGCATCGTCATCAGAGTACATGCCGTAGTTTTCGTACCGCCGCCGTGCTGGCTTCTTCTGTGGGTGGAGGAGAAGAATCCAAAGGAGATGAAATTATACTGAAAGTGAAGACAGAGTAATACAAGGCACAAAACATGCAATCACACCCCTGCTTTAAATAAGACACAGACACAGACACAGACACACAGACACACACACACACACGTAGAAGAAGAAGCTGACCTTAGACCGCATGTCTCCCAACAGCTGACAGCATTAAACAGCAGGTAGAACCAGGGGTTAGTTAACACAAACTGTTATGTGTTTTTAATGTATACGTATTGTAAGTGTTTTCATACCAGTGCATCTGCAAGGGCCTCTTCTACGTCTGAGCCTGTGTTGAGGACCCTCATGGCACTAACTGAGGAAGAGAGACGACTAGACTGACTGATGCCAAAACCTGATCCTGTACAAAATCAGACAGACAGAAAGATCCTCTGAATATCCACCATTCCCCCCAACATCCATTCTCAACCCACACACACTACATTTCCCAAGAGCCACCCCTGTAAGTTGATGTGATGACTTGTTAGGTGACATTGCAGGTACCGCTGGGGGAGAAAGTATAATTTACAGAAAACATGTTGGTATCCTTGCCGAAAAGGGGTAGAGCTAAATAAAGACAAATGGTAAAACAGGCAGAATGGTTGTCAACTGAACGGGCGGAAACATGCTATTCCACTGAAAGGTTCAACATCCTGGAGCAGAATAATAATTTAAAAAAAAAACACACACACAGGGGCTGATGGACAAGAAAAGAAACAGGTTGATAAATAATATAGGAGAAGATGCCTGGCAAGAGAACAAAAGGAGAACCGGTAAGCGAACACAAATTAAGGCGACGTGGATGGGTGAGGTACGGAGAAATAGATGTACTCAGCCTTCACCTGCAGCACCAAAAGCATCAGGTGTGTGTAGAGCTCCAGTGGAGCGAGAGTAGCTCCGCGTTGCTGCAACCAAGATTAAAACACACATACAATACAGAGTTTAACACTCGCACACACGCGCACACACTCAAGAGACAAACACACGCAACCCTAACACTGATCAAACAGGGTGTGAGAGTAGAAAGAAAGGCTGAAAAACATGGAAGTGATTGTTTTTTGATCACCCTCAACTTTTTAAACGGTCGAGATTTTGATAAATTTGGTTTAAATAAGACACTGAATTAAAATAAAATCCTCCGTTTCTCTGGTTTGAACTAACTTTATGTATAAAAGAAAGGTTTCTCCTCCATATCCTATTCATTTTGAGTCTACTAGTCATTCCTCCTGGGGTATCTGGCTACTACTGCTACTCACCAAGGGGAGTGAAGGAGCGTATGGGGCTGGTGTCCCGGCTGCTCTCCCTGCTGGCCTCTCTGCTGCAGCCCTGACTCATACTGGGCCGAGGGATACGACTGCCCCGAGCTAACACCACCCGGGTAACAACACCGCACCGCAGCAGAAGAAGATGAGGGGTAAACAGGGGAAGGAAGAGCAGCGGAGATAAGAAAAGTGGTAGTAATAACACAAAGGGCAACGTACATAAAGAACAAAAAGACAAAGAAGAAAGACAAACATGAGCAATGACAAAGGAGAGAGAGTGGACCTTACATGATAAAGACAGAACAGGCAAAAGTGACGGAAAACAAGAGAGAATACGAGCACAGGTCGACTGACTCCAAGGGAGCATTTCAACAGATTTGACTTATTTTCTGTTATTTTAGAGCAAGAACCAGTTCAATTATCAAAATAGTTGCACATTATTTTCCTGTCAATTCACAAATTGTTTAGGCTTGTCTATAAAATGTCAAAAAATACTGAAAGCACCCATCAAAAGTTCTCTAAAGGGTCTTTAAATTGCTTGAATTGTTTGACTAACAGTTATATATTTGGGTTCTCCATTTCCTAGTTTACTATTTAAAAACACCTGCTAGAATTAACATCTCAGGAGCTAGAACCAGTGAATTTGGGCATATTTGATTAAAAAAACGAGTTAAACAATTAATAGATTCTCAAAATTGCAGATTTATTTTCTGTTGATTGACATATTTTCTTAGCTATAGCTGAGATGCACCCAAAAGAAGCAGAGGACTGAAGGACCCACATATAAATGAAACAAACTTGTTTGATAATCACATGCACTCAGACAATCACCCTGCGTCTCTCACACACACACACATACACACACGCACAGTAGTAAAGGAAATGATTTGCGATTAATTAAGCAATCGAGGGATGGGCGAAGGGAGGATCTGCGTTTGCCATTTTCATCCAGAAGCATTGCAATCAACCGTTCATTGCTCGGTTTATCAGTCTCAGCATCTACCCAGCCAATCAGCGTTAATCACAGCCTACCAAAGGGTTACCCAGCCCTGATGAAGCTTCGCTGATCCTGCTAGAAGGTCCGTTAACCAACCACTGACAACAGGTTAGTAAAGAGAGGGAGGAGTTCATAATTCATGGACATCTGCTGATCATGGGCAACCATCACCATAAAACACAGCCATAAAGTTAGAGACAGGTTAGAGAGATGGGCTCTACTAGGCTTGATGTGATGGGAGGGATTGGGAAAGCGGGAATGATGGATTGAGATGAAGAATGAGAGATGATTTTAAGATGATGCTGAGAATAGATAGAGGTTAAGAGATGATAGCAGGAAGGTCTGGTTGAGGTCGGAGGCTTACCTCCTCTGTTTGCTCCATTGTAGATGGAACTAATGCTGGAAGGAGCTAGAGGACAGAAGTACCAGGGGCAGGAAGAAATGAGGACAGGGAGCAGGAGGGGAAAAAAGTTGAGATCCAAGGGTATGTGGACGATTGTGTGAGCTGCTTGTGTCTACAGCTGAGTTTTTAAACCAAAAAACAAATAACATTTGAGCAATTGTTATAAAACTGATGCAGAAGACAAATATAAAATTAACCACTAATTGTTTACTTACCAACAGACAGGCGGGTGGGGGAAGAGTCTCTGGAGCAGCCCTGACTGCGGGGGATGCGGCTACGTCTGTTTTTGTCCCCGCTTGACCCAGCCAGCACTCTGTGGGCCCCTGAGCTCATGGTGCTCAGGGCCGTACTCGTCAGCACACGACCCGGGGAGCCACTCCGACTGCCAGCTTCAGAGAGACAGAGACAAAACAGGAAGAAAGTCAGAGCCTCACTCAGGCAACAAGTGTAATTTGACAGTAAAAGCTATGGAAAAAAAAAAAGGAAATCCCCTTTGTGGTGACAAGTTTGACTGACAAAGACAGTTGTTACTCCCCTTCACTTAATTTTTTAAAATACTTTTAGTAAATGTTGTAACATACACTACGTATACACAGAACTTAAATGGCAAACTTTACAGTGTTGAATGTCATTGGAAAGAGGACTCTTGGGACTAGGAGAGTTGAAAACCAGAACAAGAGGAAAGTGCATTTTACAAGATGCTTATTTGTCAAAAATGAAAACATTTAACAAATGCATTTAAATCAAATGTAATTAAGGTTGATGCAATACTAAAGTAAAAAGGTAGTAGTGTACTGTATAGCCTACACTATATTAAAAGACTGCTTTATGTTTTAGTAACAAGTTTAGATGTTTTAATAAATAACATGGTTGTGTAAATAGGCCACATACAAAACAGACAAAACAATGATGATTTACAGACAACTCTCCTGTCTCTTTGAAGAAGGTTATTGTCCAAAACAAATACACATTTGATAACAGGTTTCAATTTCTCCTCTCCATGACATCCTATCTCCAAATGCAAAGTCCACAATTGTATTTCTACAATGACTTACATTACTATCCATCTGAAGACAAACATAGGAGAAGCAGCTATGCAGTGATGAATATAAAGTGTGTGAACAGACTTTTGGGAAACAAGCTCAAGACAACACATGAAGCTTAATGGATTTCAGCATGATTAAAAATGAGCACGCAGACCAGACTCTCTCTATCATTGACACACAAAATCTATTAAAGCCAAACACAAACTCAACCCATGAAAAGCCTGTTGCTTTGTACTAGTACCTAGTGACACAAAGCTAAACAGATACATCTAAATGTAGATCTAAATGGAAATCTAAATGGGGGTTTGGTTCTATTATCTTGATCACCACTTGTGACTTGAGTAGCTGATAATGTATTAATTTTTTATACTTTTATGAAATAAAAAAAGACTTGAACCTGACTTTGCCCTCATGACATTTTGTGTTATATTTGCCAATGAACTCTCCCTTCCCTCCTCTTCTCAGTCTTCTCAATCTTAAGACTGCATCCAGGCACACATAAGAGTGCAGAAACATGAGGCTCCCAAAGCAGCAGTGTGTTTAGCATGATCACATAAAAGCCATGTTAACCATGTGACTACAAATCCCAGCATGCCAGAATGGGAGGAGTTTTAAGTGACCTTTTAGGGTAAATGTGAAGTATGGGGGAGTCAGGGCATCAGAGGAAAGGCAGTGAAGATAAAGAGAGCGGAAAAGAAGTAGCGTTGTAATCTTACCACCAACAGGGGTAGCAGACTGAGATCCTGAGCCATTAAGCCCATTGGTTGGGAGGACAGGGAAAGCAGAGGCGAGGGGGAAGGAACAGCAGATTAAACCAGATGAATTTTGGATGTTAGCGCAAAAGAAGTATCATGGGTGTTAGAACACAGAGTACGATGGGAGCGCAACCTGGTGTTCCATAAATAAATCAATCAATGTATTATTAAATAGAAACTAGGTATTGAAAATGTGTTGCTAGCAGATGATAGCCTGGGAAAAGCAGTGCATGTTGGGACAGCTGGCATATGTATCAAGCAAAGCCTGTTCACAATGAGGAAAAGAAAATGCCTCAAAGTAAATATGCTCAAAAATATCCAAACACTCCATTACACACACATACACGTAGAAATCTTTCTGAGACTCTGTTCAACTTCCTCCGTTTCTGTTACACTACATGTCATTTAGGTGACGCTTTTTTATACAAAAAGACTTACAAGTGCTATATTTGTCATAGGTTGCACGCCTCTGGAGCAACTAGGAGTTAAGTGTCTTGCTCAGGGACACATCGATTAATGTAACACAGTGGGAATCGAACCTGGGTCTCCCACACCAAAGGCATGTGTCATATCCACTGTTCCATCACCATCTAGTTGACCCTGTTAGAATGTTCTGTTTGGGATTTGGGCTTTGAACTCTTGATCAGGCGACTTTCATTTGGTCTTTAAATGTCCAGATCTGATTGGTGCAGTGGATTGTGGTCCAATCACTGTCCACCTTTAAACTGGTTTTCAAACCAGCACCAAAGCCATCACGCTTTAAGCAACAAGTATTCTAAGAAAGCAGGTAAACTCACATCTACTCTATGAGTTGCAATAGCAGCTAGCTCAGTGGCTTGTTTTCCTTTGTGTCTGTTGAAGTATTTTAAATAACCTAAATGACAGCCAGAGCAAGGCTAGAGCACAGGAAACTGTCCACCACACCATCCTCAGTGATGAGACACAGCATGCATAGAAAGGCACACACACACACACACACACCCCCCACACATTAAAACCCACATACACACTGCTCTTTACACAAAACACCTTGATCAGAATGAGAGCAATAGCGGGTGGGCCACCATTCCCACTGTGGTACACAGATAGACACACTGACTCTGACACACAAACAGAATACCTGGTGTGCAATCGGAATCATCGGAACCTAAAGGCACAAAAACATTTACATAGAGCTTATTGTCACCGTGAAGGCAACAAGTAATGAAACCAAAGAGCCTGAGAAACTGCAAACATTCACTCCAAGAAGCTCACACACCCCATTTGTGTTGCTGTTTATTTGTTTATGTTAAGTGGTAAGTGGACTTGATACCCAAAATGTTCCAACCACAGCTGATTTAAGTCATGCTGTGTGTCGGAAGGGGGTACGTACGTTGTGACTGGGAGACCATCTTGGTGCGGCTGCGTCCTCGTGAGTCCACCTGGCTAGACATGCTGCTGGCAGTGGATAAGGGCTGCTTGGTACGTACACGGCCTGTATGTATGCAAAGGGAAAAATACGGTAAAAATACAAAAACGCTGCTGTACTTTACTGTACTCTATGCTCGAAAATCTCATTACAAACGGTTGAATGCAGCACAGAAATTAAAAGGCACTACAACTGACGAAAAGCCACTAATGCTGGAAGCTGTTGAATGAAAATCAGATCCTAAACTAAACTCTGAGATACAACCACACAGTTACAAACACCAGGGATGCTTCAGTGGATTATGAACCAGTGTCAGAAAAGGGCGTACATAAAATTTGAAACTTGTCATGACCCAGCTAATTATTTATCTTTAAGTATTGATTGATTTGAGGAAAATATCATCCAACATCTTGCAGCACTTTGTGAGTCACTGTTAGCTATTACTAGCCTGGAAACCAAAAGAACCTGTAAGCTCATGTTTCATTTGCTCTGGCAGCTATGTATTAATATTACTTCAACCCACAGTTGATTCATATCATTCACTTTAGCCCCTGCACTGCATCATTCAATCCACTTACAGCTGCACTGTTTGTTTATGTAAAGTAATTCTTTATTCATTAAATTAATATACTTGTTCAAAGGCATATTAATATTGGCTCTGCAATGTCAAATTTTAGAAATGTTAAATTTTTATTTTACATTTGTACTATTTTAAATTGAGAGTACCACAGATAATAAAATAATTTCAATACATGGATTACTGGTGATTACTCTGCAGACAACAATAAACTTAACTAAATTTGTCAACTTTTCCAATTAGAACATCCATAAAAATGCTCCCACACACATCCAACTAACCACGATCTTACCATTGTCTGACCTGGTCCCTACAGACAAAAAGAAGGACCAGGTTGTAAATATTACATTTCACCTGCATGTTTCAAAATGTAAATATCTAGCATTTCCCCCTCATTGTTTATTCTACATTCTCTATTTATTCTATATAGTAGTGTTCATTATGTATAGACTCTGTACATTACTCTGCACTTTACTGTTGTTTTGCACTTCTGGTTAGATGCTAAACTGCACTTTATTGTCTAAGTACCTGTTCTCTCTGCTCTGTCCAATAACAAAAAAGTTCAATTTAAACTTCTAGGAGTATAATAGCACTATAACAACACACCCTAGAGTATCCTAATAAAGCCTCAATAGCTGAATGATACAGTTTAATGCAAGTGTTAATAGTTAGACCATTTCTGTATTAAATTAAGATGATTCATGATATGATGAGTAGGATGGTGATGTAAATGAGGGATGAATGCATTCTCACAGCAGGGGGCGCTGCGGCCACACACGGCTACAAAACAAGCTGATATGGACTGGTGGACTGGAATGAAGTGAGGAAAGGGAAAAGAGGAGAAAAAAGATAAGCATGAGTAGGTTGTCGCTGGTGAGGGAGAGTGAGATGATCTTACCATCCGTTTTATCAGAGGCATCATCTTTAGTAGCAGAGAGAGAGAGAGAGAGAGAGAGAGAGAGGGGGGAATAAAGAAAAGGAAAGAAAAAGGAAGAAACAAAGGAAAACAAAATGGAAAGGATTGATTTAAATTATTATTAAAGTAAGAAACACAAAAGGAAAAGAAAGCCCAAGAAAGAGAAAATGAAAATTGAAAGAAAAGTGTCAGTAACCAGGAAAAATAAAATGATGAAAAAGATTACAGAATGAGAGAAGAGAGACAAGAGAAGAGGGAGAGGAGCACAGTCTGTATTAGTTACAGAACATCTGTTTAACAGAGAACCATGCAGTTACAGTGGTCAACATTGAAACAGTGAGAAAAAACACAGAGGACGATATTTATCTACAGAACATGCACACAGAAAATATTCATACCAAAACATATACAGAATACATTAACAGGCAATGAGGAGGCATCAGGAGAGGAGAGTAGGAGCGGGAGGAGAAAGGCCAGTCCAGGCACTGAAGTGTGTGTGTGTATAAGTTCATCCTTTTTCATTGTTTTGTAGATGTGGCGAGCCTTTAGAGAGGATGACCTTTACTTCTTACTTCAGCCTGTCAGAAGCTTTAGAACTACTACTACTTCTGAGCTGATCGGAGAGGACTCCTCAGATGGGTCATCTCTGCCTGACATCCTGCTGATTACATGCCGACTACACTGCTGTATTAGTCATCTAACTTGACTGACAGGGCCCTTACCCAGTGAGGAGTAGGAGCCAAGGGGCAGATGCCCTGTTGCCCTGGGCTGTCCGACGTGCCGGTGTTTAGCGACTGCTGCTGCGTTTACATCCACATCACTACGGGAACGCTGCAAGGAAGCCGACGACAACCCACCCTTTGAACCCGCAGGGACTGATAGGACAGCAGGAGGAGTGTGTTGGAGAAGGGATGGGAGGTGATGAGGGGATATATACTGTACATCACAAACACATGCAGGCACCACACTACCCAAATACTGATACCCTACAGAAATACACAAACACATACACATATGTGTGTACATGTGTGTGGTAACATAAAAACAACATAACAGGATGTGACTGTACGGACACAGGCAGATGTAAATGAGAATGATGGGAAATGGTTCTGTAAGAGCTGATGTTTGTCATAGTGTATGTGCGCTTTCAAAGGAGTAAGTGAGCCTGAGATTATTTGTTTGAGAGAGCTTGCATGTGTATCTGCCAGTGTGTGTGTCCGAGTGGATTTGACTCACCTCGCCCTGGAGCTGCAGACCATTTAGAAGTCAGAGGCCGACTGCCAGAGGAGAGAGAAAAGTAGGTCAGTCCACAACAAAACAAAATCCCATGGCTAAAGTAATGCTGGCTGATGAACAATTTATTTTCTTCTCATTGACAAAATATAAGCCTAATATTTTTTCAATGAAGTAGAGTGGACTACATCAAATGTAAACAAATACACACTGAAGCGTAAATTAGGGCAGAAAGAGCACAACATGAAACTGGGTTATTCAGAGAATGTGCGCTAATTCAACAAACAATTATGATTTGTTTGAAATAAAACAATCTGTGTGTCAGACAATATTTTGGTTATTTATGGTGACTCAAACAGAGGTCAGTTGTTTATGTTGTCCTCTGTGCCCCTGAAGACTACATTTTTACATTTTTTCCACATAGGGTACATTTTTCTAATCAATAATCTAGTTATCTAATTCTATTAATTTTTCCTCTAGCATCAATCTATTTTTTAAGACTCAAAGGTAGTCCTAAAGTAAACATAGAGGTCTATAGAAGTATGAAGGAGTATAGCTGAGCGTTGATTACTTGAGGCTCTCTTGAGAGGAGGATGAGGAGCGGTCACTCTGGGGAAGTGAGGCCACGCTGCCAGAGCTCCTCAGGCAGGACTGAAGGGTCCTCTGGTACGATGGCTCCAAGGAGTTGTAGAGAGCGTCGGTCTCCCCTGGAAAGTGGTTCCTCAGACCCCAGTAAGCCCTGAAAGACGCAGCAAGGAAGAAGGAAACAGAGACGGAGATGGACAGAGAAAGAGAGATGAAGAGAGACAAATAAAAAAGTTAAAAGGAGTGAAAAACATGGGTGAGGTAGAGGAGGAGGGAGGGAGAAAAAGATGATGATAAAGAGGAAAAAAGATGAAAGAAATAAAGGGATAAGGCAGAAAAAAGGGTGCTATGTAAAACTACCTGTCTTTCATATAATAAGATTTTCAGAAACGCTTGTGTGTGTCTTACTTGCGGGCCTCCACTCTGGCCTCCGAGTCTGCATCTCGAATTCCCTTCTTGATGCTCTCAACCAGAACTGCCATGTGCCTGCAAGATATTACAATTATATAATTATACAAAAGGTGCACTTGTGCACTAAGTAGGAACAAGTAGAAAAGCAGGTTTAAAATGTATTTTGGAATTTGAAAACTTGTTGGAATCAATCCTCACCTTTCTAGAGAGTGGGTTTGCCATTCCTGTAGTAGAAGGTCTAAGAATTCATAACCGCGCCTGGAGATGACACATTTTCATCACAAAAAACATTACTTAACAGCATCATCGTAAGCCATTTTATAATCTTATAGCTGTTATTATTTGAGACCTGCTCATTACCAAACTAGGCTTTTTTTTTTTTTTTTTTTAAATCACTGTAGTGTCAACATTAGTGCCTTTGCTAATCTCACCTTCTAACAGACACCGACTTGGATGTGCAGTTACTGGTTATCAGGGGGATGAGCCTGGGGACGTGGGTGTGCTGCAGAGAGTAAAGGAGGCAGAGCGTGAAAGATGCAAAAGGGAAAGAAAATCTAATAATCAGATCACAGCAGTAACACTGACCACAAACAACCTTAATGAGAATTTTAAAAGAAGTTATAAGCGTGTTTGTAAAACTTACCCGTATGATGGTGCGGATAGCCAACACACCAGAGGTGGCCATGACTTTTGCACAGTTGGGGATGAGGTTGAAAAGGACGGGAATGATGGCTTCTGCTCCATGATCAAATTTATTCCCCAGCACTGATGAAAGGTGGCTATAAGAATACACAAAACAAATACATAACAAGCATATGTTATGAACACAAAGCACTATCAAAACTGTGGTAAACATCAGAACAAAGGTTAAGTGCAATCTCATTAATCAGGACTGTGTGGAAAATCACACTTTTATTAACTTTATAGAGCCCTCAAAAAAATGACACCAATGGAACCAAAAAAGGAGTGTCAATGCCATGAGCACTTCTTTTTGCTAACTAACCCGCAATGCAATAAGTTCATTTGACCAACAAAACTGCCAATGTGCAACTCTACAGCTGTCAGTGATGACACAAAATGACAATGATCAATAAGTGCAAGAAGTTACTGTTCCTTAAAAATCAAATTACTGTGTGTCTGTTTATTGAGGGAGTAGTGAATGATTTTGGACACAGCCCTGGTTTCCTCTCACTGCACATCGAGCAGTCATAGCAGTATCTATAATCAACACTCACGCCACAGTGATGCAGGCCTCTCGGACAACTTGTGAGCGCAGGTCTTTAGCTGACAGTTTGAAGGCTCCATCCAGTAGCCGCAGGTGCTGGTAGAAACAGTCGTAGCTGGTTGCACCCGCAACCAACAGCGAGCGAATCTTCTTCATCTGTAAAATAAACAAACATACAACAGAAAACATTAAAGACACCAACAATGATCAAACAAAGCAGTGTCAAAGAAGGCAATTTCATTTATATAACCGGAAAAAAGGAAATGCACTGAAGGTGGAAATACTGACAGCGCTGGCTCTCTGGTCCCAATCATGTTTGTCATCAGAGCAGATCTCACGGATCTTATTTAGGTTGTCTTCAAGATCCCTCGCGGAGTAAATCTGCATAGAGACACAGTGAAGAAAAACAGATCAACATCTCAGACAGTCTAACCTTGATAGCCCGTGTAGTTTGTTTATTAAATAGGATGAATGTGAATTTTTGCTCCTATGTGTAGTGTACCTGGACAGAAGGGACATCTGTGAAGGCTTTAATAAAGTCCTCTTCATCAAGGCCTCCAGCACCTTCCTTGGATACTAGAAAATCAGAGCAGAGTCATTTAATGTGTGTAAGTGTATATGTGTGCATTTAATTGATAGCTTGTCAGCTTTCAGCATTTAAGGATTTCTGTACTGGTTGGTTTTGTGATTCTGGTGTAAACCTCTGAGGCTGAAGGGGTCGTATATGATCCAAAACGGCACCTCTAATTCATATTTAATAATCATGTAATAAGCATGAAAGACAGATATTTACCAATTTGTGCAGCTAAAAGCTAAAGAACTAGCTGTCACTGGGGTGTCTTTCTAGCCTTTACAGGCAATTTTCTATCCAGCCTGGAACTTCTGCCTTTTTCAGGGTTGTTGTGCATTAAATCCAAACTCTTACGTCTTACTTATCCACTTGATGTCCATAATTTATCATGTTCATGCTCATTACTGCTGCTAGCTCCGTGCTAAAGTCTTGTGTAAATCTTCCATGATACTTTGTGAGTGTGTTGATGGTTTTTTCAACCAATGGGAAGGCAGGGCGGTCACATTTTGCATCCGAGCGAGAACAAAGACAGTATATAGTGGGAAAGATGGATGACTCCAAGGCAGACTAGTCTAATGTGATTGTCTATTAACTAATTAATTAATTATTCTACAGAAAGGAATGCATCACTGTTTTGAGATTTGGCATACATTTGGGCCTTTTTTGAAGAAATGTAAATAGTTTATATAAGTTATATGAGTTATAATGTTCATTACGTTTATTTTTGCACTGGATAACTATAATAAAGTATATAGAAGAATTGTTTTAGACAACTCAAATGCTTGTGTAGCATTGCTGTGTGTGATATCAATAAATATGACATTATTATTTTGATTACTGGCATAAGGAGATGTCATAAGGACAAAAGTGTCTGGACCTTTTTTTTGTTGAAAAATGCATATATTTTGTCAACTGTATAATTTCTGTATGATTTCATCACAATTTGACTTCCAAGAGATATGAGAAGTGTTTTAGACAGTAGATTGGCTTAGCTTGTATAGCTCTGTGTGTGATGTCAATATATTTATTTGTCTTTAAGGTATTTTTTTGTCAACCATTTTTAACATTCTCACTGCAGCACACATATTGTAATAGCCCAGTTTGTCCTGAAACAAAATTATGTTCATGAATTGACTGTAGACAACAGGGTTGATGTTTTACAAGCATTTTTAGAAAGTAAAACCAGACGGACAATTAATTGTAAAAATGACCTTTGGTCTCAGACGGTTAATTCACAAAAACACATCCTCATACACCCCCACACACACTTAAGTAAGTGGGATCAGCCTGTGTTTCTATGGACTTCCTGGCAGTAATGGGCATGTCAATCATATTTCTCTGGGAGCTGGAAGCTCTGTGGACCACACAACCTACAACTCCTTACTAGGGAAGCAGAGAGGAGAGGGAAAGATAAGACAAAGAAAGCAAAACAAGACCGCGAGCAAGGAGGAGCTGAGCGCAATCCACAAGGATGAGAATATTACATTTTTAAATGAAAGGAGATTTACAGTCGATTTCAACACATAGCTCCGTTTGCAGATTTGGAGTGCTGTCAGTAGAGAGAAAAACTAAAACAATCGGTGCTGCCTACACCGTGTTATCCTCCTGCTAGCATTAGCACCCAACAGGCTTAAACAGGGCACGTTTTAAATGTGTTTTTAGCCTCAAAACATGTTCCAAATATCATTAAAAGTGCCTACCCATGTGAAGTGATTCCTTCTGAGTGAACATAATGAATCTGTCTGCAGTAGATGTGAAAGAAATGTATGAAAGTTGTGCTAATTCAGCTGTGTTTAGTTCCTGTGTTGAGATGGCAGTTAGAGAGCTTAGGGGCCGTCTATGAACTATGAGTGTCTCTAAACGTACCTCAATTATAACTTGTCTCCTGCTAGTTGTACTACAGTACTTACTTTTAAAATTTAAGCATATGCTTATTTTTGAAAATATGTTTGTATCTCTTTTCGGTGTTTCCCAAAGCATTTCTTGCAGAATCAACACAGGAACTAAACACAGCTGAATTCAAACAACTTTCATGCATTTCTTTCACATCTACAGCAGTCAGACTCACACATTTAACTAACTCTAGCTGGAGAATAACACGATATAGGCAGCACCGATTGTTTTAGTTTTTCTTGCTACTGACAGCACTCCAAATTTACAAACAACAGAGCTACGTGTTGAAATGGACCGGAATTGTCCTTTAAGGGACACATGTTAGAGAGAAGGCGTCCACAAGACAAGAAGAGGTTGAAGGACAGGTGTAAACATGGTGGAGGAGAGTTGTGTATAAACAGAAAGAAAGGCAGTATCCTTTCCTTCTTTTTCACCAGGGCTGACTTTAATCAGGCTATTTCTCAAAGACACGCTATGTCAAAATTTTTACATGGCTCTTAGAAAGCTGGTGAACGTTGATGTGGTACTATCCTCTATTATTCTCAGGGATTAACATGGTAGCAGCCTGGGCATGAAACTCCACCATTTTCAATTATTTTTATTGCCAGCTTTATGAATTGGAAATGTTAATGGCGTGTTATCAGGGTGAGCAGTTATGGCTGCAAAAATAATCATAATTATGTTGATAGGTGATAGTTTTTTGGTGGATTTCCACCTTAAATGGATGGGACAGATCTGAGACGGGGATTATAGAAGGGGAAGACATGCATGAACCCTGGACCTTCTGCACTGAGGAAGAAATCTCTATATACAGTATGTGTGTCTGCTCTACCAACTGAGCTAAACGGCCATAGAATAAAATTTAATTTAAGATTGTAACTTAAGTATTTTGCTACCTGTAGAAACAGATTTGTGCGATCATAATGAGAATAAATTATTATTAACCAGCAGTGTGAAAACAATGTGTCCCGCTGTGATTAAATGCTGCTGACAGAAAACAACCACCTTGTCCTTTGAGGGACGTCTTGCCCTGGTACTTCATCCTTTCGGATAAGGCTTTAGATTTTTTTCCCAGATCTAGAGTTTTTATTCTGCCAGTTATTGGCAAAATGGAAATATTTATTATCTGTACGAGTCTTGCTGCCGGGTGTTGCCAGTGTGTGGGTGTACTGTCATTTAAATGCAAATACAGACAAACAGGGCTTTCATCAACACAATCATGGAAACTAGCCTGACATAGCAGAGTAAAAGACAGACAAACTAATTCCTAAAAAATGAAATGAAAAACAAAATGACAGGTCAAGTGACTGAAATAACACTATGCTGTGGCAAAGGTCAATTTGGGTATTTTCCTTTTCATCAAATTAAACTTGACTTCAGCCTCTAACAGTCCCTCCACAATCAATAAGACTAATGATCAAATTAACAAAAGATCAAAGTCTTGTATTTCCAACCAACAGAGCAATTTACCAGGACTCTGACAGTTTGCTTGCTTGTGAAACACTTACGTGTGTATGTGTGCACGTACTGTATGTGTGACATTTACAGATACATCAACAGTCAGCAAGAAATTGACTGCATTGTTGTGTGAACATAGCTTTCCTCCAATAGAGAGAGATGGAAAAAATCAATCCATGCAAAGATGAAGACTTAATAATTATTTACTGTGATGATATGACCTGTGAGAGTTTGATTTCCTGCTGACCTTTGTGTAATCACGAGAAGAAGAAAAAAGGGAAAACACGAGGGGGTAGAGCAAAGCAGAGTCTAGCAAATAGGGAGAGACAAACCATATAGCCTAGCGTTTTAATGTGGATTTTAAATACATAGAACTGTGAACTTTTCCTTATTACGTTTGTGAGAGTGTGAGTCGGCACTGTTTACGGATGGCCAAGTGTGGTTCCATTGGACTGAAGCAGCTAGCCAGCTTAGCTAAAACTAATGCACGGACTGGAGTGGAGACTTGGGTTGGGAGAGGTTAAGGAGGTCAATGCGGATGTGTTGCTACTGAGGGTCTGCTGTGAGTCAAGGTGGTCGAAAGAGGACGCGGTATCAACTGTTCTACAAAAAGCATTGGAGATAGGCCTACTGATGGCCTTGCTTTGCTTTGCTTTTCTTCATGAGCTCCAACTTTAAGCACACCAAACAAAACTTAATGCAAGCTTGCTAAAAGAACGAACTAAAACATATTACGAGCCTATGGTGAAAGGGGTACATACTGTCAGAACCTTTGTACAGAAGGCTGCACCCACATCTTGAATCACTGAATCGTCTCTGAACTAATTAATTCCTGTTGTAGTGGTCCAGCGTTGTATTTCAACAGCCTGGAAGATCGCTACCAGTAATTCAAATTCCTGTCCATACAAAAGAAAACATTTTCTCCCATTTCCTCACAAATGGAGGATACTGGTAAATTCTTAATGATGCTTTATGACCTTGAACTCTTTGTTAGGCAGTGGGATGTTCAGTATTTGCGCTTAAACACATAATAGCAAGGCTTGCCAATTGCAATGATTCTGATCATTTTCATTTGCCACTAGCATAGAGGAGCCCAAGTCTACCAGTCATGAATGAATGATATAAACTCCACTTTCTCAATATAGAAATGCCCCTTTTCCAAACTTGGGAGGAAACAGATGAACTCAGATGTGTGTCTGCATTCATTGTGTGTTTAAATGTACAGTAAGTTTATACCAAGCTTGCCACCGGTAGCGCTGGGCCTGCGTGAAGCGGAGGACTCTGTAGGCTTCTTGGGAACTTTTGGCACCTTGAAGGCAGCCTGGGCTGAGGAAGAACGAATCCCATCCACACTGTCATCATCTTCAAAACTACGATCTGGAAGGAGAGGACAGAGAGAAGACTGTTACAATCCACAGTGTAGGTAAAGAAAAGTAGGAGTCAAACTTCCTGCAGTCTAAGAAAATGTATATAAAAAAAGAGATTGACTCTCACAATTACTATGTTGGAATCTGGTTTCTAAAATGTTAACTAAAAAGATGAATTATTCAAAACCTCAGGTGATTTTGAAAAATGTCACAGCACCTTAATTTTTTTTAATCAAGGTGTGTTTTTTAAAGATTTTTAGTGTATACAAGAAACTAATCCCGAACATCTACCCATCCACCTACCAGACCCACATCTCTATATTAAAGCTGGGCACAAGAAGAATGTCATAAATAAATGAAATGAGAAATCAACAACATAGGAAGTTACAATGTATTATGTATAGGGTTAGATTCTTTGCTTCCATTTCTTTTTATATAATAAAAAAATATATAATTCAAGAAAGGCTGCCAAATAGCATGAAACTTCAAAACAGACCCTTGGAAAGAGTTTATCAAGTTTAAGAAATTGCAACTTTTTTAATCCACTGAGAATACAAAGGGTAGAGGTAGAGGGTCTTTCCATCTGAAAAGAATGAGTTGCATGGCCAACAAAGTGCAAAAGGACAACATGTTACACTTATTATTACTGAGTACATCCTGTGATATAACACCAAACAGAGCAGTGAGAGGTGGTGGATCTGTTGGCTCCTTTAATATTTCAGAACGTATTTAAAACTGACTGCCAGAAATGACGTCTAGTCCAAAACCTATGTAATAAGGGCTTGTTTACATCAATCACCTTGGATATTATTTGCCCCTTTTATGTTGAGCATAAAAAGCTCAACATAATAAAGACGAGAAGCAAAGAACAAGGGAGATTGTTGTCTACAAAGAGCTTGGTCAGGGATCACTAAATCAATACTAATTAAAAACACAGTGATTAGAAGAAAAAGTCAAACCCACACACACAGATACAATCACATCTAAGAGCCCAAAACAGCCAATGATACAGATGCCAACCATGCAACCAGTGACTGGCAAAACTTGCTGCAGCCCAAAGACTCAATCTGCATGCTAGCAGAAATTAAGCTAGCTAGAAAGCTAGCACTGAAACTTGAGACACGCTTGCAACAATAGTGCAGCATTTTGAACATGCATCTACCAGCATAACACTTGAGGAAGACAATATCACACTCACACAAGTCGACTGTGGAGATGCAACTGTTGGCATAAGAATGCAGTTGCACTTGAGACGCTCTGGCAACCAGCCGTTCATGAAATGCGTCAAAGCCACCACCCTATACCTTAAATCAGACTTACCAACACACAGTCAACATGCAAAATCAATTGACAGGAATGTGTGTACATACAAGCCACATGTTAACAGTCATTGCAGAACCTATTGTGTCAAGCTCAGTAAATGTTAAGCAGATGTGTACAGAAGCAAACAGACACCCACCCACCCACCCACACATCAATGCACTCACAGTCACAGATTCGATCGCAGATAAGTCGCCTCATGCTTCTGGGAGGGCGTGGTATAGGGATCCCCCCTCTTCTCCAAGTCGTACCACAAGACACATACACACACTTTATAGTAGGACTAGAGCTGCACAGACACACATAAACACTTCACAACGCTGTCCGAAAACCTCTTTACCCATACAAGTGCCGGCATTTTCTTGCACTCTCTATATCCTGTATCCCTTCCTCTCTCTATCCTAGCATCTCTCCTCCTTCCCTCAGCAGCCTCAGAGCCAATCAGAGGAGAGGTGACATCATAGTATTGCAGCCAGTGCGGAGGCAGGACTAGGAATGTGTGTGATGGGAGAGAAAAGGAGTGACACACACATACACACACAAGGAATATTAACCGGGCCTCTGCCAGACCAGCTAACCTAAACTCATTACCATTGACAACACACATCCTCTCCAGGCTTTTACACCCTCTCTCACTCACACACACACACACACACACACACACACACACACACACACACACACACACACACACTTAACATTGTGTTGCTTCAGTTACCTGTGACACAAAAGGGAAAGAGAGACATTCAACCTCATAACATACACAAAAGAACAAAGGACGATGGAGCAATGATCAAAGGTGGTTGTGTGTGGAAGGTGAAAGGGGGGGACCACACCCCTCCATCTAAGGCCTTGACCCTCCCACACACACGCATGCATGCAACACGAAGGTGTTTGGATCGACATCAGATGAGCAATGGAGAAATTGTTGCACTTTTTAAAAAAAATCTACTATAACCATATAAATCCTTTACAATAGGGCTGGGCGATATCTATGTGTGGGTTCCGGTAATTCAATAAATAAATAGTCTATGTATAATAACCAGATAATAAAGCCTATTTATTTTGTATACTCTATACTGTGAATAGGGTCATGCGATAGACAATTTCATATTGTTTTGACAATATATAAAACAAGTCAAAAGTGAAGATGGCTGTAGTACAGGCCTGCCAGAGGTTCAGCAGGCAAGATTCAGGCAGCTTCTAATATAGGTAAAATGCATGCAGAAGAAAAAAACAGTAATATTTATAGTTAAAATTGAGTATGAAGAAACTAATGACTAAACAAACTCACAGTATCATACCAGATTAATGAATTAAAATGCTTTCTAACAACACCCATGGGGTTCATTAGCAAATCGCGGTCATGCATCGAGGGTCTTAGCATAAATTAACATCATTGTTTGCAGGATTTCCATCCCCTGCTTTTGTCTAGTCAGACCTCATGGGAGTAAATGTCTCTAGGTGAAGGGCAGACCAAAGACACCAGAGAGAAAGAGAGAGGCGGGAGCAACCGAGAGAGACAGAGAGAATCCCTTGTAGAACTGCACACATGCTGTTGCCATGGCGACCCATGCAGACCAACTTATCAAAAAAAGAAAAGAAAAAATTGCAGCAAACAGGGAAAAAAGACGTTCAGTAAGCCCACTTGCACATTTACACATATCTAATTTAGTGTAATCAACAGTTGCTGTTTATTCACAGACTTTATGGTGGCTTATTAAATTAGGATTCTGGTTTGACGGAGAGGAAAGGCTCCTCCAGCAGTACTACACTCCAAAAATACACCACATTGCAAAATAACAGGGCACAAAATGCAACAAGTATAGAGTATATACACGTACAAACACACACACAGAAACAGACACAACCACACACAAACACAAAGAGATATTGGCTCCACCATGTACCAGCCAGTGTTGCCATGGAAACCCCAGGGCGAGATTCACGTCCTCTCTACATTTCAGAAGAAAAACAAAAAGGAGCGAAACGATTCTGACGACTCTTCAATAGACAGATCTGACAGTATTCCACAAATAATCAATCAATGGTCAAATTAAAGACATTGTTAAAACATCTACACACATAATCCCAAAGTTCTTCCCAGCCAAAACATACAAATCTACAGTACGTGCAGGGAGAGGTGGGGGAAATGAAGTAAAACACATGCATTGTTGTTTTGTTTCTCTGTCCCTGACTAAAGAGAAAAGGGAAAAAAAGAGGAAGACATATAGATCTGATCAGTCTTGCGAAAGTCATGTAGTGATTAAATCACAGATTTGTGAACACAAGAAAATACTCAGTTGTGACCACATGGTGGCAGCACCGGCTCCATCCTAAACAAATTATTTCTAAGGTTCAAACATGCCAAAATCCTCAAAACACAGAGGGACACAGCATCCCACTGCATTATTGTCAGAAAAGAAAATGAGGTGGAATGTTTGTGTGTCCCAAGAATTCCACAGAATACACCTCAAATCTCCCCTAACTCAACAGAAACAACTCAAACATGAGATTCAGATTGTATTTAAGGCTGAATGTGTATGACCCTCTGGAGATGCATTAGGAGAAATATATTTCTAAATTACTTAAGTACTCATGACTCACTGGCTACATTGAACTCAAGGTAAAGCCAAGAAAGTACTACCACTTCAAATAAAAACAGTCAAACCAAAAGCTCACACAGCACTGCTGTTGGTATAAAACCGTATCATCATTCTATGCTAAACTTGCTTAACCTCAGTTAGCTTTGTTTAATCAATGTTACCAATGTATCGTTCATGTTGTGTCTTCACGGATGATTATTACTGTCGCACACCGGGCTAACGCTGCTGGCGACACATGCCATGAAGACTGACGGCGCAAATTACAAAATGAAGAAAGAGAGCGTAAATAGTGAGGGGCTTAAAGAAGAGACAGGCTGGGTAACACGACAGAAAGTGTCCAAAGTTTGGAATCAGTTCAAACATAATTAAAACAAAAACTCTGTACAGTGTGTCTACCGTAAAGCTGAAGTATCTTACCACATTAATAGCGTGACGGACAGAAAACATTGAGTCTAACTTCATCATCCATTACACGAAGCGGACGAGGAAACTACACCAAAAGCAACAACTACCGAACAAACAAAGACAAGAAAATACATAGTGGTGACCACAATTAGATCTAAAGAGCCGACTTGTTGAAAAAACAGCTGATTGTTGCCATTTTCTCTCTCTCTCTCTTCATGGAGAAACAGCTGATCAACGATCTACTAGCAAAAGTGTAACAGAGCTAGATTGTAGTCAAATATATAAATGATAAATACTCAACCTATACTCATAGGTTGAGTATGGTCAATCTCAGGTTGAAACTTGTAGTTCTGAAAGTTAGGTTGCACAATTTAAGGTAATGTTTATGTATGTTTAAGGTTGTTATTGCATTTCAGAAAACGTTTTCTTTAAATCATTGTAATATGGCACTTAACTGCACTAAATATGTTACGTTTTTTGATAGATGACATTGTAAGCAATGTAGGCAATAAAAATGTTTCTTTTATTTGCAAAGATTAAACCAAACTATTGTTTATTATTGCTTCAATAAAACAAAAGTATTTCTTATCTGATTACTCAATGGAATAATCGGTAGAATACTCAATTACTAAAATAAGCGATAGCTGCAGCCCTAAAATGCAGCATGAATACAAACTTGGCACTGTTAAGTATTTTTTATTAATTCTGATCATACATGCATTGACATAATGACCAGATGTTTCACTTTTGGCCACCCAGTTGTTTGTGGGATGGAGAAATTACAGAAAAGGGGGAGAGAAGAGAGTGAGTGAGTGAGTGACACACTTGAATTTCAAGCCCAGATTTTCTAAGAGGAGGCAGACTGCTCTATTTCTAACAGAGCTCAGAGAAAATGAGCTTCTTAAACACACACAGTCTCAGACACACAGACACAGACACAGACACAGACACACACACACACACACACACAGTCACACACACACTTTGAGTCCCAATTTCAAATTGGGAAGAACCATAATATTCAGAGAAAAGCTTTGCCATGGCAACCACCCTAGCCTGGAAACGGGGTCATGGTTTCCCATGCAGAGCCGGAGATGCACTGAAGCAGAATGAGCATGTCTGCGAGAGAGAGAGTGAGTGAGTGAGTGTGATTGTGTGTCAATCCCTGTCAACACTGAACTATGCAAGCAATGAAAGCCACTACTGATGGTAAGTTTGCAAGGCACCAAATATCTCTGGGCTTGTATATGTGTAGCTAGGTGTGTGTGTTTTTTGTATTAGCACAAGCACATTTTCAGACAGGACCAAATAACATTAAGTAAGGTGACGCCGGCAGGGACATGCATTACTTTCTTACACAAACACCTAAAACAAGTGTCATTCCCCCCCACAACATTCCCAAAATCATGAACGTTAGATGACTAAGAATGGGTTTAGTTGAGGACAGTGCTAGTCGCAGGTCAGTTATTTTGTCTTGTCTGAGGACTTTCAGTTACTAGTATCCAGCTGAATTCTGGTTTTTCAATGTTGAAACTGGACGGCATGTCAGACTGAAAGAAAGGATTTGTAAAAAGAGCTATCTATCAGCTTGTTATGCTATTTGGTGAATGCATTTTTTTTTTAAATGTTTAGTATATATACAATGTGATCATGATTTTTCTATTTGTTTTGTGTATGTGCTACCTGATGATGTGTTCTTATATTTTTAGTTGTTTGACATAAAGCAGTGTCTTGTAATTCCATTTGGGATGGCAACAATTTCTGCGTGACACGGAAATAAAACATCAGTAACTATTATAAGACAGCAAGTACAAATCTTTTGAACAATGGATGTGTTTATGACTGTACTGCCATACTAGATGACATTAAGCAGCCCTATGTGAAATTCTTAGAAAGCCAGAAAAAAGAAACACAATTCTCTCAGCTAATATTAATTATGTTTCATCTAAATTTAACCTCCATCTAACCAAATGTCTTTTTCTACTGTCACACACGGGTAGATAGGTTGGTCCAACGTGAAAGGAAACACTTTTCAAGGCTGGAGTCATTATTTGTTCATAATTAACAATCAATTGTCTGTCCACTGACTTGTTGTGAAAAAATCTTGGATAGTGGGAGTAGAAAACAGGAAGGATGCCAACACAATAGTTAAAGTGGGAGAGAAAAAGGCAGAAAATAAGAGGTTACTTCACAGTTAAGGCCCAGTATTATTCTTTTTTTCAAGTCACTTGAAATATGACACTGAAAAGCAAGAATCAAATGAAAATATTTTTCTTTCATTTATAAACCAAACAGAAACTGTACATAATTCCCAACAGAATATTCAGTCTAAGCATTCGGTTTGCTTGGGTAATTAAAGTGAGTACCCTTTTCATGTTACTGTGACTGTTATCCTGGGTTTAAGTCAGGCATCGGGCTGCAAGTCATAACAGCAACCATCTCTCCCAAATATGTTCCATCTCTCTTGCATATTATTTTGAAAAATTAAACAAAGAAAAAACAATGAATCGCAAGGATATACACATGCTCTTGCACATTGTACTGTATATCCAGACAGACGCACAAACGCAGTATGCCACGATGGGAGACATTTTAGGACACCCCAGTTTTCCCTCTCACACACACACACATGAAGATGTAGCCTACATCTCAGCCAGGGCATTTGGGGTGAAAGCTAAATTTAAGCTGATTTCAATCTAAAACCATATGCTGACAAGCCTTTGTCTGAGTGCCAGCATCCACAGCCAGATGAGATTAAAAACAGACTCATTTACCATCATCTTCAACTGCCATGGTTACAGTGGGTTAAGCGTAGAAACTTCCTGTAGTCTTTTTCTGTATTCACTTATCTCTCTTGGGCCTCTCTTTTCTTTTCTATCTCCTTTCCTCTTTTGTTTATTCAGTCTCTCCCTGTCTCTGTCATGATGAATCAGAGAGAAGCAGTGATAGGCACAGCGCTGTGAATGGCCTACTGCGAGAAATCTCTGTCAGCTTCCTCCCTTATTCATTTGCCCTCTTTGCCTCCATCCCTCCCTCCACCACCCTCTCCTGTTCTCTGAGCAACAGCTGCCTCGGACTCTTAGAGCAAACGCCAAGAGCTGGCCTAAAAGAGATGTGGAGCAAGGGCAAGAGAAAAACAAATAGTAACAAAAGTAAGTTTGCATCCTGTAGTTGTCTCAGAGGTTGAATTCTTGATAGGTTCTTGAGAGTGTTTAGAGAAAAACACTAGCTCATGCTCATCACGTTCAGTTTCTCACCTCCTGCTAACCTTTTTGGTAGATTTTCTCGCCTAAAATAGAGTTGATTGTGAGCCTCGGGCTGGTCATTGTTACTTGTTAAGTATCAAACATGCTCAGAAGGCAGGAACAAGTTAGGAAACTAACAGACTAACATTATTTGTTTATTCAACAAAAAGATTCAAATTTGCTTTGCATATGAAAGTCAATGCAGTTTAGTATTTTTTGGAGCATGCACAAAGCTGATACCATTTGTCGATTGAAAGAAAATGAATCTGCAAAATGACTTAAAGGATTAATTCAGTACCAAAGTAGTCGCAGATTACTTTTCTATTACTTACTAACCAATCACTTCAGCTTTAACTTTAAATATGTTAGTAATTTGGATGCCCAGATAGCTCAGTTGGTAGAGCAGGCACCCATATATAGAGGTTTACTCCTCAACGCAGCGGGCCCGGGTCCTTTCCGGCCTGCAGCCCTTTGCTGCATGTCATTCCCCTGCCCTGTCGAATAAAGGCCGAAAATGCCCCCAAAAATAATCTTTCAAAAAAATGAATATAATGTTTGGGAATGTGAAGCAGAAACTTTGGGCTTTAGAAAACTGTGATAGGATTTTTCCCACAAATGTTTATTCAAGTAAATAATGTGCAACTTGATCAATAATTTTAAAATGATTGAAATTTTAATGAATTAATTGCAGCCCACCAAGGCAAGTACGAGAATGCGCCAACAATGTACAATTGTATGACTGAACCAACTGTGGCATGACAAGCTGCAGTAGATGAAATCTACAAAAGAAAGAAACTTAAGTACACTTGAGGTGGCAGCCAAAGCCCAACAGGCAGGAATGCAGCCACAGTTCACCCTGGACAGCATCTGCCCCATTAGTATCTGTTTGTTAGGTGGTTTTTGAACTGCTTTCTATAGGGGGTGTCATACGCTACAGGTAAGGTGTAGAGTTTTTAGTGTCTCAGGTATGAAGGATGGTTGTGTATCAAGGACCACTTCATATTTTGTTGACCATCCACACCAGTTCCTTCTCAAACCTTTCATTGAACCGTTGCAATGTTTACTCAAAGTGACTTTCTCTCTTTTTTCTGTCTTTTTCTAAATGAAAAGTGATAGTCCAAAATGTATTCCATCTAGATAACAAACTGATTTCATGCCCAGCAAATCACATGACACAAGACAACAACCCTGATTTAAAAAGAATTAAAAAAGAACACATTGCATTCACATTATTATTTGATCATAACAACTACATAATCATGGACACAAGAACAACACCTTGCTCTAATCCCTAGGGAGATGGGCTTTAAAAGTAACACTCCCTCCATCCCTTTGCTGCCACCAGGGATGGCATCATGGCAACTACAGCACTACACACCCTGAGCTCTTCTCCACATCTCTCCCTCTCTCTCTCTCCAAGTAAACAGACTGCAACAGCTGACCAGACACCAACTGCTGCGGTCGTTGTTAGACAGAGAGAGACTATGACAGGGCAGCCTAAAGGTATATAGTCTGTCCTTTATATGAGTTCTAAAGTTCATTATGTTTATTTTTTGCACTGGATGAATCCAAATATATATTATAACTGTTTTAGACAACACAAATGCTTGTGTACCATTGTTGTGTGTAACATCAATAAATATGACATTATTATTTTGATTATTGGCATAAGTAAATGTCATGAGAACAAAAGGAATTTTTTTTAAATAATGTAGATATTTTGTCCACTGTACAAGTTATGTTTATATTTTTTACTGTTCCTAATACATATGAAAACTGAGCTGGGCAGGAAATTGACTTAGCATTTATTGCTGTGTGTGATATAGAGTGCGGATCGGGCCGGATTTTTCTGTCCGAAATAATGTAACCGAACCCGACCGAGCCCGACAGTCATTAAGATATTTCTGTCCGAGCCCGACCGAGCCCGACACAGTTAAAAGCGCATCAATGCACCGCTGACTTTCCTTCGTTTTCAATAGTTTTAAAATTCCTGCGGCCAACTTCTTTTTAACATCTTCCATCGTTGCGCTGCCACATGTAGCTTAATACGCACGTCTTTCGTTGTCACAGCACACAGGAAGACGGATGTTAGGGTAATATTTGACATTTATTTTAAGCTGTTTTAAATTCAAAATGTTCAATGCCTTATCGCTGATGTGACCGAGCCCGACCGAACCCGAGCATCCTTTCTAAAAATCTGTCGAACCCGGCCCGCCGGGTACCGCATTTCGGGTATCCATCCTCTAGTGTGATATCCATACATATCTGTGAGATTTATGTTCTGTTTTAGGTATTAATTTGTTGTTATGGTCCTACAACCTTTTTTTTACATTCAAATGACCTCTCTGTAGCACAAATACTCTAATAGCCCAGTTTTTACTGAGAATAATGGTGTTCTAAGATTGACTGTGGACAACAGGGTTGATGTCTTACAAGCTTTATGAGAAAATAAAACCAAACGGAGCAGAGGTTGTCAAAAGTACTTTAGGGCTAACAATGACAGGCTCTGCTTGACACCAACAACAGACCAAACTGACCACACAGAGAACATACTCAACCTTTCCTCTCCTGATACCAATCTGATACCAGAGCTCTCTTTCTTCCCAAATTTAAAATCAGTTTACCTACTGCAATTGAAATTGTTTTTATACAAGGTTAACATTAAGCCAGTGATTGGCCTATCAAATAATACATTTGTTGGTAGAAACTGCACAATAGAAGCTAACAGCTTCTCTTGCCAACCACGAAGAGAGACCACTATGTTCAGTTAACAATTTTCACACAAAATCATCAAGTCTGACAATCACAATTCCAAAACATATGCAAGAAGGTACTGAAGGGTTTCATGGGTGTGTCAGTAAATCCCTAAAGGGCAACTGTACCAACATTTATATTCTGAAAAGTAAAAAGAATAAAGTGAAACATTGCTGTGGGGTGTCCTCAACTTCCCATGGTCAAACAACACTGGTTGAGCCTGAGGCTCCAGAGATCCACATCCCCACACAATCTAACACACACAGCACACACATCTTGACAACATGACTAAACTTAGTGGTTCTCAGAGGCCAATGCAACTGGGGCAAAATAAATAAGAGAAGGCACTGACCGTGACTAGGGCTGAGAGCCATGTTGCCTGAATTCAAAGCTTCATCAAAACGAGTGAATAACGTCTGTAACCTGAAAAGAGAGAAGAAGAAATGTTACATCAAAACACAGACAACAAAGCTAAAGAAATACAAACAGCAGAACAATATGCAATCATCTTCATTGGCAGGATCATGACAAAGAAAATGAGAGCATACACACACACACACACACACACACACACACTTTTGACCTTGAGACAAGCAAGATGCTATGAATTCCAAGTGAAAGTAAAGTATCAGTAGCAGCAACATGTGGACAGCCTGCCTGCCTGTTAGCGGGTGGGTGTGTCTATTGTGCCAGTCACACTTATGAAGGTGCAGCAACACGACAAGTCCTTCTGACATCCTGCCTAGCACCAAACACACAATCCCAAGCTAGATCTGCTCAGTCACATGCTGTACATGTAAGACTGTCTGCAACAAAAATAACATGTTTGCACAAATAATAGATCTAAACATCTCCTGCACACTGAGCAGATACACTTTTTTTTTTTTTTTTTTACGTACAACGAGTATGACACTCCCAGTAACATGCCCTAATATCTCCTTGCCAATAGGTTAGCACAAGAATAAGAGTCATACACACCGTCCTCGGTCTGTCTTTTAGTGTCTGGGTGCTGGTCCACAACTATAAGACAGCTTAGCAGGTCATAATAAGTGATTATTAGCGTTGCTATGGGCTCCTCCACCGTTCAGCGTTTTCACATGGTTCCCTTTCTTTCATTAGCATTCTAATTTGCCTCTTTGTTTCAGAAATAGCCCAGCCTTTTGTCTTCTCTACTCCTTTGCCTCAGTATTTCCAAGTGGACTGATTAATAGGTTGCTGCGCAACATTGCATTAGCTCCCATGCTAGTGACACACTCCGGTCCTCGGCTTCCCTCAGCTCTTTGTATCCAACATGGTGCAGTGGCTACAAGAAGGAGGGAGGGACGGATGAAGACACGAGGATGGAGGGAGGGTGTGAGAGAGAGAGAGAGAGAGAGAGAGAGAGAGAGAGAGAGAGAGAAGAGAGAAAAGTAAAAAACAAAACAAAACAATGCATGCTGCTGGCATACGACAAAGCACCACCTACTGTCACACATACGTAGTGTATGCTGATGAGCCCACGTACCCACTGAGAAATCTCCCCAGTGGTACAAAGAGTTAAATCTCAGACAGGGTCTTTGCGTGCATGTGTGTGCATTTGTGTGTGTTGAGTGAGAGACAAATAGGCCAGTGACAGGGTGCGAAGAGATTCAGTTACCCTTTACATAACCTCCCTCCCAGACACCAACACATACACACTCGTTAGAGGGGGAGGGGCTGTACAGCTAGCGCAGACAGAAAGCAAGGCTGCTCCTCCCCCCTCTACATCTCTCTTTTCACCCCACTTGCCTATACTCCCTGGCTCCCTTTTGTCCTCTTTTTTACACCCACTTCCTTATTTACATCCAGGATCCCATCTTCACACTCCCGCACCTTTTACACAATCTGTGGTTGACTGTCACTGAAGAAAGATCACCTCAACTCCAGATGATTTACACCATTTAGGTATCTTATTTCCTTTTCAAACAGTAAATTCAAACAGCATTTGACCAACTAATAGAAGACCGTTGTCACAGGTTAATCCCATGGTGTTAACAGGTACTCAGGTCTACAACAGTACTTCCATAAAAATCACTGTTAGACCTTAGAAATACCGGTAAACACATTTACACTATGAAGAGAAATACTGCTACAGAGTAATTATTTTACAAAATCGTGGTTATTTTGTATAACCACAAATAAACCATTAGAACATTTTAATGAGATTGGATTACACTATGGTTTGGATCCATCAAACAAGTTTGCAATACCGACGTTGCATCACCTAGCTAACAGCAACGTTAGCTAGCCTATGATGCTATGGATTGTTACCAGAGGACGCCCCTCCCGCAATTGCAAGTCCAGTTTGCTTTCCAACGTTAAAAATCCACTGAAGCACCATTACATGCGTTAAGGTAGCATGTAGTTAGTGCGTCTGTGTTGTTTCATCTACTAGGGTGGTTTGTTTAATTAGTAACGTCACCATAAATTACAATGCTGTAGCGGAGATGGCCGTCATTCATTAGCATTATGCTAATGTAGTTCCATGGGGTGCTTTCCTTTTTCTAATTTTTACAGTACTTGTTTGCTGACTTTAGCTAAGGTTATAATGGGTATGACTGTTGATAATTGTTGATTTTGTTTAGATGTGCCAAATTGTGATTTATTGGTCAAAGCTATGCTAGTAGTAGCTGTCACTTGGTGTCATAGCAACTCAAACATCCAGGGCTGTAGCCGTCAAGCCAGAGAAATTAACCACTTTTTTAATGCTTTGTTTTTTTTATTGACAGGAATAAATGTTCTCTTTTAATTTTTTTGAAATATAAATGCTAATAAGGAGGCGTGGTATACTTTGAAGACTGTGAACATGCGTATCTGGGTCACATAACCGTTATATATAACAAAAGATGTATCCGGGGATTCATTTAAACCTTAATTTGTTTAAAAAAGTAGTAAATAAATTAAAAAAATATTATTTTACTAAAAGAGTCAATTATATTGTTAATTGCAATTATTTGTGAGACCATTAATTGTCCAGCAAAATTTGAATTGTTACAGGCCTAGTTTAGAGTAATTTCTTAAATGATGTTAAAACTTCAATAACAACACACACAAAAAAAATCCAGGTAGTGTGTCTGACCCGCATTTAATGGAGGACAGGAGGAGCTGGGTCAACAGCCAGATCAGAGGACTCTCGCTGACCCATTTGGCCAAAGCAGGTTTAGTGTCACTGTCCATCTGAGAGGGGCTATTAGGTTCACTGTAGAATGAGTGATCTCATCTGACACTGACTAAAACTAATTTGCACATATACAGTGTGTAGTGCAGAACACTGACCAGATTAACTGACCTGAATGATGAAATAAAACAATATTCCAGTCCTGTTAAAAGTATGGAACCCCTTTTAGGATGAAACTAAATTCTGGAGTAACACAATTCCTAAAATTCAATGGACAGTTAGTAAACTATTTATTTTAACCTTTATTACCAGGCTATACAAATCCGAAGCCTATAGACAGAACAACTTGCATTTAATTTCTGCAATGGTTTGCTTGTACAATGTTTCCTCTATAATGATATAATTGGAACCCACACCAGGCCAGAAAAATCATTTTTTAATGCCAAAAATACGCCAAATATTAATTCTTGTGTTTTTCCTTTATTCATTCTGCAGTGGCGCTGCTCCATGAATGCCAGTGACGCACTGCTGTGAGTCTATGATTGAGGCAACCGTCTGTGGTAAGTTCACGTCTGTTATAACAGTGGGACAAGAAATTGTCTGTTATCTAGACTGCTAAAGTTGAAGAGGTGAAGTGAAGATAATGTTGTCAGTAGCCTACCGGGTACAAATAGACTAACTTCCTGACGGATTCTAAAGGCTCTGACACACCAACCCGCTGGCCAACCAAAAATGCAGTCGGACTGTTCAGTGGACTCCCCGAGGTCCAAAAAGTGCCTCGGGACACACCAAAGCGACGCTTGAGTGTACGTTCTGAAGCAAAGAAAAGATGGAAAAATCTCCAAAAGGCATCAAATGACAGAATAGACATTTGTATAATATGTCATAAAAAGTTGATTTTATTTCCATCATCAGCCCCCTTTAAAAAGCTGAGACCTGACAGTGTCATGGATAGTTCTCAATCATCGTCTGGAAAGACCAAGTGATGTCAATCTTAAGGTTTTAACTGCCCAGACTCATCTGACCTTGCCCCAACAATCAGCACCATGGGTTATTCTAAGCAGTTGTCTAGAAAACTGAAACTGAAAATAGTTGACGCTCACAAAGCAGGAGAAGGCTATAAGAAGATAGTAAAGCGTTTTCAAATGCCAATATCCTCTGTTCAGAATGTAATAAAGAAATGGCAGTCATCAGGACCAGTGGAAGTTAAAGCAAGACCTGGAAGACCAAGAAAAATATCAGACACAACCGCTTGCAGGATTGTGAGAAAAGCAAGTCAAAACCCACGTTTGACTGCATGATCCATCCAGAAAGACCTGGCAGACACTGGAGTTGTGGTCCACCTTTCCACTATAAAGAAATACTTGTACAAACATGGTCTACATGGAAGAGTCATCAGAAGAAAACCTCTTCTACGTCCTCACCACAAAAATCAGCGTTTGAAATTTGCAAATGAACATATAGACAAGCCTGATGCATTGTGGAAACAAGTTCTGTGGACCGATTAAAATAGAACTTTTTGGCCGGAATGAGCAAAGGTACATTTGTAGAAGAAAGGGCACAGAATTTAATGAAAAGAACCTCTGTCCAACTGTTAAGCATGGGGGGGGATCAATCATGCTTTGGGGTTGTATTGCAGCCAGTTGCACAGGGAACATTTCACAAGTAGAAGGAAAAATGGATTCAATAAAATTTCAGCAAATTTTGTACGCTAACTTGATGCCATCTGTGAAAAAGCTGAAGTTAAAGAGAGGATGGCTTCTACAAATGGATAATGATCCTAAACACACCTCAAAATCCACGGTGGATTATATCAAGAGGCGTAAACTGAAGGTTTTGACATGGCCTTCACAATCGCCTGACCTCAATATAATTAAAAATCTATGAATAGACCTTAAAAGAGCAGTGTGTGACAGACAGCCCATAAATCTCAAAGAATTGAAGACTTTTGTAAGAAGAATGGGCGAAGATACCTCAAACAACAATTGAAAGACTCTTGGCTGGCTACAAGAAGCGTTTCCAAGCTGTGATACTTGCCAAAGGGGGCAGTACAAGGTATTAACTCTGCAGGGTGCCCAAACTTTCGCAGATGCCATTTTTTTGTTTTCTGTTATTTTGAAAGTGTAAATGACGGAAATAAAATCTAAGTTTTTGTGACATATTATACGAATGTCTAATCTGTCATTTGATGCCTTTTGGAAATTTTTCCATCTTTTCTTGGCTTCATCAAATGTCAAAGTCTGGAAATACAGCCATTAAGATCTTGCACAATCGTTACATTTAATGTTATTGGTCCAAACTTTAATACTGCTAGTGACAAAACCTGCATGAAGAAATACAACTATTACCATACTGATCAGCATTCATGAGGTGCTTTGCATTGACTATTTATAGTTAAAAATTGCCGCGTACAGGGCAGGATAAGAGGCTGATTCACGTATGCACATTTATGAGTAACCTGTGATTAATTTCTTTGTGATCAAATTTTTTATTTTTTATATTCGGAAAATATAATATGATAAACATAATATTCACCAACATCATCATTGTTATAGTAAATTTCTACTGTCAATCAGCCTGGTGAAGATCCAGGCTGTTTGACAGTAGAAATTTACTATAACAATGATAGTTTGATATAGGCTCCACATGAAGAAATTGGCATTGTTTTTACTTATTGATGGATTTATTTTATTCTGCCTGGCTATTGTGGGCTATGTCAGAATATGCCAAATAGTGAAACTGGCTAACTCACACTCGGAGGGTAAAAGAGGATGCCGGGGTGAGATGTGCATCTCTGTGTGGATTGCGATATTTCATAAAACCTAAGTAGCCTTTCTGATTTCATTAATAATAATTATAATTATAAATTAATAATTCTTCTTATTCTTGGCCTTCAACACTCCTCTTTTCTCCGTTATCTGATGCAAGCTCTACAGAGTTGATATGTGATCTGGTCAGTAAGACTCTGGCCACAGCCCACTGTGCAACTATATACTAACACATATATTGGCGTTTTTCCACTGCTGGTAACAGCTCGACTTGTCTCGACTCTACTCAACACACTCTGGGTCCGTTTTCCATTGCAGATTGAGTAACGCCTCAGCGTGGCTGGTCACCATAGCTACGCGTGATGATGTAATTTTCAACGCGACTCACAACAGCACGTCGGCTACTTGCCACAGCCAGAAGATTTTTTTTGTTTCAAAAGAAGCTGAAGGAAGCAACAAAAATCACAGCTAAAAAAAACACAAAAGGGTAAGTTAAGTTTCCTGGGAACGTTAGCTAACATTTGCATGTGTTAAGGGTCACAGTCAGTATTTACTATACGCTATATAAAGTACATGAACTTTAGCAACCATGATTACACACCAAAATATGTCTGCTGTGTACTGTTTGTGTTTCAGAGCATTCACGCTTTGCAAAATCGCCGCCGCAGACCGTCTGGTGGGCGTTTTTTTTTCTTCTTTTTTTAAAGTAACAGTGTGCAATATTGGAAACGACATGCAAAAGCCCCTAATAGCCCTTAATATTGAACAGTTGAAAAGTGAGAATAGTGCAGAGAGTAGATAATCTGTCGGTGTCTGGTTAGATAATTCTTTTGTAAATCTTGCGTTTGTTCTGGACACACACTCCGCACTCGTTTGCTAAAAACGCAGTGATCCGACCAACCAGCAGTCTGCAGGTTTCCACGTCACCTTTTGGTGACTCAGCTCGCTTGGAACTGAGGTAGTACTAAAAAAAGTACCTGGTACCTGGTCGTAATGGAAAACCAAAAAAGGCGAGTAGAGTCGAGGCGAGTCGAGTAGATACCACGCAGTGGAAAAGTACCAAAAACACACTCAGGCACACAGAAACTCCACCTTACTTCATATCAGTGCTCCAATATTTATAATGAATACTGCAACAAAAACATCTACAGAAGAACAAGCAATGATTTCAGACTTAAATCTTTGCATCTGTCAGACCTCCACATGTAACAGACAGACAGCGTGTTTACACTGGAAACAGGCTTAATATGCGCAACACATGACACGTAGCCACGGCCAGCATTCACAGACGCAAGACTCATACTGAGCAGTCAGCACACAACACTGGCTACTGCTCAGATCTCACACAAGGGAGAAAGAGGGAGAGGGGGTCACTGTGTGCTTAGAATAAACCTCAACCCAGCATATGTAACCAAGACGACCAAAGGACGAAATGGACCTCTACAGATGACATGAGCACACACTTTCTCCAATTTTTCCTCAACTCTGTTACTCCACCCATTTCCTTTGTACCCCATCTGCCTCCTCCACCAGTCAGTCAGCATTGTGCTCTGGATGAAAGTGCCTCTCTATGTGTGAAGGGCAGAGTGGTGCATGGCGTGGCCTGGGACAGACTGAGTGCCAAGGCCACGGGACCCACAGGCCCTCCACACAAACTCATCCCCTACTGTGCAAAACAGGCACCCACCCCAACGTATAAATAAAGATATAACCAGTGCTTACAGAGCTTATCAATAACTGACACACAGAAAATAACTCACCGTGCAGCAGGCAGTCCTCTCTTTGCCAGGTCTGCTCGGACCCTCTCTCCAACGTGACGATAAACATCCACCAATGCAGCTATGGAGGACTCACGTACCTACAGACAGCAGACATTAACCAATTTAACACACACACACAACATACAACAAACACAGACTGACCTCATGAAATGGCGTATGACACGCCAATTCATATGCCATTATTGGCATGTTATCAAGACGCACATTTGCTTTTTAGTGTGTTTATCAACACGTGTGAATTTATGCCGTCGCGAGTAGTATTAAAGGCATGGTCGTGGAGGGGTAAAACGCAGGGCTTTCACCCAGGAGACTGGGGATTGTGTCCGGTGTGTCACATTTTCTAAATTCAACTGTTGATTTTGCTTTTTACTAAAGCCAACCCCGTTCTTCTTTTCCTAACCCACCCGGTTCGTCTTTTCATAAACCCAACCACACGTCACGGTTCCTAAACTCAACCATTGCTTTCTTCTTGTGATAACACGCCAAGCTGCGATAACGTGGGCGTGGGCGTGTATGTTTACGCAAAGTCGTGATGTAATGTTGCAATGTAAAATGGTGTGTTTGTTACAATTATGGTCAACTTTCTTAATAATTCCAGAGACTACACCCCACTGTTACACACACTAAGGATTGCAAATTTGAACACATTTGAAGTACTTATCCTCCTAATGGGAGATATCTGATTTGTTAGTGGGGTGCTGTTAAAGGGATTTCTGCAACTGAGGGGTGGGCAGGCCTGTTGAGGATTGTGATTGGTCAAGACAGCATGTGGGTAGATAATCATTGGGTAGACGATAGGAGCAGATTTCAGCTTTGGGTTGCAACTCCACAATAGGTTAAAACCAACCTCTCTCACACTCACACACACTCTCACACACACTCTCACACACACACACTCTCACACACACACACACACACACACACACACACACACACACACACACACACACACACACACACACACACACACACACACACACACACACACACACACACACACACACACACACACACACACACACACACACACACACACACACACACACACACACACACACACACACACACACACACCTAGTGTTGTTGTGTGGGTTCATGGTTGCTTATGATTCAGCAGTGAAGCTGGGTGGGGGGACTCTACAGAGCACATCTCCTCTCTAATAACAGTAATAATCACAGAGATGCCTTACGATGCCTGCCAACACACTCTGGATGCTGAGAGCTAAACCACAAGCTTAGAATAACTAAAGACTGATACAGGGAAGAACATAGGCCCTCTACCTACTCACTCAAACACACAGAGATTACAGTATAAACAGACACATAGGAATATTGATGATGTATCATATTGCTACAGTGCAATGTCTCTTACCTGTGGGTTCTGGTCTCC